>CALYLW010000040.1:1302817-1960317 GCA_944989445.1 Ampullaceana balthica
GACTGATAGATAGGTGTTTGTAATGATTGGATGTTGTCATGGTTACTATATGAAATTTCTGTCTTGTGCACCAGCTGACACCGCGAGGTGGGAGGAGCCAGATACAGACAAGACAAGAAGGGGAAGCAACTCCCCTAGAGAGTCTAGCAGAGGTAAAAATAACCAATAGGCGACTGTCATAACAAACTCAACTGACTCTTCACTAACAAATTATTGGCGTATTCTTTTTGTTGTTGTAAACATTTGATTAAAGGGGCATAAGTCATCCCAAAGATTAAAGAGAAGTAATAACGAAAATGTATAGACTTTCAAAAGATCATATTTACAAAATTTGTTATACTATTATTTTAAAAATTATCTAAATATCCGACTGACTTGTCTTTATTTCATCCAAAGATGAATATTCCAGTTTGCATGAAGCAGACGTGAACCACAGAGAACGTCATTCTGCCGAGAGTCACGCCCCTTGCCTGAGACATTCAACTTGGCTGCAAGTCTTTCTAACAACGTTCTGTTACTTGTCTTTATATGCAATAGGGACCACTCAGAGGTCATTTTTTAGTTATGCTAATAAATAATGTTCCTTCTAATTGCCTCTCGTCACGTTAGGACTATGTAATGTATATTTATTTCATGTTATTTTTTTTTACATCAAACATTTCTTAACTGCGTTATTATAATGGAAAAATTTAAAGAACTCGACATTATCAAATATCTCCGAGAGTGACTATGTTCAAAGTGTGCCAAGAATAAAAATTTTTGCAAATGAATAGTCAAAGGGCGGTAATCAAATAATGAAGCGTTTCTATTAAATTACCAACAATTTAGGGGCATCAGAATAATTTCCCTTGGAGACAAGTTAAATAAAATTGACTTTAAAAAAAAAGATAAGGGGCGATGAATATTAAATACTAAATACTAAAAAAATATTTTAAATTTTAAAAAAAAATCACACCACCCATCCCCCAAATTTGTTGGATGGGGAAACCAGACCAGGTTGATGATCTCCCCTGGCTTCCAGTGGTTGAACAAATGAACCACAATATGGTGTCCAGACAAACTGCTGTATGGATGGATTCACGCCTCATTATTCGGCAGACGTGATTGTAAAACACAGGATCTCCTCTTCACAATCCATGCTTGAATAGCAGTCCATGCTTGAATAGCAGTCCATGCTTGAATAGCAGTCCATGCTTGAATAGCAGTCCATGCTTGAATTGCAGTCCATGCTTGAATTGCAGTCCATGCTTGAATAGCAGTCCATGCTTGAATAGCAGTCCATGCTTGAATAGCAGTCCATGCTTGAATAGCAGTCCATGCTTGAATAGCAGTCCATGCTTGAATAGCAGTCCATGCTTGAATTGCATGGACGAATAGCGCTTTACAAGAAAACATCATCATCAAATCTTTGAAATCAACACTAAAAATACACAATTTAAATTTTACCGAACATTTTAAGTTCCTTGGACACAGCATGTAGTAAATTTCCTTGGACACATCATGTAGTAAATTTCCTTGGACACATCATGTAGTAAATTTCCTTGGACACATCATGTAGTAAATTTCCTAAGACACATCATGTAGTAAAGTTCAACAAAATGAGTTGCTTGAATGTGCCAACAAATCCAGTATTTACGTTAAGGGCAGATGCGTTGTCTTGGTCCCATCAGGAGAATTCACACATTTTACGTCAACAAGTTTGGACCTAGTGACCAACTGGATGTCAACGTCTTGGTTACAAGACAGTTTTAAGAGAGATAAGACACCAAACAATGTCTGGCAGACATGTTATTTTGACAACTTTTGAAGTTGTTACTATTATTACTATATGCCATTAACATATTTATTTTATTTGGGGGGTGGGCAGCAAATTTGGGTTTTGCCCCGGGTGGCACATACCCATGCTACGCCGCTGGAAGTAGAAGATACAACAAAACCAACTCTATTGTATACAGCTTATAATGTTGCGTTATGTCTATTAGGATAAATAACAAAACATTTTATTTATTAACATCTTATTTTGAGTTTTAGGATCTTCAATTAAATAAATAAAACTGTAATTATTGATGTGTCAAGTGTCAATGCTGTTATAGAGTAAAAATTTAAGTAATTTTATTTTTATTTGATCCCATTATTTTAATATATGAAGAAATGCACATTTTTGCATGGAACTCGCTCCTCATCTGCTGCCTTGGGCTCAGGAACTCGCTCATCGTTTGCAGCCTTGGGCCTCGCTTACTCTAGGGCCGGTGTTACAAATAAATCCTCCCCCATACAGAGTCTCCCCCCGGAGGATTTGTTTTAAAACAAATCCTCCGGGGGAGAAAATATTTTCCTCCGAATTAAAATAAATCCTCCCCTACCCTGTAAAATAATGTCTCCCCCAAAATAAATCCATCCCATCACACTTTAGATATAAAAACAAAGGCATGGGTTTGTGTTGTTACTATAATGTATACGCGATCAAGTCACACAAACTTCAGGTGTTCAGACATCCACTGCTGAAGTCGGGGGAAAGGGGGTGGGAGCGACCCAATTAAGTAACCGCACTGAGGGAAACAAAAATCGGGCTACACAACTGACCTGTTTAACCTATGACAGTGTTTTTTTTAAAACTCTGAGGGCTATGCAGTGTGTTGTGAGTCGCAGAGGCTAATCGTCAATAGAGGGGTGGTGCAAGTGGTGCTGACCGCACTGGCAGTGGCGTAGTTAGCTAGGGGAGGGGGTCCAAATTCAAAACCCCCGGGCCCCCACTTGAGGGGGGCCCCCCCAAAGGAGAGTACATTATCTTATGGCATGATGTCGAATTTCAAAATGCAGGGCCCCCAAAAGAGACCAAGCCCCCCCGGCTCCCCAAATTTCTATCTACGCCACTGCGCACTGGGTGACATTATTTATAAAAAGGGGTAACAACGAATGTAAAATTATGTATGTTCCCGTTATTTGGCACTGGAAGAATCAGAGGAGGTCTATGGGTTTAGTCGTGATGGGGTGACATCATGAGCTTACCGCAATGGGTGACACAAACCTTAGTGACGCCTCTGGCGAGACAGCTACACTAATCTATATATAATATATAAACATCAAAGTATGTATATCCTTTATAGCTGACTAAACCATTCATCCGATCGCCATGAAACTTTTGGAGTCTATTGAGTACGCTCCTGGGATGGTCACTGGATCCTTTTTTTTGCCAAAAGTTAGGTTATTTGCTGATGATTGTATAATCTATAGAACAATTAAATCAGAACAAGATAGCAAAATATTACAAAAAGACTTAGATGAATTGATAAAATGGGAAACTAACTGGAGTATGTCTTTCCACCCAGAAAAGTGTCAACTGTTAAGAGTAACCAAGAAAAAGAAACAAAAAAATTCAAAATATTACATTCATGGAAAAGAACTGACCCAAACTAAAGATGCAAAATACTTAGGAGCCTTTATGAATGAGAAACTATCATGGAATTTGTCAATGAAGTTATTTATAAAATCAAACAAAACCTTAGGCTTTATAAGAAGAAACTTTAGCAAAACATTTTTTTGTATAGGTACTTTTTTTGTAATATCCTTTAACACAAAATTATTTTTACACGAAAAAACTTCAGTCTTGTCAATTTCATATGAGACGATTTTCACAAATAATCGCTTGATGCGTACGGTCGACATCCGAAGTGAAGTTGATTTTGAAGGACGCCGATCAGAACCGCACCTGCGCAACTGTAGCAACAAATTTTAAGTTCAAAAACGTCTGGTCTGACCATTATATAGCATATTACTGAAGATATAAACTGTTATATTCATGTATTTAGTCTGAAATTCATAATTCCACTTTCTTGCAGCAGTAAATGTAAGCAAATGAATCGTTTATTTAAGTTTGTTAAAAGAGTGAAAGATAGTGAGGATTTACTCAAATTATTTTTGAGTCAAAATGCAACGTTATAGTTACACAATTTCTGGCTTAAATAATTCTTTAATAATGATTGACTTTAATTTTGAAAGTTACAAAAGTAATCCAAATTACACTTAAATTTTGAACACGTTCAAAAGTTAGACGAAATTTTTTTAAAAATTAATAAATGTTCTTAAAGTATAAAAAAAGACTTAAAATTTAAAAAAATGTCATCCAATTAATTAATAAATATTTTTTTACTTCAAGGCTTGTCTGACATATTTTGGGAAAATTTTCCTTCTTTAAATTGTAGTCATGTCATTAAAGAGCGCACGTTGAAAGAGCGACGACAAATTGGCGCAAACATAAGACACCTATACCTCGTTGGTAGTCCATCTTGAAACATTAGCATCTATTAGAGCAATCGCCTCCAATCTTCATCTGCGCTTTTTTGTTATGTGCTATTTTACGGATCACCGGCACTAAGTTATTTGCAAGTTACACCAAGACAGCTATTTAAAGAAGAAAAATTACAAAATGTGTCGCGTTTACAGTGGCGTTACTAAGGGGGTGCGAGGGGTGTGGATCGTAACTGGTGACTCAATCACAAGGGGTGTCACCAAAATGTAAAATTCTGTATGTTCCGGTTATTCGGCACTGGTAGACTCGGAGGAATTCTATGGGTAAAGTCGTGAGGGGGGGACACCTTGACCTACCGCCCCGGGTGACACCAACCCTAGTGACGCCTCTGATTGATAGTCTTTATTAGAAAGTAATAATAAGGACACAATACATTTTTATGTTAGAAATAATTTTTTAAAAGCTTCATTTCTTGAATAAAATTGAAGTTTTCTGTATTTCCTCATAGCACAATCTTTCATGTATTAATGTTTTCAGCCATGCATGCCAAAATAGCTATAGATTAGATAATCTTGGTATATTTTTTATTGATCGTAACTTATTTTTATTAACTTAATTTTAGAGAAGCTTTTTTAACACCTTCCATTATTTAAGACATTTTAAAGCCATTTTCGAATTAATGATATTATTTTAGGCGGGGTAACTTCTAGCCTCAATGTCTTAATAAATTTGAATAAACTAACTGGTCTTGAATTCATTCATTCTTATTTTGTTACCCGTGGAGTTAAAATTTTCCTTGCTTAACAATAACATGTGAGATATTTTGAATTCTCTAATTTGAAGCAACATTTCAAAGTCCAGTAGATTAGCTGGTGTACGAAAATCATATATGTGTTCTAAATTCGATATACCTGCCAAAAACTCACACGACTTTCTACAGTAATCTCATGTTATGAAGAATACAACTTTTTTCTCAACTGCTTTTCTTCACAGCGTGGATCATATTCACTTCGATCACCAAACATTACTCTCTCTTTCTTTGATTAGAAGATTCGATTAAAAGAATGAGGTCTCCACATACAATTGTATTAAATGTAAAAGCATCCTTTAAGTATTCCATTAGTTTCTCTGTTAGTAGCCTCTGCAAAGCATTTTTAACACTATACGTTTTTAAATAATTTAAGTTATAAAATAAAAATATTTTATTGTAACTAGCAAAGTTCCTGCGCCTGTTTGTGTGTTTAGTTTTTTGTCTGCATCTATCAGTTCTATAGCTTTAAAAATAAGCTCAAAATGGTTCCATGGTATTTTAACTTTTTTATCCTGAAAGATGTTTAATGCCTTGCTTGTAGACGCAAACGGTGCATGGACATGCAAAAGAATACGTAACATGCATAACAACGTTCTATTGTACTAAAATAGTTAGAGAGTTCGCTTCAGTTGGAGGATTATGTAAACAAATTATGTTTAATGAACTTTTTTTTAGCGAGATTTTAAATTGACATTGAATTTATTGCGTCTTTCTTGAACTCATGTATACTTTCCAGCCATGAAGAAGTATTAACACACGTAGGGCCTCTGTAGTCTAATATTTTAAGATAATCATTTATTTAAAATAATTTCAGACATGTCAAAAGCAGATTCAATTGTGCTTTAAATCAATCTTCGAAAGATTCACAACATTTTCTTTTTGATGTTCAATCTTTACATATCACACAACTGGACTTGTTTGATCCTTATGTCAAATATATGAAGAGCTTTCGAATACAATGGAACAATATTTGGTATCTTGTTCCATAAGAAATATATTTTTCGCGAAGTGTATCTCATAAAATTGCAATGAGCTCTGTTTGAATTTGAGATGACACGTTTTTTACCCTTTTTCAAACAATTTTCTTGGATTGCTCGGTCGTACTTTGCAATCATCTGTTCCAGAATATTCCTTTACTTGCAACACTATTGTCCTCTAAGTGACAGCAAAAAGCCACATTCAATTTTGACAGGATTTAATAATGTCAAACATTCTAACAAGAACCTCTTGCCATTTTGTTTTGTTTTCTTTTACAAAAACTTGTTATTGTTACTTATTAAAAGTTTATTCTTTTTATACGATTTCTGATTCTTTCAAATGGCAAAAAACTTTGGTAATGTTGAGCACTTGTTCATGAATTGCTACTTTTGTATATGCGTGCAAAGTTTTAATTCCATTAGATAAGCAATTTTATTTTTATTTTTATTTGTTCCACAAAATTAAGACATTAAAATTAAAATAATGATGCTTTAAAATAATAAACCTTATAAGTACGCCAACAATTTTGATCCAGTAGTTTACCTACGTTAAAATAAATTCGATGTACCAGCACATATTGTCATGTTCGTACTCTACTTCAGCCCCTATGTTTTTCAGCTCAGTGGCATTAGTATTTAATAGTATTAGAAGACTTTAGATTAAAGGGAGTATAGCAGTTTGAAATTTTGGCATTAGAAACGTTCACGTATTTTAATATAGTTTCTTCATTAAAAAAATATCTTGGTTTTCCTTTCTTTTTTATTAAACTTTATTATACCGTTATTTATTTTTGAAAGCTAAAAATAACAATATGCCGCTCGGAGAGTTCTATTGGCTCATGTTTCAAATTGATAGTGTACATTAAGATTTGCTTTTACAACAGAAGCAGCTGTCAAATTTTAAGAATCAATTAAGTGGACACCACATCAAAACAGTAGCATTAGTATTAGAACAAGTTATGAGGTTTTAGTAGTTGAAAGGTTCACAAGCTTTATGATAGTTCCTTTATTGATTTAATAAATTTCTTAATTTGCTTTTCTTTTATTTCGATTAAAAGCTTCAATTTCTTATAAAATGTTCATTGTTAGAAACTACATAAAAACTTCTAGGAATTTGCCGCCCCTGGCAAAGTGCCGCCCGGGGCATTAGCCCCCCTCCCCCCTCGCTAAACCACTGTCTACTTCCATCTTTTTTTACAACTTATAAGCAAATCTTGCGAACTCTGGTGGCTGCAAAATGGCTAAATCTTAAATACGTTCATCATTGTCAAGATCCTTAGCAGCATCATTCTTAGTTAACAAAATAGAAAAGTTACTTAGCCGATGTTGAATCATTGTTGATCGCATATAGTTTTTAAAAAGTTATAATTTTAAGAAGCTTATTTCTCCCGAAGCCACAGTGACAGGAATAGTCAGAAGTATTCGAAGTGCAATTTTTGTGTTAGGAAAGTAACTATAACGTTTGTTTACTGGAAGAAACAGGTTCGTTGTAGGTGACTGCAGGAATTATGGAACTCAATGATTACAACTCTTCAGCAAGCATGAAACCATCAAGATCCTTATTGTCGCTGGCTGTGAGCTTTTTCTACAGATTCATACTACAATACAGTATATTATTTTTCTTTTGTAATTGATGAAATTTATAAAGAAACCCAAACGAGTTATGATACCTTGGTAGTTTTTCAAAGCGACTGTCCATCCACATGATTGTCATATCAGCATTTTGTTTAAAAAATATGTGCGAAATATTTCGTGTGCATCTACAAATCCTTCATCTTCTCCTTCATATGTAAATTGTTTTTCTTTTCTTTTTCGTACTCTCGTCTCTTTGAAAGTGGGTTCAACTTCTAAGTCCATGGCGATTTCTTTTCCAATTATAAATTATTATTGCTATTGCTGTTTAAAATCAACAATTTCTGTAAGATTTCAACCATTTGCTATTATGTTCCATCCTGTCAACTGCAGTTGATAGATCGACAGAAATATTTTGCAATTCTTTGCTGATGTAATTCATCATCATCATCATTAGTCCCGTGACCGTTGCGTTCGGAAGGGAGGGGGGGAAGCGCATTGAAACATCAACAGATAACAATCTCCACATTAGCCTTTTTCATCTTGTTTCACAAAGTGGTCTCCAGTGGCGTAGCTAGGGGGGGCGGTCCGCCCCGGGTGACATTCACTTAAGGGCGGCATTTGAAAAGTAAAAATATTTCCAACAACCACCCTTTTTCTGTTGAAGGGGGAAAACCAATGTGAAACAAAAATATTCGTAATTTCGAGTCATAATTAACGGATTCGCACAACATTTGTTTGATTACATAGTTGATATTACAACTAACGCAAAACCGTTCAAATTTTTTTTTATCGCTCACAAAACGTATCCATTTGTTTGGAAAACTAAGCGGTATAAGTCACAGATGATGCTTTTATAAGAAAACTACCCACAAAACACATCACCGCTGGGCCGAATAATGTGTGCTATTAATATCGCCCCGACAGTTTGTACGTAGAATTTTGACATTCGCAGAATGATGTGTGAACAAGTACCTACAAGGCATGGTGAAATATTGTGTTTAACTTGCAAGTAGTAATTTATATTACTGCTTCAGTTTTCAGTTAAATTATTGTAAGGTAAGTTATTAAAAATTAAATTTATTTTGTTTTTATTGCATCAAAGTAGCACAAATAATTTGTGTTTTTCATTTATATACGGTTATTGATTAAGCATGTTACGCCTATCCAATTAAATTAATAGTAATGTGTAAATAATTTGAATTCGTCTATATTATGGAAAATTATTAAGATTTATGACAAGAATGTGTAAATATTCAAACTTCTCCGTTAATAAACACCACAACAGGCATAATAATTTCGAAAAAGACATACTTTAAACTTTGAAACGTCTTGGAAAAATTGACATCTGAGGACGTAACTAGGAAAACGAGATCAGATGTTTGAATTTTACTCAATTCAATGCAATCTTTTTCTCTTCTATGTTATCTAATTTATGGGGACCTGTCATTTTTTAAAATTAATGCAAAACCATTGCATGGAACAAATAGATGTGCTAATACAAAATGCTGTTATATCAGCCAAACAATTTATGAAGAGATGGAGATATCAACTGAACGCCTAGTTAGAAGGAGAAAAAATATGAGTAGGGAAAATTCAGAAGACATGGTTCTATCTTTAGAACAAGAAGTGGAACGAGAAATTTTTTTAATCCATGGATGGAATTATAAAAGAATATTAAATAATGGTTTGATGAGTTGCATGTCCTTGCAAGAAAATATTTGTATATAATATCATGTAACCTACTAAATGAAGCATTTGAACATCAAATAAATTACTTTATTGACATTGACAGTTCAAGATGGAAAGAAAAAAGATCCGGGTTTTTATGGCTGTAACTACACTACAAGAAGATGCATTAAAATTTATTCAACAGTATAGATTGGAAAATTCTGTACTCAACATTGTAATTTTGTTATGAATTTTTTCAGTGTCGCTAGTTGTGAAAAGAGCTGCTCCAAACTGAATTTGATAAAAATTATCTTCGTTCCACAATAAGCGATTAAAGACTACAAAATCTTGCAATACTGTCCATAGAACAATCTATTACAAATAATTTTAATTTTGATAGCATAATACATGACTTTTATATTATGAAAGTTAGGAAAGTAAATGTATAAATATGTTTACATACTAATGTACAGTGGCGTAACTGGGTTTTTGACGCCATTGGCTAATTTATTTTCGGCGCCTTTTATTTAAATAAAATTTAAAAATTAGAGATTTAGCGACGCCCTTTTGAACTGGCGCAGGCCGGCGCCCTTGCCAACTGCCCCAATGCCAAGCCGTTGTTACTCCACTGCTAATGTATACAATTTCTTTTTTTTTGTAAAACAAAAAAAACACACATTTATTTATAAATAAAAAATAAAAGAATAGTAATTGGTAATGTTTTTTGGGGTGTTAATTTTGAATATGTTTTATCTCATGGGGGGGGGGCTGTGACCTCAGTAACTTTCTTGTGGCCTTAAAAACAAATATCTTGTACTTTTATAAATGTGTATTTATAGGTATATAATCTAATGCGGCCTCTTTTATTACTGCGTACATAAATATGGCATGCAATGGTAAACATGTTCCCGACCTTTACTTCGTTTCAATTTTAATTATTTACTCATGTTTATTAATTTTTAAAACCATAATACAATAAAATATAATATAATATAATATAATATAATATAATGTAATATAATCGACAGTGGCAGTCCATAAATGAAGCACGCTATTTTGGCTGATTTTTCACCTCCTCCCCCTCGTCACAAAAACTTAGACCCCTTCTTCAATAAGACGCCACAAAGCTTTGACCCCCCTCCCCCCCCCCAAATAAAAGCCTTATTTTCTGTTTGAAAATGAGCATGTTTCAAAATAATTTTTTGCCATTTAAGAAAAGTGGAAATTTATTTAAAGTTGCGCGTTTTGATGTGACGTCACATTTCTTAAACACCCCCCCCTCGTCACACATCGTCACAAACGTATGTGACTCAGATGCGTGACGGCATTTATGGACGGCCCCTAAAAAGGGCGGCAAATTGGTGACCGCCCCGGGCGGCAAAAGTTCTAGCTACGCCACTGGTGGTCTCACATAAATATTTCAAACATACTTGGAAAGGATAACCCAAACAGAAAATTTAATTATACCCAAAAACGTGATTGCATCAGGACAAGTTTTTTCCGTATCACATAGTAGCAAGTTGTAATTGTGACAGGTAAAAGGGGTAAAAAATGCCCTAGGATTTAATTGTAAAAGATGAACTTGTACGCCTGACTTATGCCCCTTTATGTTCACACCGTTGTCGTAACCTTGACCGCGGATATCAGAAACGTCTAAGCCCAACTTTGTCAGTTCCAATAATAAGACACCAAGCAGATGTTGCCCAACACTTTCTTCTACTAAAAACGCATGAACTTCTTGTGAATTGCTTCAGAATATTCACATCCTGAGCTTACATTGCAAATTGTCAATGACATCTGTTCTTGGTGACTTTGGTCCGGTGCTGAGGCGAAAATAGGTTTTTGGCAACCTTGGCTAATTTATTTTTGGCGCCCTTGTTAAATTGACAAGTTTCAGCTTTGAGATTTTTTCATTTGTTAGAAAAAAATAATTGAATTTATCTTATTTTATTTATGACAATAATTACGTAGTTTGACAGTGACAGTCATACAACGTGAATATAAAAAGTGCATAAGACAGGAACAATACAAATTTGCAGTTTATTATTTACTAGATATTAATACCAAATAAATTGGTGGATAAAACGGGATATTGTTGCGTTAAAAAAGAATACAGTTAAACTTGAAGTAACATGTATAATAAATAAAAACAATAGTATCAGTATGTCATACTCATTATCTCATACATAACGATAGAAAATATGGACCGAATACTGTTCTGAGCTGTACAATGAAGACTCCAATGGCTATGCATCAGTGCTCAACTACCCGAAGTTAACTAACACAGACATGCATTCTATTATCCGTGACGAGGTGGAGCTGGCTGTACAAAAATTGAAAAAGGGGAAATCAGCTGGAGCAGACAACATTCCAGGCGAACTGATTCAGGCAGGATGTGACCGCGTAATAAACATCCTAACTAACATGTGCTACACGATCTGGCAGACAGGAAAATGGCCAACCCCCCTGGACGCAATCGCTGGTTATTACGCTCCCAAAAAAGGGTAATCTACAGATGTGTCAGAACTACCGTATAATCAGCCTGATTAGTCACCCCAGCAAAGTCATGCTTATGATCATATTAAACAGACTGAAACCACAGCAGAGCAAATCATTTCAGAAGAGCAGGCAGGCTTCAGAGCAGGAAGAAGCACAACGGAGCAAAATCTTTAACCTGCGAGTGCTCTGTGAAAAACATCTCCAACACCTGAGTGACCTCTATCATGTCTTTATAGACTTTAAAAAAAGCGTTCGACAGAGTGTGGCATGCGGCACTGTGGGCAACTATGCACAAATTCAACATTAATGCAAACCTCATTGAAGTGATCAAGAACCTATACAACAGAGCAACCAGCGCAGTACTCTTCAACAGCAAGCTGGGAGATTGGTTCAAGACCACTGTTGGTGTCAGACAAGGATGCTTACTTTCCCCCATCCTCTTCAACCTCTTCCTTGAAAGAATTATGACAGATGTGCTAGAAGACCATGTCGGAACAGTCAGCTTCAGAGGGAGAAGTATAACCAACCTACGCTTCGCCGATGACATAGACGGCCTAGCTGGTAGCGAGGACGAACTAAAAGAATTCCTTGCAAAGCTAGAGAAAACAGCAAAGGCGTACGGCATGGAAATCAATGCAGAAAAGACCAAGGTCATGGCAAATAGAAAATTCACAAGTGAGATTCGGATAAACGGGCAAAAACTCGAAGAGGTCTCCACCTTCAAATATCTAGGGGCCATAATATCCGACGAAGGCTCAAAGCCAGAAATTCTTGCCAGAGTAGCCCAAACAATGGCAGCATTGAGTAAACTAAAGCACATCTGGCAAAGCAAGAAGCTCTCCCTGAGATCAAAGATCCGACTAATGCGCTCTCTGGCGATGTCGGTCTTCTTGTATGGTTGTGAGGCTTGGACGCTCACTGCAGACCTCCAAAGAAGAATCAATGCGCTGGAGATGAGATGTTTCAGAAAGATATTGAACATCTCCTACACAGCGCACATCACAAACGAAGCGGTCCGCAACACAATAAGTACTGTCATTGGCCCCTACGAGGACCTACTCACATCAATTAAGAAAGAGGAAATTACGATGGTACGGACACGTGACAAGAACTGGAGGTCTCGCAAAAACTATATTGCAAGGCACAGTCCAGGGAGGAAGGAAAAGAGGCAGACAAAAGAAGAGACGGGAAGACGATATCAAAGAGTGGACCGGCCTGTCATTCATCGACTCTCAAAGGGCAGCACAGGACCGGGACAAATGGTGTGAGATAGTGAGCAGTTCACGATGGTGCCCCAACGACCCAACAACGGGTTAAGGGATAGTTCAATTTCAACGATAGAAACAATTAAAAGTAAGTTTAAATAACACTTCACCGACTACAGCTCAGCACTTCAGTTCGCCTGCGTATTGGCGTGTTGCTAATACAGTCGGACCCCACTAAGTCCATCTCAAGGGGGAAATAATTCGACTTAGGCGTTTTCGAGTTAGGGAAACTAGCGTAATATGCGCAGATTAATCAAGGACAATATTGATATTGAAAGGTGGAGGGTGGGAAAAACAGCCATTGTGGCTAGAAGTCTTGACAGGAGAGAGGGGCGCTGATGTTTCCTATGAAAGGAGCCAACTTGACATACTGACACAAGCCCGTGAGAGGAGACACCTTCCCTCCCCTCCCCCACATTGCTCTCTCGACAGTGGGATGAGGGTACGAAGATTTTTCTTTTTTAAAAAAAGGTTGTAAAATCATATTGTCATTTGTATGATAAGAAGCCCCGCAAAGGCCACAAACATAATAAAAAATATAATAAATGTTTAAATGAAATATATTTAAATATAATTAATTATTCACTTTTTTGTTATCGGGGATAAAAGTGAAATACAGTCGGCCCTCGCTAAGTCGAACTTCCCTAAGTCGAAAACCTCCCTATTTCGAATTAATTGTTAGGTCCCGGCCAAATTCCATAAGACTAATGCATTTTAGATATCTTTACCTCAAAGATGTTTGGCTTTCACCCTCTCTTAGTCAAATTTTCCAAGGCGTTTGGGTTATTATTCTGGAGTGACATTTCAGAACACGTGTTCCGCAGAGCCACTTAAATGGACGTAATAACCGACTGCATTCACCGATGGATTAAGCGACCTTAGCAAGTACAAAAAATGACAAAGACAAGAAAAAGGAATGGTAAGTGGTAACTAATTTTGCGTATCTTTGCTGCATGCTGTGACTCTTTTTAAAAATAAAAATCTTACTCAATCCCACTGTGGAGAGAGTTAAGTGGGGGAGTGGAGGGAAGGTGTCTCCTCTCACGGGCTTGTGTCGGCATGCCAAAACAAGTTTGCTTCCTTTCATATGAAATATAGATACTGCATCTCTTTCCTGTCAAGCCTACTAGCCGGTATGGCTGTTCCCCCCACCTCTCAATATCATAATTGATTAATCGGCGCCTATCACGCCATTTTCCCTAACTCAAAAATTCCATAAGTCGATTTTTTTTCGGGTCCTTTGAGTTCGACTTAGAGAGGTCGACTGTATTTATTCAAATACAAATTTAAAAATTAGAGATTTAGTGGCGCCCTTTTGAGCTGGCGCCCTTGGCAACTGCCCCGATGCCAACCCGTTGTTACGCCACTGGTCCAGTATTATTGAAAAGTATTTAGCTGATTTCACTCTTCCTACAATAATTTTCCTTACCTTATTTCCTTATCAACGAAATGCGCTCGTTTTGAATTCGCTTTCCTAAGCAGTGATCATGAATTTCATCAGTTGGTATTTTTGGTATATGTTCTTGCAAAACCGGATCAAATTTTACCAGCAATTCATCGAAACCCAAATTTTTTACATTATGTGCCTGATGTAGTTTATCGACTTAACTACGAAAAGCCATGTGCTCAGCAAGGAATTGGACCATGGCCATGAGACAGGGGTGGACTGAAAAGTCCAAGCGGCCCGGGGAAAAAACAAAAAGCGGCCCTATCTTCATAACTTTTATTTTCCTTGTGCATTTTTTCCAAACAAACCTGAGGGCCGAGGCCTCCAAAGTCGTGGGTCACTTTACAAATAACAATATACAATAACAAAAAAAAACCCCGATAAATCGCATTTATAATTTATATTTATAAATAAAATATCAAGAATGCGTATCAAGAATGCGCCAATTCAAGTTATAAATCAATTTATTCGGACTCACTGTGATGGCGTTTAAAGTATAAGCAACTTCTTTAAGCTGGGTACCATTTCGGCTTCATAATCTATGATAGTGTCATTATTCAGTTCACTTAAAACATCGGTTTCTGTTGACATAAGCATACCAGCTTCAAGGTGTGTAGAAGACAATTAGCTTCGCAAGCGATTCTTAATCTATTTCAGTCATGGCCGGCTCTAGAGTGTGCGGGGCCCAAGGCAGCATACGATTTGTGTGGCCCCGAGCCCAAGGCAGCAGATGAGGAGCGAGATCCATGCAAACATTTGCATTTCTACATATATTAAATATTATGAAATAAAAAATTAAATGACTTAAATTTTTACCTTATAACAGCATTGACCACATCAATGATTACAGTTTTATTTTTAATTGAAGATCCTAGAACTCAAAAAATATTTAAATAATTAAAATGTTTTGTTTTGATGACATGCTAATATATACATATAAAAATGTTGAAAAATAAACAACTGTTGATATATTTTATACAATTAACAATATAAACTATATACACTAATGTTGGTTTGGTTGTATCTTCTACTTCCACCTTTTTTTTTACAACTTACAAGCAAATCTTGCGAGCTTTCGTGGCTGCAAGATCTGAAATACCGGTAAGTTTAATATTGTCAAGATCCTTAACAATATCAGTCTCAATTGTCAAAATAGCTTAGTGACTGGGCCGATCTTGAATCATTGTTTATCCGATATAGGTTTTAATAAGTTTTAGTTTCGAAAAGCTTCTTTTTTCGTAAGCCAAAGTGACAGGAAAAGTTTTTACTGAAAGAAACTGCAAAATATTAACAGGATCGTTTTAGGTAGCTGCAGGAATTATGGAACTCTATCATTGCAACTCTTAAGCAAGCATGAAACCATCAAGATCCTTTCTTTCGCAGGCAGTGAGCTTTTCTCACGATTCATACAGCAATTCAGTAGATCATTGTTTTGTAATTGATGAAATTTAAAAATAACCCAAAACGAGTCATGATGCCTTAGTATTGGTTCAAATGACATGTCCATTGACATGATTGCATATCAACAAACTGGTTAAAAAATCTGTGATAATTTTTTCTTGTGCATCTACAAATCCTTCATATTATCCTTCATATGTAAATTGTTTTATTTATTTTTCAACTGGGTTTAAATGGCATAAACTTCTATGTCTGTGGCAATTTCTTTTGCAAATGCTATCGCTGTTTCAAAACCACGATTGCAGTAAGAGTTCGACCTTTGCAAGTATGTTACATGCTCTCAACTTCAGTTACTAGACCGACAAAAATATTTTGTAATTCTTTGCTGGTGTAATTAAATTGGAACAATATGTCGCACCAAAAGCATTTGAAACAATGAAATTGAAGTTCTTAAGTTGTTTGCACAAAGACTCTGCTTCACTTTAAGATTTTAGATCACTACTTTGCTATGGTACTTTGAAAAGTGCATCATCGATTTGTCCTGCTTGATATTGCACTACCTTTACGCTTTCAACATGGCTTTCCATTTTTTTCAGTGTTTTCTTAGAAATATTTCAAACATACTTGGAAAATAAAGCACATCGCTTTGTTCAAGCAGAAAATAAAATATAGATTCGTTAAATTATACAAAAAAACGACATTGCATCAGGACAAGTTTTTACCATATAACATAGCAGCAAGTTGTAGCTGTGAAGGGTACTAAGGGTAAAAAATGCCCTGGGGTTTAATTGTAAAAGACGACCTTGTACGCCTCACTTATGCCTATCATGTTCGCACCGTTGCAGTATCCTTGACCGCGGATATCAGAAACATCTAAGCCCGATTTTCTCAGTTCCAATAGTAAGACATCAAGCATTTGTTGCCCAGTACTTTCTTCGACTTCTAGAAAACGCATGAAGTGCTCATGAGTTACTTCAGAATAGACACCTCCTTGGCTTACATAGCGCATTGTCAGTGACATCTGTTCTTGGTGAGTGACATTGGAACGGTGTGCAATCAAGTAATACTGAAAAGTATTGAGCTGATTTTACTCTTCTTACAATAATTTTCCTTACCTTATTTCCCATCAACGAAATGAGTTCGTTCTGAATGCGCTTTCCTAAAGTAGTGACCATGAATTTCGTCAATTTTTAGTGTTCATATATTTTCCTGCAAAACCGGAACACATTTTTTTAGCCTGTTTTTCATCTTAAACCATTCCGAAGTAGATGTAATATTATTTCCCCTTTGATTTATCATGATCAGACAGTCTAACACATTTTTATTTCACTTACAATAGCAAGTTAAAGCCTAAAAGTGGCGTTCTGTTTTTTAAAATGTTCTAAATACATATATACGCTAGGAAAAATACTTTTTGCATTAAGATTTAGGATGATTATAATATGTTATTAAATTAGTACGGAATGTTTCTAATTATTTTACCCTGAAAAAATAAATATAAAGTTTTCTTGAAAAGCTGTTATAAAAAAAGTTTTGCGTAATACAAGTAAAATTGTAAAAAGTAGTAAAAATATTTAGTCAAAGCGCGGGCCCTGAAAGGCGAGGGGCCCAAGGCGGTTGCCTCGTTCGCCTTGCCCTAATAGTAGTAGGCCTAATAGGCCGCCCTGATTTCAGTTTAGAGAAATAACTCTCACAAACTACTTGGGTAGACGACAGAGTCAATAAGAGTTTATATGCACTAAAGAGATGTTTGTATGTTTGCCCATAGAAATTGTATTTATGTAGTAAAAAAAAGCAGCAAACAGGACATTTTTTTAAAGATTAATTTTTATTATATCACCGGTCCTGGCGGCCCACCGGGAATTTTCCCGGTGTCCCGGCGGCCCAGTCCACCCCTGCCATGATACGTTGAAATACACTATATATATAATATGCCAAAGAGCCTTTTCACTTTTTATTAATTTTTGGCTTTGATTGTCAATTGTGCATCGTTTTGTTAGCCTGTTTTCTAGCTCAAACCATTCCAAATTAGATGTCATTGGTCACTTTGATTTCTCATGATCAGAAAGTCTCACATTGGCATTTTTCCAGTCAGAATTCCCGTCGGATCCCAGAGCAGACAAAGAATTGCCAAAAAGTTTGCAACAGAAACAAAATATTTTTTTCTTAGCTGCTGAAAATATAAGCAGTTTTCGGTTGACAACTTCTCCGTTTTCCATAGTTCGTTTGCAGTAGGTTGTAAAAAACTTCCGTTTATTGCTATCTGCTGGAAACTCTTTTTCTTCATATTTTTTCTAAATGATTACTAAAATGTAGGGCTGTTAACTATGAATTTAAATTTAATCGTTAACTTTAAAAAAATTAACGATTAATTAATCGTTAATTTCGATTAAAGCCAAAAATTGAAATGTATGGTGTCATACGTTACATTTATTAGGCGTACTTGTCGAAAATCGAAATTACACTGGAATGTCTTCTTTATATGACATCTATTAACCAACAAGGCAAACAGACAAGTGTATTGACATTATTTGGTTCAAGTGATGAGCGGATCTTATTGACAATATAACCACCCTAGCTGAACAATCGTTCACATAGCTTTAGATTGTTTCAGCTGAAGTTTCCGATACTGTAGTGGATTTTTGGTTTGCAGGTGATATGTAAGCGAAGTGTTAGAAACATAGTAGCCCGGTTCGCGTTAAGCAGCGTGGCTGCGCAGATATTTAACCGACGCCATGCAGGAATTTAGAATCACCGCGCAGCAAATTTGTGTAAAAAAATTGCACACAAAGTTGACCTTTATGCCACTTTGCACACGAGTTGTTTTTTTAACTGTGCAAACGGACCAACGAAGCTTAGATTTAGAGGGAACATTTCATGGTAGGCAAACAATTTCTCTCAATGGACATAATAACCTTTATCAACATTTTGAACATTCATGTCAGTCAATAGTTTAAAAACAAAATGATCCTGTAATCGTCCGGATATAAGTTTATATTTATCGACTGAAATAGTTAACTTTTTTGACTTCCAGTTCATTTATAAGTGCTGGGTCGATTAATCGTTAAAAAATGTTTAATCAATAAAATATTTTATTTCTGCAGCCCTACTAAAATGCTATAGGAAAATAATTTTTGAATAAGGATTTAGGGTTATAATTTATAATAAGATTTTATTATAATTATATTATTACGCTATTTTTCTAATTATATTTTTCCTTAAAAAAATAAATATAAAGTTTTCTTGATACTATTTTTTTTTAAAACACAATTATTTCGTAAAAGTAATGAAAAGTAGTAAACAAATTTTAGTCAAAGTGCGGGGCCCTGAAAAGTGCGGGGCTCAAGGCGGTTGCCTCGTTCACCTTGCCCTAAGGCCGGTCCCGATTTTAAGCTACAATTATATACTACAAATGCAAAACTATACATAAACCATGGATAAGCGTAGGGCGCAATAATTTTCTTTAAAGAAGGAGCGTCTGAATTAATAATATACGAGATCCATAATAATGATGATCGTGACTAAATAACAAGCTCGAGAAACTGCGTACTGACTACTGGACTTTATAATTCTGCACAGTTAACATTATTTAAGAGGCCCTTTCCAACTACGAAAATTTTAAACCATATGTTGTTGGATGAAAAATGTGCTATAAAATTCAATGAAAATGAATAGGAATCTGAGGATGTCCAAATTCTTGATTTCCTTGACCTGAAAAGACTAATACTATACTATAATCATAAAAATGTCTAACCTAATTTAGCATCATGTATGCCTGGAATTAAAATAACTCTACTACGAATTTTTAGAAGAAAGTCTAAATCCAGGTATTTGTCAGACTGCACCTACAAGTTTACTTATTATTAAAAATAATTTGGTGAGGGGTAAACCCTTTACTAGAGTCTACTCCCAAAATAAAAGCCAACAACAAAGTACATAGATTGCTTTAATTTATCTGTTAAAAAGAGAAATTTTATTATTTTTTTCAACGAGTTATCAAAGTTATTTTGATCTCGGTAAAGAGAGTGACCCCCATTACTTTTCGGTGACCTCCAGCAATAGAATCTTTAGTATTTCTTTAGCTTGGAATGACAACAATGGTCGGACAAAAAGAGATCACCTTAATAACAAAGTTAGCTGCACGGCTCGCTAAGAACTGGTTAGTATTTATAATAATTAAATTAAAAATACTTACAATGTTTATTAATATTTGGCCAAAACATAAAATTTCCATTAAATAGAAGTGGAGGATCACTCAACTCAACGCTCTCATTCTTATTAATTATTAATCTTATCTCAAAAAAAGTTACACTCAACTCTAATTCTAAACTTTAGTCTAAAGTAACTAGGCCCATTCTTTTTATACAGTTATACAATACAGAAGATTGGTAATTAGAACTATCATTTATTAGTATTAGGGCTGTTAACCCCTTTACCGGGTATTAAAAATTTTAAAACTAACCCTTATTTGGCGAATAAATCTAAAACAGTACGGTAGACCGAAGAAGTCATAGTGTACACAAATTTGATTGTTTCTTAATCATCAAAATAAAATATTAAGGTATTTTTGAGGCCTATGGCTTCCCATAGTTTTGAGCACTGTAACTACGTCATAGCATTTTGGACAGAATAATCGGGTCTGCCGCATACCGCAGATCATAATATCATTTATATCATTTGGATGATTATAGTCGGATCTACCGTGTAAAGGTCAATTGATCAAGACGACTATAGTCGGGACAACCGGTAAAGGGGTTAACGATTAATTTAAATTTAATTGTTAACTTTTGAAAAATTGAAGATCTTTTTTTTTATCTTTAATTTCGATTGAAGCCAATACTAATAATTTATGATGTCATAAGTAAAACTTACTAAAAGTTCTAGTTGAAAATCTAAATAACACTGGAATGTCTCCTTTATATGTCATCTTTTAACCAACTACGCAAAAAGACAAAAGTGTTGACATTATTTGGTTCAAGTCAAGTGATGAGTGGGTCTAATAGACAATGTAACCAGCCGAGCTGAACAATCATTCACAAGGAACTGGGGTAACTGGTATGCACAAAACAGTCTTGGCAAGGAATGACATTATCGGATATCGGTTATCATTCAGTTTCCACCATTGTGGAGGGTTAATAGATTCAGGAACTTTCATCTCCACCTTGTAACGCAGTAAATCATCAGAAGAGCAGAGCTGTCGTCATTTTCTGTCTCTGAGTCAGACTCCATTACTGCCATTAGCTTAAAACGGTTTTCATTTGGTTTGATAAGTAGGCAAAGTGTTAGAACCATGGTAGTCAAACGATTTCTCACAATGAATACAATAAACTTTATCAACATGTTGAACTTTCCTGTCAGTAAATAGTTTAAAACCAAAATGTTTGTGTAATCGTCAGGACATTTGTTATTATTTATCGGGCGCTATTTTTTATATATATTTTTTTTACATTTTGACTTCCGATAATTTGTAAGTCATGGGTTGATTAATCGTTAAAAATAAAATAATCAGTAACATTTTTTAACGACTTCCGCAGCCCTATTATTTATATTTATTAATTACTTTTTTACTGCCTGTTTATTTTAACATCCCTTATCTTGACTTCACCGTCTTGTTGTCATCTCTCGGTCGGTAGGTCGGGCGGAATAACAAAAGTAAAAAATGACACACTTCCCGGGATGCCATCGAGCTGAAATTTTGCAAATAGACTCCTGTCACCTAAAAATGCATTGTATCAAAATTGTACCGTAATTAAATTAATGCATTTTTAGTTTATCTCTATATAACTCAAAGTATCCGTCTGCTATTGTTTACATTCACGCGTCACTGAGTTCACTCCAGCCATCCACTACCACATCCTCGTGTTTTACAGCAAGGGAGTTCAGTCGCGTTCAGTCTGTGAATGTTTGTCGCGCGATGGGTATTATATTGAACATAATCAATACTTTTAGTTATGTCTCATATATAAGGGATTTATAGTCAAAAACTTTGTTTTTACGCGGTTGTTTAATTATTTGTTATTGTTTTTAAATGGAGGGTTCATTTAAAACAGTGACTGAGTGGCATGTGCGCTCGGCTGGCATACCGATGGTCACAGGTTTGAATCTCTGTGAAATCAGGGATTTGTTTCTGTGGCCATGGGTGTCTTTGAGTCCACACAGCTCCAAATGGGTAGCTGAAACTAGTTGGGGAAACAAAGGCAGCTGCGAATAGCGTGATCCCTTATAGCCGTGGCCTGTGAACGCTGCGTCACTTGCCAATACCTTCTTAACAGAATCTAGTATAATCTTATGTATAGAAGGAATGTCTGATTTACGTCTGTATATTGTATATATAAGACAAGATAAAATTTAGGGTGCAATTATTACTAACCACTGCTCTCAACCTCCCTCTAATCCCACACACACTCACACTTTTGACCTGCTTCTTTCATTGTTATGACATGCAGCTGCAATGGCTGGTGGTTGCCCTAATGAAACATCATTGACATCATAGATGTTTTCCGCCGATCTTGATTGCAGTACATACTTAGACTTTAGATTAAGAATTATGAATACTAAAATAAAAAACTAATGTATGAATGGGATTTACACGCATTCATTCTTTCTTTTGGTCCCATAACCTTGTGGTCGTAGGGGATTCTAATTTTTCCATTAAAACTTTCTCGGGGCTTGGTAGACTTGGTGGCGCATATCTCCTCTCCAAGTCAGCATTGGACTTTTTTAGCAATAGTCATTTATCAACATGTTTATTGTGGCTTAATGTGGGCTAGATCCCACGCACCTCAGTTTGTGAGGAGAGTGCACTATTGGCTTCGCTATCCAGCCGCATTCAGTAGAAATAAAAATAATTTGTTTATTGTCTCAGTAATTTTTTAGATAATTTGAGAACCTAAATTTAAGTAACAGACAGTAAAGAAAAAGGTAATGGATCAATATAAATAATAGTTGTGGATGTTAAACTCCATGATTACTCAGAAGATTATTGTGTCAGGTCCCCAGCTCCAATGTCATTACAACACTATTGGGTCTGTAGTAAGTTAAAGTAACAATTAAGTGCACAGCTAACTGAACATCTTTGCTCAAAACTTCATAAATATCTTGCAATGTAGACTGTAGAACATTCATAGCCATCTGCAGCATGTACAGCACTTGTCAACCTTATTGAGGAAAGTTCAGCATCCATTGGCAATAATTTAATATAGAAGTAGCTAACTGTATTAGTATTTGTAAAAAAAAATGTTTTCAAGATTAACACAATTAATGTACTGGAAATGCATATGAATGTATGAGTGCTTGGATGAATTAATTGTAATTTATATATATCACCAAATGTTTCAAGCTATTATTAAATCGAATTTGTCAAATTGGACCGACATCTAAAATAATATTACAATTATTTTACTAAATATTCTTTAGTTGTATTAATTAAATTAATATGATTAAATAAAGGTCTGATAAGGGGAGCTCAATCATCTACATAAACGTGTTCCCAAAAATGAATTTAAAATCCTTAATTAATAAAACCAGGGACCATTGGTAGGTCAAATTCTAATATTAAGTAAGGCTGCTTTACTGCATTCAAAAACTTCAATTGTCATTCCTTGCAAAAAATTACGTTAACTTTTTTGGATTATGTAACTTGTATTAAAAGTATACATTTATAAGTTTATTTAGAAGGCTGGTATTATTTGATTTTGGGAAATTCCCTGTAAATAGAATCAAATTAGAAAATATTTTATATTAGTCTTTTCTGTAATTTTTTATATTTTTGATCTGATTTTTTTAGGGGCCCTTCGGCTGCTGTTTATGGAGCTACTTTGACAGTTATAGGCATCTATGTTACTGATTGGCAAGTGGTTGCCACTAAGATACCATTTTATGGTAAAAAGTTTGAAGAAGAAAGCAACATTTAGGTAAATTAAATGAAAAATATGTGGGGAATGACTGTGGAAAGAAATCATTTAAAATTAAAATAAGATAAAAATAAAAACTGTGTAATGTTAAATCCCAAGAGGAAAGCAAGCTTCTTGCTGATTGTGTTTTTTATGTTTTCCCATAACTTTTTAAAAGGCATTACTTTTAGTAATTTAAGTATCTTATTATTTCTTTATTGATAAAATTAGTTTTTTTACTAAGACTAAAAATAATGAAAATCAATCTTAAGTGTAGCTCACATTTTATATTAGTTCGTTACATTGAGAAATAATTTATTATTTTTTCTTTCCTAATGCTGGCCTCTAAACTTCTGTAACTTTAAATTGAATACAATGCAGTTTAATCATAATCCTTTTTTTTTCTTTTCAGGTGTGCAAGATTAAATTATTTAGGAAATGAATTTTAAAGCATTCTGATGAACTTGTATTTAATTTTGAATTGATTGAATGGTTTTAATTGTTTTAGAGAGAGTTTTGTACAATGTTTTGATGAGAATCAGTGTTATGGCAGAGGCTTTCTCAGTTAGAATATAATAAACGTTGCATCATGAATCAGTCTCTGCGTTTTTTAAGATTATTTCTGAACTTAATCTTTATTTCTTAACCCATAAATTTATGAAAACTGTGATTGCTGAAAATGATGTAATATTTTGTTATTCCCAAAAGTCGGTAGATTTATATTAATTTTAACCAGGACAAACTAAAAAAGATTAGCCTTAGTAAAAATTTAATTTAAAAGTGCTGTTTTAAACTTGCCTTAAAAGGAGAATCAGTTTGCTGATCAATCGCTATTTTTGGTTAGTATTATCAAGTTAGTTTATCAGTATCATTTGGTGTGATGAAACATTTCTTCAGTGCACTGTCTAAAAACAAGCTGAAATGTTTTTAGAGGAGGAAGGCTACTTAACTTCAGTAAAACCTGCTGTTGTGGGAATCTTTTTACAACAAAAACTGATTAAGAAGAAAATAAAGAAAGTTATTAATATCACTCAAACAATTTTTGCTTCAACTATTTTTAGAAGACTGCTGTTTTAGTTATCAAGATACCTAATATCAGTTCCATCTCCAATTTTCCCCGTTACTTGAAGTTATGATACACACAAAGTACTTTCCTGCCAATTGTCTCATTAATAATTCATTACTGCTTTATGGTTGATTCTTGTGTCTGAGAAATATTTAGATGTCTTGTGTTTAAATTATCCTAGTTGTAAAATTTGTTTTGGTTAGAGTACTTACTGATACTTATTAAATAATCTGATTATATTATGGATTAAAATATGACATTAAATAAAAACCATTTCCATTTATTTGGATCAATGAAATTTGACCGTCTTAATCAGTCTGCTCCTCATCTATTCCTATTTATTTGCCTCAAATTTCTTTGATAGTGCTTATTAAATAAATCTTATTATATCATTGATTCGTTCAAAGCCCTGAGTAGATCCTCTCTGGAGGCAAAGACAGTCAGTGTCATTCTGGAGACAATAGGTTGCATCCTGGCACACGGCAGCAGAGCAATCCTACAGTTTATCACTGGGCACATGTCGCAGCTTGACATGGCTAATTTATTCAAAAGAGAAAATGCAGTTCAGCCCCAGCCTGATGAGCCAGCTTGGGGTAAATTCATGGCTTAATGATAATGACTACTTCCAAGAGAAATAGCTCCATGGCTGGGGATCTGGAGTTCATGCCGAGCAAAAGCGACACCTGGTGGAAACTACCTCCTATCGATCAGATACCTAGAAGAGGACTGAACACCGTCCCACACACAGTTACTTACAAAGATTTGACACGAGAAGGAATATTTGCCGCCAAGTAAATGGCAACGCCTGTTTACCGAGTGCCCGGCGCTGGTTGGAGATTTGGATGGGTCGGTTCCGACAACTGTGAAGAAGTATCTTTATGGCAATGTCCACTTAATGTGGCTCACAAATAAAACAGTGAGCTGGGTCATAAGAGCATAACCTCAACACCAAAAGAGAATGTCAAATTGATTATAGTACAATGTAACAGTAAATAATAAATATGAGTCATGTGAGAGCTCTGAGATTTAAAATAGTTGTGCATAAAATAGTGGTATGGTACAGGGTATTTGTCTACCAACCAGAGGCGTCACTAGGGTTGGTGTCACCCCTTCATGACTGAAGGGGCCGTCCATAAATGCCGTCACGCGAGGTTGCCGATTTTTACCCCACTCTCCCCCAGCGTCATACTTTGTCACAAAAACTTAGACCCCACCCCTTTTTTACGATATGACGTCACAAAGCTTTGACACCCCTCCCCAAGCCGTATTTTCTCAATAAAAATTAGCATGTTGCAAATTATTTTTCGTCATTTAAATATGTATTTAGGGTAAGTCTGCACTGTAATATCGTAACCTCGCGTGAAGTCATTGAAAACGTAATTAAATAAATGGTAAACAATCAAATATTTAAGTGGAACTTTTATTTAAAGTTTCGCGTTTTTGATGTGACGTCGCATTTCTTAAACACCCTCCTCCTCGTACCACATTGTCACAGATGCGTGGACATGGCGGATTAAAAAAAGGGGGGGGTGCTGAACGGGCTAAAGCCCCCAATAATTTAAGGGCCCCCAAACTTTTTATGAATTATAGTGTATACGGCAATGCTGCAAATGAGTAGGAGGTATAACGGAAACCAGGCTATTCTTCGTGAGAAGTGCATTGTAGCTCATTATGTGCCGTGCACAGCTCATTCCTTTAATTTGGTTGGGAAAAGAGCAGCAGGTTGTCCTACTGCGGTCAGATTTTTTTGTCTTCTGCAAAATCTTTATACCCGGCTTGTTGCAACTACTCATCGTTGACAGGTACTTCAAAAACATATGAAATTGATACATGCTAACAAAGCCTTGTCTGACACAAGATGGTCAGCCTGACATTATGCTGTAAGGTCTGTTAATAGCTCATACCATGAGAATATCGCAGCACTGGAAGAATTAGCAATGAATGAAAATCAGCCACGTGACTGCCGACTTGAAGAAGAAGGATTTCTAAAGGAAATTCTTCCAAGACTTTATTTTGAGTTGTGCGCGTTGGGATTTATAACAAAAAGCTATGTTTTTACGAGTTATTTATTTTAACTATAATGAATAGTATTTTTGACGCGATGCACATGTAATGTCGGTCGAGACGGCTGTTGGAGGGGAGTTACAACATGCCACTGAACGGTGGCAGAACGTCCTTGGACGGGCTTTGTTGCTCGTAATTAATAATAATTTATATATATATATATATTTTACGTACAAACTTCTCCCGCGTAATATTATAATTTATTTTATTACTGTATGTGGACTGGCAGACGTCAACTAAAAAATGGCTGACAGCATCAGCGCAGTTAAATTTAAACATATAACTAGAAAGTTGAGCAAAAATTTAGGTTTTAAGCTAACTGCGGATGGCAAAGTCGAAGATGGTGAAAAAGTTTACTGTGTTCACTGCCATAAACAATTCTATTTTAAAGGATTAAATACATCGCTGACGTACCACCATCAGCACAAACATCCGATCAAGTTTCAACACATTGTCAGAAAGTCATAAATTTCTATTATTGGCTTTAATCGAAATTATCGATTAATTAATCGATAATTTTTCAAAAGTTAACGATTAAATTTAAATTAATCGATAATAGCCCTAATATAAATACATCCATGAGAAATTTGGCTTTCTTACAAACCTAACTGAGCTCAGCACTTTCGCCACCCGATGGGCAGCAGCCAAGTTAATGGAAGAACATTCAAGTGATTTCGAAGAAGGGGTCGGGTAAATCCGAAGCAACCGTTTCGCCCCCCTCAATTTACTAGCAACGCCATCGAGCGGTGCCGGTTTAGGGCCAGGAGCGCCAGTACGGATTAGCAAAAAGTGCAGCGAAGAACGCATTGGACGCCAGCTCTGAGGAAACCTTCCAGTGGGGGTTGCACCCTAGGTATGTCTTTGATGATCCACCGGTCTGCGGCGGTCCTAACCATGGAGACCCGTGTGCTTTGCCGGGATTGCGCCAAAGTGGTAGCGGGCCGTAGTGAGGGCAACTTAGTGGGAGGCATCTTCGACTGTATGCCCTGGATGCCCAGGTGGCAGCTTCAGAAGCGACCGCTTGCTTTTTTTTTGGGGGGGGGGTTTCCTCAGCTGTTACGTCCCTTTGGTGGCCAGATGGCTAAGGGGGTCTTCCGGGAAGACCCATAAAGAGCACTAGGCTCGGGGCTTCTGATTTTCTTCCACATGTATGTTCATGAGTGATTTTGAAGACTGCTTACTTTCAGAATTAGTCAAATTTTCAGAACTATTAAAAAAGTTACTGTCCAGCCCCAGGCTCAGGGTAAGGAAAAGGAACTATCACAAAGCGAAACTAAAAAAACTTGCACAGAGCTAAAATTTTTGATGCTTTTGAATGAGCTATATTTCACACAGTCCTTTACAAATGTACACATCGCACTTCGCATCTATCTTTCGATGATGACATCAAACTGCAGCTGAGAGCGATCCTTTTCAAAGTTGAAAAGAATATATAATGAGTTAGAATTTGCATGGGACGAAAAAGGCTGAATATGCTCTCTCTAAGTCTAATGAGCATTGAAAAGGAACTTGTAAGCTTACTCAGCTTTATTGACTTGATTGAAAACTTCGCCATTTGAAAAATTCGCAAACGAAAGTTGTAGGTTGAAATAATAATCATACATATTTTTCAATAATTTTTGTTATTTCAAATAGAGAAAAGAATTCGTTACCTCATGATATTTTTTTTTAAAATACGGAATAACGCGTAATACTATTCTTTACGGGCGCGCGTTCGTAAGCACTAAACAGCGTAAGTCGGGATGGGACCGTCGTAACCGGAGGACTACCTGTATATAAACATGCATATCTATGCTTTCACGCCTTTAATAAATATATATATATATATATAAAATATTAACTCAAAGACATTGAAATCATAATTTCCCTCTAGAAAAACATCAACAAAGAAAACCCATCTTTGATTTTTTTTCTTTGTGGTGGTGATAAAAATCGTATTCCCCCCACCCCACTGTGGTGGAGGGAGTCGTGAGGTGGGATTCGTTCATGCTGTCGGCGTGTCCAAGCCCAAATGGCTTTATATCTTTTAAAACAGAAGACACTGCCTCATTCATTCCAGCCTTTTTAAAGATCTCTCTGCTGCGACTATTTCTTTTCTTTTCTTCCTAATTTAATGTTGTTCGTGTGTTGGGACTGTTTTATTATTGAAAGTAAACTGATATTTTTTTTAATAAGAATTTTCGCGTTTAACGTATTTCATTGTATTTCTTAATTTCTTTCTAGATTAAAAAATTTGTCATCTTTTGTTTTCTGACATAAAATCGTAAACAGTAAAATTTTAGGCTCGGGTATCACCCCCTGATGGGTGTCCCCCGGGGCGCCCCCCACCCCCTAGTGACGCCACTGCTACCAACTACCATTCATGATAGGGTATATGTAAGTAGGTATGAACTGGTAAGGTATTTTAATCTACAATTTAAAAAAAATAACAGCTAGTACAATCTAATTAGCTGGAGAAAGTCCCCAATAGCTTGATTATTTATGGATTTAAAAAAATCCAATGGTATTTTGAATATACGTGTCAATGATCTAATTCTAATAATACTATTAACATACAACTAATACAACGCATATAGAAAATAATTGATTGTTCTGAAACCAAAAATACTTTAATTGTAATCAACTCATCAATGTATGCATTTTTAGTAAATAATTCTTTCACTATAAAATTGATACTAAAACTAAATGGGTTAGGGTAGGTAATTAATTTATTTGATATGTCCCTTGAAAATCCCATGGAAAAATTCACCACAGTTCTCTTACTCTTAGCATAAGAAAGGACTTTGTTTTAATTTTAACCTGTCTCATAAAATTCTCTACTACTGCTTACGTGGCAAAAGCAAACAAGAGTATAACTTAAATAACTATAATCATATTATATCATTTGCCTTTTTTTCTTTAAATTCGAAGTAAAGTTTACGACAATACAATTTGGCATTGCTTCAGTTTCATCCAGAGAATAGCACGAAACAAATGTCATCTTTATAAAATTATCTGTCACCAATATAAGCAGATTAGGGGCCGTCCATAAAGTACGTCACGCTATTTTTGACCATTTTTAACTCCCCCCCCCTCGTCACAAACTGTCACATATCTTGGAACCCCCCCCCTAAAGTACGTCACACTTTCGAACAAAAATGTTGTTTTTATTAACAAAATAATAAACATTTAATATAAAACAGCGTGACGTCACACTTGGCCGGACACCCCCCTCCCCCTGTCACAAACTGTCACACTTTCTTACACCCCACTCTGGAGCGTGACGTACTTTATGGACGGCCCCTTAAAATAAAAACCTTTAAAATGTTGGTAATTATTTAGAAACAAAATAAATAGTAATTTTAATAAACCCGTAAAAAACAAAGTTTTGGACTATAAATTATAAATCCTTTATATTAAATTATATACGAGACATTACTAAAAGAATGTTCATTATAATACGCAGCGCAAGACAAACCAAAAATCCAAAATTTTAGTTATGTCTCGTATGGTGCGCACGATCGGGAATATATTTTTAAAAAGTATCGTCAATATAATACGCACCACATCGCGTGACCGGAAAATATTAAAAAAGTTGTTCAATATAATACGCAACGTGACACTCTAGCAGTACTAGCACAAAAATTAAAATGCTACATAGAGATAGTCTAAAAATTCATTAATTTAACTACAGTACATTCGATCGATCTGAAATATTTAATAGATCATTTTTATCATCTGCACGAGTCTGCCGGCAAAATTTCAGCTCGCTAGCATATGAGGAAGTGGATTAAAAATCTATCCAAAGTTTTTTCGGCATTCAAGGCATCAATCAAGCAAGCAGACACCACGAGTTAATATTTTAGAAAGGATTTAAAAATAACCAGTATTTTAAAATCAATTATTAGACATTCTTCAAAGACATTAATATAAAATTGAAAAAGATTCATGCAGATTGAACATGCTCAGCAACATAAATTACCGCAAATAATATAGTATGGAAACTAAAACACTCTACCATAGGAAAGGGGTTGTGTGGAAAAAATTCACCTTTTAAAATTTGATATTAATTTTCTTGGATGGGTATGGCAAAAATGTTTCACAAAGCTCCAGGCTTCTTTAATTTTAATAAAATTTGAGAAATGCCATTGCTTTCTCAATGAGTTGTTTCACACCTCCACTATTCTTCCTTTGCTGTTACATAAAGCAAATCACATTTTCTGCATGTGTTATCTAGTCTAGGTAAGAAACTTTTAAACTGATGATGCAAAGATAAAATACGCATAAATATAAATTAGGGATGCGGAAATTAAATATTAATTTCTCGATTAATCGTTAAAAATTTTTAACGATTAAATTATTTTTAACGATTAATCGACCCAGCACTTATAAATGTACTGGAAGTAAAAAAGTATAATATTTTGGCCGATAAATATAAACTAATTTCCGTACGATTACACGAACATTTTGGTTTTAAACAATTGACTGGCGTGAATGTTCAAAATGTTGATAAAGGTTATTGTGTCCATTGAGAGAAATCGTTTGCCTATCATGCAATGTTCCCTCTAAGTCTAAGCTTCGTTGGTCCGTGTGCAAAGTTTTAAAAAAAAACTAGTGTGCAAAGTTGCACAACGTCCAGTTTGGTGCAATATTTTAAAAAATTTGCTGCGCGGTGTGATTCTAAACTCCTGCATGGCGTCGGTCAAATATCAGCGCAGCCATGCTGCTTAAAGGGAACATTGCTACCATGGTTTTAACACTTCGCTTACATATCACCTGCAAACCAAACATCCACTACAGTATCAGAAACTTCAGCTGAGACAATCTAAAGCTATGTGAACAATTTTTCAGCTCAGCTGGTTACATTATTATATATTGTCAATAAGACCCGCCCATCACTTGAACCATATAATGTCAATATACTTGTCTGTTTGCTTTGTTGGTTAAAATATGACATATAAAGAAGACACAGTGTTATTTCGATTTTCGACAAGTACGTTTAATAAATGTTACTTATGACACCATAAATTTCAATTTTTGGCTTTAATCGAAATTATTGATTAATTAATCGTTAATTTTTCAAAAGTTAACGATTAATTTTAAATTAATCGTTAACAGCCCTAATATAAATAAATACATCCATTTAAAGATTGTCTCTATTACATCAGCAAATTCAATGAACACTGAACATAAAAAAGACAGAGATTCATACGATTATTGAATTTAAATTTGGTTGAACTCCGTGGGCTTTCAGATGTCTTGCAAGAAGGTACACCATACAATTTTAAAGAGACTAGGTTTATGACATCATACTTATTTTAAAAAATACATTATGGAAATTACAAATAAATGTTTTAAAAACTTTCTGATTAACTACAAGCAGTGGAAGTAAAGTCAGAAAATATAAATGAAACAGGGGCTTCTCAATGAAAAACAAGAACACACACAGCTCAGCAGCAGCATGAGTGACAGCCATATGATCACATAGACCTGCCAGCCGAATTTTTTTAAAATTTCGGCTGGCTGACACAATTTTTCGGCTGATATCCGGATTAGCCGGATTTTAAAATTTCGGCTGGCTGACATAATTTTTCGGCTGATATCCGGATTAGCCGGATTTCTCCGTAAATTGACATTTGCAGCTAAATATTCGTAAACATCATCCAGGGATGTTCCAGCAAGTGTTACAGGTGCCGGTATGTTGAGAGATTGGCAATTAATTTTGAAGAAGTTAACAAAACCATCTTTAGCCACATTTTCAAAGGCGAGCAAGTCTCTAAAGAACCAGATAACGATATCTCTTGTCAGTTCATGACTTGATGTTGCCTGACATTGACTGTTGCCTTCTCCATACGTATGGAAATATCGCAAAATTGTATTGACTTTTCTTGACTATTTACTGACACATTTTGCTTGACACTTAAGTGAAGATTCATATTGCCACTTGATGCAATTGAGGCAAAATTGGTTACTTTTGAAATGTGACCCATTTGTCACCCAATGACTGCTGAGCAGTGAGACACAGCTGACAATAAACTCGATCTTCGTCTACATTTCTCCCATCAGCAGAGAACAGGCCACCAAAATATTTCTAGCATTGTGCTTTAGAATTTCCATGTAGGCTAGACGGTTTAGGTTTTACTTGTAGGTTTTTGATGAACTACCTCTTTTCCCGGTTTAGATGACATTCGCTGACATTTGAGTTCACCTAAAATTATCATATAGTCATAAAGAATTGTTACATTAGAAATGGTGTAGCGTAAAAGGTAATCCTGCAGTCTTAGCACGTATATTATTTCACTGCGAATTTTAATTTTCTCGTGAGAACTTTCGTTTTTAATTTATTAAGTACATTTATATATGTTATATTTTAGCTATTATAGCGCTAATTTCTAGGATTTTTAATTTATAAGGCTGTTTTCGGCCCTTGACGATACATAATCAGACTAGAGTAGGATACATCCATTTTGTTTAACTAGCACCCTACTTGCTGGGTTGTCACAGCAAGAGGCCAAGCAAATTTTCTCACTTACAAACAAACAAAAAAAATCAAACATATAGTAAAGAAATAAAAAATGAAAGTTTCATTAAAATATTTATTAATCTTCTAAGAATCTTAAAATAGATGAATGAAACTTTTTTTAAAGACATCTTCAGTCAGTAAATTTATTTTAGCATGGGACGTTCCAGGTACAAAAAAATCTAGCTAGCAGGGTGCTAGATAAACAAAAATGATGTCTCCTACTCCGATTATGTAGCGTCAAGGGCCGAAAAAGCCTATTAAATTAAAAGCCTTACACATTAGCGCTATAATAACTAAAATATAACATATATAAATGCATTTAATAAATTAAAAATAAAAGTTCTCCCGAGAAAATTAAAATGCGCAGCAAAACAAAATTACGTGCTAAAACTTCAAGATAACCCTTAAAAATCATCAGTTATTGACTAAAGTAGTATCTAGTTAATTGAAACAATTAATTTAGGCTTACCTATCTGCTAGTAGAAGATCGTTGCGCCATAATTAAGTTATAACAAATTGCCTATTTACGAGAAAGCTTAAAGATAACTTAAATTAATTAATTTATTGATTTTTATTTTAATTAGTATTTTATAAATTAAGATTGTAAGAAAAAGATAACTTGCAAGAACCGTATCAATGATTTTATTGATTATTTAGGTTAAAAAAACTGTACAAATAACTCATTTTTGTCACACTTTCGGCGACGGGTATTCTAAAAATCCTTTCCATCTTAAAACGGAACGCAATTAATCTTAAGAAAACAAAATTTACATTACGGCGGCTCGTTCATTTTTCGGCGGATTTACGGCGGACAAAATACGGCGGCTAATGCGGCGCGCCGCATATTTTCCGGCGGATTTTCGGCGGACGAACATTTTGCGGCGTATTCGGCGCGCGGCGGCGGCTGAGGGGTCTATGATCACATACATCATCAGTATATCAACAATTTTAACAGTTCTAAAACTTTCTGTAAAATCAGTGGTGTCCTTGTTCATCAAAGGATCTACAGGTATTTTTAGATTTTTATTTAATTGCTACTCAGTCCTTCCAGGTTGCATTAAAATCCTGGTAATATAGCCTAGGGGTCTACCGATATGCATTTTTGCCAATATTGCCGATACCGATATTTTTTTGCCGATATGAGTACTTGTTAAGACAAAAACCAGCGGTCATATTTGATGACGACATTCTTAAATTTATCACTCGTAATTATTTATCTTTCAAATTAGGGGACTAACGATATTCATTTTTGCTGATATTACCATTTTTTCCCTATATGAAACTTGAAAGCCGATATGAGTACATGTATTTGTTGGGACAAAAACCAGCGGTCTTATTTGATGACGTCATTCTTAAATTTATCACTCCTAATTATTTATATTAGGGGTCTACCGATATGCATTTTTGCCGATATTTTTTCCCGATATGAGTATTTGTTAAGACAAAAAACAAAACAAAAAAAAACAGCGGTCATATTTGATGACGTCATTCTTAAATTTATCAATCGTAATTATTTATATTTTGTAATTTAGGGGTCTACCGATATGCATTTTTGCGGATATTACCGATATTTTTTTCCGATATGAGTATTTGTTAGGACAAAAAAACAACAACAGCGGTCATATTTGATGACGTCATTTGTAATTTTTTATATTTTATAATTTAGGGGTCTACACTCTACCGATATCCAGTTATGCCCTTATTACCGATTTTTTTTCTTCCCCGAATCGAAGTTTCTGATGTGTTTACAAGTTAAAGATCATGATCTACATAGGACTCATGACAAAACGAACCGTCCTTTATGAAAATGTACAAGAAAATTTAGGTACTCCTTTTGAAACTTCAACTTTTGACTCATAATTATTAATTCTAACCAATAGTTTAATGATTTAATGGCTTTTGCACAGGCTGCACACGGCCGCCTTTTATGAATGAAACAATGCGAACAAAGCAATAGTAAGAGAGCGAAATGAGGTTGAAGGATGAAATGTTGCCCATGACAAAAAATCTGCACACGGTACATTTTGTTATTCCATACGAAACGAAATGTTTTAGAAATCTGCGATTCTGCGTGCATCTTTGCTATTAGAGCAATTACGTGAACATAATGTTTACAAGTTATCCATTTATTAGAGCAATTACGGTATACTTTGCATCGGCACTATTTACACAGTATTTCCGAGCATAGGAAAATCGGCCGATACCTAAAAAATATCATAGCACTTGGCACACTGTATCGTGGCTGTAGATATTAATACTAGGACTCTTTTGGCTATTTCAATACCGGTATCGATATATTAATTTGTCGAGATATTGTAAATCTAAATGATAGTTGTTTTTTTTTGGGTCAAAATATCACTTATTATGAAATATCGGTGACGTCAATATCGGGACCTTTACATGCTACCGATACCTTGATATCGGTGCCGATATCCTACTATAGCCTCACCTTGCTCTTGTCCAAGAGTTGAGCCAATTAGTTAATTAACTGGTGGTGTATTCTGTTGGTAGATGTTTTACTAACATTTATCAAGGGCAACCAACCAACCTCAGTGAACCTTTCACTACCTATGTAATTCTACCAACAACAATACAAAAAACCCACAACTTCTTTGAATTATTATATGAAATTGTCATAACAACCGTGCAAAGAGATGATCTATTCATAAACTTTATATATCCATTTTGACCTTTCCGTCTATACACTTCTTCTTGATTATTACTCTAATCCCGTAGGGACTTAATCTTTTTATTCGTTAGCGTTGAAAAAGTTCAAGTAATCCATGTTTCAGTCATCAGTGATAAGAATTAAGAAATGTTTAGGGGCCTTGAAACATATTCTTATTGACTTTGATACATGCATTTTTTTCCATCATATTGGAGTTGAAGGCCTTTTGGCCTCAACAATCCTGTATTACCTTCCTTCACGTTTTCTCAAACTTTATTTGTTTATCTTATTGGCCTCTTTAGAAGATGCTTGCATAGATTAGGAAATACATTGAGATTTTACCTGACTGTCAGAGGTTTAGCACCCTAGATGCTTAAGAATATAATTGTTTTTGTTTTTTCAAATTCATATCTAACTATTGGACCTCAGTAAGAACACATCTTTCAATTTCAGCTTCTTCTTCTTAAGTATATCTGAATAATCAGTAGTTAAATTTCAATACAACTTTCTAAAAGTAATGGTAGTTGATTGTGGTTATTTGAGACAAGCCATATAGTTAGAAAGAATAACTGAAATATATCTATATTAATGCAGTAATTCAATTTATTAATGATAATGTTAACATGTAGTATGCAACAACAAAAAAGTGGGAAAATCAATTATTTGTATGTAACATCACTTTTTACATCTGTTAGGGTAGACTTTTGATGCCGTTTCTCAAAAATGGCTTTTGCTTCTGATTCCAACTGCATCAAGTTTCTTTTCTCTAAGTAAGGTTTTAGAGCGAACAGGTAGACAGCAGAACCTCCAACGATAGCACCAAATGTAATTACGAAAGATAATGGTATCTTGGGTGCCATCTTAATTGTTGAATTTAAGAACTTGGCTGAAACAAATTTTATTGTACAAGATAGAATAGAGCAATTAAAGTTAAAGTAATTTTTATTTACACATAATAAAATAATATTTAGCTTAATCTAAATTAAAAATTATCAAGATTTGCATGTTTTGCAGTAATGCTGGTTCAACGGGAGTGGTAAAATTCCAAAAAGTTAGCACTGATCAAGGCCGTACCCAGACTTTTTTAAGGGGGTTCGCAAACTTGTCGCGAAGGCTAAGATAAGACAAACCTCTCATAGCGAGCACCTCTCATAACGGGATTTTCGCATAACGAGCAACATTTTTATGGAAAAAGTTGCTCCCTTAACGAGCGAAGATATGCATAATGAGTGACCCAGAAAGGGAAACTCCCTGTTTCCTGAAAATTTGTTAGTGAGCGGGCACTTCCGCCCTGATATATTATTTTGTGTTAAGCACTCGGTCTGTTAGCGTATTGTTTTCGTGTGTGATCAATCGTTTTTACAAATTTTGTTATAAGATGATCACTAGGTTTAAAGCATAAATGCTGCAGTGTGTGTATACCACCAAAGGGGCCTCTCGCAGAATATGCGTTTGAACTCCTGAGACAGCGTCTGATATAAATGCAGCGCCATCATAACACTGGCCCCTCATATTCTGTAGTGGGATCCCCAAATCTCTCAATAATGTCAAGATCTATTTTTTACCCAAAATAAGGGCACACATTCGCTAAAGGGGGTTCATTCGAAAGTACGAACCCCCCCTGCGTACGGCCATGCTGATGGTATTCTCATAATAATACTAAAATATAAGAAGTGAATAATATTGAAGAATGTTGTAAATCAAGGATAAAGCCCTAATAAAGAGGATGACGTAAAAAAAAATGACTTATTTGATTTTGGTCGATTTTAATAATTATATTTACTAAATTACTTTATTTATGATAAAAAGTTTTTAAAAAAAAATTAATTCTATACCCAGGCGTGTATTTTATTTAGTGCTTAAGTAAAAGTTTAAATTACTTGTAAATTGTAAACAATTATCAATATGAAAAATTTTATAGTTCATAGTGTCCTGTGGCGCCTTATACCTATGGCTATGGGCTATGATATGACTATATTATAGTCTAAAGCAATGATGGCCAAATGGGGCTCGTGAGCCCTAATGGCCCTAAGTGCTTCAATGCGGCTCTCAATATTTTTTCAAATTTTTAAAATGAAATGGCTCTCAGTTATTACTGGTGTGGCCACCCTTGGTCCACAGTCTTTATGAACTTTATCGACTATTTTTTAAGTTAACTTCAATCAATCACCAGTGATTTGCCATTTGACAATAATTGACAATGGCAATGGGACTACAATTAATAAATTATTAACTACAACTAAAAATAAAGTCGACTAAAGCAAAGAGAACGATGCGCTCAACTATTTACATTGTTGTTAATAAGTTAATGTTATGACAGAGCGAGGCTTACTTCCAAGAATGAAATGTATTTTTACACTTGAAAAGGGAATAAATGCAATTATTTTATCCATAAACATAATTAAGGCTTAAGACTTAAGGTTGTAGTTTTAGGCAATTTAGGGTCTGGGTTAGGTAAAATTGTCTATTTTTTAAATTAAAATAGAAAAAACAAACAAATAAAGCAGCCAAAAATACCATATATTTATATTGAGCGCACCTTTCTTTTTGCTTACCAATAATCAATATAATAATTTTAAAAAATATGAATAATCAATAATAATAATAATAATAATAAAGTAAAGTAAAGTAAGTTAAAGTCTAACTTACATCTGACGTTGAATTTATAAGCTACGTCGTAACGCTTAATTAATAAACTGCCTATGATATTTTATCGGACTCAGTAATCATCACTTGCGAAATCAGACTAGAGTCTAGAGTCAGTTTTATTTTTAATATTGTTTTTGTCCAGTTCGGACTGCTGCAGCAACTTTTCTGAGTTCTCTTGATTTTTACTTTGATTATGTTGACGTTGAGCTCGTAATAGAGGATCGAAAATATAGATTCCACTTGCAACACCCAGGACTGCTGTTATCAGATATACAGAAATTGGCATTCGACGTTTAATTCTAATTCGCATGACTTTATTATGGAGAAAATGTTTCTCCACAAAGCATATTATTACTATTTTACTCTTAAAATTACAACTTTATTATTACTAGGAGCCGTGACCTTCTGAAATCGAAAGCGGATAAGGCTCGTGTGCTTTTTTGATGAAACAATTCAACAAAACAAATAACATTATATACATTCATACTTATAAAACATTCTTGTAATTAAAATTAAATTAGTTAAATATATTACAATTTAATAATAAAAAAATAAATTTTAATTTTGAATTATTCATCAGGAATTAATTTAAATAAATAAATAAATATATTTGTACTGATTTCTAGTAACTAGTTTGTCATTTTTAAGGGGTTATTGTTGTAAAATAGCTTTATAACTCGTTGCTCTATGTTTTCATAAGTAACTTAAAAATCATGTGCAAATGATTTTGAATTTTATCACTTAAGTAATTAAAAACATATCTCTTTGTGAATAATGGACACTGGTAAGTGGTATGCATATGTACATTATATTAAATATATTTTTTAGATTTAGTGATTAGTTCAAATCAGAATAGATTTGTTTGGTCGTATTAGTATTAGTATTACTAGTATTAGTAATTTGAGTTTGACACTTGAGCAAGTCCAGTCTTGTGTGGGAAAATTTAACATTATTTTATTTTATGCATTTACATGATAATACTAATACTAATACCGGTATCGAAATAACTGTTTTTATTAAAAATAAACTTAAATTGCAGTTACATTTTGATACAAAATTATGCCAACCTAAAAATTAGTAAAAAAGCTGAATTAAAATTTTTTTTTCTTTCTATTTAGTATTTGAATTTTTCATTTTAAAAAGTTAAGTAAAGGCAAAGCCCTATCTATAATATATATCTTAAACTTTTAAACTATTAAAATGAAACCATATATTTTCACACTGAAATTGACTGCCTAAACCTAAAATTAAAATAGATTTCAATTTAAAAATGGATTAGACAATAATAATATTAATGTTATCAATTGTTATCATATAATAAGAGTATAAGACTACGTTGTCAATATTTAACAATGATTCATGGTAGCTAAGCCAGCAATCTGAACCTGTGTTGATTTCAGTTGTTAAAATTGGAAATAAAATGTTTTATCTGTACAAGGAATTAAACAAATACAAGTTTTTGTAAAAAAATATTTGTAATTTTATTGACTTTTAAGACTTAAGAGAAATAACACTAGATTGTTTAGATTTTAAAAGTTTAAGTAAATGATACACTCTTTTTCTTCTATGTCTTAAGGGCCTATGATCAATGATTTGATTCTTATGGCTCCTGGGAAATATAAGGGCTTGCCAATACATCTTTAAAGAGGATACTTTCCAGGGCTACTCGTTGGGTACATCAATGACTGAAAGTTGGAGGAGGCTATAAACACAAATGTTGTTACCTCAACTGATTGGAAGCTTGTTCTAGTCATTTATTATGCTTGACCGTAAAGAGCAGCTCCTTTATTGTGTTCTTGTATTTATCAGCCTAAACTACCTGTCATGGTGTTGTTGTCTAGACTGACGAGGGATGAGCTTTAGCATATGCTGGAGCATTGGACCTTTTTCTGTTTATTTTGGATAATGAGCTGTCCATTGCTGGGCCACTTCTAGCCTGTTTAAGGTCTTCTGGGTATATAGATCACTGACTGCAAATGGATACTCTAAAATTGGCTGTATGAAGGCTTATTGGCTCTTCATTTTACCTAGAGTTGCCAATCCCAAATTCTGCCATAGGAAACATAGGGTCCTGTTTGCTTGATTGGAGGAGATTAATTGTAAATTAATGTATCATGCTACATGTAATTAATAAAACACAAGAGTGCCAGATAATGAAACAAGTAATACATCTAATTTTTTTAATCGCATGGAATACATTTTCATAGAGAAATGTTAACCTAAGCTTTAGACTAGGTTGTAATACAATGAATTTAATTTAATATATCAGTAAAAATTATGAATCTGTAAAATTTGTCTTTAAATTGATTCTGTCTGTGTAAATTATGTACCTGTTTTCATAAAATTGAATGGCCACATACAATAAACTAATATGATCTTTATGACTTTAAACCTTTACATAAACAGTTGAATATAATTTCTTTAGTTGAGTATCAACTAGTTTCTCTATTGAAGCCTTATTTATTAAGATTAAATTAAATATGGAACATAACTTAATTAGTTTAATTTTCTTTGTGTTATTTTGAATGAAAATACTGTTTAAAAAAAATTCAATGTAAGTGTAAAAGAAAAGCCTTTTCAGGTATAGGGCAGCTTAAAATATGTACTAAACTTCTAAACTTAAAATTTTGTCTGACACCAAAGTTCATTTGTTTTTCTTTCTGCAGATTTAAGTTTACACATAGACTTAAACAATTTGGAGGATGGTAAATTTGAAAACAGCAAGTATGTCCTCACAAGTCCAAGATCTTTGGAAGCCTGTTCAAAATTGAATGTCAAGGTGAGAATAAATATATTTTTTTATCTTTAAATTTTCTAAAGTATAACCAGGCAATTTTTAACAATAGTTAGGATTCCAAGAAAATATCCAAGTGTTCACTGCTAACATGAAGCCCATTGTTATTTAGTAATTTAGAAAAAGGTGCAACACTTGTATATAAATGCACAATACTTTTATTAAAAAACAAACTCTTTTAAAAATCAACTGTTAACAATTAAAAAGTATTTTTAAAAAATCAATGCCTCTGTTGTATTTTGAAAAAAAAATAATCCATAATTTTAGATTTGTCAATGTGGATATTAATTTTAGAAATTTCTGACTGTTATACATAATTTATTGCTTGAAATTTGCATATTTTTTTCTTTAAATCATTTTTTAAATTTAAACCATTTAATTTATTTACTGTCTAGCCTATTGAGCTACTTTACAAACCTTTAGCAGAATTTCAAGAAGAACTTTTACCACAAGATATACCACTACAGACTATCTATAATTTGTATGATGAGAGAGAGCACATTAGACAAAGTGGGTAATTTGAAATGCATCCATCAAGGCTTTTTATTTTTTAAATGAACAGTTATCTGTTATTTAATAGCATTTCATAAAGAAATCTTAAAAACCAAATATCTGAAAAAATAATCTAAGCTGGAAACATTATCACAATGTTTAATTTTAAAAGCATTTGCTTTAGAAGCATTAGTAGCTTTTGCAGATTTTATTAAAATATATATAAATTGTTTAGTTTCCTTCATGATGTTTTGGAGATATTTTCAGTATAGCAAAAAAAAATGCTTTTCAGTTACATGTATTAATATTTTTTATTTCTTAGAAAAATTACAATTGTGCAGAGAAGAAAGAAGTAGAATATTAAAAGAAGAAAACCTGACAAAATCCAAGAACTTTTCAAAATCCTTGAAATCAACTCATCTGTTAGATGGTGAGATGCTTAACTACTTAATCACAGTCAAGTTACCCAAATAATTTTACATGGATAAAATGTGGTACTCCCTGGTTTCCAGTGAAAAAAATTCTGTAAAAATATATTATTATTGCTTTTTTTTCTGATACCACCATGTTTTGCAGAAGTGTGGCTGGCTTAGTGTATTTACTGTATTTCTGCAAAATCGCTATTTTCATGAGCTACATTTTAAATGTTTAAAAAAATAATATGGTTGAATAAATGTTCTTTTTTAGTTAATCCCAAAACAAGCTCAAAGCAGCTTATTTTCCTTGATTTTTATCACCTACTTTGATTATTACTGTTATACAGTATGTAAAAAAATGTAAACTTACTAACTGGCCTATAATGAAAAAATAATTAAACAGAGAAGAAATTAATATTTTTTGTTATCATTTACAACAGATTTCATAAAAAGCAATGCTTTCACATCAAAGAGGAAAGGTACAACAAATGATACAAGGAAGGAAAAACAAAGGTCACTTTTTAAAAAGGGCAATACTATTTGATTGCTTTGTAAATGTTTAAAATTGAACTAAAAATAGAGTGTTTACTGAGCCATCTTGACTTTAATTATTTTAAATATAAGACAAGTTAATTATATTAAAAATAATTTCTAAAAAATATGTTAACAAAACTTTAGGATTTTTAAGGAATTAAAAAGTTTTCCCTGTGTTAAAACAATTTATTTAAAATCTAGTTTGTTTGATAAAGAAAGTAAAAAGTTGCACAGAGAGCTTGTATCAAAGAAGGACAAGAGTCCTCAGACATCTCACATTTCTACCAGGTGATACAATATCTAATCATATTTTAAGTTGTCTTGCCAGTAACGATGACTTTATTGTTTTTGTGAATATCAAATGACTATTTGAATTTAATCTTAATTTAACTTGTCTAAAAACTCATTTCAAAAGTATTTGCAAGGCTGAGACCAGTATGAAATTTGAAGTACATGTATAATTTGACTATGTCCCGAGAGAGTTGTTTGATTTTATCTACAGAGCACGTCCCCACTCAGCTGATAAAAGAAAAAGCCAACGTTGTAGCCCGTCTGTGATGCTAGGAGTTAAAGTTAGATACAGGAGTGGATCTGCACCAAGCGGGCTCATCTTCCAGCAAGGGTAATTATTTATACTTTTATAGTATTAGAAAGAAATAGTTTAAAAAGTAAAATGCTTAAAGTATAATAAATGAATATATTTAGTGGAAATATATATTACTGCAAAAATGTTAAAAATTTTTTTTTACAAAAGTCACCACATGTTAATATTAAACTTGCATGAAACATCAAAGAGTGAAATGTCTTTATATCTGATGTCATAGGATGAGAAAATTTTAAAGCTGATGAAAGATCGCAGAGAAAGTGAACAGAAAAGTTTGTCAGTAATAAATGATGCTCACCGCTTATGGGAAGACCAGAAAAGACGGGAAGAAATTTTGAGGATAATGGCTGAAAACAAGAGACGCAGACTTTTGGCAGAAGAAACAAGAATAAAAGAAACTCGTAAAGTAGGGTGAAAATTAAAAAACAAATACAAATATATGTTATCCATTCTTAAAATTTCTTTTAATTCTTAATTTTAAAACTGTATAAAATTTTTTTACAACTTTAAAATGAAAAAGCTCATTTTATAAGTTTTGAAAAAATATTGCATGTAGCTGCAATGATTCATTACGTATATTCTAATCACATTACTTAAATTCTAATCCCATTATTTCTTTGCAATCCTATCTTATGACAGTTGAAAGTACAGAATAAAGTGAACTCTTAGTTATAATATAAGAATTATTTTGTTGTTCCAGAGCAGAGATGAGGAAAGGAGAGAGAAAGAGGAGGAAGAGGAGAGACAAATGAGGGCCCTGTTACCACACGAGGAGCAGTCATACAGAGAATTAGTTTTGATGAATCAGCTGAGGTTAAAGGTCAGGTTGATCTTTTCTGTTGTTGGAAATATCAAGTAGTGTAATATACCAGGTTTTACAGTGAGATAAGTTCATTTTCTCCTAGCGTTATGGTAATTGATTGGGGGTAAGGGATAGTTGGCTGATGAAAAGAGTTTGAATCACTAAAAACGAAAAGTGTGAGCATCACATCGAATTGTTAAAGATTTACTAAAATAATAATAGACTCTAGAAATATGAGAAAGTGTCTTAAAGGTAAATTAGTTAAATTATTTGATAATAAAAATGAAAATGTGTAACACCTGAGCGTGGAATAATAAAAATGTATTTCACATCAAAGAAGTAATATTTTAATGATTGCTATAAAAAATGAATTATTTTTATTCATTGATTTGATTAAAATTTTTTTATGAGCTTCAGAACATCTATATTCATCATGTATAATAGATCAACAATTAGCAGCAGCATTTTTTTCTAACAAATATTTATAACACATGTAACATTACAAATTGCCAGTAAAAGTGATGCATGTTACATCACATTTGATTGTTGACTTAACAGAACTTATATAAACTTTCAGGAGATGGAATTAGCTGACAGAATCAGAAAGAAGAATTTACTTAAAGAAATCAAGGTAACATTCCACATTCAATGGCTTACCTGGGTTTGGTATTAAATAGCCTTTACATTCCCTATATAATTATTTGGCAAATAGGGACTCTGTTTTGACCACCAGGTGCAAGGTCATAGTTCACATTAAAGTAGTGTTTTAAAATTTTGGTCAATAAGATTATTATAAATAGATCTGATTTTATTCTATGTTCAGTAGCTGGTTCAAACTGACTCCAAAAAACATTGTTCTTGACAGATTCTATAAGAATTAGGCTTCTTATCAAAATGACCTGCTAGTTTTTCTTGGTTATTTTGACCAAAGAGTTTGACGATCACTGCCCTATTCCATAGAAATATTGACAGTTGTCAGAAAATATTGACAGTTTTCAGAAAATGTCACTTCACAGATTAAAGTCCTGATCTGCACTGTTTTTCACATTTTAATACTTACCATTTAAATCAATCCTTGTTGATTCTGGTGATGTTTTCAAATTACTTTAAAATACCAATTGCTTTTAAGTTGATCAGCAACCTGTTTGATAAAATAATTCCTTTGCATATTGTTTGTTTATGATAATTTGAGGAGAGAATCTCATTTCTGAAGACTGCAGACGCAGTTGATAGTTGATTGATTTTGATGTTTCAAAAACAGTTATTGTTTACTTATTTGTTACTTAGGGCTCAGCTCATTTCGACAGAATATACAGTATTATCTCTTATTTATAAAGTAACTATTAGTGTACATCTAAACCTATTATTTAAATACTTTGAAGAATGAAAAACAATTAACGTGATGGTTTTAAATTTAAGGCCCAGAATCGTAAAGCTCAAGAGTGTGACGATAAAGAAATGGTCGAATTATTGTTAGCAAAACAGTTATCTGACCTTGGATCTGCTTCTGAAAAGAAAGATGTGAGAATCCATCAAGAAAGTTTGGTAAGTTGACTAACACTGATATTACATACAGAAGTTGACTAACACTGATATTACATACAGAAGTTGACTAACCCTGATATTACATACAGAAGTTGACTAACCCTGATATTACATACAGAAGTTGACTAACACTGATATTACATACAGAAGTTGACTAACACTGATATTACATACAGAAGTTGACTAACACTGATATTACATACAGAAGTTGACTAACACTAATATTACAGACAGAAGTTGACTAACCCTGATATTACATACAGAAGTTGACTAACACTGATATTACATACAGAAGTTGACTAACACTGATATTACATACAGAAGTTGACTAACACTGATATTACATACAGAAGTTGACTAACACTGATATTACATACAGAAGTTGACTAACACTAATATTACAGACAGAAGTTGACTAACACTGATATTACATACAGAAGTTGACTAACACTGATATTACATACAGAAGTTGACTAACACTAATATTACAGACAGAAGTTGACTAACACTGATATTACATACAGAAGTTGACTAACACTGATATTACATACAGAAGTTGACTAACACTGATATTACAGACAGAAGTTGACTAACAAGGATATTACATACAGAAGTTGACTAACACTGATATTACATACAGAAGTTGACTAACACTGATATTACATACAGAAGTTGACTAACACTGATATTACAGACAGAAGTTGACTAACACTGATATTACATACAGAAGTTGACTAACACTGATATTACAGACAGAAGTTGACTAACACTGATATTACATACAGAAGTTGACTAACACTAATATTACAGACAGAAGTTGACTAACCCTGATATTACATACAGAAGTTGACTAACACTGATATTACATACAGGAGTTGACTAACACTGATATTACATACAGAAGTTGACTAACACTGATATTACATACAGAAGATGACTAACACTGATATTACATACAGGAGTTGACTAACACTGATATTACATACAGAAGTTGACTAACACTGATATTACATACAGAAGTTGACTAACACTGATATTACATACAGAAGTTGACTAACACTAATATTACACACAGAAGTTGACTAACCCTGATATTACATACAGAATTTGACTTACACTGATATTACATACAGAAGTTGCTATCTGTATGAGAGTATCAATCTTGGTACCAGAAGCACTCCTGGTTTGGGCTTGAAACTGAATGGTATAAGAAGGCCATGCCCGACTGGGAGATGTTATTGTTCTTAAACTGGTCTGTAATAGCCCTCCCTCAATGACACTTTGTGCGATGGTTTCATTAATTTAAAATCAATTGAAGGATGTTTTCATTGGTTGTTAGAGAGGATGTTTTCACTGGTTGTTAGAGAGGATGTTTTCATTGGTTGTTAGAGAGGATGTTTTCATTGGTTGTTAGAGAGGATGTTTTCATTGGTTGTTAGAGAGGATGTTTTCATTGGTTGTTAGAGAGGATGTTTTCATTGGTTGCTAGAGAGGATGTTTTCATTGGTAGTTAGAGAGGATGCTTTCATTGGTAGTTAGAGAGGATGTTTTCATTGGTTGTTAGAGAGGATGTTTTCATTGGTTGTTAGAGAGGATGTTTTCATTGGTAGTTAGAGAGGATGTTTTCATTGGTTGTTAGAGAGGATGTTTTCATTGGTTGTTAGAGAGGATGTTTTCATTGGTTGTTAGAGAGGATGTTTTCATTGGTTGTTAGAGAGGATGTTTTCATTGGTTGTTAGAGAGGATGTTTTCATTGCTTGTTAGAGAGGATGTTTTCATTGGTTGTTAGAGAGGATGTTTTCATTGGTTGTTAGAGAGGATGTTTTCATTGGTTGTTAGAGAGGATGTTTATAATGGTAGTTGGAGAGGATGTTTTCATTGGTTGTTAGAGAGGATGTTTTCAATGGTAGTTAGAGAGGATGTTTTCATTGGTAGTTACAGAGGATGTTTTCATTGGTTGTTAGAGAGGATGTTTTCATTGGTTGTTAGAGAGGATGTTTTCATTGGTTGTTAGAGAGGATGTTTTTATTGGTAGTTACAGAGGATGTTTTCATTGGTTGTTAGAGAGGATGTTTTCATTGGTAGTTAGAGAGGATGTTTTCATTGGTTGTTGGAGAGAATGTTTTCATAGGTAGTTAGAGAGGATGTTTTCATTGGTTGTTAGAGAGGATGTTTTCATTGGTTGTTAGAGAGGATGTTTTTATTGGTAGTTACAGAGGATGTTTTCATTGGTTGTTAGAGAGGATGTTTTCATTGGTAGTTAGAGAGGATGTTTTCATTGGTTGTTGGAGAGAATGTTTTCATAGGTAGTTAGAGAGGATGTTTTCATTGGTAGTTAGAGAGGATGTTTTCATTGGTTGTTAGAGAGGATGTTTTCATTGGTTGCTAGAGAGGATGTTTTCAATGGTAGTTAGAGAGGATGTTTTCATTGGTTGTTAGAGAGGATGTTTTCACTGGTTGTTAGAGAGGATGTTTTCATTGGTTGTTAGAGAGGATGTTTTCATTGGTTGTTAGAGAGGATGTTTTCATTGGTTGTTAGAGAGGATGTTTTCATTGGTTGTTAGAGAGGATGTTTTCATTGGTTGTTAGAGAGGATGTTTTCATTGGTTGTTAGAGAGGATGTTTTCATTGGTTGTTAGAGAGGATGTCTTCATTGGTAGTTAGAGAGGATGTTTTCATTGGTAGTTAGAGAGGATGTTTTCAATGGTAGTTACAGAGGATGTTTTCATTGGTTGTTAGAGAGGATGTTTTCATTGGTTGTTAGAGAGGACGTTTTCATTGGTTGTTAGAGAGGATGTTTTCATTGGTTGTTAGAGAGGATGTTTTCATTGGTTGTTAGAGAGGATGTTTTCATTGGTTGTTAGAGAGGATGTTTTCATTGGTTGTTAGAGAGGATGTTTTCATTGGTTATTAGAGAGGATGTTTTCATTGGTTGTTAGAGAGGATGTTTTCATTGGTTGTTAGAGAGGATGTTTTCATTGGTTGTTAGAAGGGATGTTTTCATTGGTTGTTAGAGAGGATGTTTTCATTGGTTGTTAGAGAGGATGTTTTCATTGGTTGTTAGAGAGAATGTTTTCATTGGTTGTTAGAGAGGATGTTTTCATTGGTTGTTAGAGAGGATGTTTTCATTGGTTGTTAGAGAGGATTTTTTCATTGGTTGTTAGAAAGGATGTTTTCATAGGTAGTTAGAGAGGATGTTTTCATTGGTTGTTAGAGAGGACGTTTTCATTGGCTGTTAGAGAGGATGTTTTCATTGGTTGTTAGAGAGGATGTTTTCATTGGTTGTTAGAGAGGGTGTTTTCATTGGTTGTTAGAGAGGATGTTTTCATTGGTTGTTAGAGAGGATGTTTTCATTGGTTGTTAGAGAGGATGTTTTCATTGGTTGTTAGAGAGGATGTTTTCATTGGTTGTTAGAGAGGATGTTTTCATTGGTTGTTAGAGAGGATGTTTTCATTGGTTGTTAGAGAGGATGTTTTCATTGGTTGTTAGAGAGGATGTTTTCATAGGTAGTTAGAGAGGATGTTTTCATTGGTTGTTAGAGAGGATGTTTTCATTGGTTGTTAGAGAGGATGTTTTCATTGGTTGTTAGAGAGGATGTTTATAATGGTAGTTAGAGAGGATGTTTTCATTGGTTGTTAGAGAGGATGTTTTCAATGGTAGTTAGAGAGGATGTTTTCATTGGTAGTTACAGAGGATGTTTTCATTGGTTGTTAGAGAGGATGTTTTCATTGGTTGTTAGAGAGGATGTTTTCATTGGTTGTTAGAGAGGATGTTTTTATTGGTAGTTACAGAGGATGTTTTCATTGGTTGTTAGAGAGGATGTTTTCATTGGTAGTTAGAGAGGATGTTTTCATTGGTTGTTAGAGAGAATGTTTTCATAGGTAGTTAGAGAGGATGTTTTCATTGGTTGTTAGAGAGGATGTTTTCATTGGTTGTTAGAGAGGATGTTTTCATTGGTTGCTAGAGAGGATGTTTTCAATGGTAGTTAGAGAGGATGTTTTCATTGGTTGTTAGAGAGGATGTTTTCACTGGTTGTTAGAGAGGATGTTTTCATTGGTTGTTAGAGAGGATGTTTTCATTGGTTGTTAGAGAGGATGTTTTCATTGGTTGTTAGAGAGGATGTTTTCATTGGTTGTTAGAGAGGACGTTTTCATTGGTTGTTAGAGAGGATGTTTTCAATGGTAGTTACAGAGGATGTTTTCATTGGTTGTTAGAGAGGATGTTTTCATTGGTTGTTAGAGAGGACGTTTTCATTGGTTGTTAGAGAGGATGTTTTCATTGGTTGTTAGAGAGGATGTTTTCATTGGTTGTTAGAGAGGATGTTTTCATTGGTTGTTAGAGAGGATGTTTTCATTGGTTGTTAGAGAGGATGTTTTCATTGGTTATTAGAGAGGATGTTTTCATTGGTTGTTAGAGAGGATGTTTTCATTGGTTGTTAGAGAGGATGTTTTCATTGGTTGTTAGAAGGGATGTTTTCATTGGTTGTTAGAGAGGATGTTTTCATTGGTTGTTAGAGAGGATGTTTTCATTGGTTGTTAGAGAGAATGTTTTCATTGGTTGTTAGAGAGGATGTTTTCATTGGTTGTTAGAGAGGATGTTTTCATTGGTTGTTAGAGAGGATGTTTTCATTGGTTGTTAGAAAGGATGTTTTCATAGGTAGTTAGAGAGGATGTTTTCATTGGTTGTTAGAGAGGACGTTTTCATTGGCTGTTAGAGAGGATGTTTTCATTGGTTGTTAGAGAGGATGTTTTCATTGGTTGTTAGAGAGGATGTTTTCATTGGTTGTTAGAGAGGATGTTTTCATTGGTTGTTAGAGAGGATGTTTTCATTGGTTGTTAGAGAGGATGTTTTCATTGGTTGTTAGAGAGGATGTTTTCATTGGTTGTTAGAGAGGATGTTTTTATTGGTAGTTACAGAGGATGTTTTCATTGGTTGTTAGAGAGGATGTTTTCATTGGTAGTTAGAGAGGATGTTTTCATTGGTTGTTAGAGAGAATGTTTTCATAGGTAGTTAGAGAGGATGTTTTCATTGGTTGTTAGAGAGGATGTTTTCATTGGTTGTTAGAGAGGATGTTTTCATTGGTTGCTAGAGAGGATGTTTTCAATGGTAGTTAGAGAGGATGTTTTCATTGGTTGTTAGAGAGGATGTTTTCACTGGTTGTTAGAGAGGATGTTTTCATTGGTTGTTAGAGAGGATGTTTTCATTGGTTGTTAGAGAGGATGTTTTCATTGGTTGTTAGAGAGGATGTTTTCATTGGTTGTTAGAGAGGATGTTTTCATTGGTTGTTAGAGAGGATGTTTTCATTGGTTGTTAGAGAGGATGTTTTCATTGGTTGTTAGAGAGGATGTCTTCATTGGTAGTTAGAGAGGATGTTTTCATTGGTAGTTAGAGAGGATGTTTTCAATGGTAGTTACAGAGGATGTTTTCATTGGTTGTTAGAGAGGATGTTTTCATTGGTTGTTAGAGAGGACGTTTTCATTGGTTGTTAGAGAGGATGTTTTCATTGGTTGTTAGAGAGGATGTTTTCATTGGTTGTTAGAGAGGATGTTTTCATTGGTTGTTAGAGAGGATGTTTTCATTGGTTGTTAGAGAGGATGTTTTCATTGGTTGTTAGAGAGGATGTTTTCATTGGTTGTTAGAGAGGACGTTTTCATTGGCTGTTAGAGAGGATGTTTTCATTGGTTGTTAGAGAGGATGTTTTCATTGGTTGTTAGAGAGGATGTTTTCATTGGTTGTTAGAGAGGATGTTTTCATTGGTTGTTAGAGAGGATGTTTTCATTGGTTGTTAGAGAGGGTGTTTTCATTGGTTGTTAGAGAGGATGTTTTCATTGGTTGTTAGAGAGGATGTTTTCATTGGTTGTTAGAGAGGATGTTTTCATTGGTTGTTAGAGAGGATGTTTTCATTGGTTGTTAGAGAGGATGTTTTCATTGGTTGTTAGAGAGGATGTTTTCATTGGTTGTTAGAGAGGATGTTTTCATTGGTTGTTAGAGAGGATGTTTTCATAGGTAGTTAGAGAGGATGTTTTCATTGGTTGTTAGAGAGGGTGTTTTCATTGGTTGTTAGAGAGGATGTTTTCATTGGTTGTTAGAGAGGATGTTTTCATTGGTTGTTAGAGAGGATGTTTTCATTGGTAGTTAGAGAGGATGTTTTCATTGGTAGTTAGAGAGGATGTTTTCATTGGTTGTTAGAGAGGACGTTTTCATTGGTTGTTAGAGAGGATGTTTTCATTGGTAGTTAGAGAGGATGTTTTCATTGGTTGTTAGAGAGGATGTTTTCATTGGTTGTTAGAGAGGGTGTTTCAGTAACACACAAAATCACTGGAATAGAATCAGCAAAGGAGCTTTTGAAATATTTTAGGATTTTCTGAAGAGAATTACTTATCCTTATTAAATATAGATTTTATTGATATAAAATACATTTTTGCTAACAACCTTATTTTAATTATTTTTATTAGAGAAAGTTTTTAGATAACAGGAAAGAAAGGGAGCAGTTTGAACAAAGAAAAAGACAACTAAAAAATCAAGAAAAGTAAGTTTTCTCTATCTCTTTATATATTTTACTTGATATATGAGCTGTATTTAAGTTGGAAGACAGTGTTGGTTTAGTACTATTACTATTTTGTTATTGTCTCTTGCTTATGGTCCTAAGGTCTTGTAACCTACAGTCATTTCTGAAATGTCAGATTTCAATGGTCTATTTTATATCACTGGGTTTATTAGGAAGTTAAAACAAATAAAAATCATTCACACAAATTAATACAAACATAATGAATTCATAATATTAAAAGAAACGGTTTTTACCACGTTTTTATTAACTTGCTTTCGTGTCTGTCCTAAATTTTTCAAATTTGCCAATGTAAAATTGAACCACTTTTGATGGTCCTAGAGAGCTCAAAATTTTACCACGGATAGATCTTGGATGACAATACATTGTATCTAAATTTCAGATCGATCGAATGTACAGTTGAACCCACTTAACTCGAGCTCGGTTAACTCGCACACCCTATTAAGTCAACGTTGATTATTGGAACCGCCAAATTCTCTCTTTGTCTTAGCATTTTCTCGTTGTTTAATTCGATTTTTTAAAGTCGCCGAAAACTCATAACACGAGCACAAAAAAGGGTTCGTTTTGCCACTTAACGTTGGTTATCTCGATCCCCATGACCAATCGCCAGCTTTTGAAAATGTTAGCTGTGATTTTTTTATAACCAAGGGAAGGGACCAATTTTCTGCCTCACCAGGGTCTGCTGGTGACGTCACAACCCGCTTGCATTTAGCTCTCAGCGCTGTGTTGCTTCTGGTACTATGGCAATCACCAGCTTTTGAAATTCTTAGTTATTTTATAACCAACAAGGCCAAATGTCAAATTTCAGCCTTGCATGGTGTGCTGGTGACGTCACAGCCCACTTGCGTTCAGGCCTGTGTTGCTTCTGGTACTATGCCAATCACCAGCTTTTGTTCTTCTTAGTTATTTTATAACCAACAAGGCCACTCAAAAAGTTTCAGCCTTGCGAGGTGTGCTGGTGACGTCACAGCCCGCTTGCGTTCAGACACTTTTCAGAGCTGTGTCAGAGTGAAATGACTCGCGAATTTTGTGTTTGCAATGTTGGAGAATATAATAAAAGTTTGTATCGATAATCGACGTTGGTTTTTATTTTAAATTTGTAAATTTGTGCTGTTAGTTGGTGCACATATACCTTTTGTTGTTAGCAAACATGTATGTACATTTTTATAGCATGCAGATAGCTTCATCAAACAAATAACGGCAAAAGAAAACCAGACAGTTTACCCACCCCCACTCTAAGTCCATTGTAAGTTGAGGGAATCGTATGGAATAACAAAATGTACCGTGTGCAGACTTGTTGTCATTGGCAACCATTCATCCTTCAACCTCATTTTGAATCTATTACTACTGCTTTGTTCTCATTGTTTCATTCATAAGAAGTGCCCGTGTGCAAAAGCCATTTAACTATCGGTTAGAATTAATTAAAATATGTCAAAGTTGAAGGTTCAAAAGTTCAAAAGGAGTTCCTAATTTATTTGTGTACGTTTTTATAGAGAAGAGTTCGCTTTGTCATGAGTCATATATAGGTCATGATAGACAAATAACAACAACCCCAAAAACACGTGCATGTACATTCTCATTTATTAACGCTAGTGATGGGACGATACCAAAATCATAGGCTGCTTACTGTAAACAAGGCTCCCCAGATTTTAAAATATATAATATAACAGACTACAGACAGTTAACCCACCCCCACTCTCAATCTCCCACACCATTGTTGTTGGTTAGTCCGATTAGCATCAAGTTACCGAAGGAATTCTAAGTCCATTGTAAGCTGAGGGGACGGACCCAAAGAAGATGATTAGGAAGACAATGCTTCAGGGACAATGAGGGGATGTGTAGGTTACTTATTTGTGTAGCTTGTAAGGAAAGTCCCGCAAATGCCTTCCAAATCACTGCAAGACGGCGCGCTCAGCGATGTGGCGGGCAGGAGTAGATGAATTCGTTATAGATATGTACTAGTGAAAAAAAAGCTGCGCTAACGCAACAAAGAGTTATATTTAAACTTAAACGGTCCTTAGGAAAGAGTGAAGAAATAGGGTCCCGATATTCCGATACGATTCTGATTAATCGTTCCATCACTAATTAACGCACAACACGTACTTAAAGAAATTTCAAGCGCATGTTAATATTTTGCCGCCATATTGGTTTTCGTTTTAACTCGATCACCGGTTATCTCGATGCCATTTTTCATACCCCAACGCCGTCGACTTAACTGGTTTCGACTGTACCGTAATTAAATTATTGCATTTTTTAGTTTATCTCTATATAAGCATCTGTATTCGTTTGCTGTAGTTCAATTTCACGTGCCGAGTTCACCCTGTGACCTCATCGTCATGGTATTAAAATGTTGGGTGGGCGCTGATGAGGTGTTTGGTAAAATAAATAGAGGTAAAAAAAGATTTTTAAAGACTACGTTTTTATTAGTGGACTAAAAAGAAGAAATAAATAAAGGTAAAAAAGTATTTTTAAAAACCACAATTTTATAAGTGGACTAAAAAAAAGAAAGAAAATAATTTAAAACTTATAAGTTCAAGTACTTTGATTTAATATGACTAAAAACGTGGGGCGGGCGCTTATGAGGTTTAACATATGCAGTTCACTCATTCTCTCACTTTTAGATCTCTCTTTTGCCTTCTAAATTATCAATCTTTAATTTTTATACCAAACACCTGCCTCGCGTTTATAGTCATATTAAATAAAAGTACTTGAACTTATAAGTTTTAAATTATTTTCTTCTTTTTAGTCCACTTATAAAAACGTGGTTTTTAAAAATCCTTTTTTACCTTTCTTTAATTTTTTCTTCTTAGTCCACTAATGAAAACGTGGTTTTTAAAAATCTTTTTTTACCTCTATTTATTTTATTACACTTAGAGATACACTATGTAGCAGAGTGCAGTGTTCACTACTGTTCACTCTTATTGACTCGTGCATGATTCACATGAACAAGGCAGACAACTCAATGTTCACTCTTGTTGACTAGTGCAGTGCATCTCAAAGTGGTGATCCCCTGACCAGTGTCGGCCCGTGGGCCATCCACCACCGGTCCGCAGAAGTTCTAAAAAATAAAGGACAGAAAAAATTGTCAGTGCGGGAAAAATAGTGCACCGGTCCCTGGTGCAATGGGAAAAATTCCTACCTATCCGCCAAACTAAAAAGTTTGAGAAGCACTGGACTAGTGCATGATTCATATGAATAAGGCAGACAACTCCACTTCAAATCAATGAATAACTAGACAATATCTAATTTTCTTAGACAAAATGAAGAGCTGGTGAAGTCATCCATGGAAGTGAGGCTAAGTCAAGCAGAAGCTAATCTGAGCCAAGTCCTGGAACAGAGGAACAGACAGTTAGAGGAACATCAGTAAGTGGCATACCATAAAACAGTTTTATTACTGACCTACCATCAAACAGTTTTATTACTGACCTACCATCAAACAGTTTTATTGCTGACCTACCATCAAACAGTTTTATTGCTAACCTACCATCAAACAGTTTACATACTGACCTACCATCAAACAGTTTTATTACTGACCTACCATCAAACAGTTTTATTGCTGACCTACCATCAAACAGTTTTATTGCTAACCTACCATCAAACAGTTTACATACTGACCTACCATCAAACAGTTTTATTACTGACCTACCATCAAACAGTTTACGTACTGAACTACCATCAAACAGTTTTATTCATTCCCTACCATCAAACAGTTTTATTACTGACCTACCATCAAACAGTTTTATTACTGACCTACAATCAAACAGCTTTATTGCTGACCTACCATCAAACAGTTTTATTCATGACCTACCATCAAATAGTTTTATTCATGACCTACCATCAAACAGTTTTATTCATGACCTACCATCAAATAGTTTTATTCATGACCTACCATCAAACAGTTTTATTCATGACCTACCATCAAACAGTTTTATTACTGACCTACCATCAAACAGTTTTATTGCTGACCTACCATCAAACAGTTTTATTGCTGACCTAGCGTAATCATTGTTAGAAACTTTTTTGAAAAAGCTCCTTAAAAATATTGTTTCACATCATATGTGCATGAAACATTTGTTTAATTAAATAAAATCCATACTAAAGCCACAAAATAGTCCCAATTACATTGATCAATAACTGGGCCTAGAGTCAGTAATAGAAGTGATGATATAAAATACTTTTGATAAGCATTTGTTTGAAAGTAAAAGGATAGATAGTCTAATAATGTAATGTCAAAGCTGATTTTTAAAAATTGGATTATTGCATATTTATATGTTCAAAATGTTATCGCATTTAAAATTTTACGTTAGAAATAAATTGTAATTATTTAACTATAATAAACGTCAGCGTATCATTTAATACTTGTGACAGCCGCCAAGAGCAGGCCAGGGTGCAGAAGGCAAGAAATTCTCATAAACAGTTGGAAGCTGAAACCAAAGCCTGGGGCTTAAGTTTACTGGAACAGAAAAAACAGGTCCACAAAGTTTTTTGGATTGTTCAAATAAGAAATCAAATTAGTTATTTAAACAAATTGACTTTTTTTAACAGCCCTTTTGATAAATTACAAAATGTATTGATGCTATTTAGGATTTTTTAAAAATGGAATAAAGCTGGTGTAAATTTTAAAATAATCTACTGTGCCATATTTGTTGTTTTTGTATAGTGATGAAGTTTTAATTCATCTTTACCTCTGTCCAAATGAACTTTAGATGGAAATTCGTGCACAGAAAGCTGTCACTCGCAGCATTGAACTCAAGTCACTGCTGGCCAGGAAACAGAGGATTGAGAAAGAATTAGAGCATCACAAAAACTTAACCAAGTCAGAATATTTCATATTTTATAACTGAACCAAGTCAGAATGATTTTATATTTTCTTTTAAGAATTTAGTTTATTAATTTAACTAAAAACAAATAAAACATAAATAAAAATAGTATCATTTGGTTTGAAATGTTTAATTTAATCAACAATTATTGACATTTTCCTTAGAATACAAAAAGATGAGAAAAGGAGACTCAGAGATTTAGAAAGGTCACTTCTAGAGAAAGAGAGAAAAGTTGATGATCTTATTGAGGAGAAAGAAAGGACAGTCTCTGAGGTTGGTTTTTGTTTATTGATTGCTTAAAGTCAAGTTATAATTTAGAGTCCAATAAAGAATAATTTGTAAATAATGTAATGAAACTTTGAGTTTTACAGAAAAATTTGGGTTATTAATTGTAATATACTATTCACAATCCTATCATGGACATAGAGATACGTTTTTAGTTTGTAATGGTACTGGACAAGCAAAGATGAAATTATTGGGCTTGCATCTACTTTCAGACTCGTGCCTTAGCTCAGTTGAGCCAAACCCTGCGAGATGATATCAAAGAGAAATACCAGTCAGACACTTTTGACAAGAAGGTGTTGGCGGCTCAGCTGTACGCCAACTTGGAGAATAAGATCAGATCCAGAAGTCCTGGCATTAGGAATAAATAGATCTCAGAACATCCCCAGGAGATTTTCTAAATGATCTCAGAACATCCCCAGGAGATTTTCTAAATAGATCTCAGAACATCCCCAGGAGATTTTCTAAATAGATCTCAGAACATCCCCAGAGATTTTCTGCCTTATTTTATTTCCCTTTTTACACTGTGATAAAGTAAACATTACATTCAAAATGATTTTTGCTGTTTGCTGGTTGCATGAGATGATGACATATGACACAAGATGACAGATGGGATGTTTGTCAGTGAGACTCTAGACCGTTATTTATACGAGGCAGGTCAAAAAACGATCAGTTATACACAATGGAGATTTGGAAAGTTTATCAGATAACATTTCAGAGGAAGGTATTTTTTTTAAATATATGTATTATTCACCCTGTTCAATTGTGATGTCTCATTTGAATTGAAAAAAACTAAATATAGAAATGGTCTGTAGGGATAGAAATGGTTTACAAAATCACAATTAAATTAAACTACCAGGTAACTTCCCTTGAGCCAAATGTGAATCGCATCTAGAGAACTTTGCTTGTATGCTTGCGTTTGACTGCACATAATTGACTGCAAGAGTTGATGTCTGTCACCTGATATCCTTGTAGTACGCTTGATGTCTGTCATCTGACATCCTTGTAGTACGCTTGATGTCTCATCTGACATCCTTGTAGTACGCTTGATGTCTGTCACCTGACATCCTTGTAGTACGCGTGATGTCTGTCATCTGACATCCTTGTAGTACGCTTGATGTCTGTCACCTGACATCCTTGTAGTAAGCTTGATGTCTGTCACCTGACATCCTTGTAGTACGCTTGATTTCTGTCACATGACATCCTTGTAGTACGCTTGATGTCTGTTATAATGATATCCCTGTATTACACTCGTTATGTCAAGATAATCTCACACAGATCACTAGCTTGTTGTTGAGTGAAAGGTAATTTATGGTCTGTAGTTTATGTTTCCATAACTATGTACTGTGAAAAATTGTAAATTTTTTATTGAAATATTCATGTGTATCTGTATGTGTATCTGTGTAGATCCTTAAATGAAGTTTCAGATCAATCTCAACACTGCAAGTTTCATTTATAAACCGTCCATAAAGTTCTCCTCTGTTAGGCAGCAGCTCTAATAGGGATGTCAATATTGTTGAAAAATGTTGCCCGGGTACCCGTCAAAATTTCGAACGGGTACCCGGGTTACCTGATCGAAACATGGAATAATTTTCCCCCGCCATGACCGCTATACAATGCTCCCTAGCTACTTTCCATGCACCTAATTTCACACAGTAGCTACACGGCCGACGTCTTAGGGGTCCTATATAAATGACATCGAGTGATTTTGGCTGATTTTTACCGTCACAGGTTGTCACAAAAACTTAGAGCCCCCTCCAATATGACGTCACAAAGCTTTGGGCCCACTCCCATAAAAGCCGTACTTCCTTTATGAAAATGAGCATGTGTCAAATAACTTTATTGTCATTTAAGTTTGTATTTAATGTGAAGTTGAACTCTAAAAATCGCTACACGCTTAAGTCCATATAAAACGTCATTAGATAAATTGTAAGGAATCAAATATTTCAGGTGCGCGTTTTGATGTGACGTCACATTTATTCTTAAACACATAACTCCCCCTCGTCACAAATGTGTGACCCTTTCCTCCCCTGGATGTGTAACGTCATTTATGGACGGGACCTTATCCATCTTACACTGTTAGTAACTAATTTATTGACTTTAAAAACTTACAAATTTTGGTGTATTATTAAAATCAGTTTTTGGGCAAGGCACATGCTGTAATGAACACACTAAACAATCCAATGGAGGGAGGAGGAAGGGGGGGATAGATAAACAACATCGATAATCGTAAACCCAATGTCGGCGTATTTCAAAGATCGAAGTTAGTGTCAAAGAAGGGGTGTTTTTATTAACAAAATCAAACACGCCTCTTTCATCTCTATGTCGACGTCTTACTCATCTTACACTTTTACTAACTATTTCATTTGTTAACCCTAAGAACTGACAACCTTGTACGCATTATTAACATCAGTTTTTCTAGGTCAACACGTGTTAACGAACACAAGAAACACAAGCGAATGGAAAGGGTGCGGTTATAGTATAGGAGTGGATGGGGGAAATGGGGTAGATCAGTGCTTCTCAAACTTTTTAGTATTGCGGACCGGCAGGAATTTTTCCATTGCACCAGGGACCGGTTAACTATTTTCACTGTACTGACATGGTGGTGAAATGTCCTTTCTTGGTAACTTCTGCAGACCGGCATCGGATGGCCCTGGTACCGGCACCGGTCCGCGGACCACCACTTTGAGAAGCACTGGGGTAGATAATTGGTATCAATCGATAGCCCAATGTCGGCATATTTCAAAGCAATGTTAGTGTCAAAGCAGGGATGGGTGTTTTATTAACAACAACAAACACGGCCTCTTTCATCTCTGTAAAGTCCATCCTTATTTTTGGCAGAGGAGCAGAGGAGTTTTGTTTTCTTTATATAATTCATTGAAAGAATCCAGATTTTCTTGTGTTTGCGATTTGTTTCATTTTCAGAGAAAACATGTATCAAAATACATTGTGGTTTGTCGAGACCGTATTGTATTTCCCGTTGACAGATAGTTCTCCTTAGATGTATTTCACAGCAATAATTTGAAGAAAAAAAAATCATTTTATAAATAGTTTCGCGAGCTTTAAATTAAACACAAAAAGCCGCATGCGAGCTGAAGTTTAGTTAATATTGACATTGAAGCCACATTTTCACGGGTACCCGGGCGGAATTTTAGTACCCGGGTAATCTCACGGCAACGGGTACCCGGGTCCCGGGTACCCGTTGACAGGCCTAAGCTCTAACAACCAGGGGACCACTGTAAAACTAGGTTGAGTTATGCAACTATCACACTGACTGTAAAACTAGGTTGAGTTATGCAACTATCACACTGACTGTAAAACTAGGTTGAGTTATGCAACTATCACACTGACTGTAAAATTAGGTTGAGTTATGCAACTATCACACTGACTGTAAAACTAGGTTGATTTATGCAACTATCACACTGACTGTGTAACTAAGTTGAGTTATGCAACTATCATACTGACTGTGTAACTAAGTTGAGTTATGCAACTATCACACTGACTGTGTAACTAAGTTGAGTTATGCAACTATCATACTGACTCTAAAGCTTTTAAACATTTAGTTCAAATGTAAATTATTGCTTGTGATAGTAATTAATATTCAGATTTTTCTTTATGGTAAAAAATACTGATTGAAGCAAAGTGATTGAATCTTTTGTCAGTGCTGAAATGAATGACATGATAATGTCAGGATAATGACAGGATAATGACAGGATAATGACAGGATAATGTCAGGATAATGACAGGATAACTTTAATTTCTGAGAATCTTAATGTTTGATAATGTGGAGACATGAATAATTGTAATATAATTTAGAGAATCATTTATTATAATTATCAATACATTTAATATAGGTTTTTAAAAAAATTTGTACTAATAAAATATTTCTGTACAAACATTTCTCACAGTTTCTGTCTTATATGATCATACACCTAATTGTCAATTCCATTGTTTTAAGTAATTAAATCAAAATTCACTCATTGTTCACCCTGAACAGAGAAGCTCTCCCCTTAACAAAGGAAATATTTCTACATATAAAACGGGAAAAATAAATGAAAACAGAAAACTTTTAAAAGTGTTTTAAGCAGGAAATTGAAGAAATTTAATCCCAACAAGAAAACACGAAGAATTTTTAGACTCTTTGAGCTCAGTGGATAAAAATATTATCTTTTTAAATGTTGTATTGAGATTATCTTCTTTCATTTTTATTTCTATAACTTGTCCTTGCTGTACATCTCGGGAGGGGGAAGTGGGGATGGGGATCACTGAAGCAAAGATCACGGTGAGTGAACAGTGAGTTGATAACTTTAGTGGAAGTTTCAAGTCAAAACAATTATGAGAAAGCTCTTCAAGAGATGCAAGTTTAAGAAATCTTCAGTGAAGCTATTGAGATACACAAGCAGCTAGAGAGGTAGTCTAGCTATTTTTTAAAGAGTTGGAAATGGTTTTGACAACGTTAAACAAAACGGCGTCAATGTTCCAGATGTTAAACCAGTCGAGCAAATAATTCTTTAAAAAAATTAAAAAAATTAATATTTAAAAAAAAGTTGACCATTTTGCAGGTAAATTTTTTGGCACATTGAGGTTATAGACATTACTGAATTTTAAAAAAATTCACACGGATTATAATGAAAGGAATGAAATAATTTATTTTTTAAAAAAATGACGAAATCATGACGTAAATATTTAAAGATATTTATTTTTGGAGTCATGCGCACATATTTTATTGGCTAAGAATAGAAGGCAGGAAGTGCACATCAAAGCACGTCTTCAGTCTGCAGAATTGTTTATATTGATAGAGATGAGAGTAATGGGGTTAGCTTGGGACTGGGCGGTTAACAGGGGTCGAGGAATGGGGGGTTAACAGGGGTCGAGGAATGGGGGGTTAACAGGGGTCGAGGAATGGGGGGTTAACAGGAGTCAAGGAATGTGGGGTTAACTGGGGTCAAGGAATGTAGGGTGAACAGAGGTCTAGGTATCTAGGGTTAACAGGGGTCGAGGAATGTGGGTTATCAGGGGTCTAGGAATGTGGGTTAACAGGGGTCGAGAAATGTGGGGGATGGAAAGTCTCCATAAAAGCCACTTTCCCCCTATTATCCGAGTCAAATTTTTGGGCAACTATAGAGGGGAATCTCGACCCGCCAACAACAAAAATCACGCTTTCCTGAAACGTTAAAGAATTTTAAGGCGAAAGCTTAAAACCACTTCCCTCGTTTCAGAACGCAGAGGGGAGACAAAAACAATTTAATAATTCTTCCAATTATATATTTTCAACGTTCTGAGTGATCTGCCATTATTTAAACCAATAACTGTTTTTATGAAATATATTTCAACGATTTGGTTTCTGAGAAGAGAGAGTATAGTCTGTGTGATTTGTTAAATTATAAGTTAAAATTCAACTACATTCTTTTGCGCAATTCTTTTTACAAAAAAAAAGCATTGAACTAGCAAGAAAATAAACAATCGCCTCATCTAGTCGCGTATCGCACCATCTAGTTTAATACCATCGCATCCCATCTTATATCATCTTATCATTCACGAAAGAGCGCCGAGACACACGCCAAAATCTGACAACTTACTTGAGCGCCAATAAATGGAAGATAGAGAATTGAATCAAGGTAGTACCTAAGAGATAGGATACTCACACCGCTATTTCATTTTGTGGTTGGGGGGGGGTATATTTTGGGTGTACCACAAAAATATGTCCTGATCGCATTATATTACAACTATATTACTAGATTAATACTCCACTGGCGTAGCCCCACTCATTGAACGAATAGGTGAGCCAGCGCTCTCAATTTGAGACAGGTTGCTGTATTAAGTTTAGATATAAATCTATGTTTATACAATGGGAAACCCCACTGTCTTGACACATGGCCACTTGTCTTTTCTAAAAGGAAATTTTACAATACTAACACTACAAGGGGAAGAAACTGACTGCTTTCCGCGTGTACTCTCGTGCGGGGGGCGCGGGGGGGTTGTTGCGATATTTGTAAACACATAGGAGTGTGTGGTCTTATAAAATACAACATTTTGAGATTAGAAATTACCGAAATATACTCGTTCTAAAGCCGACTTTTTAAAAACAAAATCTAGGGGAAAATGTCGGGGGTCGGCTTACGAGCGGGTCAGAGGTGATTTCTCTATGTACATTGAAAATCGGTGATGTTATTGTAGATCATCAAGGTCATTTTCTACATTCTACAAGATCCCACTGCTCTCTCAGAAGCTGTAAAATATGATGAAACATCTGCACTTACCTTATTTAATCATTTAATTATTTTTGTGAATGTTTTAATAAATTGTTTTACAATTTTTTTTCAGCAACGAATTTAAATGTACGCGCTTTCGCCACTGTTTACCAAAGAAAAAAATACCGGTAACTCTTGCCTAAAAAATAGCATTAAGACAAAGATAGGTAGTACAACTAGTACGAGTAAACAATCAAAATGACAGATTTAGCGTGTATTTTTAAAAAAAAATGTTTACCATTTTGTTTATGCTTTCCTATTTTTTGGGGGGTGTTCGGCTTACGAGCAGGTTACACACTTTTAATACTATTCTATTCCAAAAGTCGGCTTATGAACGAACGGGCTATAGAACGAGTATATAAGGTAGTTAATTTAATCTTCAGTTGACTTAAACAGTAAATTCACGAAATACATTCAAACAAAAGCCATTTGATTGGTTCCTTATTTTTTTTTACAAATTTTATTCATGGTACGTCACTCTTGTTAGAACTTAGTTAAGAAAGCCAAGTTAACAATTTTAGATGGCTGTAGAATCTTTTTTTTTCTTTTTAGTTTTGGATCTGTAATAGTAATTTCCGACGTTTTGTGCTTCTCTGATGTGTTTTTGTCAGGGATTGAACCAAACCTTTTTTTCCCTTCATTATTCATTTGATTAGTATTTCAATGGTGGGTTAGATCAGTGCTTCACAAACTTTTTAATATGGCGGTCCGGCAGTAATTTTTTTCCAGGGACCGGTGCACTATTTTCCCTGCACTGACAATTTTTTCTGTCCTTTTTTAATAACTTCTGCGGACCGGCAGCGGATGGCCCACGGACCGGCACCGGTTCGCGGACCACCACTTTGAGAAGCACTGGGTTAGATAATAAATGATTTGAATTTAATTAAAACCTTCTTATTTTATTCGTACGGATGAAAGTATTTGCCATTTCATCATCTGAGCCTGTGTTTGTCTATCAATAAAGATTGAAATTTATAGTTTGATCCACACAGATCTTTCGTGTCTCTTGTATTCTATTTAAATTGCCGCCCGACTCTGTATCATTACTTTTTTGTAAATGATAAAAATGAAAATTTGTTTTTCTTTATAAAAAAAATAATTAAATAAATTATGTATTTTTTTATAGGTTGCTATTGTTTACACAATATTCTCGAGGGGCGGTGGCACTCGAGTTGTTCTGATCACAGGGAGTCATCTGTGATAAATATTGGCTGTGCGGCATTCAGTTGTTATATGGCTGGAATGATTTCATCATCAAAGGTGCTTTTGTGAATATTTGAGATCTACCGAATCACGAGTGAGAAATGAAGCAGACATCATGAGACTGAGACAGAGACTTTAATCTGATTGTGAATGGTGCCTAGATATGAGAATAGACTTATTGATTAGATTACAGGATATTGAATGGTGCCTAGATATGAGAATAGACTTATTGATTAGATTACAGGATATTGAATGGTGCCTAGATATGAGAATAAACTTATTGATTAGATTACAGGATATTGAATGGTGCCTAGATATGAGAATAGACTTATTGATTAGATCACAGGATATTGAATGGTGCCTAGAAATGAGAATAAACTTATTGATTAGATTACATGATATTGAATGGTGCCTAGATAAGAGAATAGACTTATTGATTAGATTACAGGATATTGAATGGTGCCTAGATATGAGAATAAACTTATTGATTAGATTACAGGATATTGAATGGTGCCTAGATATGAGAATAGACTTATTGATTAGATCACAGGATATTGAATGGTGCCTAGAAATGAGAATAAACTTATTGATTAGATTACAGGATATTGAATGGTGCCTAGATAAGAGAATAGACTTATTGATTAGATCACAGGATATTGAATGGTGCCTAGATATGAGAATAGACTTATTGATTAGATCATAGGATATTGAATGGTGCCTAGAAATGAGAATAAACTTATTGATTAGATTACAGGATATTGAATGGTGCCTAGATAAGAGAATAGACTTATTGATTAGATTACAGGATATTGAATGGTACCTAGATATGAGAATAGACTTACTGATTAGATTACTGGATATTGAATGGTGCCTAGATAAGAGAATAGAATTATTGATTAGATTACAGGATATTGAATGGTGCCTAGATAAGAGAATAGACTTATTGATTAGATTACAGGATATTGAATGGTGCCTAGATAAGAGAATAGACTTATTGATTAGATTACAGGATATTGAATGGTGCCTAGATATGAGAATAAACTTATTGATTAGATCACAGGATATGGAATAGTGCCTAGATATGAGAATAAACTTATTGATTAGATTACAGGATATTGAATGGTGCCTAGATATGAGAATAAACTTATTGATTAGATTACAGGATATTGAATGGTGCCTAGATATGAGAATAAACTTATTGATTAGATTACAGGATATTGAATGGTGCCTAGATATGAGAATAAACTTATTGATTAGATTACAGGATATTGAATGGTGCCTAGATATGAGAATAAACTTATTGATTAGATCACAGGATATTCACACAGAAAGAACGCGCGTCAACTAAACAACCGATATATTGGTACAGACCCAACAAAATCTATTTGCAGAACTGTAGACTAGTCAGACTTGTAAACTATATACATGTATTTATATATATACTAGTGGAAAAGCCTGCTGAAGCTGGCTGAACGAAATCCGACAGAAGGGATAACAAAAGAATATACGAAATACTGCAATAGAAAGGAACATGTGGCCTTTATTGCCATGAACAGAATACGATATGAACAGAAATAACGAAGAAATGTCTGAAATACTGCAATAGAAAAGAACACTTATCTTTTATTGCCATGAACACAATACGATATGAACAGCTAAATATCATAGATTTCTTTGTACACCACATTTTTAGTGTAGCAGGCTGACGAAATATTAAACTTCCTGAAATTTATCGTCGTAATCGGAGGACTACCTATATATCAACATGCATATCTATGCTTTCAAGCCTATAATAAATATATATATATAACGAAATATTAACTCAAAGACATTGAATTCATAATTTTCCTCTTGAAAAGCATCAACAAATAAAATCCATCTTTTTATTTTTATTTATTTTTTTATTATTAATTTTTTTTTGGGGGGGGGGATAAAAATCGTATTCTCTCACCCCACTGGGGTTGAGGGAGTAGTGAGGTGGGATTCGTCCATGCTGTCGGTTTGTCCAAGCCCAAATGGCTTTATATCTTTTAAAACATAATACACTGCCTCTTTCATGTCCAGCCTTTTTAAAAGGGTTTTCTGCTGTGAATGTTTCTTTTCTTTTTTTCATAATTTGTTTTAATGTTGTTTGTGTGTTGGGACTGTTTTATTATTGCAAATTAACTGATTTTTTAAAAAAAAGTTCGCGTTTAACGTATTTCATTGTAATACTTAATTTCTTCCTAGATGAAAAAATGTTTCTTCTTTTTTTCTGACATAAAATCGAACGCAATAAAATTTTAGGCTCGCGTGTCACCCCCTGATGGGTGTCACCCGGGGCGGCCCGCCCCCTCGCCCCCCCTAGCGACGCCACTGGTTGTAGGGCGCCTGCGAAATATTCCTGAAATGCACACAAAGTATTTAATAATTAACAATCCTCATAAAACAATGACGTCATTGTTAATGTTAATCACACAAAGTATTTAATAATTAACAATCCTAATAAAACAAGTTCCAGATTGTTAATGTTAATCTGGAAACCAAAATAGATTTTTAAGTCTCTCTTTTCCATTTAAAAAAAAAGCAGATTGATGTCCCTTTGGGGAGACACGCACAGATAGGGCGATTATGTATTAGAATATATAGACTTGTAGACTAGACAGACTTGTAAACTATATACGTGTATATATATATATATATATATATATATATATATATATATATATATATATATATATATATATATATATATATATATATATATATATAGAGAGAGAGAGAGAGAGAGAGAGACTTGTAGATTAGGAAGACTTGTAAACTACACGAGACGTGAAGAGTTGTCAGACTTGTAGAGTCATCGGACGTTGAGTTCTATTCTGGTTGCAATCTCCCCTTCACTTTGTCCGTTGTTACATCTCCCCTTCACTTTGTCCGTTGTTACATCTCCCCTTCACTTTGTCCGTTGTTACATCTCCCCTTCACTTTGTCCGTTGTTACATCTCCCATTCACTTTGTCCGTTGTTACATCTGCCATTCACTTTGTCCGTTGTTACATCTCCCATTCACTTTGTCCGTTGTTACATCTCGCATTCACTTTGTCCGTTGTTACAACTCTCATTCACTTTGTCCGTTGTAATAGCCCACATTTACTTTGTCCGTTGTTAAATATCTCCATTCATTTTGACCGTTATTACATCTCTCATTATTTTTGTCCGTTGTTACATCTCCCATTCACTTTGTCCGTTGTTACATCTCCCATTCACTTTGTCCATTGTTACATCTCCCATTCACTTTGTCCGTTGTTACATCTCCCCTTCACTTTGTCCGTTGTTACATCTCCCATTCACTTTGTCCGTTGCTACATATCTCCATTCACTTTGTCCATTGTTACATCTCTCGTTCACTTTGTCCGTTGTTACATCTCTTATTCACTTTGTCCATTGTTACATCTCTCATTCACTTTGTCCGTTGTTACATCTCCCATTCACTTTGTCCGTTGTTACATCTCGCAATTCATTACAGAAGTGAGTAGAATTGATTACCTATTTATCGAGTTCTTAATTCGAGCTGCTCCTAAAATTAATTCTTAACTAAAATTGTTTGATATGGTATCGTCTGCAAAGTTTTTGAATTTAAATGTCACAATAACATCGGAAATAATATTGAGACTTTTTCTGTATATATATTTCGCTGAATGTAGTTGATTAAAATAGACCATTGGTTATGTAAATTACATGTTATATGCTACATCTTTGAATGGAATTAAAGACTTAAGCCATGAAACAAAATTCTAATTTAGCGTTAAGCTGGATCATAAAGGATTTTAAATTAAATGTTAATAAGCATGAACCAGCAGTAAAATGAGCCTGTTAATCTTTAGAACAGGGGTTCTCAAACTATAAGTGTGACTTTCTTTCGGGCTCATCGACGAGTTTTCTGTGGGTTTCGCCAATTTAAACAGTAAACTAGGAAAATATTTCCCATCATGCCATTTTTATGTTGTAATCTTTTGTATCGTTTCTTTGAATTGAGAGTGGAGGTCAAGTTGTTCCTGGAAGTGCAAGAAAATCAGGACCTTTTGGTATATTCTAACGACGAGGGTTGGTCGAAAAGACTAGCATATCTAGCAGACATATTAGAACAGTAAAATAGGTTTAACCTAAAAACTTCAGGGAAAGGAAATGAATATTACAGCATTGAGCGATACTCTTTAAGCAAGCTCCAACACTTGAGAGAACTATAAAATTTTAGGAAACTTTAGCATGTTTGAGTAACACTGCAGTGTGGTAGCATTTACGATAAGTTATAAAGATGGATTCTTTGATTTGAGGATTGATTCCTCAGCACAGAACTTGTTGAAAAATTGCTCACACATTTCTTTGTGGTATGATGCATCATTCTGTGTGGTATGCATCATTCTGTGTGGTATACATCATTCTGTGTGTTATGATGCATCATTCTGTGTGGTATGCATCATTCTGTGTGGTATGCATCATTCTGTGTGGTATGCATCATTCTGTGTGGTATACATCATTCTGTGTGGTATGCATCATTCTGTGTGGTATGCATCATTCTGTGTGGTATGCATCATTCTGTGTGGTATGCATCATTCTGTGTGGTATGCATCATTCTGTGTGGTATGATGCATCATTCTGTGTGGTATGCATCATTCTGTGTGGTATGCATCATTCTGTGTGGTATGCATCATTCTGTGTGTTATGCATCATTCTGTGTGGTATGCATCATTCTGTGTGGTATGCATCATTCTGTGTGGTATGCATCATTCTGTGTGGTATGATGTCTCATTCAAGCCCAAATATTACGATGTTTGTTTTTCTAGTTTTAGTTCCATTTGTATCTACATATCTAAGCAGTGGCGTAGCTAGAACTTTTGCCGCCCGGGGCGGTCTCTAATTTGGCGCCCTTTGTAGGGGCCATCCATAAATGACGTCATGCACCTGGGGGGAGGGGATTTTCACATTTTTGACGATATGTGACGAGGCGGTGTGTTTAATAAATGTTACGTCACATCAAAACGCGCATCTTTAAATAAAAGTTTCACTTAAATATTTGATTACTGGCACTTTATTTAATGACGTTTTACATGGCTTTACGCGTGTAACGATATTATAGTGCAGCCTTACACTAAAAACATACTTAAATGACAAAAAATTGATTTGAAACATGCTCATTTTCAGGTAGAAAATATGGTTTTTATGGAGGGGGCAAAGCTTTGTGACGTCATATTGAACAAATTGTCTAAGTTTTTATGGTGACGTGTGACGAAGGGGGAGGCGGTGAAAAATCAGCCAAAATAGCGTCATTTGATTGATTTTTATAAATTAATAAACATGAATAAATTATCGTAATTGAAGCGAAGTAAAGGTGGGAAACATTTTTACCATTGCATGCCATATTTATGTAAGCAGTAATAAAAGAGGCAGCATAAACTGATATACCTATTAAATACACACTTATAAAAAACAAGATACTTTTTTTAAAGGCCATAAGAGAGTTACTGAGGTCGCAGGTCCCCCCCCCCGGAGACAAAACATATTAAAAATTTACACCCAAAAACATTATAATAATAATAAATTGATTATTTATATAGCGCTATATCCCAGTAAGGAACTGGGCTCACAGCGCTTTACATGAAAGAAATAACATACTTATAAGTATTAAATTAACATTCATATCACAACAAACACACAAAATTACAATACATTATACGTAAGCTACGTTAATCATTTACAAGTAATGTTGTTTCATCAATTTTAAAAATAAATTTTGAAAAGATGTGTCTTAAGTGCAGTCTTGAAGGACTTGGTTGTTTGAATACTACGTATGTGTAATGGTAGAGAATTCCATTGTTTGGCTGCACAAAAAGAGAACGACCTTTCACCAAACGTTTTGGTGCGTGTCGTAGGAACAGAGAGAACGCGTGTGTCTGCAGAAGATCTTAGCTTGCGAGTGGGTGAGTAGACCGACAAAAGTTCAGTAAGATACGATGGGCATGAGTCCGAAAAGAAATTGTGACAGAGAACGGCCAGTTTGTAATCAATACGGGCTTGTATAGGCAGCCAATGAAGTGAGCGAAGAAGTGGAGTAACATGGTCATGTTTTTTTGCCTTGAGCACCAGTCTGGCAGCTGAATTTTGAACTTTCTGTAGTTTTTCAATGCATTGTTTTGGCACACCTGACAGAAGAGAATTGCAGTAATCCATACGAGCCAGTACAAGAGCACAGACTAGTGTTTTTGTGGCACTAACTGTTAAGTAATGACGGATTGAGCTGATCTGACGAATGGCAGTGTAGGCAGAGCGACAGATGTGATTGATGAAGTTGTTAATAGACATGTTGTCAGAAATAATGTAGCCAAGATTCCTAGTCGATGTTGTGAACAGAATATCCGAACTGGCTACGTGAATTGACTTCGGAAAAGACAAAGTATATATTCTAGTTTATTCTGCATGTCATTGTTTATTTACTTAAGGCTAAATATGTTATTTTATCTTAGAATTTTAACTGATTGTTCTTTAGGCAAAAGTAGGTAGACTTTAAAGTAGAATAACAAACTTTAAATCATTAGTAAAGGTGTGCCCCGTGAGTCACAGTTAATAGACTTTTTGTGACCATACACAGTTGGTCTGTGTAAAATTGACTTTTTGTCTCTCTTTTTATTTTTTGTCAAATCGTGATTCAGCTCATTTTTACAAGCTTTTATTTAACTCACACTGTTTGTATGTTGTATCCGTCAAATTTTGTAACGTAAAATTAAACCACTTCTGATGGTCCTAGAGATCTCAAAATTTTACCACAGATAGATCTTGGATGACAATACATTGTATCAAAATTTCAGATCGATCGAATGTACCGTAATTAAATAAATGCATTTTTACGTTTATCTTTATATATAATCTGTATCCGTGCTATTCTTGACTTTCACGTGAATGTCACCGGAGTTGACAACTAGCCATGGATGACGACATTCCAGGTGTTAAACAGCTCAGTAATTCGAATCTAAATCTAAATTGACATGATAATACAAGAGGAACAACTGGTATTTGTGTAGCCTAGTTGGCCCAATTGTTAGCTTAATGGATTTTCGACCTGGAGGTACTGGGTTCAATTTTCAGTTGGGGAAACTGTTATTTTTTAAATACATAAATTTGTAATTAATAATCTATCTTTTTACCACTATCACATTTAAGTTATAGACAACGAAGTTTGACTAATTAAATTGAGTTGATTATGTCAAAAAATTGATTAAAAAATTGTGTTACTAAAAAGTAGAAAATAAAATATTTAAAAAATCTTTTTTTAAAAAGGACACGCTTTTATTTACATATAGAAAGTGTACTAAAAAGAAGAAAATAAACATTTTCAATCCGTGAACCTATCGACTGCACATAAAAGCGTGGGGCCCTCATCACAACTCGCAATCATGTACAAAGCTGCGAAACATAAATACAAATTTATATGAATATTAATAAACATTTAAAGTTTCACAACTTTGATCATATACATGCTACTATCATATTAATTAGAAAAATTTATCTATATGCAAAAGAGTAGTTGCAATAAGAAATGAGTTGTGATGGGCGCCCCACGCTTTTATGTGCAGTCGATAGGTTCACGGATTGAACATTTTTATTTTCTTCTTTTTAGTGCACTTTCTATATGTAAATAAAAGCGTGTCCTTTTAATTAATGAATAAAATTTGTATTTAAAACACCTTGACAGACCTAAAAAAAAATTGAAATTGTTATCTGTATAGTTGTCTGAGTGGCAAATAAGTTTGAAAGCTCCCAATGAGTTATTTTAAAAGTTACAGGGTGTCAAATACACACTTGCACACTAAGTGGTGTCGGCCATTTGGGAATTTTCAAAAACTCATAACTTGAAAATTATTTCAAGTAGAATAATAATTTGTGTGGTTTTGTTCTAATGAAGATAAGCACTATAAAGGTGAGTATCCAAATTGAATGTAAATCTAGTTCTAATTTGAAATTTTCATTTAGAATACCTAATAGAAGCTTATTACCAGTGGTGGGCAAAAGTTAACTAAAATTAGTTCTGTTCATATTTCATTTTAGTTAAAGCAAAAGTTAACTTTAAAAAAAATAGTTAGAATTTATAGTTTGGTAAACTTTTAAATATTAGTTAAAAATTAGTTACATTCAGTCATATTTCCAACTTTTTAAGTACACTGATACTAGACATTACAACAAATTGGTAATCAGTATCTAGTATTTCTACACTATAAATTTGGTGGTGTATTTGAAAGGGTGAATGGTAGGTAAAATGACATTCAGTTTTTTGTATTTAAAAAAGATCCAAACTTGATTTTATTATAAGAGAATTGAATACTGTGAGATGAAAATAAAAATATGTATGGATATAATGTGTACATTTGGAATGATTGTTTATTTGTGACAATTTATTTCAGTTATTCAATTATTTTCGTAAAATATGTTTTGAATGTTGGTCTGTTTTACCCTTTTAGTTTGAAAAATGGTGTTAAATCTGCCAAAGAAAGGCAACAGAGAAGACGAGCAAAACTAAAAAGTGACCCTTTAGAGTTCATTCAACATAAAGCTAAGCATGTGAAGAAATGAGGAAATCACGGCTATTGCAACATTCAAAGGAGGCAAAAATGAAAACAAACGAGAGAAATAAGCTAATTGATGAAAGGAGGGAGAAGGAGAAACTTAGAAAAATAGCATAAAGGGAGAAAATATCAAACAAGTCCACGGGCATATGGTTGGAATCAGAGTTATTCAAGGGCTACGATGAGAGTGAAAAAGGTATTTCCTATAAGCCCAAGCTGCTGTCATTAGGAACATGGTGAATGACTTTGAAATGCATGGTGAACCTCAGGCAAAGAGAGCTCGCAGTGATGGACTTGATGATGCAGCAAAAGCAACCGGTATTCAATGTAAGAGATGACATGAGAAGGATAGCACCCAGCAAACGTGACGTCACCGAAGTTTCGTCACAGCCTGAGGATGAAGTTCTGCTAGACGTACAGACTGTTGCTGTTGTTCTTCGAGGAAAACGGAACAACACAGTTCATATCTGCATGACTCAAATGGTGACGGTGGAGGAGGAAGAAGTGTGTGTGAAGTATATGCATAAATCAGGAAACCTGTACTGCTGGCCTGCAGATGAGTCGTGGCAGCCACTGAGAGACGTACTTGCTCTATGCCAACGCCTGAGCCAGCCAGAAACAGAGGACACTTGGCATTTTCAGCAGAATCTCTTGAGATTGTCAAAAACAAAGCATTGTTGTTACCTGACATTTAGCTTTTCATAAGGTATATATTAAATGTACCTACTCACAGTTACTAAGTCCCATAACTGGTGGTCGTAAGGGGTCATAATACTTCCATTAGAACTTACTAGGGGCTTGGTAAACCTGGTCGGTGCCCCAATTCCCTTCCAGGTCAACGGAGAGCTTTCTTAGCGTTAGTCATTCATCATTTTTATTGTGGCTTTGCGTGGGCTCGATCCCAAGCCCCTCAGCTTGTGAGGCGAGCGCACTATTGACTTCGCTACCAGAGCCGCACAGTACAACTGTATTATTTTTTGTCTCTGTATTTTTCAATACACATGGTTCTAAATAGTAATCGTTGGTAGTCTTCAATAGTAGATGCTGTTTTGAAGTGTCTGTAAAATATAATTTATGATGATTCATGGATCAGTTTGATTGTGTCCCTTGAGTCACTTTTTGTGTCCTGTGAGTCACGGTAGGAAATCAATCACCATATTTATTAGAGAAGGCAGAATTCAAATTTTATTTGACTATGATATACACTCACAAGGTTACTTCAAATGTATAATAATTTTAAATCTTAGCATGCAATAGATTAGAGCGGAAATTATAACTGAGTTGCTTACTCTCAAGTGCCTGTTAATTGTGTGTCCCGTGAGTCACGCTTATTTATGTCAGTCAAAAGTTGGAACAAGTGGCTAATCAGCAAAAGTTTTTTTTATTGAGTTATAAACTAAACCTGCTAGTATTGGTATGTATCATAATCAATGCAAATATTCTAGTAATTAATTAAACATTTCAATTATAAGTTCATCACCTGTCCCGTGAGTCACCGTGGAATGGCTGAAAAGTTATTTGTGCTACTTTGATGCAAATCGAACTAAATTTAATTTTTAATGATTCCCTCGCAATAGTTTTCCGAAAACTGAAAAAGTAATATAAATTACTGCTTGTAATGTAAACACAAGATTTGAACTACCATGCCATGTAGGTACTTGTTCGCGCATCATTCTGGGCATGTCAAAATTCCACCAAAAACAGTCGTAATAGCATATTTTATTCGACCCAGCGGTGATGTGATTTTGTCTGCAGTTTTTATATAAAAGGGCAATCTGTGAAGTCTGCAGATCAATTTTCCAAACAAATCGATACCTTTTTTGAGCGATCTTAAATTTTTGAACGGGTGTTCGTTAGTTATAACAACCACAATGAGACAATGTAATCAAACAAATGTTGTGCAGCCCGTTAATTAAGACACCAAATTACGACTATTTTTGTTTCACCTTGGTTTTCCCCCTTCAAAAGAAAAAGGTCGGTTGTCGGAAATGTCTGTACTTTTCAACTGACCACAAATGCCACCCTCTAAATGTGTGCCGCCCGGGGCGGACCGCCCCAACCGACCCCCTCTAGCTACGCCACTGTATCTAAGCGAGAATTGATTTTCAGCTCTTCTTCGTTGAAAAACAAAAGAAACAAGAAAACAAGAAAAGTAAAAGAAATAAATAAAAAATAATTACATTGTGATGATGACATGAGGTTGGCGATAACAATAACTCAAACACGAATTTCGAGGCGGGTTAATAACATGCAATTTCAACAGTCACATTACATTAATCATTAAACATAATTTAAAATGAAATTATGCTAAAAACGAGTTCATGTTTTCTTAAATTTAAATCATTAAAAGTGCGTTTTCCATTTGTAATTTGTATGGTGGTCGCGGGACACTTGTCGTTGACAAAAAGAGCCATCCCCCGAAAACGGCATGGGAACCTGTGCGATAGAAAGATGTTTACACGATCATCTTTGACGTAATATGCGGAACTCGAAAGGATGAAAAGTTTGTGAAAACAAGACGATGAAGACTTATATATCAAGTATACTAATCTTAGATAATAAAACTCCCTAAAAATAAAGATATCATACATTGGAATAAACAGGATTAGGAGTTGAACAAAATTTTCGCCTACAAAACTAACCCTCATAGAACCTCTAAGGAACAAAAATGCCACCCCCTATATTAACACTAAAGTAGACAGTGCCATCCCTTCCCACCAACGTCTCTGTAAATGTATTAAATAGCACATTACATTGTAAACATTAGAATACTCGCAATAAAACATGGATTACGAGTTAATAACATTATCCTTGTCTTTATACAAATTATTCCCCTTTGAAATCCTCAACGGAACTCTCCAGTTTCAAAGAATTTTAAAAAAAAGTTCGAATGGAAGCCACAAAAGAGCCTAATTATTATAAAAAAACAATTTAAAAAAAAACAAAGCGAATAGGGAATTAACACCCCTGTCAAACGAATGATGATCAACACGAGTTGTATCCCTTTGATGATAACCGAATGTCCATTTTTATAGTGTTTTTATTTTATTTTACAGAAGGAATTTTATTGTAAGAAACATGCCACGAAAGTGTTTGGTTTCAAACGGAATTTATGGGTGTCAAAGATTTAAGGTTTATGATGTGAGATGGTTGGGTTTATGATGTGAGATGGTTGGGTTTATGATGTGAGATGGTTGGGTTTATGATGTGAGATGTTGAGTTTATGATGTGAGATGGTTGGGTTTATGATGTGAGATGTTGGGTTTATGATGTGAGATGTTGGGTTTATGATGTGAGATGGTTGGGTTTATGATGTGAGATGGTTGGGTTTATGGTACGAGATGGTTGGGTTTATGATGTGAGATGGTTGGGTTTATGATGTGAGATGTTGGGTTTATGATGTGAGATGGTTGGGTTTATGATGTGAGATGGTTGGGTTTATGATGTGAGATGGTTGGGTTTATGATGTGAGATGGTTGGGTTATGATGTGAGATGGTTGGGTTTATGATGTGAGATGGTTGGGTTTATGATGTGAGATGGTTGGGTTTATGATGTGAAATGGTTGGGTTTATGATGTGAGATGGTTGGGTTTATGATGTGAGATGTTGGGTTTATGATGTGAGATGTTGGGTTTATGATGTGAGATGGTTGGGTTTATGATGTGAGATGGTTGGGTTTATGGTACGAGATGGTTGGGTTTATGATGTGAGATGGTTGGGTTTATGATGTGAGATGTTGGGTTTATGATGTGAGATGGTTGGGTTTATGATGTGAGATGGTTGGGTTTATGATGTGAGATGTTGGGTTTATGATGTGAGATGGTTGGGTTTATGATGTGAGATGGTTGGGTTTATGATGTGAGGTGGTTGGGTTTATGATGTGAGATGGTTGGGTTTATGATGTGAGATGGTTGGGTTTATGGTGTGAGATGGTTGGGTTTATGATGTGAGATGGTTGGGTTTATGATGTGAGATGGTTGGGTATATGATGTGAGGTGGTTGGGTTTGAAAGACGTTGGTGAGGTACAGTGGCGTAGCGTGGATTTCTGCCGCCCGGGGCAGATACCCCACCCTATAAAATGTGAATCTGCTATAAAGAAAAGAGTTTTTGTATTGGAAGGAAAGTATAAGAACATTGGAAATTGTTATATTAGAAACACAGATTGAAAATCTTATCTTTCTTGATCTAACATTGAAGGTTTTTTGCTTTTCCTTATTTCACAATATGTGATGGCTCCGTCAATGTTGATGTTATCAATTATTTCATTATCAATATTCATAAATGATCGTACATGTTTGATTAATTTTTGTTTGAATACGTTTTTCTCACGGCAGTCATTACTTGTGGATATTGTAAGAAATATTTCCAATTGATACTATTGTAGCAGTTTTCACAACTGCACCGCGCCACACTATGTGCACCACACCATGATGCACTATAGAGAAGGAAAGGAAGTGGCGCGGCACTGTCAGTTAACATGGTGAAGAAAGAAGGAAAAGCTTGCTTAATTATTGTTGTTGAATTAAAACTGTTATAAAACTGCTGTAGTCCCACACTTTGTTTTGTGTACCTGTTATAACTTAAAGCCACCACTCGGCTACAGACATCTGACCGACGCCGCGCAGTAGTTTAGAATTACCGCGCAGTAAATTTGCTAAAATATTGCACCAAAAATGGATGCTGCGCAACTTTGCACACGAGTATGTTTACTTTGCACACGAGTATGTTTACTTTGCACACGAATATGTTAACTTTGCACACGGACCAACGAACCTCAACATTGCTCACAAGCACATCCCAACTAATGAGTTCATCAACACGCCACAGTGCACTGTGCACCCAGAAGACCTCGGCTATGTTACTGACTACCCAAGAGTCATGTTCCCTCTAAGGTTCGTTGGTCCGTGTGCAAAGAGAAAAAACTCGTGTGCAAAGTTGCTCATCATACATTTTTGGTGCAATATTTAACAAAATTTACTGCACGGTAGCTCTAAACTGCTGCGCGGCGTCAATCAGATGTTTGCGCGGCCGCGCAACCGCGCAGCTTAAAGAGCACATTACCCAAAAGATGTGAAACAACCCGTTAAGCCGCGCAGATCACAAATGATGCCGAGGTATAGTGAGCCCCTTCATGTATTCCGTGATGAATGGCATATTCCCACCAGTGCTGCCAGTGACAATTTTGGGAAAAACCTAGCCAACACGTCCAAAAAAACCTAGATCCAAAAGAAAAAACATAGACATGCTAAAAATAAACAAATATGACGTCACAAAGCTTCTCCCTCACCCCCTCCCCCCCAAAAAATAATTTTAAAAAAATAATAATAAAAGCTATATTTCTTATTTGAGAATGAGCGTGTTTCAAATCATTTTATTGTCATATTAATTGTATTTAACGTGAGGCTGCAGTCTAATATCGTTACACTCGCGAAGCAATTTCAAACTTCATAAATTAATTGTAAGCTATCAAATATTTAAGTGGGACTTTCATTTAAAGTATAGCGTTTTTGATGTGACGTCACAGTTCTTTAACACCCCTTGTCACACATCTCACAAAGGTGTGACCCTCTCGACTCCCCTAGATGCGTGTCGTCATTTTTAAGAACGGCCCCTAAGGTATTAGTATGTTCTACATAAGTATTGGTAAATTATACTTACATCTGCATTTATTCATCACTTATGTCATCTTCCTTATTAATGCCAATCTTATCAGCTTTCTTGGAACCATTCTTATTTTACCTCTTACAGACATTCCTTTTTTATTCAGAAGATTATTGAGTCATAACTTTATCCATTGTTTATGTCTCGTATTGCATTTTCATTTGAGTTTTACATGTTGATAGAGTGTTGGTTTTCCCCGTTTGATCAGACAACTCATTCAACTTCCGAATTCCGGACGGAAAAAACGAGAATTTGTATGTGTTTGTTCTTGCATACGAAATGGGAAAAACAGATTTTATAGCTATGTCTGTCTGAGCGTTGTAATAGATCAACTTTTGGTCTATACCATGTATACTTGAGAGAATATTTTCTCAACGCAGACAGAAGAAAATGGTAGAGCTGTTAAGTTTGTCATAAAGTCTAATAAAAATTGAATATTTTGGCTCATTCAAGCTGTTTTATCGCGTACCAGATTTCTTTAGACAAATGGCACCACAGTAGCGCCACCTTTCGAATTCAGTGAGATAGAGCTATAAATATCGTAATGTAACATGACAGAGCGTCTGAAAAAAACTGTTGCCAACTGCTGCTTAATTTTATTTTTGAAAAATCGAATTTATTTAGGATATTAATTGCACATATCTAATAATATTTTTACTTTAAAATCGTTTAATTACATTTCTTATTAATTTTTTAAAAGAAAAACCTAGATTATGGCAATTTTTAAAATAAAAAACCTAGACTAGGTCGAAAAAACCTAGATCTAGGTTGATAAACCTAGCGCTGGCAGCACTGCCTGTATTAACTTGTCTGTTTATAGTAGGCCATCAGTAGACCTGACAAAAATTCAGAAAATTAAAATGTAATCCATCGCAGAGACCAAAATCTTCTCTCTTGATATATATATATTATTCGTTTAAAACTCAAAGTTTTTAAAAATTTTAAATAATGTATATTATATATGTTAATCATCAATGTTGTGGCTTGAATTTTTATAAATTATCATAGTAATATGTATTTAATACAAAAAAAGGACCAAAAAAATTTTAATACATATTTTTTTGACAAAAAAAATAATTTCAAAAATTAAAGTAACTCCCTTTATATTATAACTTGATTTTTAATGATGCAGTAGTTAACTGGCTTTGACTATTGTAAAAATAAGATGTTTATCAACATCTACCTGACACCCACACACACACACACGCATGCACACACAAACAAGCAAAAAGTGATGAGGTTACATCAGTAATAACATTATTTGGAGAATTCATACCCCCCCCCCTGCACACCTTATTATAAAGATACCTGGTCACTTTCCTATCACATACACACGCTGAGACACTCAGTGACATACGCTGTACAAAGTTAATTACAACAAAAATTGGGAGCGTTGGTAGGTGATTTGAAGAAAATTCGTTGTAGAATTATGTCACATTTATTTTGAAGTCTTCCGTGGAGAGAGAGAGGGGGAAAGATAGAAAAAGAGAGAAGGGGAAAGATAGAAAGAGAGAGAGGGGGAAAGATAGAAAGAGAGAGAGAGAAACAGAGAGATATTGAGATAGAGAAAGAAACAGAGAGTGAGACAAAGAGAAAGAGAGAGACAAAGAGATAGAGGAAAAGAGGGGGGGGGGTTTAGAGAAAAATACACACAGAGAGATAGATAGAGAGAGAGCCAGAGGGAGCCTAAACGAAGACATAGAGAAAGTGTCCTTGAGAGAAAGAGAGATAAATTGGGAAAGAGGCAAAGAAATAAAGAGAAACATAACGACAGAGAAAGAAAGAAAGAAAGAAAGATAAGAGATATGCAGAAAGAGACATCAATAGAGAACGATATATATAGAGAGTGAGAGAGCGTGAGCGAGAGACGAAGACATCGAAAAGAGTCGTTGAGAGATAGAGATAGAGAGGAAGAGATAGAGAGAAAGAAATAAAAAGACAGAGAGAGAGAGAGAGAGAGAGAGAGACAGACAGAGAGAGAGACAGAGAGGGAAAAAAAGAAAAGAAGGAAAGGGAAAGAAAAAGGGGACATAGGAAGAGACAGAACGTGAGAGAGCCAGAGAGAGATGAACAGGCATAGTAAGAGGAGAGGGAAAGACAGAGAGAGAGAGAGAGAGAGAGAGAGAGAGAGAGAGAGAGAGAGAGAGAGAGAGAGAGAGAGAGAGAGAGAGAGAGACAGAGAGAGCGAATAAAAGAGATAGAGACACAGAAGGAGAGAGAAGGTAATGGTTAAAGAGATATTCGCTGGGCAAATTTATAATATAAAGACAGGGTATTAGTAGGCCTGACAAGACGTAACACAACAGCGAACGTTTCGGCAAAGAGCCTTCCTCAACGGACAAATAGTACACAAATGAAACGAATAAAACGAAAAAATAATTTAAAAAAACACTTATGCCAATCTTATCAGAATTCTTGGAACCATTCTTATTTTACCTATTACAGACGTTCCTTTTTTATACAGAAGATTATTGAGTCATAACTTTATCCATTGTTTATGTCTCGTATTGCATTTTCATTTGAGTTTTACATGTTGATAGAGTGTTGGTTTTCCTCGTTTGATCAGACAACTCATTCTACTTCCGAATCCCGGACGGAAAGAACGAGAATTTGTATGTGTTTGTTCTTGCATACGAAATAGGAAAAAAAAATTATAACTATGTCTATCTGAGTTTTGTATTAGATTATCGTTTGGTCTATACCATGTTTACTTGAGAGAATATTTTCTCAACGCAGGCAGAAGAATATGGTAGAGCTGTTAAGTTTGTCAAGAAGTCAAATAAAATTGAATATTTTGGCTCATTCAATCTGTTTTATCGATTTCTTTGGACAAATAGCACCACAGTAGCGCCACCTTTCGAATTCAGTGAGATAGAGCTATTAATATCATAATGTAACACGACAGAGCGTCTGAAAAAAACTGTTGCCAACTGCCGCTTAGTTTTATTTTTGAACAATTGAATTTATTTATGAAATTAATTGCACATAATTAATAATAGTTTTCTCTAATATCATTTAATTAAATTTTTTAAAGAAAAACCTAGATTTTGGCTATTTATTAAATAAAAAACCTAGAAACCTAGACAAGGTCGAAAAAACCTAGATCTAGGTTGAAAAACCTAGCACTGGCAGCACTGATTCCCACTGAACGGGATAATAACAATTGAGTTTTGAACTTTAGTCCTATATGATGGTGTATATGTTACTGTTTAACTGTGTAAAATAAACTATATTGTTGATTACATATAAGTTACCTATTCTATTGATAGGACTTATAACTGAGAGAAACGTAGCCACTGAGTGTATATTATGATATTTTATATTTATTAATTATATTATATTATTTTATATCCTATATAATAAAAGGCAAGTTTCTGTCCTTTCTGTCCATTCTGTCCGGTCCTCTATAGCGATTGGTCCCTCAAACACACATGACTCCTACAGCCAATCATATTGAACACGTTTACGCGGACGTTCAAAACGAGTTATTTTTGGTGCAGTATTTCATCCAAGACTTTATTTTGAGTTATGCGCGTTGGGATAAGTTGGGATTTATAGTAAAATCTCTGCTTTAACGAGTTATTTATTTTAACTATAATGAATAGTATTTTTGACGTGATTAACATGTAATGCATGTCGAGACGGCTGTTGGAGAGGAGTTACAACATGCCACCTAACGGTGGCGGAACGTCCTTGAACCGGCTTTGTTGCTCGTTATATTATATTTTATAAATCACTCTCTGAGTGATGCCCAGTCTGCCTCCACGCTCTGGTTTCCCGGAGAGGTGGATTTCAAGCACTTTTCCAGAGCATCTACAAAGGACTGTTTGAAGCTGTCGGTATTCAGTTTGGCAACATTAAGCCGTTTCGGGGTCTTCTTCCCTTGCGGGCGTCGTTTAGGCTGAATGCGGATGTTGAGCTTGGTGATGATGAGGCGGTGGTCTGTCCAGCATTCAGCGCCGCACATGGATTTGGTAACTCGTACATCCTGCCTGTCCCTCTTCCTCACGATGATACTGTTTGACACTGTTGGCAGAGAGGGTCTGTGGAAGATCATGGCCAAGTACGGTTGCCCAAGGAAATTCATCGTCTTGGTGCAACAATTCCATGAAGGCATGCAGGCCAGAGTCCAGGACAGCGGGGAGTTTTCTGATCCTTTCCCAGTCACAAACGGAGTCAAGCAGGGCTGCGTCCTGGCACCAACACTGTTTAGCCTCATGTTTTCCGCCATGCTGACAGAGGCCTTCAGAGACGAGGATGTTGGTGTCAACCTGAAATACCGCACAGATGGCAAGCTGTTCAACCTTCGGAGGCTCCAGGCAAAAACCAAGGTTATGACAGACATCATCAGAGACCTGCTGTTCGCTGATGACTGTGCCCTCAACGCTGTCTCAGAAGCCGACATGCAACGCAGTGTAAACCTGTTCTCCAGTGCCTGCACAAACTTTGGTCTGTCAATCAACACCAAGAAGACTGAGGTCCTCCATCAGCCTGCGCCTGGAAGACCCTACGTAGAGCCCAACATCACTGTCAACGGCCAGAGACTCAATACAGTGCACCGGTTCACATACCTAGGCAGCACACTGTCTCAAAATGTCACCATCGATGACGAAGTGAACGTCAGAATTGTCAGAGCCAGCTCCACTTTTGGCAGGTTGTACCCTAATGTCTGGAACAGAAGAGGCATTACCATCCAGACCAAGCTGAAAGTGTACAGGGCAGTGGTGCTCCCCACACTGCTTTATGCTTGTGAAACTTGGACTGTTTATCAGCGCCATGCAAGAAAGCTGAACCACTTTCATATAACAAGCCTCAGGAAGATTCTCGGCATAAAGTGGCAGAACAAAATTCCAGACACAGTGGTACTGACCACGGCAGGTCTCCCCAGCATCTTCACCCTCCTGATGCAGTCCCAGCTTCGCTGGGCAGGGCACGTTGTCCGAATGCCAGACGAGAGACTGCCAAAGAGAATCTTCTATGGTGAGCTCCAGTATGGCCAGCGGTCCCACGGTGGGCAAAAGAAACGCTTCAAAGACACACTGAAAGCCTCAATGAAAGCGTTTGCCATAAATCCAGACACGTGGGAACGAGCTGCAATGGACCGATCCACCTGGCGCTCTTCCATCCACGAAGGTGCCAGGTCATGTGAGGCAAACCGGATTACCGCCGCAGAAAAGAAGAGGCAAGCCCGAAAGGCCCATGCTGTCAACCCCCCAGGAGATGTCGCACTCGCCCCCTGTCCCTTCTGTTCCCGAACCTTTCGTGCAAGGATCGACCTAATCAGCCATCTGCGCACGCACAGAAAACCCTCGGATGACTAGAGTGGTCCTCGTCGTATCGACGGACGAACGAACATTATATTTTAACAACGAGGCCGCTGGTTTTCAAAGGCCTGGGGTGAATTTAGTACTTTGCACACCCGCACCGTGCAGCACTATGTGCACCGCACAGAGATACACTATAGAGAAGGAAAGTGAGTGACGCGGCAGTGTCAGTTTGACAACATGGTGTAGAAAGAAGGAAAAACGTGTTTCATTATTGTTGTTGAATTAAATCTGTTATGAAACTGTTATAGTCCTACACTTTGTTTTGTGTACATGTATAATTTAAAGCCCCCACTCGGCCATATTATTATGTTTGGGAAGAAGTTACATCTAGCTTAAATTAAGGAATAAACTTTAATAAACTCACATTAATTATTAATTCATTTTCAGTGCCAGAGAGTTCAAATTTTTTGTTTGTTTGTCAATGTAATGTGAGATACTTACTCTAAATTGACGTCGCAACTATCAAAGTCCAGTAGTTTTTTAGCTTGTGGGAGAAAAGCTGTTTCCTTAATTCTGTAGCTGTCAAAACTTCCCATTAATTTCTACTATAAACTTATCTTATGCCAACATACATACTTCTTATCAAATCATTTTCTAGTTACAAGACTGAATCTTCATTGCCATTGCCGAAAATTCACCACTCTCTTACTTCGTCTGCGAGGTTCCATTATAGTCCGGCATAGGCAAAGTAGGCAAACTTGTAGACTAGGCAGACAATTGTAAGAAAAGGTACGGTTTATTTATTTACACAGCAAATTCATTAATTTCTCTGTGAGTATATGGAAATCATTTATTTCTTGATCATAATATATTGTCTTTCAAAAAAAAAGAAAAGAAAGAACTTCAGCCATTGTTAATAGCATAAATAAAAAGGTTTCTAGATGAAAATTTGGAAAGAATATTATTTCATTGTGATTCTTAATGTTCCTGCATCTGTTTGCGTGCTAAAGTTTGTTTCCGTCTCTTGCAGTTGTTTCCCTTTTGCTGTCAAAATAGCTTCAAAATGGCTCCATGTAATATTTACCATACATCAGGCCTTGATCCACATGGCATATCCCTAAGTTTGTTTATGGCCTCGCTGTGGTAACATGGAGATAGAAAAAATGCGTAACAATAGTAGCAACGTTTTTTATGTTAGGGGCCGTCCATAAATGACGTCACGCGCCTAAGGGGGAGGGGGGGTCCATACATTTGTGACGACGGAGAGCGAGGGGGGCTTGAGAAATGTGACGTCACATCAAAAATTGCAACTTTAAATAAAAGTTTCACTTAAATCTTTGATTTCTTACAATTTATCTTATGCCGTTTTACATAGCTTCACGGGTGTTACTATATTAGAATGCAGCCCTACACTAAATAAATACTTAAATGACACAAAAGGTATTTGAAACATGCTATTGTTCAAATAGAAAAAATACAGCTTGTAAGTAATAGAGTAATATTTTTTCTTTGGTACCTGACAGATGATTTTTTGCGAAATTTATCCCTTTTACTTTAATCTGCAATGATCTCATCATGAATTTTAGGTGACCTATATGTAACTAAAAGTTTTAAAAAACAATTTCCATTTTCTAATGATGTTCTCGGAGTACTTGATAGTACATTGAAAGACATGCATCAGTTCCAAAATAATGCATATTAAAACTAGAACTCTCATCTCAGTGGCTGCAAAAAGCCAAATTCTGTTTTACTATCTAATCAATGATGTTTGTCCTCTAGTCCTATCTAATCAATGATGTTTGTCCTGTAGTCCCATCTAATCAATGATGTTTGTCCTGTAGTCCTATCTAATCAATGATGTTTGTCCTGTAGTGCTATCTAATCAATGATGTTTGTCCTGTAGTGTTATCTAATCAATGATGTTTGTCCTGTAGTGCTATCTAATCAATGATGTTTGTCCTGTAGTCCTATCTAATCAATGATGTTTGTCCTGTAGTCCTATCTAATCAATGATGTTTGTCCTGTAGTCCTATCTAATCAATGATGTTTGTCCTGTAGTGCTATCTAATCAATGATGTTTGTCCTGTAGTGCTATCTAATCAATGATGTTTGTCCCGTAGTCCTATCTAATCAATGATGTTTGTCATGTAGTCCTATCTAATCAATGATGTTTGTCCTGTAGTGCTATCTAATCAATGATGTTTGTCATGTAGTGCTATCTAATCAATGATGTTTGTCCTGTAGTGCTATCTAATCAATGATGTTTGTCCTGTAGTGCTATCTAATCAATGATGTTTGTCATGTAGTGCTATCTAATCAATGATGTTTGTCATGTAGTGCTATCTAATCAATGATGTTTGTCCTGTAGTGCTATCTAATCAATGATGTTTGTCCTGTAGTGCTATCTAATCAATGATGTTTGTCCTGTAGTGCTATCTAATCAATGATGTTTGTCCTGTAGTGCTATCTAATCAATGATGTTTGTCCTGTAGTCCTATCTAATCAATGATGTTTGTCCTGTAGTGCTATCTAATCAATGATGTTTGTCCTGTAGTGCTATCTAATCAATGATGTTTGTCCTGTAGTGCTATCTAATCAATGATGTTTGTCCTGTAGTGCTATCTAATCAATGATGTTTGTCATGTAGTGTTATCTAATCAATGATGTTTGTCATGTAGTGTTATCTAATCAATGATGTTTGTCATGTAGTGCTATCTAATCAATGATGTTTGTCATGTAGTCCTATCTAATCAATGATGTTTGTCATGTAGTGCTATCTAATCAATGATGTTTGTCCTGTAGTGTTATCTAATCAATGATGTTTGTCATGTAGTGTTATCTAATCAATGATGTTTGTCCTGTAGTGTTATCTAATCAATGATGTTTGTCATGTAGTCCTATCTAATCAATGATGTTTGTCATGTAGTGCTATCTAATCAATGATGTTTGTCATGTAGTCCTATCTAATCAATGATGTTTGTCATGTAGTGCTATCTAATCAATGATGTTTGTCATGTAGTCCTATCTAATCAATGATGTTTGTCATGTAGTGCTATCTAATCAATGATGTTTGTCCTGTAGTGTTATCTAATCAATGATGTTTGTCATGTAGTGTTATCTAATCAATGATGTTTGTCATGTAGTGTTATCTAATCAATGATGTTTGTCATGTAGTGTTATCTAATCAATGATGTTTGTCATGTAGTGTTATCTAATCAATGATGTTTGTCATGTAGTGTTATCTAATCAATGATGTTTGTCATGTAGTGCTATCTAATCAATGATGTTTGTCATGTAGTCTATCTAATCATGATGTTTGTCATGTAGTGTATCTAATCAATGATGTTTGTCCTGTAGTGCTATCTAATCAATGATGTTTGTCCTGTAGTGCTATCTAATCAATGATGTTTGTCATGTAGTCCTATCTAATCAATGATGTTTGTCATGTAGTGCTATCTAATCAATGATGTTTGTCATGTAGTCCTATCTAATCAATTATGTTTGTCATGTAGTCCTATCTAATCAATGATGTTTGTCCTGTAGTGTTATCTAATCAATGATGTTTGTCCTGTAGTGCTATCTAATCAATGATGTTTGTCCTGTAGTCCTATCTAATCAATGATGTTTGTCATGTAGAGCTATCTAATCAATGATGTTTGTCCTGTAGTCCTATCTAATCAATGATGTTTGTCCTGTAGTGCTATCTAATCAATGATGTTTGTCCTGTAGTCCTATCTAATCAATGATGTTTGTCATGTAGTGCTATCTAATCAATGATGTTTGTCATGTAGTCCTATCTAATCAATGATGTTTGTCATGTAGTGCTATCTAATCAATGATGTTTGTCATGTAGTGCTATCTAATCAATGATGTTTGTCCTGTAGTGCTATCTAATCAATGATGTTTGTCATGTAGTGCTATCTAATCAATGATGTTTGTCATGTAGTGCTATCTAATCAATGATGTTTGTCCTGTAGTGCTATCTAATCAATGATGTTTGTCATGTAGTCCTATCTAATCAATGATGTTTGTCATGTAGTGCTATCTAATCAATGATGTTTGTCATGTAGTCCTATCTAATCAATGATGTTTGTCATGTAGTGCTATCTAATCAATGATGTTTGTCATGTAGTGCTATCTAATCAATGATGTTTGTCCTGTAGTGCTATCTAATCAATGATGTTTGTCATGTAGTGTTATCTAATCAATGATGTTTGTCATGTAGTCCTATCTAATCAATGATGTTTGTCCTGTAGTCCTATCTAATCAATGATGTTTGTCCTGTAGTCCTATCTAATCAATGATGTTTGTCCTGTAGTCCTATCTAATCAATGATGTTTGTCCTGTAGTCCTATCTAATCAATGATGTTTGTCCTGTAGTCCTATCTAATCAATGATGTTTGTCCTGTAGTGCTATCTAATCAATGATGTTTGTCCTGTAGTCCTATCTAATCAATGATGTTTGTCATGTAGTCCTATCTAATCAATGATGTTTGTCATGTAGTCCTATCTAATCAATGATGTTTGTCCTGTAGTCCTATCTAATCAATGATGTTTGTCATGCAGTGCTATCTAATCAATGATGTTTGTCCTGTAGTGCTATCTAATCAATGATGTTTGTCCTGTAGTCCTATCTAATCAATGATGTTTGTCCTGTAGTGCTATCTAATCAATGATGTTTGTCCTGTAGTGCTATCTAATCAATGATGTTTGTCCTGTAGTGCTATCTAATCAATGATGTTTGTCATGTAGTCCTATCTAATCAATGATGTTTGTCCTGTAGTCCTATCTAATCAATGATGTTTGTCATGTAGTGCTATCTAATCAATGATGTTTGTCCTGTAGTGCTATCTAATCAATGATGTTTGTCATGTAGTCCTATCTAATCAATGATGTTTGTCCTGTAGTGCTATCTAATCAATGATGTTTGTCATGTAGTGCTATCTAATCAATGATGTTTGTCATGTAGTGTTATCTAATCAATGATGTTTGTCATGTAGTGCTATCTAATCAATGATGTTTGTCATGTAGTCCTATCTAATCAATGATGTTTGTCATGTAGTGCTATCTAATCAATGATGTTTGTCCTGTAGTGTTATCTAATCAATGATGTTTGTCATGTAGTGTTATCTAATCAATGATGTTTGTCCTGTAGTGTTATCTAATCAATGATGTTTGTCATGTAGTCCTATCTAATCAATGATGTTTGTCATGTAGTGCTATCTAATCAATGATGTTTGTCATGTAGTCCTATCTAATCAATGATGTTTGTCATGTAGTGCTATCTAATCAATGATGTTTGTCATGTAGTCCTATCTAATCAATGATGTTTGTCATGTAGTGCTATCTAATCAATGATGTTTGTCCTGTAGTGTTATCTAATCAATGATGTTTGTCATGTAGTGTTATCTAATCAATGATGTTTGTCATGTAGTGTTATCTAATCAATGATGTTTGTCATGTAGTGTTATCTAATCAATGATGTTTGTCATGTAGTGTTATCTAATCAATGATGTTTGTCATGTAGTGTTATCTAATCAATGATGTTTGTCATGTAGTCCTATCTAATCAATGATGTTTGTCATGTAGTGTTATCTAATCAATGATGTTTGTCCTGTAGTGCTATCTAATCAATGATGTTTGTCCTGTAGTGCTATCTAATCAATGATGTTTGTCATGTAGTCCTATCTAATCAATGATGTTTGTCATGTAGTGCTATCTAATCAATGATGTTTGTCATGTAGTCCTATCTAATCAATTATGTTTGTCATGTAGTCCTATCTAATCAATGATGTTTGTCCTGTAGTGTTATCTAATCAATGATGTTTGTCCTGTAGTGCTATCTAATCAATGATGTTTGTCCTGTAGTCCTATCTAATCAATGATGTTTGTCATGTAGAGCTATCTAATCAATGATGTTTGTCCTGTAGTCCTATCTAATCAATGATGTTTGTCCTGTAGTGCTATCTAATCAATGATGTTTGTCCTGTAGTCCTATCTAATCAATGATGTTTGTCATGTAGTGCTATCTAATCAATGATGTTTGTCATGTAGTCCTATCTAATCAATGATGTTTGTCATGTAGTGCTATCTAATCAATGATGTTTGTCATGTAGTGCTATCTAATCAATGATGTTTGTCCTGTAGTGCTATCTAATCAATGATGTTTGTCATGTAGTGCTATCTAATCAATGATGTTTGTCATGTAGTGCTATCTAATCAATGATGTTTGTCCTGTAGTGCTATCTAATCAATGATGTTTGTCATGTAGTCCTATCTAATCAATGATGTTTGTCATGTAGTGCTATCTAATCAATGATGTTTGTCATGTAGTCCTATCTAATCAATGATGTTTGTCATGTAGTGCTATCTAATCAATGATGTTTGTCATGTAGTGCTATCTAATCAATGATGTTTGTCCTGTAGTGCTATCTAATCAATGATGTTTGTCATGTAGTGTTATCTAATCAATGATGTTTGTCATGTAGTCCTATCTAATCAATGATGTTTGTCCTGTAGTCCTATCTAATCAATGATGTTTGTCCTGTAGTGCTATCTAATCAATGATGTTTGTCCTGTAGTCCTATCTAATCAATGATGTTTGTCATGTAGTGCTATCTAATCAATGATGTTTGTCATGTAGTGCTATCTAATCAATGATGTTTGTCCTGTAGTGCTATCTAATCAATGATGTTTGTCCTGTAGTCCTATCTAATCAATGATGTTTGTCCTGTAGTCCTATCTAATCAATGATGTTTGTCCTGTAGTCCTATCTAATCAATGATGTTTGTCCTGTAGTGCTATCTAATCAATGATGTTTGTCCTGTAGTCCTATCTAATCAATGATGTTTGTCATGTAGTCCTATCTAATCAATGATGTTTGTCATGTAGTCCTATCTAATCAATGATGTTTGTCCTGTAGTCCTATCTAATCAATGATGTTTGTCATGCAGTGCTATCTAATCAATGATGTTTGTCCTGTAGTGCTATCTAATCAATGATGTTTGTCATGTAGTCCTATCTAATCAATGATGTTTGTCCTGTAGTGCTATCTAATCAATGATGTTTGTCCTGTAGTGCTATCTAATCAATGATGTTTGTCCTGTAGTGCTATCTAATCAATGATGTTTGTCATGTAGTCCTATCTAATCAATGATGTTTGTCCTGTAGTCCTATCTAATCAATGATGTTTGTCATGTAGTGCTATCTAATCAATGATGTTTGTCCTGTAGTGCTATCTAATCAATGATGTTTGTCATGTAGTCCTATCTAATCAATGATGTTTGTCCTGTAGTCCTATCTAATCAATGATGTTTGTCCTGTAGTGCTATCTAATCAATGATGTTTGTCATGTAGTGCTATCTAATCAATGATGTTTGTCATGTAGTGCTATCTAATCAATGATGTTTGTCCTGTAGTCCTATCTAATCAATGATGTTTGTCATGTAGTGCTATCTAATCAATGATGTTTGTCATGTAGTGCTATCTAATCAATGATGTTTGTCCTGTAGTCCTATCTAATCAATGATGTTTGTCATGTAGTGCTATCTAATCAATGATGTTTGTCATGTAGTGCTATCTAATCAATGATGTTTGTCATGTAGTGCTATCTAATCAATGATGTTTGTCATGTAGTGCTATCTAATCAATGATGTTTGTCATGTAGTGCTATCTAATCAATGATGTTTGTCATGTAGTCCTATCTAATCAATGATGTTTGTCATGTAGTGCTATCTAATCAATGATGTTTGTCCTGTAGTGCTATCTAATCAATGATGTTTGTCATGTAGTGTTATCTAATCAATGATGTTTGTCCTGTAGTGCTATCTAATCAATGATGTTTGTCATGTAGTGTTATCTAATCAATGATGTTTGTCCTGTAGTGCTATCTAATCAATGATGTTTGTCCTGTAGTGCTATCTAATCAATGATGTTTGTCCTGTAGTGCTATCTAATCAATGATGTTTGTCCTGTAGTGCTATCTAATCAATGATGTTTGTCCTGTAGTGCTATCTAATCAATGATGTTTGTCCTGTAGTGCTATCTAATCAATGATGTTTGTCCTGTAGTGCTATCTAATCAATGATGTTTGTCCTGTAGTGCTATCTAATCAATGATGTTTGTCCTGTAGTCCTATCTAATCAATGATGTTTGTCATGTAGTGCTATCTAATCAATGATGTTTGTCATGTAGTGCTATCTAATCAATGATGTTTGTCCTGTAGTGCTATCTAATCAATGATGTTTGTCCTGTAGTCCTATCTAATCAATGATGTTTGTCCTGTAGTGCTATCTAATCAATGATGTTTGTCATGTAGTCCTATCTAATCAATGATGTTTGTCCTGTAGTCCTATCTAATCAATTATGTTTGTCATGTAGTGCTATCTAATCAATGATGTTTGTCATGTAGTCCTATCTAATCAATGATGTTTGTCCTGTAGTGTTATCTAATCAATGATGTTTGTCCTGTAGTCCTATCTAATCAATGATGTTTGTCATGTAGTCCTATCTAATCAATGATGTTTGTCCTGTAGTCCTATCTAATCAATGATGTTTGTCCTGTAGTCCTATCTAATCAATGATGTTTGTCCTGTAGTCCTATCTAATCAATGATGTTTGTCCTGTAGTGCTATCTAATCAATGATGTTTGTCCTGTAGTGCTATCTAATCAATGATGTTTGTCCTGTAGTCCTATCTAATCAATGATGTTTGTCCTGTAGTGCTATCTAATTAATGATGTTTTTAATTTAGTAGTAAAATGAGAACGAGATAATTGGTTACAAGTCCATAATTTTATTAGTCAAACATCAACAAATAATTCAACTTAAGGAATGGTGGTCAGATCTTGACCAGTCGCCTGCTAGAGAAAATAGAATATTTTACCTTGAACAAACGAGTCAGTCTTGTTGGTTGTGAGTACTCAATGTCAAAGAATCTCATAGACTTCCTCAAACACACACACACCAGTCACACACACAATCACACAAACATACAAAATCAGCCATACACGCAATCACACACAAAAACACACTCACAAACACGCAAATTCAAACAAGGACACACAAAAACAACACACAAATACATACGCACTAAAACTACAGAGCTAGTTTTACTTTCAGCACTAAACTTCTCAAAAGTCGTATTTTCTTTAGTAAAACAATAGTTTTGTTTTTAAAAAAAAACATTTTAACGACAAAATCGTATGCTTCTCAGGCTCACTGAGTTGGTTGACAGTTTTATGTTCCAACTTAACTTTGTGTCATCCTCACCATTTTTGTAAATAAAACCTTAAAAATAATAGTTCTAACTTCTCCCCCCTCCCCCTCGATTCCTGTAATAGTAATATGCAAGCAAAAGAAAACTCACACTACAGAAAGCATTTGGAAAGCGCGTGATTTTAAGTTCAGCGCTTTTGTGTCAATCTCATATATGCTGTGTTGATAAATAACATCATTTATTATAAATTATCACATACTACATGTTGGTGTTTTCCAGTGTATGTCCTTTGGCATACAATACTTGCAAAAAAACAACAACAAACAACAACAATAAACAACAACAAGAACGAAACATGTGAAATTTCGAAGGCATCTAAAATAAGCTTCAATGTGTTGATGAAAAAGTAACACTGTACACATGCTCAGTCAATGAAACAAATATTTATGCTAAGGTAAGTCTTTAATCCTTACTTTCTGTTTAAAATGTCTAAATAAATCCTTTATCTCACCATCACGGTGATAATATAGTTCAAACATAAGTTGACATTGACATTCAAGAAGTTAACATCAGAAATTTAGCGTATGTCCAGGACACAAACAAATGAAATGAGAACAAAGAACTCCATAAAATGTATCACAGATTCTGTCGCAGTCGTGTTCATGAGGCATGTTGGTCATGACATGTAGATTAGAAGTGGCCAGGGACACGAAAAAAAATTTCATTGAACTGAGATTGCATTTAATAAATACACCTGCTTATATTTTAGCATTACTCTGCTTTGAAATTATTTACTTACTTAAATATTCGTTTGCACTCAACACTAATAGATACATTTTAAAATTAGTATCTAACTAGAAGTAGGAATTGATATTTTAAAATATTTTAACATTGTTATCTAACTAGGACAATGTCCTGTACTCATTGTGTCGGAGATAACACATTGTATTTAAAAAAAAATCTAATTTCCAAATGAAGGTGTGACAGTAAGATGCTGTATGAAATGTTAGATGACAAGCAAATGTTAGATGACAAGCATATTCTTTAAAAAATAAATTAACAAAATAACATTTACATTAAAAACAGATACAAAGTATATCTACTAGCACATTCAGTAGATATGTTGATAGATTTGTGATGTAGTCAGCCAAATGAACTGATGATTTTAAAATCGTTGAGTGGTGAGACACAATAGCATGAAAAAAAGAAATAATAGCATCCAGCACAAACAAGTGCCATCCAGTACAAACCAGTGCCATCCAGTACAAACCAGTGCCATCCAGCACTAACCAATGCCATCCAGCACTAACCAGTGCCATCCAGTACAAACCAGTGCCATCCAGTACAAACCAGTGCCATCCAGTACAAACCAGTGCCATCCAGTACAAACCAGTGCCATCCAGTACAAACCAGTGCAATCCAGTACAAACCAGTGCCATCCAGCACTAACCAGTGCCATCCAGTACAAACCAGTGCCATCCAGTACAAACCAGAGCCATCCAGTACAAACCAGTGCCATCCAGTACAAACCAGTGCTAGTCCTCTCTTTAAGCACATATATCGTAAAACTCATTCGACTGACTGGCCGACTGACTAGAGGAGATTCTCCACAGTGAAATTAAAACCAATTTAAACTTGTTAAAATGTTTATAGTTAATAAAAATGGTTTAACTTTTGATAGACCAACGTGGGCGGCCCGCAGACCACATCTCTGAGTAGCCCGGCATTAGAGAACCTGAATAAGTCAACTTCGGGAAGTCATCTTCAGAAAGTCGTCTTGAGAAATCAAATTCAGAAGTCTTTGAATTCAGGTTACAACAATCCCAGGCCAGTATGATGGTAACCAATAGTTTACATGTCATTCAACAAAATGACATTTAAAGTTTTTCAAAAACCTGTGGCTCTATTCTGCCAGGTTGATTACAGGTATCAAAGGTGTTTACATGTATCAAAGTTGTTTTCTCTATGCTAATCCGTAGTCGTAGAGACATGCAGGTAGAAAGTATCGCACATAATCCAAGGCAATGAATTTTAATTGTAATCGTAGATATTTTCTCTAAGCCAGTACACGAGAACTCAACACTCAACTGTTGTGTGAGTGAGTCACCAATTCAATCTGCCGATATCGTATCAACTTACCCCTCCAACCTGCTCCGATAACTCACTCAGGTAATTACATGTAAATCTCAGAATTCTATTTTTGTCACTCCATTGTAATCCTACTCATCAAGGATGATGTCACTAGACACGGGTTAGCAGCCCTAGTTAAAAACATGTTCACACAAACTCAGACTCTTGATCTACGTCATTATTATTACAAGATGTACGTCATGATTATTTAAAGATGTACGTAATGATTATTACATGACGTAGAGTTGAAGGTTATCGGTAGTAAGTAGAAACACATAATTTCGTACGATGATTATCTCCGCTGACTTCCGGGAGGGATGACTTCAGGGATCGCTGACTTCAGGGATCGCTGACTTCCAGGAGGGATGACTTCAGGGATCGCTGACTTCAAGGATCGCTGATTCAGGGATCGCTGACTTCCGGGAGGGATGACTTCAGGGAGCAGTACATCCATTTCAATACAACAAAATCTAAGATTGCATATTGTTGGCGACCACAAACTGAAGCAGGCTTGCACTTGTAAAGACATCTTTGCTGAATTAAATATATTAGCGCTCAGACACATCGCCAACCTTCATTAAAGTAAATTTCATGGATTAATGATAAGACTAATAAATGTCATGGATTAATAATGTAAAGTCTAAAAAATATCATGGATTAATTTAAAGTCTAAAAAATGTCATGGATAACAGCCATCATGAGATCTTTTGTAAACAATTATTAAGCTCCAACATGGATATTGAACAGTATGCAATATCATTATTTCAAACAGTAGTTACACGCATGGCTTAACTTGCTGTCCTCACAATTTCAGCAGTAGTTACGCGCATGACTAAACGTCCTCATGTACTCACAATTTCAGACAGTAGCTACACACACGGCTGAGCTTGCTGTCTTACTTTTTTAGACAGTAGTTATACGCATGGCTGAACATGCTGTCCTACTATTTTTAGACAGTAGTTACACGCATGATAAAACATGCTGTCCCACTATATCAGACAGCAGTTACTCGCATGGCTGAACACAGGAGAGGAGGATCCGTTTTCTCCGGCTTGTCCTCAACTTTACGCCAGGTGCAAAGAAATCCGCGGCCGGCCCTGCCGCTTTGGTTCTGATCTGAAGCCGGATAAACGGATGAAAACATGTGGATGACAGCGTCTCTGTCAAAGCTGGACATGACGTGATGTTCCCTGGACTCACATGGTCGTGGAGAAGTTGGTCGTGAACGTCTCGGACATCTGACCGCCGTTGGTGGACACCATGGAGTAGTGCTCCTTGCCCCGCCTCCGGGACAACATGGTCGCGAGAAAGGGCAGCCTCCCTTGGAAGGTCGCCAGAAACACAACTTCTTTCCGAAAGTGCTTGCCCGTCAGGCAGTAAATGAAAAAGTAACACGCGTAATGAGATAAGCAGATGACCTCGATGATCTTCCTGACCTCCAGGTACGTGAACAAGTTCGACCACGAGGTGTCCTCGCGGATCTCCTCGTCCGAAAGAGACGGGTCTCCGAAAGGAAAAGCCTGCTGGAGACTTGCCACGATGGTTGCGCTGAACTGGGTGACAATCAGGTAGAAGGAGACGGCCAGAAGGGTCAGCGTGGATGCCGTGCTGCTGGTCTGGCGACTCTGCTGGCGTTTGACCAAGTCGTTACGGGATATTTTGCAGATCTCTACCAGGACTAGAATGTTGAAGAACAACACGATGAGCGGGACCAAACCGAAGGCAAGTATGTCTGTCACCCAGGTCCACAAACTCCAAAAACTCTTCTCGCCTCCGGTTAAAGCGCCAGGTCTGATGTTGCACGCCTGATCGGGTGGATTGTACGTCCAAATGTAGCTTTGAGCAGACGATAGAGCGAATGAGAAGACGACCAGGAAAGCCACTATCCCAGCGGCCCGCCTCACGGTACACCACTTTTCTTTGAGAAACGGGTAGCAAACAGCGACGTAGCGCTCGGCGGTGAAGCCAAGAACTAAGAAGGTGGAGAGGTACTGAGGCACGTAGTAGATGAGGTGGAATATCTCACAGGCCACGTGGTCGTTGTAGACGTCATAGCCCCAGGCCACGTGCAGGATGTAGAGAAAGTTCAGCACCAAAAACGTTAGGTCGGAGATGGACAGAGCACCGAGATAAATGGCGGACGAGTTGTTTCTACGCATGCGCTGCCCCAGCCAGATGACAGCCGAGATGGGGTTCCCGATGAAGCCAAGGGCGTACCAAATGGGCGGGATGATCTTCTCTGCGATTTGACCAGCAGGGGCGAACTCCTCGAGCAAGGCGGATCTAGAGCTGTAGCGCACAAACAGATTCTCTATCGACGTATTGTTGCTCATGATTGGTCTGAAAGACAAAAGCACAAAAATTATTTTTTAGGAATCATTTGATGCGCCACATTCTGAAACTCATTATAGAACATGAAAAAATGTCATGCTATATTGCAAATGACTTAATTAATGTGACATATTGTTTCAATGTAAATTAATGTCATGTCTTTAGGACATTTTTTGCCATGTATAATGTATTACCTGCAATCTAAAAAAGCAATTTAATGAGTTTCATATTGTTTAATTTTGGTTTTGGATGACATACATTTTATGACTTATATGATTTTCCATGCCCTAATTAAATTAAGTAAATTTGATTTTATATTTAAATTTAATGCATTAGTTGACAATCTCTTTAGAGTCAGGGCCAATGTTCCCTCTAAGTTTTATTGGTTTCTGTGGGCAATCTCTTTAGAGCCAGGGCCAATGTTCCCTTTAAGTTTCATTGGTTTCTGTGGGCAATCTTTTTAGAGCCAGGGCCAATGTTCCCTTTAAGTTTCATTGTTTTCTGTGGGCAATCTCTTTAGAGTCAGGGCCAATGTTCCCTCTAAGTTTTATTGGTTTCTGTGGGCAATCTCTTTAGAGCCAGGGCCAATGTTCCCTTTAAGTTTCATTGGTTTCTGTGGGCAATCTCTTTAGAGTCAGGGCCAATGTTCCCTCTAAGTTATATTGGTTTCTGTGGGCAATCTCTTTAGAGTCAGGGCCAATGTTCCCTTTAAGTTTCATTGGTTTCTGTGGGCAATCTCTTTAGAGTCAGGGCCAATGTTCCCTTTAAGTTTCATTGGTTTCTGTGGAAAGTAGTAAACAAACTTGTGTGCAAAATTGCACAGCATCCCATTTTTGTGCAATAGTTTACACAATTTTCTGTGCGCGTCGTTGGTCAGATATCCGTGCATCCGCGCAGTTAAAGGGGACATTGGTCAGGGCGTATACATAGGGAATGAAACGTCAAATGGCCGCAGCTTAAAAAGTTATCCAAAGTTCAAGCGCGAAAATTTTGACTTTAATATTTTATTTTCCTTCAAATTTGCTGCAGTATTCATCGGGCTGCACAGAACCCCGTATAGGGCCGCGCAGTACCCCGTATAGGGCCGCACAGTACCCCGTTTAGGGCCGCACAGTACCCCGTATAGGGCCGCACAGTACCCCGTATAGGGCCACACAGTACCCCGTATAGGGCCGCACAGTACCCCGTATAGGGCGGCACAGTACCCCGTATAGGGCCACACAGAACCCCTTATAGGGCCACACAGAACCCCGTATAGGGCCACACAGAACCCCGTATAGGGCCGCATAGGCCCAGCCGGCTATCGCCTGCCCTCCCCTGTTTTAATGTGATGCATACAAATATATTGTGACGTTCATTGTATATATTTATGTGATGAGTAAGCGTCATTGTTTTGATTAATCGCGAGTCACAGACGTAAGTCTGTTTATGATCAATGACTGACTCCATGGTCAAGGATTTTTACTGGCCAATGATGCACCCTGTTGTACGTCATTATCTCGCTTTACAGTTAGAAAATACCCCCTCCCCCCACAACGAAACCACTTTCCTTTAATCATAGAAAATACCTGATATTCTATTGGTATAATTATAGCCTGTCACATTTAAAGTACGAAAATTACTGTTTCTTCAAGTTTTATGATAATAAAAAAACGTTCTGCATGGTCTAACCAAACCGTCCCTACGAGCAAAGCCAAGACCGCCGACAGCCTACAAGTAATAGACAATTGCAAGCCTCAGAAGGGCAATCTCCAGAACCAAAGCCAAGACCGCCGACAGCCTACAAGTAATAGACAATTGCAAGCCTCAGAAGGGCAATCTCCAGAACCAAAGCCAAGACCGCTGACAGCCTACAAGTAATAGACAATTGCAAGCCTCAGAAGGGCAATCTCCAGAACCAAAGCCAAGACCGCCGACAGCCTACAAGTAATAGACAATTGCAAGCCTCAGAAGTGAAATCTCCAGCCGCCAGGTTCAACATAACATGTTGTTCTGTGGCGATAGATTCATTATTTCTTTGATATAAACCGTGCTACTGACGAACCTATTGCAGCGCTACTCAATCGGCGCCGTTAACTTCAACATTAACACGATACAATGCTTAAAATGACGTCATTAATTGAGTTGTGTGTGCCGCCCTTAGGCCCCAGGACATTTCCAATTGGGTTGGTTTACGCTTGAATCCCTCCCCTCCTTCCTAATGACAGCCAAAACATAATCATTAACAAACGTGGCAGTTAAAGCAGTGTCTTGAAATGGGCACGAAGAGCAGTGTAATGGGCATTTAAATGGGGCAATTGGAAGTTTGATACAGGAGTATATTAAAGATTTGAATTGGGATAAAGAGCAGTGTAATGGGCATTTAAATGGGGCAATTGGAAGTTTGATATAGGAGTATGTTGAAGATTTGAATTGGGATAAAGAGCAGTGTAATGGGCATTTAAATGGGGCAATTGGAAGTTTGATACATGAGTATATTAAAGATTTGAATTGGGATAAAGAGCAGTGTAATGGGCATTTAAATGGGGCAATTGGAAGTTTGATATAGGAGTATGTTGAAGATTTGAATTGGGACAAAGAGTTGTGTAATAAGAGGGTACGATTTAATGTTAGCAACTTAAAATGAGATTAACTTTAAAAAAAAACGATTAAAAAAAATTAAAATTTTGCAACATACTTGACACACCCACAACATACATAAACACACATATAACATATACACAATCTCTCACACATAAACGAACTCACTCTCTCACAGACTCAAAATGCGTATACACTCACACATAAAACATGCATACACACACAACATACGCACACTCACATATACAATATACACCATCAATAAACATACCATACGAAACATACACACACATCGCGTATACAAAATTCACACATACACACTCACAAATACACACACACAAACAGAACATACACATATATATATAAACAAGCCTATAAGCTTGGCGCAATATGACCTGATTAAATTCTTTAAAATAAGGTAAGTTTATGGAGCTTGCTAAGTCGATTTATTTAAAGTCTTCTAGAGATCATTCATGTGAACTGAAGGAATATTCCCCGAGGCTAGAGTACTAACTCTGTGAATATAAGTTTGGTGAATGACGCTCACGCCGTGGACACGAGTTTGGTGAATGACACTCACGCCGTGAACATGAGTTTGTATGACACTCACGTCGTGAACATGAGTTTGGTGAATGACACTAACGCCGTGAATGACACTCACGCCGTGAACATGAGTTTGGTGAATGACACAGTGTGACGAGACAAACAGTCACCATGACTCAGATTATCACAATAATGACAGAAGATTATCTTAACTCAAACTGACAAGACACAAAAGTTGCCGAAAGACACAGTCACTGATAACATTGACGGGTTCCTCAATGAAGACATTTAGTCTTAATGAATGAAACAATTTCGCTGTACACTTGCCTCAACGACACATAAACAATACGTGACCAATAGACACCAACTTAATCCATACCATGCTCCTGAATGGCTCATTTAGCAGACGTGTGGCCGGACTTTAAACAACAACAAAACAACAACAACAAAACAACAACAACACACGCAAAGACTCCATCCTTGACTAAAACTAAACTGACGTCTAAGAAAGACTCCTGACTCTTGACTCCTGACCAATCTGTGTTTGACCTGTGTTTGACCTGTGTTTGACCTGTGTTTGACGCCTGACACACCAACTGAATGCCGTCAGATTCCAATAAACGACACAGTAAAGATAAGCGCGGTCCGTTGTCTGAAAGGACATCTCTGTGAACCTGGAGTCGAAACAACGGGACGTGTCAGGGGTCATTCAGTGCACTTGATAGTTCTAGTTCTAGTACTTTATCAGTGAGTCACCAAATCTTTTACTAGATAAATATATACAGTGGGTGCTATCTAAGGACTATCAATGAGAGATGTCCCAGTAGGTCCTATCTAAGGACTATCAGTGAGAGATGTCCCAGTAGGTCCTATCTAAGGACTATCAGTGAGGGATGTCCCAGTAGGTCCTATCTAAGGACTATCAGTGAGAGATGTCCCAGTAGGTCCTATCTAAGGACTATCTGTGAGAGATGTCCCAGTAGGTCCTATCTAAGGACTATCAGTTAGAGATGTCCCAGTAGGTCCTATCTAAGGACTATCAGTGAGGGATGTTCCAGTAGGTCCTATCTAAGGACTATCAGTGAGGGATGTCCCAGTAGGTCCTATCTAAGGACTATCAGTGAGAGATGTCCCAATAGGTCCTATCTAAGGACTATCAGTGAGGGATGTCTCAGTAGGTCCTATCTAAGGACTATCAGTGAGAGATGTCCAAGTAGGTCCTATCTAAGGACTATCAGTGAGGGATGTCCCAGTAGGTCCTATCTAAGGACTATCATTGAGAGATGTCCCAGTAGGTCCTATATAAGGACTATCAGTGAGAGATGTCCAAGTAGGTCCTATCTAAGGACTATCAGTGAGGGATGTCCCAGTAGGTCCTATCTAAGGACTATCAGTGAGAGATGTCCCAGTAGGTCCTATCTAAGGACTATCAGTGAGAGATGTCCCAGTATGTCCTATCTAAGGACTATCAGTGAGGGATGTCCCAGTAGGTCCTATCTAAGGACTATCAGTGAGGGATGTCCCGGTAGGTCCTATCTAAGGACTATCAGTGAGGTATGTCCCAGTAGGTCCCATCTGTACATTAGATAGGTGTATTAGGTGTGGCAGGTTTACAGACAACCATGTTTTCCATTCCCTTTGTAAGTTTTTAGATATAAAATGATTCATCTAGTTTATTGTTAATGTCAGATGAGTAGCGTTGGGCTTCTGTTACTATATTTCTGTTGTCAGATGGTTTCCCTTTTCTTCACCGGGTCTTTTCCACTTCCTCTTCGCTCTAAGAACACATCTAAGGCCGATAACTTGGAAATTTAAATGCATGTAAAACATTTGTCCTCAAAACTCGAATACAAATTGTTTTCCCCCATCAAATAAATTAACAATAAAAACTTTTAAGTTATCACTAATGGCTGATATTTGCATGAAACATAACTTGAAACGTTGGTTTAACAAAAAGTGACATTTCATCAAAATGGCTTGGGCAAAAGACTATGAACTCAATTGTCAACTACTCACGAGGTGATGACGTAAATGTCTGCATTGGGCGACGTGTGGATATAAAGGCTCAATGGATGTCAATTAGCACGACTATAAATTATTTACACTCTTTTGTTTTTAAATCTTTATGGTCGTTATGAATTTGGCGTACTTACAATTGTGAGGTGGACGAGAAATTAGGTCGTACTCGATTCCAAGAAATATCTTCTACTTCTACATATAAGTATTCGTTAACCCCATAGAACAGCACTCGTTTCCTTTTCTATTTTCTGGCTCGATACTGGATTTGAAAAAAAATAATTGAATAGCCATAGCGACAATGACGTCATATCACATAGATGGACAATACACAGAACAAAGACTTTTACTTGCCACGGGGTACTGTCGTGCCATCTTTATGTGAAGTTATATCGTCCGACAGATAATAAACACAATGGCTATAATTGTCCTGATGAGGTGTCTGAAAGCTTGTTTTGTGTAATAGAAATGAAAGGAAACCGACGCGACATTTGAGTTTTTCTGGCTTGATTTCAAAGGTATTGTTTAAACCCAACTGTCTGTGATTGTTCGACGTAGGCAAATTTAATTTGTAAAAAACCCTTTGAACTTTGACTATTGTATGCGTTATGAAATCTCCAGCCATAAATATTCATCCGTCAGTCTGAAATACGTTTTTGACTTTTCTCTATTTCTTAGCAATGGTTTCAAACTTTTCTTAGCAATGGTTTCAAACTTTTCTTAGCAATGGTTTCAAACTTTTCTTAGCAATGGTTTCAAACTTTTCTTAGCAATGGTTTCAAACTTTTCTTAGCAATGGTTTCAAACTTTTCTTAGCAATGGTTTCAAACTTTTCTTAGCAATGGTTTCAAACTTTTCTTAGCAATGGTTTCAAACTTTTCTTAGCAATGGTTTCAAACTTTTCTTAGCAATGGTTTCAAACTTTTCTTAGCAATGGTTTCAAACTTTTCTTAGCAATGGTTTCAAACTTTAAAAAATTATTAAAAAAACAAAAACATTTAACATTGACAACCCTGTTTCTATATTTAATCCTCTATTTCAACAATTCCCACCTCACACGAACCGTCTTCACCAACAGCACCACATTCGTCTTCACCAACAGCACCACATTCGTCTTCACCAACAGCACCACATTCGCGGCCTAGTTTACAAACCAACATTTCTCCTCACATCTACACCAAACAAAGTAATCCACACCTGGTGCGCACATTTGGCCCCGCGTTAATGTCACAGTGAGGTGTTTAGTGCCGGTACCAGCTATTGTTGAAAGGCAGGCTCACGCCGGGAACCGAATTCTCAACTATACAAGTAGCTCTGCCAGTCAATGCCCTAACTTTTAGTAAGACCACTGGTCACAGTTGATAGAAATGCCTTTAGCGGGCCTTATTATTTCAACAGAAATTCAGTTTCCTATTTACTTTTTGTCTCCAAATTTCAAGCTAAACTTCAAAGTTCTCATAGCCATCACAAAATGGCCACGATAAATGTGGATAACTTTAGTGAGACAAACACGGTTATCAATGGCCACGACAAATGTGGATAACTTTAGTGAGACAAACACGGTTATCAATGGCCACGACAAATGTGGATAACTTTAGTGAGACAATGGCCACGACAAATATGGATAACTTTAGTGAGACAATGGCCATGACAAATGTGGATAACTTTAGTGAGACAAACACGGTTATCAATGGCAACGACAAATGTGGATAACTTTAGTGAGACAATGGCCACGACAAATGTGGATAACTTTAGTGAGACAATGGCCACGACAAAAAATGTGGATAACTTTAGTGAGACAATGGCCACGACAAATGTGGATAACTTTAGTGAGACAATGGCCACGACAAATGTGGATAACTTTAGGGAGACAATGGCCACGACAAATGTGGATAACTTTAGTGAGACAAAAACGGTTATCCTCATGGGATATGTTACCAACTTAAAAACACGTAGTTTGATTCACTAATGTTCATGTGCTATTTTTGGCCCTGTGATCAAATAAAGATGTTGTGTTAAACAACATATCAGCCTTAACATAGACTGAATGGCTTACTATAGACTCAATGGCTAACTATAGACTGAATGGCTAACTATAGACTGAATGGCTAACTATAGACTTAGTGGCTAACTATAGACTCAATGGCTAACTATATACTGAATGGCTAACTATAGACTCAATGGCTAACTATAGACTGAATGGCTAACTATAGACTTAGTGGCTAACTATAGACTGAATGGCTAACTATAGACTCAATGGCTAACTATAGACTCAATGGCTAACTATAGACTCAATGGCTAACTATAGACTCAATGGCTAACTATAGACTCAATGGCTAACAACAGATTGAATGCAATGAACACTGAGATAACTTTGTAAAAATGCACATTGATATTAAACCTATTCAAGATATCTATTAAATTTTGAATGAAATCAATACTCACTTGTGAAAGACCGAAAACTGCTTTTAAAATTTTTGATCCATTTTCAGTTTACGAGACAAACATTTCATTCAACTCTAAAAAAACAAACACACAAATCATTTTCTGTTTGGGATAGAGGAACAATGCAAGAACCACTGAGAACAATGCAAGAACCACTGAGAAAATAAATTGATTCCATCATCCACTAAACACGAGATGTGTTGTTTTGGCCAACGTGAGACCAACTCCAACTTCCCGCCCTGCAACTAGCACTGGTGCCTCACCATGCGGCCACCGCTACAACAGATCAGTGGCAACTAGCACTGGTGCCTTACCATGCGGCCACCGCTACAACAGATCAGTTTTAGACCACTCGTTTGTTTACATCCAGCAGGCAACCATGTGCATCTGTGTGTGTCTGTGGCGATGACTTGGTGAATGTACGGAGGACGAGGCGAGAGGGAGGGTAGAAACGATGGGGGAGTGGAGCGTAAGAACATAAAAGACTGTAAAAGGCTGTTGCTGATTTTTTTTTAAAATGCCAAAAAAAATTAGTTTGAATTAGGGGAATATTGGAAAAGATGAATGGAAAGAGAATGTAAGGGGAGGTAAAATTTAAAATGTGAGAATTATAAATACAATAGACACATATTAACAGAAATAGAGAGAGAAAGGGAGAGAGAGAGAAACGTTTATAGAGCGATTTAGAAAGTGAAAGAGTGATATAACGGAAGAATGGACGGACAGATTGAAAGTTAAAGAGAGAGAGAGAGAGAGAGAGAGAGAGAGAGAGAGAGAGAGAGAGAGAGATAGATAGATAGATAGATAGATAGATAGATAGATAGATAGATAGATAGATAGATAGATAGATAGATAGATAGATAGATAGATAGATAGATAGATAGATAGATAGATAGATAGATAGATAGATAGATAGATAGATAGATAGATAGATAGATAGATAGATAGATAGATAGATAGATAGATAGATAGATAGATAGATAGATAGATAGATAGATAGATAGAAAGATAGATAGATAGATAGATAGATAGATAGATAGATAGATAGATAGATAGATAGATAGATAGATAGATAGATAGATAGATAGATAGATAGATAGATAGATAGATAGATAGATAGATAGATAGATAGATAGATAGATAGATAGATAGATAGATAGATAGATAGATAGATAGATAGATAGATAGATAGATAGATAGATAGATAGATAGATAGATAGATAGATAGATAGATAGATAGATAGATAGATAGATAGATAGATAGATAGATAGATAGATAGATAGATAGATAGATAGAGATAGAGATAGAGAGAGAGAGAGAGAGAGAGAGAGAGAGAGAGAGAATGGAGAAAAGGGTAATTGACAGACGGAAGTAAAGTAAAGGTTACTGTGCTATTATATGTGTTGTGTAACTGTTATCAATGAAAAGTCTGAAAAGTTTGAGCTATTCTGCAGCTAATCTGACAACAAACAATAAACCTAGGCGAGGGTTGTGTCAGTCGTGGGGCGCTGCGGCAGGGGAGCTGGGGGTAGTTGATATGACGATTGTCGTTAAACAAAGAGTCAAGGTAACAGTGTCTGCCACATCCCTGGGGATCTGTAGCCAAGAGGCGGGGGGCAGTTTATAGAACTCGGCAACGGCATGACGAGATGAATCTACAACTGACTAGTTGGCGCTGTAATCTGGTTAGCGCGGCCCCGAGACACTAACCGTACCCAGCATGCACCGCAAAGTCTCGGCAGTTAGACAAACTATCCGACACGGTAATCCTATTAACTGTAGGATTGGTCCACCCTTTAACCTTTCATTCCTACCCAGCGCGTGGCTATAGAGACACGAGTATCACCATGACTAATTCATGTGGCCAGCGGGCAACTGGACCTGGGCTATATTTGTGGAGCTGTTCAGACACTGAGAAATCCCATCGAGAGGCTTTCTGACCAGGGCGAACGCGTCGTTGGCTACAGTATTCACAACTCAAGTGTCGGAGCAGTAGCCATATATATCCCAGCGGAAGGGAGTGTTCGGTGGAATTTACTCTCAGACCAAGAATTTGTCTTTAATAATGTCTTCGGGGAAAGAAAATCTTTGAGTACTTTAATCGTTTCTTTTGTAACACAATTACAGCCATGGCCATTGTACCAGCTCACATATGGCTAATGTTTGCTGTTAGATTTATCATTAGTTTTAAAAAAAATCATAGCCAGTCAAGAAAACATGACATAAACGCTGGAAACGGTTGTTAGCTCAACAGCTACAGTAAACAAAAATAATTAAAACCGACATCAAGAGGTCAATACGGTTCTCTCGCGTTGACTGGCCACGGACTTAAGTGTTATACAGCCTGTAACATAGGGTCAAATGAAAAGTTAGAATTAAATTAAAACAACAACAACAACACAAACAAAACATTTTTTGAGTCGCAGTATTTCAAGTGGTGAATAGGAACTAAGAAAAGATGGCTCAATAAGATGACATTAAAAATTAAGAACTGAACATTAATTAACAGTATATTTCTTCTGTAAGTCCATTTGAATATTTATGAGAGAATTAATATCAGTAAGTGGCAGTATCAGACGACTCATTAGTTTGACTCCCGCCTGGGGTTGAATATAAACTAGATGAGTTTCCGTTCTTTCCTCGGGAGGCGAGCATATTAAAATTTATCAGCAGACAGCCGACAATGATGATTAATTATTGGGTGAAAACTTCTCCGAAGACTACATTAACTTTGTTATTTATTATTTGATTTAGTTGCTTTACAGAAGCGTACTAACGATTTGAATTTCTGAAAAACCTTGCTCATTTAAAATTCAACATAAAGAAGTTCATTATAGAAGAAGGCAAATAACTATAGTGTGAATGAAATGTTACAACTATAGTCTGAATAAATTGTTTGTCCTTGGATCTTGCAGATGTTTTTAGTTTAAAAAATAAATAAAATGTGTTAATATATAACTTTTGGTCTTAGTGTAGAGAAAGTTGCCAGAATATATATATATATATATATATATATATATATATATATATATATATATATATATATATATATATATAATATATATATTTGTATATTTAAAAGATTCCGCCTTGCTTGCTCAGCAAACGACTTCCCTGTGTGCCTGTCGATCATTTAGAGGCTATGGCAAAGACGTTACGATCAATCACTTCAACATTACAACTGGGCATAAGTTCAATTCTTTCAGGAAGTGCACCTCCAATTGTTAAATTGTTCACGCACTCCAGTGAGTAGACTGATGCCTATAATGTCCTGGTGAACTGAAGAACAGGGAATTCGCAGGACAAGTATATTGAAGAAGAGGGAGCTTGAAGGACAAGGACCTTAAAAGATAGGGGAATTGGAAGGCGGGGAACATGACAATCGGGGAACTTGACAATTGGGGACCTTTAAAGACGATAAACTTAATGGATGTGGAACATAAAGATGGCAACTTGAAGGACGAGGAAATTGAAAGACATTTTTTACAATAGTTTTATATTAACTTTAAAGACGTGTACAAACACACATACGCACGCACACACACACCTATTAACATAAATAACACTTCAAAGTGTTGTATCTAACATAGATATAATATTGAACACCACAAATATAAAAACGGAAAAATTTACCAAAAACCAACACAAGTGACACCAAATTCAATTATTTATTATGAAAAGCTGTGACCGAAACGTCTTGGTTTTCATCCCAATAAATGATTTATATTTTCAAAGTTCAAATCTCAACGAAAGACATAAGGGGCCGTCCATTAACGACGTCACGCAATTTTGACCGATTTTTCACCACCCCCCCCCCTTCGTCAAGCGTCGTCACAAAAAGTTAGATTCCCCCCTCCAAAAATACGTCACAAAGCTTTGACACCCCCCCCCCGCCGCCAAAAAAAGCACACCTTATTTTCTATTTGAAAATGAGTATGTTTCAAATCATTTTTTGTCATTTAATTATTTATTTAGTGTATGTCTACATTGTAATATCGTAATACGCGTGAAGCTATGTAAAACGGCATTAAATAAATTGTAAGCCAGTGCTTCTCAAACTTGTTCCTATTAGACGACCGGCAGGTATTTTTTTAATGCATTTCACCAGGTACCGGTGCATTCTTTTCCCGTTTTGACGTGATTTTCCCTGTACAGACGTGATAGCAAAATGAACCACTACATGGCTCAAAGCCCTATAACATTAAGTATGATTTCGGTTTTTTTAATATAATATTTATACATTTTTTAAAATTTGTCTAGTTGCCAAGGCATAGCAAGACAGCTAACGAACAATGCAGCGGTAATTTCAAAAACCATTTGATGTGATTAACCTTCGCGATTAAGTTCGCGAATAATAATAATAATAATAAATTTATAGTTTATATAGCGCTGTATCCCAGTAAGGAACTGACTATGTGACTATTGATATTACAAGGATCATTTCATTGTTGATAAACCAAGAATATATAGATACAAGACGATTCCTCAAATTGATTTCGATCTTATAATGACAGCTTTCCTGCTATGTATATGCACATCAAAGGCATTTGATCTAAAATTACCACATTGATATCAAATCTCATGTATTCTAAAAATTATTTGGTATGCGCTGGAAGAGGAATATGGCGAGTACTGTACGAACCCCACATTTGTACAGGAAAGTGGGGTGTTATCTTGTGCGTCGCAAAATACAGTAATACTGCAAGTTGAAGACTGAAAAATACTATGACATTAATAAAATATCCAATACTAGTTTGTGCTGCGGCACCTTGGCGCCTGCGGAGCCCCATTTTTTCAAGGGCGCCTACGGCGCCCACATTTTTCAAAACCCCACCTAACTTGTGCTTGTATGATAAATACGTAATATTAAACTTTCTTAAATGTACACAAAGAATTTTACAATACGTTTTTTTTTGGGTCAAAAGTCCAAGTAACTTATCCTTGTATGATAAATACGAAATATTCCTGAAATGTACACAAAGTATGTATATAATATTTTTTTACAGTGCTAATCACCACACGATTTTTAAAGTAATTTTAGAAGACAATTTAGTGATGAGGAACTTTCGCACGTTGAAAACAAGTGGGCGGACCATTCTAACACTAGTCGTGGACAAACAAAAAATTCTTCTTAAAGTACATGTTTTTGTGTGTGTGTACTAAATAGATGGAAATGTTGGTAAGGTTATCAAGAACATCTGCTGCTGAAGTACGAAAGAAACCATTTGTTGGAGGCCGCGAGTCGAAAGCTTGCTGATGAAAAGTCTTTAGGGAAATGGATAAGAACGAAATGGAAAAAAACCGCAGCTAACCAATCATTATAAGACAAATTTCCCGCCGCCAGGCGTATTGAATTTTGACACTTTGTACTGGCTTGGGCGAGAAACCTGAAAGGAACGTTAACAGAAAGTACCGCCATTGCGGCTTCACGGCAGCTGATTGGTCAACATTTGGTAGTAATCGGCTTCCGGTAAAATCAATGGCAACAAGTTCATCGCAAACTCCAGGCAAACTGTTGTCACAATTTGGCAACATGGCGACCAGGTTGAAATAGATCAGATCCTAAAAACCCCCAAAACAAACAGTTTCGAACAACAGCAAATTTCTTATAGCACCAATTTAACAAGATCAGAGCAGGGAAAAAAGGTCATGTAAAGAACATATTTTTACAGTTTCAATCTAACGGAATCAGATTCTTACCAGCGGATCATAACAAAGAAAGATCTCAATAAGAAAAATCATAACAAATTTTAATTTTTTTATTACAAACCAAAAAAAAAGATCTTAACTTCTTTGCGTAAAAGTACACTGTGTTGTTATATTGGCACGTTGCACCATCGTACTGCACCATCAGGCGTGGGTGCTACCTTGGGATTAGTGACTAGCTACAACTGCTACAGACTTATAACACCAAGTCACGCGCAGGCGGTCGGCGACAAGATTGAAGAACTTATTGAAGACGGCGTGACCTGACCTGGATGTGAGACAAGGTGTGCGTGACCTGACCTGGGTGTGAGACAAGGTGTGCGTGACCTGACCTGGGTATGAGACAAGGTCTAGTAGGACGTAAACCCGATAGATCTGGGCTTGGACTGTCGATTTACTACACACAATTGATGGAGAGAAGGAAGTTGTTACAATTGATGGAGAGAAGTTGTTACAATTAATGAAGAGAAGTTGTTACAATTGGTGAAGAGAAGTTGATACAATTGGTAGGGAGAAGTTGTTACAATTGATGGAGAGAAGTTGTTACAATTGATGGAGAAAAGTTGTTACAATTGATGGAGAGAAGTTGTTACAATTGATGGAGAGAAGTTGTTACAATTGATGGAGAGAAGTTGTTACAATTGATGGAGAGAAGTTGTTACAATTGATGGAGAGAAGTTGTTACAATTGATGGAGAGAAGTTGTTACAATTGATGGAGAGAAGTTGTTACAATTGATGGAGAGAAGTTGTTACACTGCAAGTAGAAGGTGAACGATGTTCTCCGTGAATGTTACACTGTAGTTGTTAAATTAGAACTGACAGAAAGTGAAATAATTTCCGGTTGTCAGTAGTTGTCACATTTTTAGCACGTTACGAATGACAAAAAACATTTTGTGGCCTCCTTTATCACCGTCTTCAAATTTGTGTGTGAGAGAATCTGCCGGGCAAAAATAGGACGCTCAATAATTAAGTAGCTAAAAGTTTGAACAACTTGATCACACCAGGGGAACAATGGCCTCACGGTCATGACAGTTCTTAGATCACAGGGGAACAATGGCCTCACGGTCATGATAGTTCTTAGATCACAGGGGAACAATGGCCTCACGGTCATGATAGTTCTTAGATCACAGGGGAACAATGGCCTCACGGTCATGACAGTTCTTAGATCACAGGGGAACAATGGCTTCACGGTCATGACAGTTCTTAGATCACAGGGGAACAATGGCCTCACGATCATGACAGTTCTTAGATCACAGGGGAACAATGGCCTCACGGTCATGACAGTTCATAGATCACAGGGGAACAATGGCCTCACGGTCATGACAGTTCATAGATCACAGGGGAACAATGGCCTCACGGTCATGACAGTTCTTAGATCGCAGGGGAACAATGGCCCCACGGTCATGACAGTTTTAGATCACAGGGGAACAATGGCCTCACGATCATGACAGTTCTTAGATCACAGGGGAACAGTTGCCTCACGGTCATGACAGTTGTTAGATCAATGGGGAACAATGGCCTCACGATTTTCATTGATCATTTCTTTGCGAAACTTTTCATTAGACTGAATTAGACTCTTTGCTCTTGTCACTCTGTCTTTGACGTCGTGCACGAGTTGTCTGTTCTGTGATAGGGATACCGAGAGCTTGTGGGAGAGATGTGTCAGTGCTACCGAGAGTATGTGGGAGAGATGTGTCAGTGCTACCGAGAGTATGTGGGAGAGATGTGTCAGTGCTACCGAGAGTATAAGGGAGAGATGTGTCAGTGCTACCGAGAGTATAAGGTAGAGATGTGCCAGTGCTACTGAGACTCGGGAGCATGTGGGAGAGATGTGTCAGTGCTACTGAAACTCGGGAGCATGTGGGGGAGATGTGTCAGTGCTACTGAGAGTAGTAGTAAAAGTTCCCTTTTCAGACCATGTTGATCTATGGGGCAAGTAAAGCAGCGTTCACAAGTTTCTATAGCCACGGAATACAAGGGGATTGTGTGGCTAGCACAATGTACCACGGCATATGAGGGGATTGTGTGGCTAGCACTATGTACCACGGAATACGAGGGGATTGTGTGGCTAGCACAATGTACCACGGCATACGAGGGGATTGTGTGGCTAGCACAATGTACCACGGCATACGAGGGGATTGTGTGGCTAGCACTATGTACCACGGCATACGAGGGGATTGTGTGGCTAGCACAATGTACCACGGCATACGAGGGGATTGTGTGGCTAGCACAATGTACCACGGCATACGAGGGGATTGTGTGGCTAGCACAATGTACCACTGTATACGAGGGGATTGTGTGGCTAGCACAATGTACCACGGCATACGAGGGGATTGTGTGGCTAGCACAATGTACCACGGCATACGAGGGGATTGTGTGGCTAGCACAAGGTACCACGACATACGATGGGATTGTGTGGCTAGCACAATGTACCACGGCATACGAGGGGCTTGTGTGGCTAGCACAATGTACCACGGCATACGAGGGGATTGTGTGGCTAGCACAATGTACCACGGCATACGAGGGGATTGTGTGGCTAGCACAATGTACCACGGCATACGAGGGGATTGTGTGGCTAGCACAATAAGCAGCCGCCTTTACTTCCCCAACTGATATCGGGTACCCACTAGGAGCTGGGTGGACTTAAGGACGCCCTAGGCCCAGGGAACACATCCTTGCCTTCACATGGATTCGAACCCGTGACCATGGAGAGCATATGGGAGAGAGGCGTCAGTGCTACCGAAAGTATGGGGGAGAGATGTGTCAGTGCTACCGAGAGTATGTGGGAGAGATGTGTCAGTGCTACCGAGAGTATGTGGGAGAGATGTGTCAGTGCTACCGAGAGTATGGGGGAGAGATGTGTCAATGCTACCGAGAGTATATGGGAGAGATGTATCAGTGCTACCGAGAGTATGTGGGAGATATGTGTCAGTGCTACCGAGAGTATGTGAGAGAGATGTGTCAGTGCTACCGAGAGTATGAGGGACAGATGTGTCTATTGTATATGTAGTGTGTAGCACTCGTGCTATTGTATCTGCAGCATGAAGCACTCGTGTGAATCCTAATGAGTATGTAAGTACCGGATGTGTGATCACGTCTGAGTGGTGTACCTGTAAGCCGCCATGAGCACTAGCGGGTCTCCCTATGAGACCGCATGTCGATAATTGGGTTACGCATTGTTAGAAGCTGTCGACCTTCTTTACGTCTCGACTTCAGAGTTTGGACTGGAAGAGAATCGATGGACTGAAAGAACTCACGGACGTGGTACAGTGTTACGTCAGCTGTGGGAGTTTGGATGGAACCCCCCTTTCCTCCCTCTTACCCCACCCCCCACCCCCACTGTCCGAGTTTATTAGCAACAAGGTTTCTGATGAGATTTTATCGAGTGTTGAAAGGATTGGCCAATCACAGATAGGTCAAAGGTCATGAAGGGCGGAAACTGAAAAGTAATTCATGCCATCGGGGCAATAGTAGGCATCAAATCGATTGGTTGAGTCAATAAATGAAACAACTATCAGAGGACAGGGGAGGCAACGCATGTAGATCAAGGGACATAAATAAAACGAAAGGGGAGACAACGCATATAAATTGTATGATTTTTCAAACTGCGCTAAAAGGAAATGCGGATGGAGTAACTAATGAATGTATAAACCTCTGGAATAAACAATACTTATGATAAAATTGAATTAAAAAACCCATACACAGTGATTGAATGGTTGATAAAGAACGAAGGCTTATGACACACACAGTAAAGATCCGTTTACAATGAATGCAATAATTTATCTATCGCCAATGGTTAGGGTCGTGAGTCTACTAATTGTTTAATCTCGACCAGTGCATCACATGACCTATGACTGACCACCTCGGTTTTCACCAAGGAATGGAAGTACAAAGCTGGTCAAAAATACTACTTAAAAATCTAGGAAATTTCGCGTGGGAAATCTCAGCGTATTGACATGTGCCCTCGGCCAGGCTCGCTTCGGATACCATGGTTGAGTCTTTGCGAGGTCAGATACATTTTTGTTTCCAAAAGGTCAAGAACGGTGGTTGTTTTAGACTTTGTAAGATGTCTAATATGGGCCCTGAACCCATTCAGATGAAAGTCTCAAGTCTAAAGAACGGGTGAAAGCTGTGATACGACCTTTAGAGACAAATGTGAGCAAAAACATGGCGTTACTTGATATGTAGGAATATTTGCTACTAGACGCCCCGCGGCGTAGCATACGCCGCAGACTTGCTCATGGAGAGTGCAAAGAAAGTGGAGAAAGAACGGACACAAGCTACAGCACGAAGAAATCAAAACAACGCGAGTGAGCGTCGTTTGGGGGGGGGGATGCCGAATCATTGTTGGTTTCGAGACATTCGCACTGTGGTTATCTACCTGCCCACCACCCTTTACCAAATTAGCTTGCCAACCATAAACTGTGATTGGCCGACCCTAGCGAGGGTCAGCCATGTTGGCAATAAAGGGGGGGTAAAAGAACGGGCACAAACAAACATTTAAAAAAAAATAATTTTTTTTTCACTGGACCTGCCCCGTATGAGCAATACGCTACGAATCTCACGTTATTCGGTGAAGGAACAATGCAAGTGAACGTGTTGGTCTCGAGACATTGGTCGACCCCAGCGAGGGTCATTCGTCATGCTCGTTTGCACATATTCGCTTTGGTGAAAGGGGCGGGAGGAGGGTTAGAGAGTCGGCGTGCGTGCGTAGTGTCCCGAATGGTTGGGCGACGTAGAGAATTATATATACAGATTGAGGCATCTTTAGGAATTTACCTAAAAACAAAACTACTGGCCTCTATCCACCAAGCAAACAAATCTACTGGACTCTGTCCACCACCCAAACAAAACTACTGGCCTCTGTCCACCATCCAAACAAAACTACTGGCCTCTGTCCACCACCCAAACAAAACTACTAGACTCTGTCCACCATCCAAACAAAATTACTGGCTTCTGTCCCCCATCCAAACAAAACTACTGGCCTCTGTCCACCATCCAAACAAAACTACTGGCCTCTATCCACCAAGCAAACAAATCTACTGGACTCTGTCCACCACCCAAACAAAACTACTGGCCTCTGTCCACCATCCAAACAAAACTACTGGCCTCTGTCCACCACCCAAACAAAACTACTAGACTCTGTTCACCATCCAAACAAAATTACTGGCTTCTGTCCCCCATCCAAACAAAACTACTGGCCTCTGTCCACCATCCAAACAAAACTACTGGCCTCTGTCCACCATCCAAACAAAACTACTGGCCTCTGTCCACCACTCAAACAAAACTACTGGCCTCTGTCCCCCATCCAAACAAAACTACTGGCCTCTGTCCACCATCCAAACAAAACTACTGGCCTCTGTCCGCCATCCAAACAAAACTACTGGCCTCTGTCCACCACTCAAACAAAACTACTGGCCTCTGTCCACTATCCAAACAAAACTACTGGCCTCTGTCCACCATCCAAACAAAACTACTGGCCTATGTCCACCATCCAAACAAAACTACTGGCCTCTGTCCACCATCCAAACAAAACTACTGGCCTCTGTCCACCACCCTAACAAAACTACTGGCCTCTGTCCACCATCCAAACAAAACTACTGGCCTCTGTCCACCATCCAAACAAAACTACTGGCCTCTGTCCACCATCCAAACAAAACTACTGGCCTCTGTCCACCATCCAAACAAAACTACTGGCCTCTGTCCACCATCCAAACAAAACTACTGGCCTCTGTCCACCATCCAAACAAAACTACTGGCCTCTGTCCACCATCCAAACAAAATTACTGGCCTATGTCCACCATCCAAACAAAACTACTGGCCTCTGTCCACCATCCAGACAAAACTACTGGACTCTGTCCACCATCCCATAAGAGACAGACACTGTACATCCCTGCCCAATGATACATGTCAGAACTCTCATATTGCGCCTCCATATTGTGCTTTTATCTCAACAGGTGATTTCTTTTACATTGAATTATTTATATTTCAAGGGTAAAATTTTGATATGGCGTATATATGAAATACATAACTCTAAATAAATAACATATCTTTATTAGACTTTATATTGCACACACATAATTGATAGCCTACACTCTAGGCATTTTATTGAAATGTGACGTCAGAGAATAGAAACAATAGGAAACAAGTTCGATAACTCTAGAATAATAAAACGCTAAAGCTAAAACTCGAAAAAAAAACTTCAAAATTGGAATATTCAAAATAAATTCTCTGTAGATTTTTAAAGCAATAATCAATATTTTGTCCTGCTATCCCCATGGTTGAGATCGACATCTTGAGATCCACCGCCTTAATCCTTGAATAACCTTTTTAAAAATGAAAGATATAAATATTTTCTTCGGTTGGAAGCGGTTCTCTAACTGTCTATACAAACGTCCAGATATGGTAATAATAAATATTTCTATAAACTGCATGTCGGAAATATCCAATCCTTGTTTATCAAGTTTGTTCACTCATTACATGTATGTGGAATGACCTTGCTGACACTGAATTGTGGGATTAAACTCAAAATGTTGCAAACCCAAGCAATAAACCCAAGCAATAAACCCAAGCAATAAACCCAAGCAATAAACCCAAGCAATAAACCCAAGCAATAAACCCAAGCAATAAACCCAAGCAATAAACCCAAGCAATAAACCCAAGCAATAAACCCAAGCAATAAACCCAAGCAATAAACCCAAGCAATAAACCCAAGCAATAAACCCAAGCAATAAACCCAAGCAATAAACCCAAGCAATAAACCCAAGCAATAAACCCAAGCAATAAACCCAAGCAATAAACCCAAGCAATAAACCCAAGCAATAAACCCAAGCAATAAACCCAAGCAATAAACCCAAGCAATAAACCCAAGCAATAAACCCAAGCAATAAACCCAAGCAATAAACCCAAGCAATAAACCCAAGCAATAAACTCCAGTAATAATATAAACTAGAAGATTCACCGGTCACGTGCGGCGATGAACTAATTTGTAAACAAAAATCATTAAAACAAATGTACAGTACATATTTAAGTGTTTTCAGAGATTTCATTTTGTTGACACTTCGTTTGATAAATGTTGGTAGTTATTTTGTACATTTTATTTGCTTTATTCAGGTAAAATGTACGTAAAATTTAAAAAAAAACTATAAAATTTGAGCCAGACCCGTTTAAGTTGTGCAGGTGACACTGCCGGTTCACATTTGACTCGGGTCCGGAACTCCGGGCTAGTACCGGGATCTGGCCTAGTTTAATGACAGACATAGTGTCACCTTTAGGACATGTAAACCACTGGAAAGGAGGTTCAACTAATCTTTTTAAATGGAGAAAATGTACATATTTCATACAGACACCCAATACAAGCCATTCTGAATATATTACCAAGGTGACACTTCTTTTTATTTACCTCGGTGTTCCCGGCTAGGGATAATTTAAACAACTTAGGACACAATATACATTTTTATTATTTAAAATTTTCCGAATGGCAACGAGCTGTTCTCTATAGTTTAAATATAAGAGAAATCTTCATGTGATTAGCCGGTAAATAGATTCGTAATATTTATCTAGATTTTGACCATAGGTTGTGTTCATAGTTTGTGACCATAGGTTGTGTTCATATATTGTGTTCATAGGTTGTGTTCATAGGTTGTGTTCATAGGTTGTGTTCATAGGTTGTGTTCATAGGTTGTGTTCATAGGTTGTGTTCATAGGTTGTGTTCATAGGTTGTGTTCATAGGTTGTGTTCATAGGTTGTGTTCATAGGTTGTGTTCATAGGTTGTGTTCATAGGTTGTGTTCATAGGTTGTGTTCATAGGTTGTGTTCATAGGTTGTGTTCATAGGTTGTGTTCATAGGTTGTGTTCATAGGTTGTGTTCATAGGTTGTGTTCATAGGTTGTGTTCATAGGTTGTGCGATAGGTTGTGTTCATAGGTTGTGTTCATAGGTTGTGCGATAGGTTGTGTTCATAGGTTGTGTTCATAGGTTGTGTTCATAGGTTGTGTTCATAGGTTGTGTTCATAGGTTGTGTTCATATGTTGTGTTCATAGGTTGTGTTCATAGGTTGTGTTCATAGGTTGTGTTCATACGTTGTGTTCATAGGTTGTGCGATAGGTTGTGTTCATAGGTTGTGCGATAGGTTGTGTTCATAGGTTGTGTGCATAGGTTGTGTTCATAGGTTGTGTTCATAGGTTGTGTTCATAGGTTGTGTTCATAGGTTGTGTTCATAGGTTGTGTTCATTTGTTGTGTGTGCTACGTTCATGTCACCAACGATCAAAGCGACAAATGACAGGATAAAAGAAAAAGAAACCCGATGTAACAGACCAGATTACGCAAGGGCCGCTACTCAAACAAGGGGAGATTACTCAAGAACATCTAGTTGTGTAATTGGCACCAGCAACCGTCTCTCCCGTGTTTGGTGTAACAAAACACAAATTACCATTTATGTGGCCAGCTGAAACAAGGAGTGGTCCTCCAAGTGGCCCACTTCTTTCCCCTTTCAGAAATACGTCTAAGATGGCAAACATAGCAGCAGACACTTTTATGTGTGGATTTACTATTTAATCTGCAGCGAGATTTAAATAAATGATGAACTGTAACATCTCAAACTGCACGGCGCGTCCTGCTATTGGTGGACATTGTTGATGATATCACACACGTATTGTTATGTGTATTGTTGTTCGGGTGCTTCAAAATTTGGATTTTTTTTTCAACCACGAAACTCGGTGATAAATTAATTCTCCGATAAATCTTGGTGGCTAGTGTGTAACACTACAGAGATGGCCAACGTGGGAGACATTACATGCAACTAAACACACAATACAACTAAACACACAATACAACTAAACACACAATAGAACTAAACACACAATACAACTAAACACACAATACAACTAAACAGACAATACAACTAAACACACAATACAACTAAACACACAATACAACTAAACACACAATACAACTAAACACACAATACAACTAAACACACAATACAACTAAACACACAATACAACTAAACACACAATACAACTAAACACACAATACAACTAAACACACAATACAACTGAACACACAATACAGCTAAACACACAATACAACTGAACACAAAATACAACTAAACACACAATACAACTGAACATAACATACTACATACTAAACACAACTATTCAAAGGCACTCACAGATATACGCTACTACACATATCTTCACCCCACAAAAACAGAACACAAATACACACAACACACAACTATACACAACACAACTATACAGAACACACAACACACAACTATACACAGCACACAACACACAACTATACACAAGTATTCAATACTTGACATTACATTGATCAGTAACATGGACCCACTTAACACTCAGAAAACTAAGGTTGTACGTGGCTATTTATTACAATATTTTTGGCTTTCCACTTTGTAACTATATGAATATGATAAATCCAATAATTCCAGCAATATTTAAACAAAAAAGTTAATTATGTGCTGAAAATAAGTCTTTACATTGATCCTATAAACTTGTCTCTAGTCTTGCCTCATGAAAACAACATCTTCAACTTTATTTCAAAAATAATAATTTTCTATTACATTAATGTGTCTTTAAATGGCTGAAATCTATTAATAGAACTGCTCTTACATTTGAGGCTTTCCCTCTGAAGATTTGTAAGCATCCGAATGCGATAGTCTTAAGTCAACGAATACAGAATATTTCATGTTTACAACTATTTTTCCAAATGTTTTAAATCTGTAATTTACTTCTATTTTGAAAGATTTACATTTTTTAAAATGGCAGCTGATGACAATTGAAAATTGTAATGATGTCTAAAGGATGAAAATACTAGGATCGCTCTCACATGCAACTGAACTGTAGGTTGTTAAGAGTTAGTCTTAGATGTTGAAATATAGAGAAATGTAAGAGATGGGTAGCATCGTAGCTATCTTGTTGTTCAACGTCTGTCTAAACTCAAACACATGTGCGCGTGCAGTAAACATTTTGTTGGTGGAAAAGGTCAGACAGAAATGTTTCCAGACCCTGCTTACGTCACAACTGACACACGTGCTAGGTTATGATTATAGACAATTCAAAACCCAATAAAAAAATTATTTAGTTAACCATTACGTAATTTTATAGGTTTTCCACTATTCTAATTACAGTTGCGATTGATTAAACTTAATAATTTTATTGATAACCGTAGCAATAGTTACTTTGCGTATTAATTATTATTCATTTAATTATTGTTACTGGCTACAATTTTAATAAACAATTGTAAATGATCTTTCAACTTCATTATCAATTTTTTTACCTTTGTTAAAAATGAAGCGGAAAATTAGTCTAATAATTTAGTAGATTGTTAGTCTAAGAAAATAAGTATTAATGTTATTGTAATTACTTTAATAATGACTATTGTTACTGTAATTACTTTATTAATAACTAGTGTTACTGTAATTACTTCAATAATGACTAGTGTTACTGTAATTACTTTAATTATAATAAGCCCGCATGTATCAGACAACTTGTTAAAAGTTTATTTCTTTAATCTGAGTTTGAAAAGAAATGTTTCCATCAAAACCAAGTAGGCAGAAATTATTTTTTCATTGACACAATGCCACACGGAAAGTTGGTCTCATTGACACTATGTCATACGGAAAGTTGGTCTCATTGACACAATACCACACGGGAAGTTAGTCTCATTGACACAATACCACACGGGAAAGTTGGTCTCATTGACACAATGCCACACGGGAAGTTGGTCTCATTGACACAATGCCACACGGGAAGTTGGTCTCATTGACACAATACCACACGGGAAGTTGGTCTCATTGACACAATGCCACACGGGAAGTTGGTCTCATTGACACAATGCCACACGGGAAGTTGGTCTCATTGACACAATACCACACGGGAAGTTGGTCTCATTGACACAATGCCACACGGGAAGTTGGTCTCATTGACACAATACCACACGGGAAGTTGGTCTCATTGACACAATGCCACACGGGAAGTTGGTCTCATTGACACAATGCCACACGGGAAGTTGGTCTCATTGACACAATACCACACGGGAAGTTAGTCTTATTGACACAATGCCACACGGGAAGTTAGTCTCATTGAGAAACTATCCCCAAAACACTCATATTAACCATGTGTTACCAAATGTTTGTCCTGGTGTTCTAAAAATAGAACATGACAAAATTAGGCTATGAGGTTTTTCGGTCTTAGATTTTATAAAAAGTAGCATCACAGTCTACGCAGTGAAGAATCTCACCCCCAGTACGAACGCAACTTCAGAGATTGAAGATATCATTAACGTCGAATGTTGGTTGTTAAATGACAACTGAAAATTGCTCACAGAACATTGCACACCATTGTAGCGACGATGACGGGAAGGAGAGGTGCGGAAATCTATTTATCTATCAATGCACTTCATTTCCTGCTCTCAGGATATTTTTTTACCACTCTACTCTCGTAACAATAACTAAGAATAGCAACATATTATACTCTTGTCTAGAAAACAAGGCTAACTGATGCCTTTTGATTTCTGTCATTCGGTTGATTGAATTCTTTCGTACAATTTTGTAATGGGTATAAGAGTCATATCTATATGTGGATCACATTGCGATATGTTAACACAGATATAATAAACAAGTTTACCTAGCCCTGGCACACCAAATGTGTTCTCGTGGCTAACCACCTGGACACACACAGTTCATGTAACAGATGTATGAAGTAAATATATACAATTTAATTATAACATGAGATAATGAGAGCGGGTTACATGTTGAAAATCTCATATTACTATAAAATAAAGTCAAGCATACCTACGCATGAAGGCAAATGGTTTCCATGTCTAAAGGAACCCAATGATTATTTGTTACAGTCTATGAGCCCTAAATCTTCTAAACGACTGCCATCTCCTTTATTTAGACCCTTCAAATGGTTTCAGGTGGCTTTCATTGTCTCTTCTTACTTCTTAACATACATTGCAATAATTTCATTTGCCGTCAAATCTATTCTGATTTCACAAAGTATTTTCTGTATTTAAGTTATCTCTCTCACCATGTCCTATGTTCTGTTCCTTAAAAAAACCAAAAAAGAACATAAACATAGAACACGGCCTCTACACTCTCTTGTTAATCCAGGACATTGCAATGCAAATTGAAGAACTCTTGTCTGACAAAGCTACACAACTATTTTGTTATAGAGTCCCATGTTTCTAACACGACAAGTATGAAACAACGCAACTATTTTGTTAGCGTCCCATGTTTCTCGCGTGACAAATATGAAATAACGTAAAAATGCGATCAGTAAACAAATCAGAGTGTTTTACTATAATTTTTTTTTACACCAGCAGAGTTTTTGTAGTGCTAGAAATGTTACAAATCCCAAAACTTAAAAAAAAATAGAACGTTCAATATAAGGGTAAGAAATCTGCCTCATAGATTTTAAAAGGAGAATTTTAACCAGTAAAATGTATGTTGGTTTGTTTAGCTCGGTTCAAAGGCTCGCGAGACATTGCTTCAACCTTTAATTTAGTTTGACCGCGTACTGAATTTTTGGTTTGTTTAAATAAGTTGCAAATATCTCGTTAGATTTGAACGATTATCTTTGCCAGATTTGTTCATTAAGTGGTCGTGTCATGTTTCATAAGATACAAAACTAGTTTTTATTAATGTTTTAGGCCTTGATTCTATACAGAAGATTATTGCGTCCTTCGCTTATCCATGATGTAGATCTAGTTTTACATATATATTAGAGTTTTTAATGTTAATGATGTGTCGCTTTACTATGTTTGTTCAGGCAACTCATTCGAAAACAAAACGCCTGGCCGGAAGAAGTACATTTTGATTTTGTACTTAATAATGGAACAAGAAAAGCGTTTTTTATTTTTATTTTACTCGTTTGTCTATTTATCTGAGTGTTGTATTATATTGTTGTTGTGTTGTATTATATTGTTGTTGTGTTGTATTATATTGTTGTTGTGTTGTATTATATTGTTATTGTGTTGTATTATATTGTTGTTGTGTTGTATTATATTGTTGTTGTGTTGTATTATATTGTTGTTGTGTTGTATTATACTGTTGTTGTGTTGTATTATACTGTTGTTGTGTTGTATTATATTGTTGTTGTGTTGTATTATATTGTTGTTGTGTTGTATTATATTGTTGTTGTGTTGTATTATATTGTTGTTGTGTTGTATTATATTGTTGTTGTGTTGTATTATATTGTTGTTGTGTTGTATTATATTGTTGTTGTGTTGTATTATATTGTTGTTGTGTTGTATTATATTGTTGTTGTGTTGTATTATATTGTTGTTGTGTTGTATTATATTGTTGTTGCGTTGTATTATATTGTTGTTGCGTTGTATTATATTGTTGTTGCGTTGTATTATATTGTTGTTGTGTTGTATTATATTGTTGTTGTGTTGTATTATATTGTTGTTGTGTTGTATTATATTGTTGTTGCGTTGTATTATATTGTTGTTGTGTTGTATTATATTGTTGTTGTGTTGTATTATATTGTTGTTGTGTTGTATTATATTGTTGTTGTGTTGTATTATATTGTTGTTGTGTTGTATTATATTGTTGTTGTGTTGTATTATATTGTTGTTGTGTTGTATTATATTGTTGTTGTGTTGTATTATATTGTTGTTGCGTTGTATTATATTGTTGTTGCGTTGTATTACGAATTTATAATATAATGCCTTATGTATTATAACTACTTTGCTCTTTGTTTAAATGACGTCATATGTCATAGCAACACAGTAAACAAGATGGTTTCATATCAAACAAAATTACAGTCAAATATACATGTCAAATGAATCGTGTGTCAGAAGTGTGTTCAACAAACTATTAGAACAGGAAATACTTGCTTATACTAACTCAACTCAACTAAGAAGTAGAAACTAAAGAGTTGTTACAACCACTTGAAGACAGTATCAAAGAATAAAATTAAAATGTGGCCATAAATTCATGACTTTCCGAATGACTGCAAACATTTCCATTGTCTTTTGCAGACGACCATTGGAAGCATACGATAATAATGACAGGTCGTTGTGAATTGTCGTACTTCCAGGATTGTTTCACAACTTTGTTAACATATCACTGACCTAAGGACATGCAAACATCCAACGCGACATTTTCAAGTCACATGACGTCTGTTTACTTCTTGTGTGACCTCACTTTCTTAAGTCACATGACTAAAACGATTCTAAAGTTTTATTCTATCATTTCATTGATGACCTTTCTGTAAATTTAGGAAGTGACGTTCTTTTAAAGTATTGTAATCTCGGAAGTTGTTATTTAGGTGGTGTGAAAGACTTGGGACACTGCTACTGAAGTCATTTTGTCCCTTGTCATGGAGAGTTATCGTTATTTACTGGGTAGTACAGCTAAGACAGCGACGTTTGGGACTTTGAAACAGGTCTCATTACTTCCCTTGTCATCGAGAGTTATTGTTCTTTACTGGCTAGTACAGGGATGCGCAACCTGCGGCCGTACCGCCACATGCGGCCGTGGGCACGAAAATGTGCGGCCGTGGCAATCTGTTTAAATTATAATAACCTGCGGCCGTCAAATATTTGCAATTTGGCAATATATTATGTAAAGTTGTAAATGCAATATTGAATATTCATTTACACCCTTAAGCACTAGTTATTGCGAAACAAATTACGACTCCGGCAGCTGTAGCGTCAGCTGCAGTGTTTAGCGCTCTTGATAATGAAGTACCTCTTGCCGCTCTGATGTTAGGCTGCATCTTTAGCTAATGAGGGTAGGCAGGGAAGTTTAGCAGCCTAATATTGAAGCACGCCGAAACCTGTGATGCGCTCATTCGCGGTATTGTGCTTGCGCTGTGTAACCATGTAATCCGTCGGTCAACTTCAGTAGCTGCTACAGTGTACGCAATACCCAGAGGCCTGTGTTCAAGTATCACTCTTAGCTGGCAGCTGTACCAGAAATCCAGACATATTCTCGACATAGCAGTGAATAAACATAACAGTGTAAAAGCGTTTAATGAAAACGATTAATTTTATCATGGTTATAGAGCTAGACAAAGCAAAGGAACAACAGTTTGCCTCATGCACAGAAGAGTACAGGATTTCTGTGATAAATGTCTTCTACTACAAAGTCATATCCAACAGCTCAATCTCTATCATTTCCCGCAACTCACCGCTCTAATCGAGAGCCGTGAAATAAGAAAAGATGAAATCCGGCTACATCCTTTTCAGGCGTCCTCGAAGTGCTGTTGTTGGAATTCGCAGAACGTTTGCAGGATTTCGACAAGAGCTCTGAAAATATGAGACTCGTTGCTTCTCAACATTTGGTTAGTTCGCCGTTGGATGTCCAACTGATCGAACTAAAAAATAACGCTCACCTTATAAAGAAATTCGAGGAGAAAAACGATCTGCTGGAGACATGGAAAATAGCTGTGGAGTATCCCAAGCTTCAAGAAATAGCAAGAAACACTTTAGTGCTGTTTGGAAGCACTTACATGTGCGAAGCGTCATTTTAACCAATGAAATATCTCAAGAACTAATTTCGAACCCGACTGGTGGATACCAATCTGGCGTCAGGAATACGACTGATGATCTCCAGCAAGTGCCAGGACTTTGCGCGACTCTCGGCAAACATCCAAGAGCAAGGCAGCCACTAATTTCTGGACTCTGGACTGCTAATTTACATGGAAAGTGTTAGTGAAGCAGTTTATCACTTATTCAATTATTGTGTTCTCAGTGTACTAATGCCACCTAACAATATACTCATGTTGTACGTGTTTGAGATAATGTTAGGTTTACATGACCATGTTCAATAATGTAGAAATATAAGAAAATATCGATGGAATTGTTTTTGTTTGTAATTAAGCACTGTGTGCAATACATGATGATTTTGTCATTAATATCTCACGTTGACTTTTACGAGAGGTAAATTTTTATAGTGACCGTTTCGTTTTTCAGTGAAAAATCTTTGGCGGCCGTAGCAAAAAAATTTTTTTTTAATGCGGCCGTCAACAGCCCAAAGGTTGCGCAACTCTGGGCTAGTACAACACAGACGGTAAGAAGTTATCGAAATCCTTGTTTGCTTCTCGAAAATGATGATCAAGGGAAAATGACTTTGAATCTTTATTCTAATGAAGCATTATAAAAGCGTGGGGCATAAATTGCAAAGATAATGTTGACCTTTCATAGTAGCTAACGAGAAACAATGCGTAAGGAAATTACGTAGTGAAACCACCATGTTCCAATATTCCCATAAAGTCAGTGGGGGCTACTGGTCTACTTCTGATCACGAAAACTTACATTGTCATGAGAGGGTATTGAGAGGGTATTGAGAGGGTATTGAGAGGGTATTGAGAGGGTATTGAGAGGGTATTGAGAGGGTATTGAGATTGTATTGAGAGGGTATTGAGAGGGTATTGAGTGGGCATTGAGAGGGTATTGAGAGGGTATTGAGAGGGTATTGAGAGGGTATTGAGAGGGTATTGAGAGGGTATTGAGAGTGTATTGAGAGGATATTGAGAGGGTATTGAGAGGGTATTGAGAGGGTATTGAGAGGGTATTGAGAGTGTATTGAGAGTGTATTGAGAGTGTATTGAGAGGGTATTGAGAGGGTATTGAGAGGGTATTATTACAAAAAAAATCGGTATATTTGAGAAAAATAATTCAACCTAAATCATTAAAATGAAACACAAACCTAATAAAAAGCGCGTCATTATAAAGACAAGAAGTTTTCAAAAAGTCACGTAGGGATCATTCTATCGTAGCACTAGCAGACCCCCCCACCATTTTATCGTATTGTCGTAGCACTCCCTCCCCCCACCCCCCAGTCCAACATTAGTTCTGACACTCAGCTCACTGCCTCAATTCCCTGACAAAGCCCGACAACTCTCTGACAAAGCCCGACAACTCTCTCTCTGAGCTTGAACTAAAACCCCCTCAAGTGCTCTCACCCTGACTCCGGTGCAGAAAGGTCACAAGGACGAGTACCACTAAAGGGAGGTTACTCTCTTTAACCCTGCACGGGCAGGGAATCTATCATCATAATTCGATCTGTCAAGGGAGATCATCCAAATGTTGCAGTCGTATATCAGGTCCATGTTGGGCGCATGTCCGGCTGCAAAGTACAAATATCTGTTTGAGATCCATCACAGCTAATGGGCAGAGAAACATGTCGAAATCAATCTGTAACATCTGACTCCTTTTAACATTATGACTGGTGTAACATTATGACTGGTTTAACATTATGACTGGTTTAACATTATGACTGGTGTAACATTATGACTGGTGTAACATTATGACTGGTGTAACATTATGACTGGTGTAACATTATGACTGGTTTAACATTATGACTGGCTTAACATTATGACTGGTGTAACATTATGACTGGTGTAACATTATGACTGGTGTAACATTATGACTGGTGTAACATTATGACTGGTGTAACATTATGACTGGTGTAACATTTTGACTGGTGTAACATTATGATAAATCGAACTTTTTGTAGATGATATTTTGTCCTTTAAACTTCCAGTTTGGTACGTATGATGTAACGTAATGTCTGAGCACATCGCTATTATTGATTGGGTACAACTGGTTTATACGTATTCCTTGGTGTTCTGCGTACGAATACTCGAAAAATTACAAATGTACACGTCAAAATAATATAATGATATAATGTCATACAGCAGTGGCTGCAAGCCTTAGAATGATTGGATCAGTTCCAAGATAGATAAAAATAACAATAACTGTAAAAAAAAAGACAGTAAATTTAATGTCAGGCTCAGAACCGATGTTGAATTCTTTCATTAATATTGTAACTGTAGAGAATGATCCTAGTTTTTATAAAAATTACGTTGAAACAAGAATAATTTACTCTGCTTACACTGGTGCTCTCAAATATGATTTATTTATAATACATTATCATCTATTATAATTAATCATAAATGGTGACGGGACACTGTTATTGTGTAATTCGTGTTATCGCTTTTTCAACCGAGTACTCGGAGAAAGTCTGTGGTTCATTATTGGTTTGTTTCATTTAAATAGTATTTCGACTTTTTTTATTCAACTTTTTAAAATTTATAAGTAATTTATAACTTGTTTTAGTTTTATTCGGAAAAGTTTCCACTTCCTTTGAGTAAATTTCCTGACGGATTAGACAATGTTTAGTGTATTTGCTGCTTATATTTTAATGATAAAAATTATAAATTAAAATCAAGTGATACTGATAGTTCACATGTATCATGAATTTGATCTATGAATGCCGGAGAAGCAAGTCATGTAAAACAATTCATGAATTGACAATTTCTTGAGCTACTGCATCAAAGATTCCAATTGTTTTAATAGATATTATTATTTATAATAATAATAATAATAATAATAACCCATTTTCAGACCATGACGGCCTATGGGGCAAGTGAAGTAGCGTTCACAAGTTTCATCGAGCCACCACTGACCCCTGGGGGCCTTGCCAGCGACAGTCGACAGTCGAACCCGTGACTCTCTTTTGCCTCGGTTCGACAGTCCAGCGCGCTACCGCTAGACCACCGATAAGAATAATTTGCAGATAATATAAAATAAACTTTTAGTTTTAATGGATATTCTTGCATGATTTGTGGTTTGGTGGGTAATGCGAATATATTTTTCAATCTTGTTTTTAAATATATAAACTTGTCGTATTTCCCCTAACACTTGTCTCTATATAATTTTATCACCATTTTATATTAAAACATATGACATATTCCTTGTTTAACTGGCTAAAATGTTGACATCAATCATGAAATTACAGTTTTCATACATTTTAATAGTAAAGCGGTTTTTTCCAGTTAAAAATCATGACGTAGAAGTACAATGGAATTTCAGTCACTAAAGTTTACAGTAATCCTTAGAAAAATTGTGTCGCATTAAATTGCCTTTAAAAATTTGTTTACAAATTCAACGTAAATTTTATTTAAAAATGAGCTAATTTAAAATAGAAGTCAAGGGTAGAAAATTGTTTGCTGTATAAAGTACTCTCGATGAAATCAGAATGTCCCATTGACGTTACTCGTAAAAGTAACAATGTGCCCAGTGTCCATTCGTTACATGAAGAGGTTATCATACCATCATACACACAGTAAACGTTCAAGAAGCTTATGGCGAATCAAGAAATTGGGGCAAGAGTAGCATTACATGGGAGACAAATCCCTCATGCCCCATGGGAAGCTGTGGATTGGAGATTTTCTCGTCCTACAAGTCTCAGAAGTAAAGACTATTAAAGTGCGATGACGTCATGTACTTTCTAGATAGGACACCAAAAATCTGTCCTTTAGACGACGCCATTTTTTGGGCAAGAGTTTGTCACAATGAGTGAGATCTTAATAATCCCATAGATTTATATAGATTCTCTGGGATAACACTTGTGTGGGGGTGGGAGGGGTAGGAAATGTGGAGATTACTGGGAGAAGCCACATCTGGACACCTCTAAATGCTCTCCCCTGATTTACGACTCCCAAGATTGTTTGGGTCAAAGAAACAGGGGAAAGATAACAAAATAACACAAAGTAATAATCAAACGTAGAGGAAAACATTTCCAGAAAATAATTGTTACTTAAAACGTACTACTATTCAGAGAGGTCTAAAAAGAATATTAGAATACGTTAGAGTGAATGCCGAAGAACATTCCCTGATAACGCCTAAAGACTGTTATAAATTCATCAAATAAAGAAATGCAAACAATTACTGTAACGTAATCAGTTGATATATATTAATAGGTTGTTATTTTCGTATAGTCACCATGATCTATAATGAGAGGGCTGATAAGTATTTTTGACCTATGTGTGGGGCTCTACATTTGTTATTCCAAAATGATTCGCATGACTCGTGTTTTTGGAGTTATCCCATGTAACCAGAACTTACCCCCCCCCCACACCCACACCCACCCCAGCAGTGGATATCTTTAAGGGCGAACGGGTGGTGGGGGTAGCGCACCGGACTTGCTGTTGCGCTGCCCTGTGGTCAAACACTAACGGGTGTCTACCTTATTTCCCTTAGAAGAGGTCAACTTATATTGCTATTGTTGTTATGGTACGTCGATCGTTGTTTATTTGAAGTAAGCTCAACGAATGGAAGTTGGCAGGATTAGAATTGAGGCCATTTAAAGTCATTGCAATGATGTGTAGGGGCATCATTAAAGTCATTACAATGATGTGTAGGGGCATCATTACTGTCCGTCTCTTGTTTGTCTCTTGTGGATTTGTTTATACTCGTTATAGAGAGAAAAATAGTGGACTACCGACTTTTGTTTTCAGTGCAACCTTGAGGTAACGTTGATGCTGATGTTTTACGTACATTGATTGTGATGTTTTAAGTACTTTGATGCTGATGTTTTACATACATTGATTGTGATGTTTTAAGTACTTTGATGCTGATGTTTTACGTACATTGATTGTGATGTTTTAAGTACTTTGATGCTGATGTTTTACGTACATTGATTGTGATGTTTTAAGTACTTTGATGCTGATGTTTTACATACATTGATTGTGATGTTTTAAGTACTTTGATGCTGATGTTTTACGTACATTGATTGTGATGTTTTAAGTACTTTGATGCTGATGTTTTACGTGCATTGATTGTGATGTTTTAAGTCAGTGTTGTCCATCCGCTGTGCTGCGACACACTAGTGTGCCGCGAGAAAATTTTAGTGTGTCGCGAAAGATTTCAAAAATACCATAAATTGCTAGGCTTTTCGAACCTTCAAGTATTGAACAAAAATATCCTTAACCGAAAAAGAATTGAATAAAAACGTTTCATGTTTGTATTGTTCTGCTTGTGAGAATCTCTTGAAAGCTACAAAATTTCTCTCCTCCATTGGGAATAAATATCTGTTGTAAGTAAATAAAAACCCTTTCCTGCTGTTCACTTTTTTAAAAAACTTTTAATTACAGACAGCTATGGATAATTTTTTGAAGAGAAGCCAAAAGGATTCCAGCGACTATCAAAATGGAGAGAGAGCTGCGAAATCCAAGAAGAATGTTACCAAACGGAAATATCACGAGGAATATCTTGAGTATGGTTTCATATAATGTGCATATGATCATTCTCTTCCATTTTTTCTTAATTGTAACATGGCATTGTCCAACGAGTCCATGAACCCCAGTAAACTGAAGCGGCATCTGAACTCAAATCATCCAGGATTGAAAGACAAGCCGAAAAGTTATTTCGCATCCATTCGGTCCAACTTAGAGCAGCCATAAAAAAAATAATGAAGAAATTTTCCTCAATTCCTGTCAAAGCTCAGTTAGCAAGCTATAAAATTGCGAATCTTTTGGTCAAACAAAGGAAATCTCATTTGGACGCTGAGACAATCATATTGCCGTCTTTACGAATCGCAGTTGAGACTATGGAGTTGGGACCCGACGCTGTTGAACAAATAAATAAGATTCCACTGTCTCACCAGACGATGTGACGTCGGATTGCTGACATTTCGACAGATTTGGACAATCAAATTAAAGAGCATTTTGCGGAAGCCGACGACATCCAAAAGCTCTGGGCAATGCAAATCGATGAAAGTACTGACATCAGCGGAAAGGCGCAACTGCTCGCATACGTCAAACGTGAAAGACTGCAGATGATAGACAGAGAAATGAGAGTTTGCTTATCCAGCAATGAGCCGCATTTTGAGCTCATCTGCTCCAAAGAAAACGCTCAAGTATCTCATTAACTATGAAACATCTTTTGAATAAACACTGATTTCTTGTTTTTTTTGTGAGGTGTGCCGCGCAAATTTTTTACCAGTTTAGTGTGCCGTGAACGATTTTCGGTTGGACAACACTGTTTTAAGTACTTTGATGATGTTTTACGTACATTGATTGTGATGTTTTAAGTACTTTGATGATGATGTTTTACGTACTTTGATGCTGATGTTTTACGTACATTCATAATGTATTAACAGCTGATTCACTTGGCATGGTTGTAAAACGAAATACTTCTTTGCACGGTTTGAAAATAATTCAAAAAATATAATCAACTTTCCTGATGATTATGTATTCACATCAACTTTCCTGATGATTATGTATTCACATCAACTTTCCTGATGATTATGTATTCACATCAACTTTCCTGGTGATTATGTATTCACATCAACTTTCCTGATGATTATGTATTCACATCAACATTCCTGATGATTATGTATTCACATCAACTTTCCTGATGATTATGTATTCACTGGGAAATCAAGGCAGAAATCTATTTCAAATATTGTTTGAGACTAAATTAAATTCAAATAAATGGAAATGGTATTTTCACAGTTCAGTCCCTTGTACACATGTCTTGTTCCGACTAATTATATTTATTTTGTCACAAACAAAGGGCATCGGCATCCCACACTTCTGGTTGGACACGATTCAATGACCATTGAGCTGTCAGGTGTTGGAGTGGGCGGGGACAATGAAGGATACTTTGATATCGGCCACTCACCCTCCTGGCGACGAGGTGAAACCCTAACGGAATTAGTGTCATGGCGAATACGACCGCTTCCCTGTTGTCATGGAGATTTATAGTAAAAGAATGAACGCAATGGAGGGCTAACCAAATAACTTGCCAGCAATAAGAATAGATGCGTTCACAAGATCAGACAACTCAACTACTGATTGCTTATGGATACGTTGTTTTATATATTAAATAATTGGTCATTATTCGATTATTGCCGCACTTGGGGTGCCGTTTGGTGACGTAGGTGGCGCCTTCAAGTAAGAATGACATTAATCACTTGGGGTGCAGTTTGGTGACGTAGGTTGCGCCTTCAAGTAACAATGACATTAATTTGTTTATATACTTTCTGTGCACTCACTAAATATTGCTTGTTTGTCAAATTTTATTATTGACACACGGGACTGTATCGACACACGGGACTATCGACACACGGGACTATCGACACAGGGGACTATCGACACACGGGACTATCGACACAGGGGACTATCGACACAGGGGACTATCGACACAGGGGACTATCGACACACGGGACTATCGACACAGGGGACTATCGACACACGGGACTATCGACACACGGGACTATCGACACAGGGGACTATCGACACACGGGACTATCGACACAGGGGACTATCGAAACACGGGACTATCGACACAGGGGACTATCGACACAGGGGACTATCGACACATGGGACTATCGACACACGGGACTATCGACACATGGGACTATCGACACACGGGACTATCGACACAGGGGACTATCGACTCATGGGACTATCGACACATGGGACTATCGACACACGGGACTCTATAGGAGCTGAGCGTCCGTCTCGTGTACTGCTGACATGACCAAAGACAGGAAGCTGATATGAGAGAAGAGTTAACTGAATTGATAGGGTTAAGTTACGACAACGAGACTTGAACTGGGGAATGTTGGGGAATGTTGGGGAATGTTGTGGAATGTTGAGGAATGTTGAGGATTGTTCAGGAATGTTGGGGCATGTTGGGGAATGTTGTGTAATTTTGAGGAATGCTGGGTTTTAAGGATGACGGTGAAAAAATAATTTGTACGGAAATCAACCCTTACCCTCTCGCTTTGGTTAACCAGATAAGTTAATACAGAATCTTTCCTCACACGTGTAAGGGAATGTCAATAAAATGCATAATAACATTTTAAAATAATTTAATGGTGCATAGAAAGGTAAGAAAATTTTCTTTTAAAGAAAAGGATTTTACCTCCATGCATAGCACAACAATATTACTCAAACAATTGACCATCAAACGTCATATAACATCTGAGAGCTGGTTAAAAAAATAAAATAAGACATTTTTAGTTTTAACGAAGCGAAATACACGTGCATTAAAAATGTGTTTATCGGATGACTCGCGTAGTCGGTGCAATACTTCCAGTATCGTATTAATGATCTCATAAGATCTCTGAATGTGTGACTATTGTAATCATGCTGTTCGGAGTTGTTCATCAAATAATGAACGATTCTCTGCCAGGCGACTACGATCTAATTCTTGGCATGTTACATGAAAGTATGACATACCTGGTAGTCAAGGTGATACAGTTTAACCCTTGTGCCAGCTTTACAGTTGGCATTATGTCAGGGAGCAAACAAACTTTTAAAGAAGACAAATGTCTGTCACACATAAAGCTCAGTACTGAATTCCACGGGGAAAAGTCATTGGTCAATAATGAGTTCAAACACGTTTATTTAAAAACACAACACAAAAAAACAAAAAAAAACAACAATCAAAACAAACAAACAAACAAAACCTTAAAGCTGACGGGAAGATCCTCAAAGAGTCACAGACAGAAAATAATATTACTTATTTGAAATTAAATAATCAAAAATACTTTCTCAAAATCTTCTGTCAGTTCAGATCTTTTAGCTAAATTTAGTATCAATATTCGTTTTTATATTTCTTATTTGAGCGAATTGTCTTTATTTCATTGATTTCAACGCTTCGGAATACAAACGTATCGCGTAAGGAAACGAGCTCTGTAGCGATAAGGAACCGAGCTCTGTAGCGATAAGGAACCGAGCTCTGTAGCGATAAGGAACCGAGCTATGTAGCGATAAGGAACCGAGCTCTGTAGCGATAAGGAACCGAGCTCTGTAGCGATAAGGAACCGAGCTCTGTAGCGATAAGGAACCGAGCTATGTAGCGATAAGGAACCGAGCTCTGTAGCGATAAGGAACCGAGCTCTGTAGCGATAAGGAACCGAGCTATGTAGCGATAAGGAACCGAGCTCTGTAGCGATAAGGAACCGAGCTATGTAGCGATAAGGAACCGAGCTCTGTAGCGATAAGGAACCGAGCTCTGTAGCGATAAGGAACCGAGCTCTGTAGCGATAAGGAACCGAGCTATGTAGCGATAAGGAACCGAGCTATGTAGCGATAAGGAACCGAGCTCTGTAGCGATAAGGAACCGAGCTATGTAGCGATAAGGAACCGAGCTATGTAGCGATAAGGAACCGAGCTCTGTAGCGATAAGGAACCGAGCTCTGTAGCGATAAGGAACCGAGCTCTGTAGCGATAAGGAACCGAGCTCTGTAGCGATAAGGAACCGAGCTCTGTAGCGATAAGGAACCGAGCTATGTAGCGATAAGGAACCGAGCTATGTAGCGATAAGGAACCGAGCTCTGTAGCGATAAGGAACCGAGCTATGTAGCGATAAGGAACCGAGCTATGTAGCGATAAGGAACCGAGCTATGTAGCGATAAGGAACCGAGCTCTGTAGCGATAAGGAACCGAGCTATGTAGCGATAAGGAACCGAGCTCTGTAGCGATAAGGAACCGAGCTATGTAGCGATAAGGAACCGAGCTATGTAGCGATAAGGAACCGAGCTATGTAGCGATAAGGAACCGAGCTATGTAGCGATAAGGAACCGAGCTCTGTAGCGATAAGGAACCGAGCTCTGTAGCGATAAGGAACCGAGCTCTGTAGCGATAAGGAACCGAGCTATGTAGCGATAAGGAACCGAGCTATGTAGCGATAAGGAACCGAGCTCTGTAGCGATAAGGAACCGAGCTATGTAGCGATAAGGAACCGAGCTATGTAGCGATAAGGAACCGAGTTCTGTAGCGATAAGGAACCGAGCTCTGTAGCGATAAGGAACCGAGCTCTGTAGCGATAAGGAACCGAGCTCTGTAGCGATAAGGAACCGAGCTATGTAGCGATAAGGAACCGAGCTATGTAGCGATAAGGAACCGAGCTCTGTAGCGATAAGGAACCGAGCTATGTAGCGATAAGGAACCGAGCTATGTAGCGATAAGGAACCGAGCTATGTAGCGATAAGGAACCGAGCTCTGTAGCGATAAGGAACCGAGCTCTGTAGCGATAAGGAACCGAGCTCTGTAGCGATAAGGAACCGAGCTATGTAGCGATAAGGAACCGAGCTATGTAGCGATAAGGAACCGAGCTATGTAGCGATATGGAACCGAGCTATGTAGCGATAAGGAACCGTAACACGTGGTAGCGCTTTATTTAAAATTTATTTTTACTCCGACCGCATGTTGAACTTTCTGCTTTGTGTTTGAGTAATTGTCTCAGGGTTGAATCACTTCCAGACGTTCATCTCCCGACATGCCTGTGGTGAAGTTCATCTCCCGACATGCCTGTGGTGAAGTTCATCTCCCGACATGCCTCTGGTGACGTTATTATTACGTAGTACGTTTGTCGTCTGACCTGTCGTGCCAGCTTACATTCTATTACAAGGGACGTCACTCGGATATGAGATGAGACTACAGGATCGATACTTGGACGAGGAAATCAAAGACTGGCTCGATTACCGGAAGTTATGAACAGGAAAGGGGCAAGTCACTCGTGTTCAATACTTATTACAGCCATTATTCAACGAGATCATCCAAGTAATCTCCCCATTATGACCAAGTAATTGAGCTGTGTCTGATCTCAACATTAACCAGTCGTGACGTGTGGGCGAAGCTAATTAATCAATCATGGATGTTTTTAACAACATTTAACTACATCATTGATGCATTGCTTCCATTGTCGAACAGCTACAATTCTGTTACAGTTATCGTTATGTTATAGCTACAATTCTGTTACAGTTATCGTTATGTTAAAGTTGTGATTCTGTTAAAATTTCAATTTTAAAAAAAAGTTACCATTCTCGAATACCTAAAATTATGTTATAATTACTATTCTTTTTTAGTTACCATTCAGTTATCGTTACCATTCTGTTATAGTAACCCGCCTGTTATAGTTACCATGTTGTTATAGATATCATTCTGTTATAGTTACCATGTTGTTATAGATATCATTCTGTTATAGTTACCATGTTGTTATAGATAAATTCTGTTATAGTTACCATGTTGTTATAGATAAATTATGTTATAATTACCATGTTGTTATAGATATCATTCTGTTATAGTTACCATGTTGTTATAGATAAATTCTGTTATAGTTACCATGTTGTTATAGATATCATTCTGTTATAGTTACCATGTTGTTATAGATAAATTCTGTTATAGTTACCATGTTGTAATAGATAACATTCTGTTATAGTTACCATGTTGTTATAGATATCATTCTGTTATAGTTACCATGTTGTTATAGATAAATTCTGTTATAGTTACCACGTTGTTATAGATATCATTCTGTTATAGTTACCATGTTGTTATAGATACATTCTGTTATAGTTACCATGTTGTTATAGATATCATTCTGTTATAGTTACCATGTTGTTATAGATAAATTCTGTTATAGTTACCATGTTGTTATAGATAACATTCTGTTATAGTTACCATGTTGTTATAGATATCATTCTGTTATAGTTACCATGTTGTTATAGATATCATTCTGTTATAGTTACCATGTTGTTATATATATCATTCTGTTATAGTTACCATGTTGTTATATATAAATTCTGTTATAGTTACCATGTTGTTATAGATAAATTCTGTTATAGTTACCATGTTGTTATAGATATCATTCTGTTATAGTTACCATGTTGTTATAGATATCATTCTGTTATAGTTACCATGTTGTTATAGATACATTCTGTTATAGTTACCATGTTGTTATAGATAAATTCTGTTATAGTTACCATGTTGTTATAGATAACATTCTGTTATAGTTACCATGTTGTTATAGATATCATTCTGTTATAATTACCATGTTGTTATAGATAAATTCTGTTATAGTTACCATGTTGTTATAGATATCATTCTGTTATAGTTACCATGTTGTTATAGATATCATTCTGTTATAGTTACCATGTTGTTATAGATAAATTCTGTTATAGTTACCATGTTGTTATAGATAACATTCTGTTATAGTTACCATGTTGTTATAGATATCATTCTGTTATAGTTACCATGTTGTTATAGATAAATTCTGTTATAGTTACCATGTTGTTATAGATATCATTCTGTTATAGTTACCATGTTGTTATAGATAAATTCTGTTATAGTTACCATGTTGTAATAGATAACATTCTGTTATAGTTACCATGTTGTTATAGATATCATTCTGTTATAGTTACCATGTTGTTATAGATAACATTCTGTTATAGTTACCATGTTGTTATAGATAACATTCTGTTATAGTTACCATGTTGTTATAGATAACATTCTGTTATAGTTACCATGTTGTTATAGATAACATTCTGTTATAGTTACCATGTTGTTATAGATATCATTCTGTTATAGGTACCATGTTGTTATAGATAACATTCTGTTATAGTTACCATGTTGTTATAGATAACATTCTGTTATAGTTACCATGTTGTTATAGATATCATTCTGTTATAGTTACCATGTTGTTATAGATAACATTCTGTTATAGTTACCATGTTGTTATAGATAACATTCTGTTATAGTTACCATGTTGTTATAGATATCATTCTTTTATAGTTACCATGTTGTTATAGATAACATTCTGTTATAGTTACCATGTTGTTATAGATAAATTCTGTTATAGTTACCATGTTGTTATAGATATCATTCTGTTATAGTTACCATGTTGTTATAGATAACATTCTGTTATAGTTACCATGTTGTTATAGATAACATTCTGTTATAGTTACCATGTTGTTATAGATAAATTCTGTTATAGTTACCATGTTGTTATAGATATCATTCTGTTATAGTTACCATGTTGTTATAGATAAATTCTGTTATAGTTACCATGTTGTTATAGATATCATTCTGTTATAGTTACCATGTTGTTATAGATATCATTCTGTTATAGTTACCATGTTGTCTCAGAAACGTATCGGACAACCTGAGAGTAAAGCTAAACAAAAACAATGAAGACTACTGTAAACAAAAACAATGAAGACTACTGCTATATTCTTGAAGTGCAATCAGTGATTACATTATATATGATTAAATGGATGTTTTCAGAGTACATTTGAGCGTAGGTGATCAAGCGCACTACGGGTGCAGCAGCAAATGAAAACACACCCAAGTGCCCAATATGTTTTTAAAGACCAACATACTCGCAATAATTATATTCTTAGATTATTATTATATATATAATAATATGTGTATCCTCATTGTAGAATACATGTTACATTGTAGTATACATGTTACATTGTAGTATACATGTTACATTGTAGTATACATGTTACATTGTAATATACATGTAACATTGTAGTATACATGTTACATTGTAGTATACATGTTACATTGTAGTATACATGTTACATTGTAGTATACATGTTATATTGTAAATACATGTTACATTTTAACTTACATATTGCACATACCAGCAGCAATGCCAAACTTTTGGAATACAACGGTCACATATCACAGAACGATGCGAAAATATTTTCTGACGGGTATTACCCCCCTCCACTTAGAAATGGCGTGTGATTCTTACACCGGATCTTCTCGAGCCCTCGAGCAAGTCTCGGTGAGTCAATCCCTGGCTACTAAAACAGGATGTCATCGCTAAGATCGCCCAATGGGTCATCGGAATGTCCGGTGTTGTTTGATAGTCTGAAGGCCGAACCCCAGGACACACATTAGCGCTGTTCAGTCTACATGTTCAGTATAGAAATACACTCAACACTTTGAGTAGTTAGTAACAGTTGATATAAAGGGAGGTCAATGATAAAACAACTAGGACAAATGGAAATTGAAGGTCACGCAGCTGGACAGTATTTGGGATCTTTGGGTTGAACCAGAACCGTCTTTACACCATTTTGGGCCCCGTCTTTACACCATTCTGGGCCCCGTATTTACACCATTTTGGGCCCCGTCTTTACACCATTTTGGGACCCGTCTTTACACCATTTTGGGCCCCGTATTAACACCATTTTGGGCCCCGTCTTTACACCATTTTGGGCCCCGTATTTACACCATTTTGGGCCCCGTCTTTACACCATTTTGGGCCCCGTCTTCACAACATTTTGGGCCCCTGTCTTTACACTATTTTTGGCCCCGTCTTTACACCATCTTGGGCCCTGTATTTACACCATTTTGGGCCCCTGTCTTTACACCATTTTGGGCCCCGTCTTTACACCATTTTGGGCCCCGTCTTTACACCATTTTGGGCCCCAGGGCAAAGAAAGAGCGCCCCCCCCCGTCCGCAGGAATAAGAAATAAATATACATAATATATATAAATAAACATATTCACATGGGGCCCCTATGCTCGTGGGCCCCCGGGCAAATGCCCAACGGGCCTATGTGTTAAGACGGCCCTGGGCTGAACATGCATTCGATATCAATGAGCTGGACATCAATGTTGCAGCTAAGGTTCGTTGGTCCCAGTGCAAAATAGCAAACCCATTTGAAAAGTTACTCAGCATCCCTTTTTGGGGGAACATTTTTACACCTCTCTAACAAATGTATTCTTTATCCGTATCAAAATTTGCTGTGCAGTAATTCTAAAATGCTGCGTGGCGTTGGGCAAATATGTGTGTGGCTAAGCAGCTTTAAGGGACCATTTCTGGTCATGTATTTGGGATCACTGGGCTGGACATGTCCAAGTGATCATTGACGTAGACAGACTGAGGGAAATAAAGTAGACGCAAAAATTAGAACCAGTAATACAGTGAGTGATTCAAAGAAACACAACAGATCAATGGCTAATTGCTCTGAAAACTATACCAGAGACAAGAGAGGTCTGCTCAAAAGGCTACAGTGGATTAGAAGAGACGAAAACGACTAAGCTACTAATCTAGCTCTATCAGCGACCTAATCTTGCACTAAACTTGTTTGTTTGACTTAATGCTGGATTAACGACATACTCCGTGAGATTAGAGATGGAATTTGTTGACTTTCTTCTAAAGACTTTATCTTCGGACTCTGATTAATGAGACAATAACACTGAGTCCACCGATAACATTTGAAGAAATTGAAATAAAGCTTAACTCACATTTATCTTTCTCCCTCTTCCCCGCTCTGTCTCTCCACTCTGAATCCGTCTCTCTTTAAACATACGACTCCTCTGCTCCTTCTCTAGCTTCTCTCTCTCTCTCTCTCTCTCTCTCTCTCTCTCTCTCTCTCTCTCTCTCTCTCTCTCTCTCTCTCTCGCTCTTACCAGACCCGCCACCAGAAATTTTGGGCCTCTGACAGCTGGGTACGTGTGGGCCCTTCTGGGCTTTGCTTAGTTCCTGATGCCTTTTCCCAGGTCCCCACATGCCAAAATCCTTGAAATATGTAGACAAAATGACCGAAATGTAGCTTATCTGACAGCGACAAGATAATGCTGGCTAGATTTATGAATACCAATACCATACTTGTTGAGTTGAACCTTCTCGCAAATAACAGTTTGACTGCAAGTAGGAAAGCCAGCGAAAGCAGATGAAAAAATTGAAATAATGCAACGGGTTACTAGTAACGGTACAATAATATTAATACAATGATTAGGAGTAACATCTGGGCATATTTTTGTAATACGTACTATAGCCTAACGATTAGCGTTATCTAATTGGTGTACAGTCAGTATGGTAAGGTAAGATTCTGTATTTATACACTAACATACTTACTATATCAGTATGTCTAGAGTAAGATAAAAATAAACAGGTCTCTGTCTTACTATATCAGTATGTCTAGAGTTAGACCTAAATAGACAGGTCTCTGCATTTGAGAAGCGTGACGCTGCCGGCCGGCTGTGGCGTCCCACGATAGGAGCACGTTGATGACGTCTACTTGCGTGGAGCATGCGGGCATTTAAACATCCACTTGTATTTGTATTGTTCTTTGTGGTAAGCTAAACTTGAATAATTGTTCGAATATACATCTACGCGCACAGCATCAGCATACAAAAATCAAGCGTGGCTGACGAGGCCCGAAGGCCCCCCTTACGTTGGGGCCACCGACCGAGTCCCGTTTGTCCCCGGCTTCGTCGGTGCTCTAACTATCTCAGAACTACTTGGCTGTCTATTGTTTCACACTTTCCTATAACTCGTTCGACGATTTTTTACTATAAAAGATAATAACAAGGCTTTAAATTTTAAATGTTCACTTGTAGTCGACTACTAGTAATGGAGCGTCTGGGGCATTTTAAATGACTCGGTCAGAGCGCATTTGTGAAAAATACATTAAATACAATAATGGTTCAATAATAAAACTAGTTGTAAAGAAATGATTAAAATAATAAAATTATTTTCTATTTACCTTAAGGATTAACTTTTGTCAGTCATGTCTGCCGACAAGTGGGAATATAGAATAACAAAATACCGATTTCATATAGAGCCATCACTACTATGTATTTTGATGTTGTATGGTTTAGATGACATAACAATTATTTATTTAAATGGTGCTTTGCCCGAATCTACACGACAACTTACAATTGAAAATGTTAAATTTGAAAGTGTTAAATTTGAAAATGTTAAATTGAATTGGGTAATATTTCGCAATCCATCTTTTGAAATTGACTTTTTAAAACAAATGTATAATAAAAAATTGTTTAAAGTTTATTTTATATTTTGAACAACTTTTTAAAAAAATTATTTTATTTAATTAATATATATATATATATAAATATATATATTTTAGCATTACGATTCCTATTAGGGGCCGTCCATAAAGTACGTCACGTTCCAGAGGGGGTGAAAGGGGGTGTAAGAAAGTGTGACAGTTTGTGATATGGGGGAGAGGAGGGTCCGGCCATGTGTGACGTCACGCTGTTTTATATTAAATTGTGATTATTTTAAATAAAAAACAACATTTTTGTTTGAAAGATTGACGTACTTTGGGGGGGGGTCCGAGAAGTGTGACAGTTTGTGACAGGGGGAGGGGGCAGTTAAAATGGTCAAGAATAGCGTGACGTACTTTGAGGCCGGCCCCTTAACAATCAACATTTGTAATTAATTTAACGTTTTTAGGGCAAAGTAATATGACTACAACATACACTTCTCCACATATTACACATACACTTCTCCACATATTACACATACACTTCTCCACATCTACCACATACACTTCTCCACATATTACACATACACTTCTCCACATCTACCACATACACTTCTCCACATATACCACATACACTTCTCCACATCTACCACATACACTTCTCCACATCTACCACATACACTTCTCCACATCTACCACATACACTTCTCAACATCTACCGCATACACTTCTCAACATCTACCACATACACTTCTCCCCATCTACCACATACACTTCTCCACATCTACCACATACACTTCTCCACATCTACCACATACACTTCTCCACATCTACCACATACACTTCTCCACATCTACCACATACACTTCTCCACATCTACCACATACACTTCTCCACATCTACCACATACACTTCTCCACATCTACCACATACACTTCTCCACATCTACCACATACACTTCTCCACATCTACCACATACGCTTCTCCACATCTACCACATACACTTCTCAACATCTACCGCATACACTTCTCACCATCTACCACATTCACTTCTCCACATCTACCACATACACTTCTCCACATCTACCACATACACTTCTCCACATCTACCACATACACTTCTCCACATCTACCACATACACTTCTCCACATCTACCACATACACTTCTCCACATCTACCACATACACTTCTCCACATCTACCACATACACTTCTCAACATCTACCGCATACACTTCTCCACATCTACCACATACACTTCTCCACATCTACCACATACACTTCTCCACATCTACCACATACACTTCTCCACATCTACCACATACACTTCTCCACATCTACCACATACACTTCTCCACATCTACCACATACACTTCTCAACATCTACCGCATACACTTCTCACCATCTACCACATTCACTTCTCCACATCTACCACATACACTTCTCCACATCTACCACATTCACTTCTCCCCATCTACCACATTCACTTCTCCACATCTACCACATACACTTCTCCACATCTACCACATACACTTCTCCCCATCTACCACATTCACTTCTCCACATATACCACATACACTTCTCCACATCTACCACATACACTTCTCCGCATCTACCACATACACTTCTCCCCATCTACCACATTCACTTCTCCACATCTACCACATACAATTCTCCCCATCTACCACATACACTTCTCCACATCTACCACATATACTTCTCCCCATCTACCACATACACTTCTTCCCATCTACCACATACACTTCTCCACATCTACCACATACACTTCTCCCATATTTCACATACACTTCTCCCCATGATAGCACAACCAATGTTGGTAGTGAATTAGTGATCCTCTTTCTTGTTGGCTCAACGACAAAAAGACTTTCAAGCGCCGTCGGTTCATCTGGGTTGTTATATTGGTCGCTCTGAGATTTACACATAACTTCAGAGCTCAAGAGCTTAATAGACAGACTGCCACATCAAATGGAAGACTGTCGCGAAATTGAGGAAGTTACGTTTAACAATGGTCCTTTTATGTGTCTACATCGGGGTTAAAATGTGAGGGGTTTGTAGGGGTGAGGGTTGGTTCAGAATGGTCACTTTGAGTTAGTGGAATGATGTTTTAGTGAAAAGGTTTGGATTAGGGAAAAAAAAGATGTTTTAGCGTAAATGTATTTGATGGAAGATTTCTCTGACAAACGACCAAGAGAAAATATGTGTGCCAAGAAAATTTTAAGAAGTCACTTCTACAAATGTGGAAAAAAAACACATAAAAGACTGAGTCTTGAGTCTGACTTTGAAAATTGCTATAACCGGCCATAGGGGTTCTCAAAGACTTCAGTGTACTTGGTACCCACCCCAGAGGCTCCCAAATACTCAGTGTACTTGGTACCCACCCCAGAGGCTCCCAAATACTTCAGTGTACTTGGTACCCAACCCAGGGGCTCCCAAATACTTCAGTGTACTTGGTACCCACCCCCAGAGGCTCCCAAATACTCAGTGTACTTGGTACCCACCCCAGAGGCTCCCAAATACTTCAGTGTACTTGGTACCCACCCCAGAGGCTCACAAATACTTCAGTGTACTTGGTACCCACCCCAGGGGCTCCCAAATACTTCAGTGTACTTGGTACCCAACCCAGAGGCTCCCAAATACTTCAGTGTACTTGGTACCCACCCCAGGGGCTCCCAAATACTCAGTGTACTTGGTACCCAACCCAGGGGCTCCCAAATACTTCAGTGTACTTGGTACCCACCCCAGAGGCTCCCAAATACTTCAGTGTACTTGGTACCCACCCCAGAGGCTCCCAAATACTTCAGTGTACTTGGTACCCACCCCAGAGGCTCCCAAATACTTCAGTGTACTTGGTACCCAACCCAGGGGCTCCCAAATACTTCAGTGTACTTGGTACCCACCCCAGAGGCTCCCAAATACTTCAGTGTACTTGGTACCCACCCCAGAGGCTCCCAAATACTTCAGTGTACTTGGTACCCACCCCAGAGGCTCCCAAATACTTCAGTGTACTTGGTACCCAACCCAGGGGCTCCCAAATACTTCAGTGTACTTGGTACCCACCCCAGAGGCTCCCAAATACTTCAGTGTACTTGGTACCCACCCCAGAGGCTCCCAAATACTTCAGTGTACTTGGTACCCAACCCAGGGGCTCCCAAATACTCAGTGTACTTGGTACCCACCCCAGAGGCTCCCAAATACTTCAGTGTACTTTGTACCCAACCCAGGGGCTCTCAAATACTCAGTGTACTTGGTACCCAACCCAGGGGCTCCCAAATACTTCAGTGTACTTGGTACCCACCCCAGAGGCTCCCAAATACTCAGTGTACTTGGTACCCACCCCAGAGGCTCCCAAATACTCAGTGTACTTGGTACCCACCCCAGAGGCTCTCAAATACTTCAGTGTACTTGGTACCCACCCCAGAGGCTCCCAAATACTTCAGTGTACTTGGTACCCACCCCAGAGGCTCCCAAATACTTCAGTGTACTTGGTACCCAACCCAGAGGCTCCCAAATACTTCAGTGTACTTGGTACCCACCCCAGAGGCTCCCAAATACTCAGTGTACTTGGTACCCACCCCAGAGGCTCCCAAATACTTCAGTGTACTTTGTACCCACCCCAGAGGCTCCCAAATACTCAGTGTACTTGGTACCCACCCCAGAGGCTCCCAAATACTTCAGTGTACTTGGTACCCAACCCAGGGGCTCCCAAATACTTCAGTGTACTTGGTACCCACCCCAGAGGCTCCCAAATACTTCAGTGTACTTTGTACCCAACCCAGGGGCTCCCAAATACTCAGTGTACTTGGTACCCACCCCAGAGGCTCCCAAATACTTCAGTGTACTTGGTACCCACCCCAGAGGCTCCCAAATACTTCAGTGTACTTGGTACCCACCCCAGAGGCTCACAAATACTTCAGTGTACTTGGTACCCACCCCAGAGGCTCCCAAATACTTCAGTGTACTTGGTACCCAACCCAGAGGCTCCCAAATACTTCAGTGTACTTGGTACCCAACCCAGAGGCTCCCAAATACTTCAGTGTACTTGGTACCCACCCCAGGGGCTCCCAAATACTTCAGTGTACTTGGTACCCACCCCAGAGGCTCCCAAATACTTCAGTGTACTTGGTACCCACCCCAGAGGCTCCCAAATACTTCAGTGTACTTTGTACCCAACCCAGAGGCTCCCAAATACTTCAGTGTACTTGGTACCCACCCCAGAGGCTCCCAAATACTTCAGTGTACTTGGTACCCACCCCAGAGGCTCCCAAATACTTCAGTGTACTTTGTACCCACCCCAGAGGCTCCCAAATACTTCAGTGTACTTTGTACCCAACCCAGAGGCTCCCAAATACTTCAGTGTACTTGGTACCCAACCCAGAGGCTCCCAAATACTTCAGTGTACTTGGTACCCACCCCAGGGGCTCCCAAATACTTCAGTGTACTTGGTACCCACCCCAGAGGCTCTCAAATACTTCAGTGTACTTGGTACCCACCCCAGGGGCTCTCAAATACTCAGTGTACTTGGTACCCAACCCAGGGGCTCCCAAATACTTCAGTGTACTTGGTACCCACCCCAGAGGCTCCCAAATACTCAGTGTACATGGTACCCACCCCAGAGGCTCCCAAATACTTCAGTGTACTTGGTACCCAACCCAGAGGCTCCCAAATACTTCAGTGTACTTGGTACCCAACCCAGAGGCTCCCAAATACTTCAGTGTACTTGGTACCCACCCCAGGGGCTCCCAAATACTTCAGTGTACTTGGTACCCACCCCAGAGGCTCCCAAATAATTCAGTGTACTTGGTACCCACCCCAGAGGCTCCCAAACACTTCAGTGTACTTGGTACCCAACCCAGAGGCTCCCTAATACTTCAGTGTACTTGGTACCCACCCCAGGGGCTCCCAAATACTTCAGTGTACTTGGTACCCACCCCAGAGGCTCTCAAATACTTCAGTGTACTTGGTACCCACCCCAGGGGCTCTCAAATACTCAGTGTACTTGGTACCCAACCCAGGGGCTCCCAAATACTTCAGTGTACTTTGTACCCAACCCAGGGGCTCCCAAATACTCAGTGTACTTGGTACCCAACCCAGGGGCTCCCAAATACTTCAGTGTACTTGGTACCCACCCCAGGGGCTCCCAAATACTTCAGTGTAATTGGTACCCACCCCAGAGGCTCCCAAATACTTCAGTGTACTTGGCACCCACCCCAGGGGCTCCCAAATACTTCAGTGTACTTGGTACCCACCCCAGAGGCTCTCAAATACTCAGTGTACTTGGTACCCAACCCAGGGGCTCCCAAATACTCAGTGTACTTGGTACCCACCCCAGAGGCTCCCAAATACTTCAGTGTACTTTGTACCCAACCCAGGGGCTCTCAAATACTCAGTGTACTTGGTACCCAACCCAGGGGCTCCCAAATACTTCAGTGTACTTGGTACCCACCCCAGAGGCTCTCAAATACTTCAGTGTACTTGGTATCCACCCCAGGGGCTCCCAAATACTCAGTGTACTTGGTACCCAACCCAGGGGCTCCCAAATACTCAGTGTACTTGGTACCCACCCCAGAGGCTCTCAAATACTTCAGTGTACTTGGTACCCACCCCAGGGGCACCCAAATACTCAGTGTACTTGGTACCCAACCCAGGGGCTCCCAAATACTTCAGTGTACTTGGTACCCACCCCAGAGGCTCTCAAATACTTCAGTGTACTTGGTACCCAACCCAGGGGCTCCCAAATACTTCAGTGTACTTGGTACCCACCCCAGAGGCTCTCAAATACTTCAGTGTACTTGGTACCCAACCCAGAGGCTCTCAAATACTTCAGTGTACTTGGTACCCAACCCAGGGGCTCCCAAATACTTCAGTGTACTTGGTACCCACCCCAGAGGCTCTCAAATACTTCAGTGTACTTGGTACCCAACCCAGGGGCTCCCAAATACTCAGTGTACTTGGTACCCACCCCAGAGGCTCCCAAATACTTCAGTGTACTTGGTACCCACCCCAGGGGCTCTCAAATACTTCAGTGTACTTGGTACCCAACCCAGGGGCTCCCAAATACTCAGTGTACTTGGTACCCACCCCAGAGGCTCCCAAATACTTCAGTGTACTTGGTACCCACCCCAGAGGCTCCCAAATACTTCAGTGTACTTGGTACCCACCCCAGAGGCTCTCAAATACTTCAGTGTACTTGGTACCCAACCCAGGGGCTCTCAAATACTCAGTGTACTTGGTACCCAACCCAGGGGCTCTCAAATACTCAGTGTACTTGGTACCCAACCCAGGGGCTCCCAAATACTCAGTGTACTTGGTACCCACCCCAGAGCTTCCCAAATACTTCAGTGTACTTTGTACCCAACCCAGGGGCTCTCAAATACTCAGTGTACTTGGTACCCAACCCAGGGGCTCCCAAATACTTCAGTGTACTTGGTACCCACCCCAGAGGCTCTCAAATACTTCGGTGTACTTGGTACCCACCCCAGGGGCTCCCAAATACTCAGTGTACTTGGTACCCAACCCAGGGGCTCCCAAATACTCAGTGTACTTGGTACCCACCCCAGAGGCTCTCAAATACTTCAGTGTACTTGGTACCCACCCCAGGGGCACCCAAATACTCAGTGTACTTGGTACCCAACCCAGGGGCTCCCAAATACTTCAGTGTACTTGGTACCCACCCCAGAGGCTCTCAAATACTTCAGTGTACTTGGTACCCAACCCAGGGGCTCCCAAATACTTCAGTGTACTTGGTACCCACCCCAGAGGCTCTCAAATACTTCAGTGTACTTGGTACCCAACCCAGGGGCTCCCAAATACTTCAGTGTACTTGGTACCCAACCCAGGGGCTCCCAAATGCTTTAGGGTACTTGGTAACCGATGATTTCCTGACAGGGCAACGTGAAATATTAAACCTGCATGTTGTAAGACTGTGACCGATTGTGAACTTGGGGCAAAGGAGAAACTAATTTGTTATAACTATTTGTATAGGTCTCTAACTAACTGAGGAGAGACTAATTTGTTATAACTATTTGTATAGGTCGCTAACTAACTGAGGAGAGACTGATTTGTTATAACTATTTGTATAGGTCTCTAACTAACTGAGGAGAGACTAATTTTTTATAACTATTTGTATAGGTCGCTAACTAACTGAGGAGAGACTGATTTGTTATAACTATTTGTATAGGTCTCTAACTAACTGAGGAGAGACTAATTTTTTATAACTATTTGTATAGGTCTCTAACTAACTGAGGAGAGACTGATTTGTTATAACTATTTGTATAGGTCAATAACTATCTGATGTAAGGTAAAACGTTAGGATATTAAATACATTTTATAATAATAATTTGATAATTTATATAGCGCAGTACCACAACAAACAGATGGGCTTACAGTGCTTCACATACAGATATTATTATGTTGTTATTATTGGTGCTAAAATTATATTTATTTTATACAAAAATCTATTCGTGTAATTCTGAATAATTTACTTGTTAGAAATAGATTTTATAAATCCTATTGGCAGATCATACTTCACTTATGGAATCTGTTAAGCTCAAAACATTAGACTTAATTTTTTTCTAATTCAATTTTGAGGGTCAGTAAATTTAATTCCATAATTCTGAGGTTTACGCGTCATTCAGTCAGTCAGTCAGTCAGTCAAGTTATCAGTATCAATACAAAACAACAAAATAAATTCCCAATATTCGTCTAAAGTCTAAATGATAGCCTTAAAAATACAGCAAATGAATTCTGTCAGTAAGTCTTTTTTTGCTTTCGGAATAGGAAAAACTTGATTTAAAAATCTGCGAGTGCAATGAGGGTTGTTAAACTATGAATATATTTCATGAGTGGTGAAAAGTGTGTGTGTTTGGGGGGGGGCGTACCATAATGGGGGCCAGCGAAAACTGGGACGCCTGCAACGTTAAAGTGAGTTCCATCGTTTATATTTTTAACGGGGGCTAGGGGTTGGGAGTGGTGCAATCCCCGTACGCCATGACTAGAAGGTGGGATATACGTCAATCATGGTGGGATATACGCTAGTCATGGTGGGATATACGTTGTTCATGGTGGGATATACGCTAGTCATGGTGGGATATACGCTAGTCATGGTGGGATATACTCTAGTCATGGTGGGATATACGTTGTTCATGGTGGGATATACGCTAGTCATGGTGGAATATACGCTAGTCATGGTGGGATATACGCTAGTCATGTTGGGATATACGCTAGTCATGGTGGGATATAGCCATGGCGGGATATACGCTAGTCATGGTGGGATATACGCTAGTCATGGTGGGATATACGCTAGTCATGGTGGGATATACGCTACTCATGGTGGGATATACGGTACTCATGGTGGGATATACGCTAGTTATGGCGGGATATACGCTAGTCATGGTAGGATATACGCTAGTCATGGTGGGATATACGCTAGTCATGGTGGGATATACGCTAGTCATGGTGGGATATACGCTAGTCATGGTGGGATATACGCTAGTCATGGTGGGATATACGCTAGTCATGGTGGGATATACGCTAGTCATGGTGGGATATACGCTAGTCATGGGGGATATACGCTAGTCATGGTGGGATATACGCTACTCATGGTGGGATATACGCTAGTAAGAGTGGGATATACGCTAGTCAAGGTGGGATATACGCTAGTCATGGCGGGATATACGCTAGTCATGGTGGGATATAGTCATGGTGGGATATACGCTAGTCATGGTGGGATATACGCTAGTCATGGTGGGATATACGCAAGTCATGTTGGGATATACGCTAGTCATGGTGGGATATAGTCATGGTGGGATATACGCTAGTCATGGTGGGATATACGCTAGTCATGGTGGGATATACGCAAGTCATGTTGGGATATACGCTAGTCATGGTGGGATATAGTCATGGTGGGATATACGCTAGTCATGGCGGGATATACGCTAGTCATGGTGGGATATACGCTAGTCATGGCGGGATATACGCTAGTCAAGGTGGGATATACGCTAGTTATGGCGGGATATACGCTAGTCATGGTGGGATATACGCTAGTCATGGTGGGATATACGCTAGTCATGGTGGGATATACGCTAGTCATGGTGGGATATACGCTAGTCATGGTGGGATATACGCTAGTCATGGTGGGATATACGCTAGTCATGGTGGGATATACGCTAGTCATGGGGGATATACGCTAGTCATGGTGGGATATACGCTACTCATGGTGGGATATACGCTAGTAAGAGTGGGATATACGCTAGTCAAGGTGGGATATACGCTAGTCATGGTGGGATATAGTCATGGTGGGATATACGCTAGTCATGGTGGGATATACGCTAGTCATGGTGGGATATACGCAAGTCATGTTGGGATATACGCTAGTCATGGTGGGATATAGTCATGGTGGGATATACGCTAGTCATGGTGGGATATACGCTAGTCATGGTGGGATATACGCAAGTCATGTTGGGATATACGCTAGTCATGGTGGGATATAGTCATGGTGGGATATACGCTAGTCATGGCGGGATATACGCTAGTCATGGTGGGATATACGCTAGTCATGGCGGGATATACGCTAGTCAAGGTGGGATATACGCTAGTCATGGTGGGATATACGCTAGTCATGGTGGGATATGCGCTACTCATGGTGGGATGTACGCTAGTCATTGTTGGATATACGCCAGTTATGGTGGGATATACGCTAGTAAGAGTGGGATATAGTTATGGCGGGATATACGCTAGTCATGGTGGGATATACGCTAGTCCTGGTGAGATATACAATAGTCATGTAGGGATATACGCTAGTTATGGTGGGATATACGCTAGTCATGGTGGGATATACGCTAGTCATGGTGGGATATACGCTAGTCATGGTGGGATATACGCTAGTTATGGTGGGATATACCCTAGCCATGATGGGATATACGCTAGTTATGGTGGGATATACGCTAGTCATGGTGGGATATACGCTAGTCATGGTGGGATATACGCTAGTCGAGGTGGGATATAGTTATGGCGGGATATACGCTAGTCATGGTGGGATATACGCTAGTCCTGGTGAGATATACAATAGTCATGTAGGGATATACGCTAGTCATGGTGGGATATACGTTAGTCATGGTGGGATATACGCTAGTCGAGGTGGGATATAGTCATGGCGGGATATACGCTAGTCATGGTGGGATATACGCTAGTCCTGGTGAGATATACAATAGTCATGGTGGGATATACGCTAGTCATGTTGGGATATACGCTAGTCATGGTGGGATATACGCTAGTCATGGTGGGATATACGCTAGTCATGGTGGGATATACGCTAGTCATGGTGGGATATACGCTAGTCATGGTGGGATATACGCTAGTCATGGTGGGATATACGCTAGTCATGGTGGGATATACGCTAGTCATGGTGGGATATACGCTAGTCATGGTGGGATATACGCTAGTCATGGTGGGATATACGCTAGTCAAGGTGTGATATACTCTAGTCAGGGTGGGATATACTCTAGTCAAGGTGGGATATAGTAATTGCGGGATATACGCTATTCATGCTATCAATCTGTCCTGTAACAGAAAGGTAAATGAGGAATGAAAATGTTCATATCGAAAAAAACAGAAAACAAACAAACAAACATACCTATGCTAGCCGTCGTAGATAATGTTACGGTGATGGGGGAGGGTGGGATTTTAAATAGCAATTATATTTTTAACGAAATTTCCCTTGGGAAAAATAGCGTTAATATATTTGAAAAGTCTGTCCTGTCTGTTCGAGCTTTGAACAGCAACTCCTCCTGAGCCATGCTAGATAGAGGGTTCGGCTCGTTTGCAAATATGTTAAAGAGCTCCCAATGATGTGCATGGGCGAAAAAAAAATTACCGAAAAGGTTTAGTGGATTTCCTGGAAAATAAAAAAAAACGATAAAATATCAATATTTTGCCAATTTCTCGCCAACCATAACATCTATCGGGTTGAAACAAACGCCAATTAATAGATAATCTTATCTTATCTTATCTGTTTACAGACGCTCCTTCTATACAGAAGATTATTGCGTCCTACGCTTATCTATGGTTTGTGTTTAGTCCTGCATTTTTATTAGAGATTTAAATGTTGATAAAGTGTTGGTTTTCCTGGATTCTTCAGGCAACCCATTCCACGCCCGAATTCCGGACGGGAAGAAGGAAAACTTGTATGTGTTTGTTCTTGCATACGGAATAAGAAAGGTGTTTTTATCCTTATGTCTATCTGAGGGTTGTATTAAGTTATCTTTGTGTTGTATTTCTAAATTAGAATTAATTGCTTTATGTATGATTACTACTTTGCTCTTGGTTCTTCTATCCTCTAGTGTTTCAAGGTTTAATGATTTAACTAATGGTGTTACTCTTGTCAGTTTCGAATATTCTCCAGTAATGAATCTGGCAGCTCTTTTTTGAATTTGTTCTAGTTTATCAATGTTTTCTTTGGTGGATGGGTCTCATACAGAAGATGCATATTCTAGTGCAGGTCTCACCAAAGTGAGGTAGCATTTTAGTTTTATATCTCTATTACATTTGTTAAAGTTCCTTTTTATAATGCCTAAGGTTTTGTTTGATTTTTTAATAACTTCATTGACATGGGGATTCCATGATAGTTTCTCATTTATTAAGACTCCTAAGTATTTTGCATCTTTAGTTTGGGTTAATTCTTTTCCATGAATGTAATATTTTGAATTTATTTGTTTCTTTTTCTTTGTTACTCTTAACAGTTGACACTTTTCTGGATGGAAAGACATACTCCAGTTAGTTTCCCATTTTATCAATTCATCTAAGTCTTTTTGTAAAATTTTGCTATCTTGTTCTGATTTAATTGTTCTATAGATTATACAATCATCAGCAAATAGCCTAACTTTTGTACCTGTTGAGATGTTGTTGGGTAAATCATTTATATAAATTAAAAAGAGTAAAGGACCTAGCACAGTTCCTTGTGGAACTCCTGAGTTAACCTTTATTGGGGCAGATTTAGATCCATTAATTATTACAGTTTGCTCGCTGCCCAAAAGGAAGTCTTGGATCAAGTGATGTAAGGAACCTGAGATTCCAAAGTAGTTAAGTTTTTTAAGTAAACTAAGGTGGTGAACTTTGTCAAATGCTTTTGAGAAGTCTAGTAATATTGTATCTATTTGATCATTTTTGTCCAAGCCTTTTGATAGTTCATCTATTAAACCTATTAATTGTGTTTCACGTGATCTGTTTTTTCTAAAGCCGTGTTGATGTGGGCATAGGGCATTATATTTTTCAAGGTGGTTAACTATTCTACTATATATTATGTGTTCTAGTAATTTACAGGTGATACTAGTAAGTGATAAAGGCCTGTAATTACCAGGGTCTGATTTATCCCCTTTCTTAAAGAGTGGACTTACATTAGCTAATTTTCAATCCTGGGGCACTTTACCCTGGTTTAGAGAGGCTTGAAAGAGAACTACAAGGATTGGGGACAGTTCATTGCTTAGTTCTTTTAATAATCTTGCAGGCAAATCATCTGGGCCAGTAGCTTTGTTTATTTTAAAGTTTTTTAGGAGTGAATGTATACCTATCTCATCTACAGTTATGTTACCTATTTCCTCCATTTTATTTAAATTTATTAAAACTTCCTTGTCACCTGAGGCAGAAAAAGATGATGCAAAATATGTGTTAAGGATATTAGCTTTAGTTTCATTATCATTGTAGGTTTTATTATTTGAGCCTTTTAGTGTGGCTATTCCTGAAGGTTCCATTTTTTTAGATTTGATAAAGGACCATAAGCTTTTATTGTTATCTTTGGTAATTACATTGTTTATATATTCATTTTGGAGGTTCCGACTAAGTTTTTGTGTCAAGTGTTTAATCTTTAAGTATTTTTTGTGTATCCTATATGAATTGGTAGCTTTATATTTCTTAAATAAGTTCTCTTTTAGTTTGCATAGCTTTTTCAATCTAGAATTGAACCAGCATTTGTTAATTTTATTTGATGTTAGTTTTGTTGGAACATTCTCATCCATTATAGTTTTTAGATTTGTTTTTATATCTTTCCAAATTTCTTCTACTGGGCTATTTGTGTTAAATTTACTTAGGAAAGTTTGTTGGAAGTTAGCCGCTGATTGGTGTAGTTTTATTGAATTACATTTATTCCAAAGATAGATTATTCTTCTAGGTATCTTATTAATTTTAGTTTTTATTGTATTGGTGACCCTAACAATATCATGGTCGGACAGTCCTGGAATTATTTTATAGTCTAACACTAGTCCTGGTCTATTTGTTAGGAATAAATCCAACGTTTTATTTTTCCTTGTTGCTGTTTTTACTATCTGTTCTAGGTTTATGTTGTTTATAGTGTCTAGGAAGTGTTCATTAATTTCTTTGTTAGTTTGATGGTTATCAATTGTATAATTTTTCCAATTTATATCTGGAAGATTAAAGTCCCCCATAATCCATAGAACTGCATTTTTATTATTCTCTTTTATGAAAGTTAATTGACTACAAAGATTGTTCATGTATTCTGGGTTTGTATTCGGAGGTCTATATATACTGCCTACAATAAGTGGGGATGAGTTTGGTGTAATTATTTTACAATAAATAGACTCTATATTAAAATTTTGCTGTGTAGTAATTTCTTCAGCTATGATATTTGATTTAATTGCAAGTAGCACTCCTCCATAATTGTCTGATCTGTCTTTCCTAAAAATATTATAATTGGTGTTTAAAATCTCAGAGTTATATATGTTGGGGTTCAACCAAGTTTCAGAACCAGCAATTATGTCTGGTTCTTCTGTTTTTATAAGTAGTTCTAAATCTGGAATTTTATTTTTTAAGCTTTGGAAATTAACTATTTACTAATAATAATGTGAACAATGTTTGAGAAAGAATTGTTGAAAAATCTATTTTTGCTCGACTCCCTTAATTTTAGCAGCAATTTGTAGATAGCAATTGTTTTGTTTAGTTTCATAATTATTGATTTGAAATGACTTTTAACGTAATCTTGAATGATAGTTAATGGGGTTTTCCCGCTTTGTGAATGCTAATGTTAGATTAGTGCGCGGTGTGCTATATATTGACACATTCTTGGTGTGATGTAGCGAGAGGGGATATGACCAGCGACAATTTTGGGAAAAACCTAGCCAACATGTCAAAAAAAACCTAGATCCGAAAGAAAAAAACCTAGACACGCTAAAAATAAACAAATATGACGTCACAAAAGCTCCCACTCCTCAAAAGGTATTTCCTTCTTAAAATTAAAATGTATCATGTTTCTAACCAATTTTTACGTCATTATTAAGTATCATTTTAGTGTAAGACTGCATTCTAATATAGTAACTCGCGCGGAGCCATTTAATACGTCATTAAATAAATTTGTTGCAAGCAATCAAATATTTAAGTGGAGCTTTCATTTAAAATTGTGCATTTTTTATGTGACGTCACAGTTCTTAAACACCTCCCTCTCCATTGTGACACATCTCACTTAAGTGTGACATCCCCCTCCTTTTAGATGCGAATAATCATTTATGGACCCCCTAAGGTATGTTGTACATAACTATTTGTAAAATATACCTACATCTGCATTTATTCATCACTTATGTCATCTTTCTTATAAATCTTATTGGCAATCTTTTCAGCATTCTTTGCATCATTCTTATTTTATCTAATTAAAGATAGCTCCTTTTATACAGGATATTATTGAGTCCTACTTTTATCCATTGTTTATTTCTAGTCTTGTATTTTTATTTGAGTTTTAAATGTTGATAGAGTTTTGGTTTTCCTCGTTTGATCAGGTAACCCATTCCACTTCCAAAGCCCGGACGGAAAGAACGAGAATTTTTATGACTTTGTTGTTGCATACGGAGTAGGAACGTGTTTTTATAACTTTGTCTATCTGAGGGTAGTATTAGATTATCTTTGGTCTATATCAAAATCACTTGAAAGAATATGCTCTCAACGCAGGCAGAAGAAAATGGTAGAGCTGTTAGTTTGTGATGACGTGTAATAAAATTGAATATTTTGGCTCATTTCATTGGTTTTATCTCATACCAGATTTCTTTTGACAGATGGTACTGGTACCACAGCAGCGCCACCTTTAGAATTCAGTGAGGTAGAGCTATATATAATATATATCATAATATTTTATATAACATTACAGAGCGAGTGAAAAAAACTGTTGCCATCTAATGCCTAATTTTATTTTTGAAAAATCGACTTTGTTTAGGACATTAATTGCGCAAGTTTATTTTTTAAACTTAAATATCGTTTATTTACTTTAAAAAAATAAAAACCTAGATTATAGCTATTTTGGAAATAAAAAACCTAGAAACCTAGACAAGGTCGAAAAAACCTAGATCTAGGTTGAAAAACCTAGCGCTGGCAGCACTGGATATGACGTCTTATTTTATTTACTTTCAGAATTACTGATTTGAAATGACTGTTAATGTAATCTAGAATGATTTCCCTTGGATAAAAAAATCGGAAATTCTTTGTTGGAAATTGAATTTAAATTCTCATTCCAGTTTTTATTACTTGTTTTATAAAGTGTTTTTTTTTAAAAAGCCTTGCAAGTTATTTAGCAGGATCGTCCGCCGATCTGTTTATGTCAGTGCTATTTTGGCGGATTGTTACTAGGAATAAATACAATAATGTGGCTTAAATGTTTACAGCTTTGTCAAATATGTTAGGAAAGATAATCTTGCCCATTTTAAAGCTTTTTCGCTTTAAAAAAAAGTAACGATTGAGTTACTCATTGCACATCTAAATTTTCTATGTAACTTTTTGAAAATCCTACAAAATCTTTAAAAAAATATATTGTTACTTTTTTATTTTTATAGATCAATACTTATGGGAATATTTCCAGTTTTGTCAAGTTTGAAAAAGACTATTTATGCCTCCTACTCAGTATTTGTTGGCACTGCATTGTTTCCCTTGACTACGTCCTGAAAATTGTACGTTGTCAACTGATAAGGTCAAGGTCGTAAGTTTATAGTTCATCTCATCAACTCCCGACATTTGAACGAGGTTTCTAATAACTAACAGACATGAACGTCATCAGATCACTTTCCTGTCATAGCGAAGGTTCTCACATGTTAGTGTCCACCAACTCATACCGTTCAACAATTAAAGGTTCTCACATGTTAGTGTCCACTAACTCATACCGTTCAACAATTAAAGGTTCTCACGACATGTTAGTGTCCACCAACTCATACCGTTCAACAAAGGTTCTCACGACATGTTAGTGTCCACCAACTCATGCCGTTCAACAATTAAAGGTTCTCACATGTTAGTGTCCACCAACTCATGCCGTTCAACAATTAAAGGTTCTCACGACATGTTAGTGTCCACTAACTCATGCCGTTCAACAATTAAAGGTTCTCACGACATGTTAGTGTCCACTAACTCATGCCGTTCAACAATTAAAGGTTCTCACGACATGTTAGAGTCCACCAACTCATACCGTTCAACAATTAAAGGTTCTCACATATTAGTGTCCACCAACTCATACCGTTCAACAATTAAAGGTTCTCACATGTTAGTGTCCACTAACTCATACCGTTCAACAATTAAAGGTTCTCGCATGTTTGTGTCCGCCAACCCATGCTTTTCAACAAATAAAGATTCACAAATTTTTTTTACCACCCTATGCCTTTCAACAAATATAGGTTTTCACAGTTTGTGTCCGCCAACCCATGATTTTCAACTAATAAAGGTTCTCATATGATTGTCCTACCACCCCATGCCATTTAACAAATAAGGTTGTCACACCCTTTCTGTCGTCACTCCTAAAGTCCTTCCTATGACGACATAGCTCTTTACCCTGTTATAGACACAATATGCCAGATAACCCAGTACAAAGAGGTCATTGATAGGCACGCCTGAACATTTTAGCCCATCCATATATTTTTGTAGGCATGAGAAAATTTATTTTGTCCTTTTTAGTGCATTGGAATAAAAGCGTGTTTTAAAATATCCATTTTAACCCATTTTTTAAAATAACCTTTATTATTTTCTTTGTTTGTCTAAAGTGAATAAATTAATAGAAATGGAAGCATATTTCGAAGAATATTATTTTTCTTTATTATTAAAACTAGTTTTTATATCTTAATATATGTTTAGACTTTGGAGTTAATGTTTCAGAGAAAAAAAGTCTTAAAATCATAACAAAAGTTTGTTTCCTGGCCAGACAGGTAGAAACCATAAACCCCACGAAGAAAGAGGATATTCAGTTTGGAAGACAAATCAACGTTTTAACCGCTAGCATAGGATGAAAATGGCGAGGGTTTTCCACCCCTATGATATTTAATATGGGGCCAAGCAGCGTTTTCAATGAAGGTTACAAAAAGATAGAAATGTTAGTGATTAATCAGCGTTAGCCAATATTTTAGGATAAACTTCAACTCGGCTCAAAATGTTGAGCTTCTAAAGATGTGATTGAATTTGATAAATTTTAGGAATGTATTTATTTTGACCCAGTAAAAACAATAATATATTTTAAAAAGGTAGAAAGTGGCAAGTGTAACTAACAAGACAGCACTTCCTGGAGTTGATCAAAGTTCAAAGGTCAGTATTTGAGAGATATTTTCTTTGATGATATAGGTACCTTGATATGACAAGTTATACACAGACATTATGTGACGTATGGACTGCACAAACTTAAACCTTCAACGGCGTCTTGGCACCAAAACAATCACCAACCTTTGTGGCGTATGGACGTAAGACTACACAAACTTAAACCTTCAACGGCGTCTTGGCACCAAAACAATCACCAACCTTTGTGGCGTATGGACGTAAGACTACACAAACTTAAACCTTCAACGGCGTCTTGGCACCGAAACAATCACCGACCTTTGTGACGCATGGACGTAAGACTACACAAACTTAAACCTTCAACGGTGTCTTGGCACCAAAACAATCACCAACCTTTGTGGCGTATGGACGTAAGACTACACAAACTTAAACCTTCAACGGCGTCTTGGCACCGAAACAATCACCGACCTTTGCGACGCATGGACGTAAGACTACACAAACTTAAACCTTCAACAGCATCTTGGCACCAATACAATCACTTAAGGAAATTTACAAGTTACATGTTCAGTCATTTTTAACAATTCGCCCCCCCTAGAATAACAGGGTTCTATGTGACCTTTTTGTCGAACGGAGATATTCGCGTTTGAAAATTTGATGTTTGGATACGACAAACTATACATGTTTTTGTCAAAGTTTTTATTGCATTTTGTTTGTATTATCAATACAAGATATTACCATTTATTGTAATTTTTTTGGTGTTAATTTAAATTTTATATGATTTTTTAAAATTTTCAATAGAACCTTTTAATTCTGAAAATGCAATTTCAATTAATTATTACAAGGTTCTATTCTTTTTACGCTATAATTTTATTAGTTTACATAAAGAAAAAGTATGTATTCTTAATTAAGAGCTCTAATACTGATAAAGACAACAAAAATAACAACAAAGGATTATATTTAATTAAAGACAGACAATATTTGTGTATATTTTTCAAAGTATTATTTATTTATTTATTTGGACTAACATCAAAACTGTAACTTTTATTGTAAAAATAAATGATTTTAAACACAGCAAAAACTGTTCTTTGTATTTCTACATTATGAAATGTTACACACGGCTGGATAGCGAAGTCAGAAGTGTGCTCGCCTCACAAAGCTGAGGGGCGTGGGATCGAGCCCACGCAAAGCCACAATATAAATGATACGCTAACACCCCAGGAAGGGAATTGGGACACCCACTAGGTATAAACAAGTCCCGAATAAGCTCTAATGGGTTATGCGACTTTCTTTTTACTTTACTGTAAAGAGAAAAATGCTATAATTTGTATGTTACTTAAGTATGTTACTGTATGCTTGTCTATATTTCTGGTTTCATTTTCACATTTAAACTTGCAAATCTTTTTACAGTCTCTTAGATGCTGAATTTTCTTTTCAGGTTCCTTGTTCCTTATATTCATGTAAGCCTGACCAGCTTCAGACAATTTTTTCCTTTCATTGCATTTCTAATTGTCAGGATTGCTGTGTCTCTCCATTTTCAGCTTCTTTCTGCCATTGACTGTTATTCTCTTACTGATACAGTTACAGACCAAAGACGCGATGAGTATACTACTATAAGTAATGTAACTTATATTACTTATAATTATAACTACACATCTGACCTATTTTGCATTTAGAAACTATGTTTAAATAAAAATACTTACATGTCTTCTTCACTTCCTATGTCAGAAGTACCACCACATGGCAGTGGATAATTGTAGTCACTGCTATTCGTGCCATATTAACTCGAAAATATACTTGAATCACTATGTGTGACTACTTAGTTTGTGACTAAAAAATTATTTTCTGCTTTTTCATGCGAGATTCCACATTCCTCACTGCAGCTGGGCCTCATCTTTTTTAAAAGGTTTTTTGTTCATTTTATTTTCTACTTTTACGCGTTAACACAAGATTTGTAAAACTTAATTTCATTCATGAAGTCCTGTTAAATGTCCTGTTAGCCAAGTTCATCTAGAAACGAAATTTGTGAGCAAAATTATACATTTTCTATAAATATAAACTTACACATTCTTAACTCCTTTCCATATGTGCGCTGATCCACTTAGCAGAATTTTATTTTTTCACAACACATGGATTGTCTATATAAGACATTCTATGATTTCGCTTGTTCTATCTGGAATGATTTTCTATACACACTACACATATCATACACACAACAGGACTATGCATCACGGGAAGTGTGTCATTTTTAAATCCCTTATATTAACTTCACCGCCGTCTCTGTCTCTCTCTCTGTCTTGGGCTCGGCGGGCGGGCGGAAAAACAGAAGTAAAAAATGACCCACTTCCCATGATCCGATCGAACTGAAATTTGGAACACGGACCCGTCTAACCTAACAATGCATTGTATCAAAATTTCAGATCGATCGCACGTACCGTATTTAAATTAATGCATTTTTAGTTTATCCTTAAATGAGGTATGTAATTTAAATTCACATTTGTTATTGTTTTTTTGCCACGTGAAATTTTGAGCTGACGCATTGAGGCGACCCAACGAAACGACGGGCGCTTTTGTTTACATTTTACGTGTCACTCTGAGCTCGGTCAAGCGAATGGGTGACCAGACTTTTCCCCTCTCCCCCCCACCCACCCCTCCCCCCCACCCACCCCTCCCCCCACCCACCCCTCCCCCCCCACTAGGGTTATGATGCAAAGTTGAGTTAAGACAGATTCAGTCTGTAAATGTTTGAAAATGATCAATACTGTTAGTTATGTCTCATATATAAGGGATTTATAGTCAAAAACTTTGTTTTTACGGGTTTGTTTTTTAAATCCCTTATATTAACTTCACCGCCGTCTCTGTCTCTCTCTCTGTCTTGGGCTCGGCGGGCGGGCGGAAAAACAGAAGTCAAAAATGACCCACTTCCCATGATCCGATCGAACTGAAATTTGGAACACGGACCCGTCTAACATAACAATGCATTGTATCAAAATTTCAGATCGATCGCACGTACCGTATTTAAATTAATGCATTTTTAGTTTATCCTTATATGAGGTATGTAATTTAAATTCACATTTGTTATTGTTTTTTTGCCACGTGAAATTTTGAGCTGACGCATTGAGGCGACCCAACGAAACGACGGGCGCTTTTGTTTACAATTTACGTGTCACTCTGAGCTCGGTCAAGCGAATCGGTGACCAGACTTTTCCCCTCTCCCCCTCCCACCCACCCCTCCCTCCCTAGGGTTATGAAGCAAACTTGCGTTAAGACAGATTCAGTCTGTAAATGTTTGAAAATAATCAATACTGTTAGTTATGTCTCAAATATAAGGGATTTATAGTAAAAAAAACTTTGTTTTTACGGGTTTGTTTTATTAAATCCCTTATATTAACTTCGCGGCCGTCTCTCTCTCTCTCTCTCTCTCTCTGTCTTGGGCTCGGCGGGCGGGCGGAAAAACAGAAGTCAAAAATGACCCACTTCCCATGATCCGATCGAACTGAAATTTGGCACACGGACCCGTCTGACCTAACAATGCATCGTATCAAAATTTCAGATCGATCGAACGTACCGTAATTAAATTAATGCATTTTTAGTTTATCCTTATATGAGGTATGTAATTTCAATTCACGGTTTATTATTGTTTTTTTGCCACGTGAAATTTTGAGCTGACGCATTGAGGCGACCCAACGAAGCGACGGGCGCTTTTGTTTACATTTTACGTGTCACTCTGAGCTCGGTCAAGCGAATCGGTGACCAGACTTTTCCCCTCTCCCCCCCCACCCACCCCTCCCCCCCACCCCTCCCCCCCCACTAGGGTTATGATGCAAAGTTGAGTTAAGACAGATTCAGTCTGTAAATGTTTGAAAATAATCAATACTGTTAGTTATGTCTCATATATAAGGGATTTATAGTCAAAAACTTTGTTTTTACGGGTTTGTTTTATTTAAATCCCTTATATTAACTTCACCGGCGTCTCTCTCTCTCTCTGTCTCTCTCTCTCTCTCTCTCTCTGTCTGTCTGTCTTGGGCTCGGCGGGCGGAAAAACAGAAGTCAAAAATGACCCACTTCCCATGATCCGATCAAACTGAAATTTGGCACACGGACCCGACGAACCTAACAATGCATCGTATCAAAATTTCAGATCGATCGAACGTACCATAATTAAATTAATGCATTTTTAGTTTATCCTTATATGAGGTATGTAATTCAAAATTCACTGTTTGTTTGTTTTTTTTAAATTCCAGTTCCACGTGAGTTTGAGTTGACGCCGACCGTCGTGTTGACGACGACCGTCGTGCCGACACCCCCTCACATCCCACCCCCATTTATTAAAGACAAGGGACATCACTCAGTGTCAGTCTGTAAATGTTTAAAAATAATCACTACTGTTAGTTATGTCTCATATATAAGGGATTTATAGTCAAAAACTTTGTTTTTACGGGTTTGTTTTTTTGTTTTTTTTTAAAAATCCCTTATAGTAACTTCGCGGCCGTCTCTCTCCGTCTCTCTGTCTTGGGCTCGGCGGGCGGAAAAACAGAAGTCAAAAATGAACCACTTCCCATGATCCGATCGAACTGAAATTTGGCACAAGGACCCGTCTGACCTAACAATGCATCGTATCAAAATTTCAGATCGATCGAACGTACCATAATTAAAATAATGCATTTTTAGTTTATCCTTATATGAGGTATGTAATTCAAAATTCACTGTTTGTTTGTTTTTTTTAAATTCCAGTTCCACGTGAGTTTGAGTTGACGCCGACCGTCGTGTTGACGACGACCGTCGTGCCGACACCCCCTCACATCCCACCCCCATTTATTAAAGACAAGGGACATCACTCAGTGTCAGTCTGTAAATGTTTAAAAATAATCACTACTGTTAGTTATGTCTCATATATAAGGGATTTATAGTCAAAAACTTTGTTTTTACGGGTTTTTTTTTGTTTTTTTTTAAAAATCCCTTATAGTAACTTCGCGGCCGTCTCTCTCCGTCTCTCTGTCTTGGGCTCGGCGGGCGGAAAAACAGAAGTCAAAAATGAACCACTTCCCATGATCCGATCGAACTGAAATTTGGCACACGGACCCGTCTGACCTAACAATGCATCGTATCAAAATTTCAGATCGATCGAACGTACCGTAATTAAATTAATGCATTTTTAGTGTATCCTTATATGAGGTATGTAATTTCAATTCACGGTTTATTATTGTTTTTTTGCCACGTGAAATTTTGAGCTGACGCATTGATATTGAGGCGACCCAACGAAGCGACGGGCGCTTTTGTTTACATTTTACGTGTCACTCTGAGCTCGGTCAAGCGAATAGGTGACCAGACTTTTCCCCTCTCCCCCCCACCCACCCCTCCTCCCCCCCCACTAGGGTTATGATGCAAAGTTGAGTTAAGACAGATTCAGTCTGTAAATGTTTGAAAATAATCAATACTGTTAGTTATGTCTCATATATAAGGTATTTATAGTCAAAAACTTTGTTTTTACGGGTTTGTTTTATTAAATCCCTTATATTAACTTCACCGGCGTCTCTCTCTCTCTCTCTCTCTCTCTCTCTCTCTCTCTCTCTCTCTCTCTGTCTTGGGCTCGGCGGGCGGAAAAACAGAAGTCAAAAATGACCCACTTCCCATGATTCGATAGAACTGAAATTTGGCACACGGACCCGTCTAACCTAACAATGCATCGTATCAAAATTTCAGATCGATCGAACGTACCGTAATTAAGTTAATGCATTTTTAGTTTATCCTTATATGAGGTATGTAATTTAAATTCACGTTTTTTTTTGTTTTTTTTCTTCCAATTCCACGTGAGTTTGAGTTGACGCCGACCGTCGTGTTGACGCCGACCGTCGAGCCGACACCCCCTCACGTCCCACCCCCATTTTATTAAAGACAAGGGACATCACTCGGTGTCAGTCTGTCAATGTTTTTTCCCCTCTCCCCCTCCCACCCACCCCTCCCCCCTCCCACCCACACCTCCACCCCCCCCAGGGTTATGAAGCAAACTTGAGTTAAGACAGATTCAGTCTGTAAATGTTTGAAAATAATCAATACTGTTAGTTATGTCTCATATATAAGGGATTTATAGCCAAAAACTTTGTTTTTACGGGTTTGTTTTTAAATCCCTTATATTAACTTCGCGGCCGTCTCTCTCTCTCTGTCTTGGGCTCGGCGGGCTCGGCGGGCGGAAAAACAGAAGTAAAAAATGACCCACTTCCCATGATCCGATCAAACTGAAATTTGGCACACGGACCCGTCTGACCTAACAATGCATCGTATCAAAATTTCAGATCGATCGAACGTACCATAATTAAATTAATGCATTTTTAGTTTATCCTTATATGAGGTATGTAATTCAAAATTCACTGTTTTTTTTTAAATCTTAGTTCCATGTGAGTTTGAGTTGACGCCGACCGTCGTGTTGACGACGACCGTCGTGCCGACACCCCCTCACATCCCACCCCCATTTATTAAAGACAAGGGACATCACTCAGTGTCAGTCTGTAAATGTTTAAAAATAATCACTACTGTTAGTTATGTCTCATATATAAGGGATTTATAGTCAAAAACTTTGTTTTTACGGGTTTGTTTTATTTAAATCCCTTATATTAACTTCACAGGCGTCTCTCTCTCTCTCTCTCTGTCTTGGGCTCGGCGGGCGGAAAAACAGAAGTCAAAAATGACCCACTTCCCATGATCCGATCGAACTGAAATTTGGCACACGGACCCGTCTTACCTAACAATGCATCGTATCAAAATTTCAGATCGATCGAACGTACCGTAATTAAATTAATGCATTTTTAGTTTATCCGTATATGAGGTATGTAATTTTAAATTCACGGTTTGTTATTGTTTTTTTGCCACGTGAAATTTTGAGCTGACGCATTGAGGCGACCCAACGAAGCGACGGGCGCTTTTGTTTACATTTTACGTGTCACTCTGAGCTCGGTCAAGCGAATCGGTGACCAGACTTTTCCCCTCTCCCCCCCCACCCACCCCTCCCCCCCCCCACTAGGGTTATGATGCAAAGTTGAATTATGACAGATTCAGTCTGTAAATGTTTGAAAATAATCAATACTGTTAGTTATGTCTCATATATAAGGGATTTATAGTCAAAAACTTTGTTTTTACGGGTTTGTTTTATTAAATCCCTTATAGTAACTTCACCGCCATCTCTGTCTATCTGTCTGTCTTGGGCCCGCGGAAAAACAAAAGTAAAAAATGACCCACTTCCCGTGAAGCAATCGAGCTGAAATTTGGCACACGGACCCGTTTCACCTAACAATGCATCGTATCAAAATTTCAGATGGATCCAACTTACCGTAATTAAATTAATGCATTTTTAGGTTATCTATATAAACTATATGTAGCGGTCCCTATTGTTAACATTTTACGGGTCACTTGACTTCAGGCCAGCCACCGGTGAACACATCTCGTGTTTAAACCAGGTAAACCACCTGGAGTTGAGCTAACGCAGTGACGCCAACCGTCCATGTCCACACCCCCTCATCCTTTCCCCCAGTTTTAAAGCCAAGGGAGATAATTTCGGTTTCTGTCTGTAAATGTTTGTCGCGTTTGAACATAATCAATACTTTTAGTTATGTCTCATATATAAGGGATTTATAGTCAAAAACTTGTTTTTACGGGGTTGTTTTATTTTACTTTTGTTTTTCCTCCCGCCCGACCGCCTGCAAACCCAAGAGACGATGGTGAAGTTAATATAAGGGAATGAATTAATCAACCCCGTAAAAACAAAACTTTTGACTATAAATCCCTTTTATATGAGACATAACTAAAAAGTATTTATCATGCTTAAACATGACAAACATTTACAGACTGAGATTGCCTTAAATACCCTTTGTTGTAAAACGGAAAATGTTTTGGCCACGTATGGTTGAACTTAACTCAGCGTGAAGCGTAAAATGTCAACAAAAGCTTGCCGCTACATATAGAGATAAACTAAAAATGCATTAATTTAATTACGGTACATTCGATCGATCTCAAAATTTTAATAGCTTTATGCTCCCCACAAGCCAAACCTACTGTGAAAATTTCAGCTCTCTAGCAATTCAGAAAACGTGTTTACGAACGTTTTGAAAAAGTTGACGACAGAACCGGAAGCGTTGAATCTGGAATCCTTCACGAGTTAATAGGATAGGGGCCTCAAAAATTATGAGTAGAAGGCGTAGAAGGGTGCCGAAGTTTTAGTTTTCATTTTTAAAATAATTCGGTGACAGTGGCCACCTTTAGTTTAGACTGGACTGTGACTGACCTCGTTTTGGTTGGAAAGTTACTGGCCTCGATTCGAGACTTTCAAAAAGTCTTATCAGACTCACGTGTGAGTACCGGTTGGACGGCGTTACTTGTAGCCACTCTGACAGACCTTCCAGTAATGTCAGGAACTTTGTTTTTTCAATAATAATGAGAAAGTGAGACAGTGGAAAAGTGATAGCTGTCATTACCTCCCCTTCCTGTCCACTAATGACCGTGTACACGAGAGGCTCGCCAGCCAGGACTTTGATGTCGAGACCTGGCCGACAAGGAGACAAAATAACTCGCTTTCAATCCGTCGCCAGCTCGGATTCTGATATTTTATGGAAATGCTTGAAGGCGGGAAATCGGCTTCTTAATAGGCGGACGTGCCAAACAGAGACTAGCATCCTTTTAAAGATACTGGCTTTGTTGGAACAGGGAGAAAGTCTTTTGATTTAAATAATCGGTGATGACTTGATGGTTTTAATATGTTTAAATTTTAAAAAAATATTCAAATGTTCAATTGATCATGCAACGAAATTACTGCTTGGGTGCAAAGTTTTAATTTTCCATGTGCGCAGCCAGACGAGTCTGTTAAAAAAATCACTACTGATGCGAAACAAACTGTCACTTCATTTAAATATTTCATGGTATCTAAACTAAGAAATATTCATTAATCTGTTTAAAATTTACATTCAATTTTTCAATTAGCGTGAGATGGGACAACAATCAAAATTTTAAAATTTAAAATACCTGCCCAAAGTGCTTAATACTCGCACCTAGGGCTAAATATCTACCCAAAGAACTAAATGCTTTCAAAGGAGCCACACTTATATTTTAAGAGCTAAATAACCCAACCAAGTTCTACAGATCCATATGAAGTGCCGTGGAAGAGATAAATACCGAACACTTGTTGATAAGACACATTTTAATATCTATTTTTATAACAAGTCATCAAGTAGTCGCATGTGTGACAGGACTACACAATTACATGGCCACAAGCAAAGTCTTGGCTACATATAGGACTACACAATTACATGGCCACAAGCAAAGTCTTGGCTACATATAGGACTACACAATTACATGGCCACAAGCAAAGTCTTGGCTACATATAGGACTACACAATTACATGGCCACAAGCAAAGTCTTGGCTACATATTTTTGAGAGGGTTATGTGAAAACACATGTCTGCATGTTCTTATTTCATGTTATAAGGTGTTTATGTAATCCATGGAGTTATCGAACGTTTAGTCGATTCAAGTCTGATAGACTACTTTAGACGACATATTAGGTCGTGTGGCCAATAGAGGACAAATGACGACATATTAGGTCGTGTGGCCAATAGAGGACAAATGACGACATATTAGGTCGTGTGGCCAATAGAGGACAAATGACGACATATTAGGTCGTGTGGCCAATAGAGGACTAATGACGACATATTAGGTCGTGTGGCCAATAGAGGACTAATGACGACATATTAGGTCGTGTGGCCAATAGAGGACAAATGACGACATATTAGGTCGTGTGGCCAATAGAGGACAAATGACGACATATTAGGTCGTGTGGCCAATAGAGGACTAATGACGACATATTAGGTCGTGTGGCCAATAGAGGACTAATGACGACATATTAGGTCGTGTGGCCAATAGAGGACTAATGACGACAGAATAGGCCGTGTCGCCAATAGAGGACAAATGACGAGACATTAGGTCGTGTGGCCAATAGGGGAGAAATGATGACACACTATGTCGTGTGACAACAGAAGACTTATGCACTATACAACAAATCATTTTCATCAGCAAAGCTGTTGAGGAATAAACAAAAACAACTTTTTCGACATCAGATTCAGACAGGCTTCGTAACAAAACTAAATCTGTTGCAGCATCCAGGTCAAATCAAAGATGCGGATTGTTGTCTGTTGTAACTCTAGGGAACAATATTTTTGTTATAAATGCTCTGGACTCAATTGAAAGCTTCTGAAGTTGTGACCCGAAAATTTGTAATAGGAAAAAACGTGCCTCAAATAGCGGCTATAGAAATTTTGTTTTTAACATCGTTTTCTAGAATATATCATAGGTTCCCAAACTCTTCCGGGTGGCGAACCTTTTTATAAAAGCCATAGGAGGGGAACCCGGGCTCTAGATACAAGTTGCTGGTTGGACGAAGTGCCAATAGATTTGTGTTGTCCCGAAAACGACTTCGTTCTGTGTGTTAATGATACCAACAATGTTTCCATTGAGATACACGTCATACTGCTGATGTCTCATTTCTTTTCGACAGTTACAAAAAGTCTTTCATTATTTATAGAGATTTTGGCAAAGCGTATAGTTCTTTCAGCACCATGGTAGCTATTTAGCAAGCAAACAAAGGAATCCATACAATTATTTCAGATTCTATTACTGTTACTCTCTCCATTGCAAGGTACCCAGTTAGGATGATCAACATGGAATACAAGTTAAACATTGACGAATTAGTAACGTTAAAAAAAAAGAAAAGCTCTCAATTATGGCTATAAAAATAAATAAATGATTATAAATTTACGCCAAGAAAACGTGTCGAAATATACGTTTTTACATCTTCATCCGAACGTGTGCTGCGAGTACATGAAATAGCAAATCTCATAAGTCAGTGTTTTCTGAGAATCTCAGAGCGAATATTTATCAGTCAATTTGAACTGATTGTTAACGTTTCACACAATCAAATGTGTGATATTTTAAATCTTTGAACTCAAGATAGCGTTAAAATATAACATGTTTGTATGCGATATACGTACGTTATTGTATCAGCCCTATTGGTGATAGCACTCCAATACTCCCATGTATTGTACCACTGCAGCCCTGGATTTCTTCAAGTGTTTAGCAGCACACAAGCGTTATCAGATTTAGGAATTTTTTAACAGTGAAGCATGCTTGTCATTGTGTCTATACGTTCAATTTGAGAGAGATGTAGGGCTATCATTGACTGCCCACACGTTCATTCAAAGAAGTCTTTGTTCAATACTAACAGTCATATCCACAAATTATTATTTTTTAAAAAATTAGAATTAAGTACACATAAGCTTTTAACAGATACGAACCACCAGGCTTCTATTTATTATTATTTTTCTAATCACACAATTTGTTCAAATAATTCACTACCAAGGAGGCATATTCATTACTTTTTATATTAACTGTTTCTAAGGATCAAGAAAAAAAACACACAAAAAACAACAACAATAAATAAAGACATGATCAAAACTAGTTTATAGAGTACTCAACTTAAGGACGAGCAATAGACATGAAACTCACGCAAACTATACAGTAATACACAGGAAATGCTGCCATAGATACGAAATTTAGTCATATATATAAATATGCAGTCTTAATCCTTAAGATGGAGCTTTAAACATGAGGATTAAGACTACAGTAGAACTTCCAATGACCTTGTATTGACTGACCTCCTGTGAAGACTACAGTAGAACTTCCAAGGACCTTGTATTGACTGACCTGTGAAGACTACAGTAGAACTTCAAAGGACCTTGTATTGGCTGACCTCCTGTGAAGACTACAATAGAACTTCCAAGGACCTTGTATTGACTGACCTCCTGTGAAGACTACAGTAGAACTTCCAAGGATCTTGTATTGACTGACCTCCTGTGAAGACTACAGTGGAACTTCAAGAGACCTTGTAATGACTGCCCTCCACATGGCTTGTCTTGTCTCAAAGACCAACTACAGTAGAACTTCCAATGACCTTGTCTTGACTGACCTCCATCAGGCTTGACTTGTCTCGATGGCCGACTAAAAGGTATCCCCCCCCCCTTTTTCCCCAACAGCTGCCGATAGTGTTTGGTTTTTCTCATGACTGAGACATTTCATTTCCGTCGTTATACACTTTGTGAGCACTTCGATGACTAGAACTGGTGTATGAGGAGGAATTAACCCAGGACTAGAAGTAGTGTTTGAGGGTGGGGGGGGGTAAATCAGGACAACTCGGGCGGGGTCATCACGGTGCCATCGTGGTGTAATCACGGGGTCATCACGGTGTCATCGGCACAAGTGTAGAGCATCTTTTAAATTTTTAAAACCAAATCTCTATCCGAAGTCTATAATGTTCATGAACTTAATCACATTTGTCAGCTACCCATTGCCTATTGTGTAGTCCAAAGTAAGTTGTAGATATAAATAGTCTTTATTATAATTACAATCATCGCTTTCCATGGAAACACCAGTCGAAAACGCAACTACGTTTGGTGTGCAAAATTTCCCTTTGTCTAACGGAAGTGAAATTAATTTTCATATAACAAACATGCGAAGCAAAAAAAAATAATTTTTTAAATAATTTTTTATTAAAGCTTTCGGTGACGATCGAGGTAAAGAGAGAAAAAAGTAGCAATTATTTTAATTTTAAAAAACCTGAACTTGAAAGTAAACATGAGTAAATTGGAGCCACGCTAAGCCGCTGCCATTATATACCCCTTAGCTTGAACTACGGCGGCAATTATTTCGTTATAATTTTGGGTATCGTGTTCAAGTGGCGAAGAGAGCGTTTGTGAAAGGGCGCGGCAAAGAACAAGGGCACCCTAACATAGTGAAGTTCACCCCCACCCCAACTACTGTAACAGGACAGCAAAGCCCTAAAAGACATTGTTGAGAACATGACGTGCAGAGACTGTTGCGGCCTTTACTTCAATTCCCCTCAAAGGAATGACAAATTAATAAGAACTGCCCAGCCCGCGTCCTTGACCTTACGTTAGAACGGACTGGTCAACTTAACAACATCGTCTGCCCGACAGTCTGGTTTGGTTTATTGAGAATCTTGTAATGACAAGCAGTCTGCTATACAATTGACCTGATTATAGAAGTGTGACAATAGATTAACTTGTCTCTAGAGTGGTGCCACTCATACACTACATATGGGGGTAGGTAGGGTGGTGCCACTCATACACTACATATGGGGGTAGGTAGGGTGGTGCCACTCATACACTACATATGGGGGTAGGTAGGGTGGTGCCACTCATACACTACATATGGGTTTAGGTAGGGTGGTGCCACTCATACACTACATATGGGTTTAGGTAGGGTGGTGCCACTCATACACTACATATGGGTTTAGGTAGGGTGGTGCCACTCATACACTACATATGGGTTTAGGTAGGGTGGTGCCACTCATACACTACAAATGGGGGTAGGTAGGGTGGTGCCACTCATACACTACATATGGAGGTAGGTAGGGTGGTGCCACTCATACACTACAAATGGGGGTAGGTAGGGTGGTGCCACTCATACACTACATATGGGGGTAGGTAGGGTGGTGCCACTCATACACTACAAATGGGGGTAGGTAGGGTGGTGCCACTCATACACTACATATGGGGGTAGGTAGGGTGGTGCCACTCATACACTACATATGGGGGTAGGTAGGGTGGTGCCACTCATACACTACAAATGGGGGTAGGTCGAGTGGTGCCACTCATACATCCCAGTGAGTCAACTCCTATGTATGTGGGGGCGGGTAGTGTAGGGTTTTAACGTTATCACGAGGCTGTCTCATAAAGTTTGATACGTGTGATAGATCGCGCCCAAAGCCCAAGACATTCTATAGCAAATGACCACGTTTGACCGATATGCTGGGATCAAACTCCAGTCCACTGGCCGCTAATGGCGGACATACATCCTGACGGGTGGCGAGAGAAGGACAACATGACATCATTATAACCCCCACCCCACCACCCCAACGTGGTGGGATGACGCGGAGATGGGTAAAATACGGAGACAGTTGTGGCTCCCTGTCGATGGAAGGACACGTGATCGCAATAACTAATCACATAGTTAAATATTGGAGTTGTAACTAATCACACAGTTAAATATTGGAGCTGTATCTAATCCTAACCTTTACAGCTAGTTACCTTATAGACAGATATTGCAGTGGTTTTAAACCGTAAATGGAAACAGAAATTAGTGTGTTTTTTTTCTTTTCTTTAATGAATGTGACGTGTACAGCGTGCTATCTTGAAACGGATCAGAAATACTAGTGCCATATGTCATGGCATACAATCAGACACACATTCCCGAACATAGAGGACATATTAAGCATGCATCGTTGATTCAGAGATTATCTACTAAAGTTCACTTATAACGCAAACATTTAATGCGATCAAATATCTACAAAGTTGACAGAGGCTAAAAGCAACCCCCCCAAAAAATTCAGTAAAGAAAGTACTCTGTTCAGAAAGTACTTAGTTTAGAAAGTACAGAACAGTAAAAATGAAATTGAAGGTCACAACTGAATTACAAGAAAATAGCTCTATTTGTCCATATTAGCCAGCATACTCATGGCGCTCTCATTACCTATATATATATATAATTCACCAGAAATTAGGACAAGCACAAACGTGTGCAAATAAGTATGACGAATGACCCTCGCTGGGGTCGACCAATCACAGTTTATGGTTGTAAAGCGAGGGTGGATCAGGGGGGCAGGTAACAACAAACGTAGTGCGCATGTCTTGAGACCAACAATACGTCGACGATCCCCCCGACTTTCACTCAGGTTGCTTTCATTTCTTCGTTCTGTAGTTTGTGTCCGTTGTTTCTCTCTTTTATATGATCTATCTATGAGCATGTCTGTGGCGTATGCTACGCCACGGGTCGTATCTAGTGTAGCCATATTTGACCATGTTAGTCTAGCATGCTCACAGGGCCTGAATTTCAAATTTATGTTTGATTGAAGGAGTCACTAGATTTTTACTACATTAAAACAACGGAAGTGTAACGTCACAATTCATACAACAAAGTCTCGCAGGAACCAACTTGTCACATCTTCTCGCCAATACAACAACCAACTTGTCACATCTTCTGTCCAATACAACAACCAGCTTGTCACATCTTCTGCCCAATACAACAACCAGCTTGTCACATCTTCTGCCCAATACAACAACCAGCTTGTCACATCTTATTTCCTATATAACAACCAGCTTGTCACATCTTATTTCCTATATAACAACCAGCTTGTCACATCTTATTTCCTATATAACAACCAGCTTGTCACATCTTATTTCCTATATAACAACCAGCTTGTAGCTTGTCCCATCTTCTCGCCAATAAACAATCAACTTGTCACAATGTCTGTCCTATATAACAACCAACTTGTCACAATGTCTGTCCTATATAACAACCAACTTGTCACATCTTCTGTCCTATATAACAGCCTATCAATCCTCTTTCTCCCGGTCTAATATATCACGTGACAGAGTTGTTTGCTCTGCCGAGCACGTGATCTTTAAATCGAAGTGCGCATGTCTTGGTTCCTGTATAACTGCCCCTGTGTTCGACCCGAGCATACCTTTCCCAGGCGTCCAATTGACAGGTCAACCATTCGGGTCTGCTGAGCAGAAGTAGATGAATGTGTGAGCATGAAGTAATCGCAGAAATCAAACATTCGGCCGTCTGCTGCTAACAATTCGATTACGGTTACTGGGGTCACCGAAAGGAGATTTATGGCCAGATTTGTCAGCGCTAAGATTGTGTCTGTGATATTTCCTGGCAACTCACGAGACAATATCCACGAAAGTAAATGGATATATGAAGTGGCGAATGTCTTGGGTTTTATAACACTGTAACATTATGTCGCACGTCACACTTGTCATAACGCTACACTATGAACTCATCTATTACATTGTAACATTATGTTGTACGCCACACTTGTAATAACGCTACACTATGAGCTCATCTATTACATTGTAACAATATGTTGTATGCCACACTTGTAATAACGCTACACTATGAACTCATCTATTACATTGTAACATTATGTTGTACGCCACACTTGTAATAACGCTACACTATGAGCTCATCTATTACATTGTAACAATATGTTGTATGCCACACTTGTAATAACGCTACACTATGAGCTCATCTATTACATTGTAACATTATGTTGTACGCCACACTTGTAATAACGCTACACTATGAACTCATCTATTACATTGTAACATTATGTTGTACGCCACACTTGTAATAACGCTACACTATGAGCTCATCTATTACATTGTAACATTATGTTGTACGCCACACTTGTAATAACACTACACTATGAGCTCATCTATTACATTGTAACATTATGTTGTACGCCACACTTGTAATAACACTACACTATGAGCTCATCTATTACATTGTAATAACGCTACACTATGAACTCATCTATTACATTGTAATAACACTACACTATGAACTCATCTATTACATTGGTGTCCATCTAAACTAGGATTATTCTATCCCTTGTAAAAATGGAAAGAATAATTTCACTGAAATTGGCCAAAGAGCACATTTGTCATATATACGTTTAATCTTCCTGTTTTATTCCCTTTACATGGTTTAACTGTTTCACCGCTCATCCGTAATATAACTGTTTAATGTCATCAGTAATATAACTGTTTATTGTCATCCGTAATATAACTGTTTGTCATCCGTAATATAACTGTTTGTCATCCGTAATATAACTGTTTGTCATCCGTAATATAACTGTTTAATGTCATCCGTAATATAACTGTTTATTGTCCTCCGTAATATAACTGTTTAATGTCATCCGTAATATAACTGTTTGTCATCCGTAATATAACTGTTTAATGTCATCCGTAATATAACTGTTTGTCATCCGTAATATAACTGTTTAATGTCATCCGTAATATAACTGTTTAATGTCATCCGTAATATAACTGTTTAATGTCATCCGTAATATAACTGTTTAATGTTATCCGTAATATAACTGTTTGTCATCCGTAATATAACTGTTTAATGTCATCCGTAATATAACTGTTTAATGTCATCCGTAATATAACTGTTTATTGTCATCCGTAATATAACTGTTTAATGTCATCCGTAATATGATTGTTTAATGTCATCTGTAATTATAACTGTTTAATGTCATCCCTTGCCCAAAACAACTGCTCTTCCGCCTCCCCCGTACACAATACATGCCCTACTTCCCTTACCGATATAATGCTGGATCATAATGATATCCTTTACACAGGACATACATTCCGAAGGCAAACCACCCATCACAAATATGTTAATATTTCATAGCAGTATTTTTATACCGTTATACTTAATACGAGTATGTGTATGCCAGTATATTTTATCATGATATGTTTATACCAATAAGCTTGAAACAAAAATGTTTTATAGCAGTATGTTTTATACCAGTATGTATTTATAACAGTTTGTATTATAACAGTATATTTTATACCAGTATGTTTTATAGATTTATTTCAATACCAGTATGTATTATAACAGTATATTTTATACCAGTATGTATTATAACAGTATATTTTATACCAGTATGTTTTATAGATTTATTTCAATACCAGTATGCTTGAATTTAATATGTTTTATACCATTATGATTTATACCAGTACTAGCGTATCACCCGTCAAAAATGACGGAAGTTTTCAGCTGAAATCTATTTATTTTATTTAAAAAATGCACTTTTTTTAGGGCGCCTACGGCGCCGACCTTTTTCAAAAGCCCAACTAACTTGTCCTTGTTTGATAAATACGAAATATTAAACTTTTTGAAATGTACACAAAGTATTTTATAATAGGGGTTGTAGGGCGCCTACGGCGCCCCCTTTGTTTTTTTATTTTATAATTAACCATCATCAAATCCTCTTTTTACATTGATCCCTTTTCCAAAATTAAAATATGAACGAAGACAATGACGTCATATAATAATTTTTTTATAGCGCATCCATAATTTGCACACCTTTTGATGCATTGGTGCAGTAATTTGGTTTTCCCTGCTTTCTAAAATTAGTAGCGTCAGGACTGACAGACACTACTTGCGTGACAATTGCAAATTATATTGTTTAATGTTTTACTCCAGTACGCTTTCTATGAGTATTTATTATACTATTATACTTTTTAACCACGTGGATGAGCTCCTATCTCCCTCTCAACCTCCCTACCCCCATCGCTCTCTCTCTCTCTCTCTCTCTCTCTCTCTCTCTCTCTCGCCCTCTCTCTCTCTCTCTCTCTCTCTCTCTCTCTCTCTCCCTCCCTCTCTCTCTCTCTCTCTCTCTCTCTCTCCCTCTCTCTCTCTCTCTCTCTCTCTCTCTCTCTCCCTCTCTCTCTCTCTCTCTCTCTCTCTCTCTCTCTCTCTCTCTCTCTGGTTTTCTTTTCTCTCTCTGTCTCTCTCTGTTTTATCGCTCATTCTAATGGAAGAGTAAAGAAAGGAAAGGACATACCATGAATACGTGGATCACAAGGAATATTAACTAATATGACAGACTACAGACAACTGTAAGGATCCATGACATTGGCACGTTTCGATAAGTTTTACAATTTACCCCAATGATTGTGACACGTCACTTGTAATTAAGCAAGTTATGAATTCATCAAGGTGTTAAAGTTACAAATAAATCTGCATTTTTCTGTTTTAGGTTTTCGATTGTATTTTTAAAAAGAATTTATTTTATTTAACCAGTTTTCACATGTATTAGTTTTAAATTAACTCTTGCTGTTTTAAATGGAAATGACTTAAAGAAAAAAAAAGCGTTAGCGTTTTTCAGGTAAAAATAGTTTTTTTTTCATTATTAAAATTTGTGTTGTTGTTGTTGCTATTTTATAACTGAATAATTGTGTTAACAACGAGAAAAACGAGACAGAGCTACTGTGGGGTAAAAATAATTATAAAATAAAATGCAAACAAAATATACATAAGTTTATCTGGTGAGTCTTTTAAGTGCTGAGATACTTAGCTCATTGTTCATAGAAATAATGATATATTTGAACATGACATCGTACTTGGACAACTCACTTAGTCATCTAGATATTTTGATATTTACATATGACGTAATAGGCAACTCACTTGGTCACGGAAATACTTTGATATTTACATATTACGTAATAGTCAACTCACTTAGTCACGGGAATATTTTGATATGTACAATAATGTACATATGACGTAATCTTTAGTCAACTCAATTAGTGACGGAGATATTTTGACATTTACATATGACGTAATAGTAAGCTAACTCACTTTCTCGTGTAAGCTTTATCTCAAAGCGACGCCGCCATTTGCATCTCTCTGTTCTGTGAACGTCTGCAACTATCCACCAGGGACACCACCCAGTATATTCTACTGCCAAGTGCCGCGACTCGTAATCCAAAGCGAACACAGTGCGGGCTGTAACAACGATGAATCTAGCGCCTGTACCCACTGCACTCCATAAATAATGTTAAAATATGAAGACGACGATAATGCGTTGTTTCTGAGCTGGTCCTATCTCAAGTGTCGACCCAGTCACACCCTTATCACTGATATCATGGTCTTTGCTATCAGGACCAGGAACTCGGACTACTGGACTGATGGAGTACCTTCAAATTAACGGATACTTTCTTTCAAACGAGTCAGATGTAATGAGAAAAAACCCAACCCTCAACGCACCCAAATACCGCAATGAACTGCTAAACTGAGAACCCATGACGAGGACAAGGGTTCTAAAATTATTTTACCTCAGTTTTTTGGTAATTAAGTCCAATAAAGTATGAAATCGAATTGTTTTCTAGCTTAGTCCTACTCCAGAGGACTGTTGGTGACTTACATTAGGGGACAGATCAACAAAATCAGGTACAAGATTCTTAAAAGAACGTGTTGTCATTTGTTATCAATTTTGGTGATATGTAAAGTTATAAATATGAATATAAATATATGTTATTAAAGCATGGTATGTATAGGCCTGACAAGACATTACAGACCACCGAACGTTTCAGCAAGAAAAGCCTTTAACAACGAACAAATAGACAAAACAAATAAAACTACGTGAAACTAAATGAAATGGAAACTTAGCTGCTGGTGGCATATATTATCTTTTAAACTCTCAGGTAGTTATGACAAATCAAATAGAACTTAAACAAAGACCACCTTAAAGTTTGAGAACCTGTATTACGATAAGACTTATGGGGTGTCTGTTGACACTGAGTATATAAAAAACATGTTCTAAAATAGATACTCAGAGGACCTCGTCCTTGAGATGGTGGTGCGTTTAACGGCTTGGGGGCGGGTGGGGGGCAGGTTCGATTGAGAGCTCAGGTGCATGACGGGAATGTTGACCAGGGGGAGGGGGTAAGTAAATGAAGTGTAAAGGACAACCGGGGATGTGAGAGTCTACGTGCATGTGTGTGTGTGTGTGTGACTGTGCGGGAGAGAGGAGCGGGAGGTGATTCACGTCTACCCCATTAATGAACTGTTTGAAATACGCTTCCTCGGTGTTGACACTGGAGCAGACGTAGGGCGGTTTGGTCAGTTCGGATCTCAGCTGGCTTTAGCATAATGGAGCAGATCAGAGTGTGCGCTCAAAAGAACATCTTTAGACACACGCCTTAAATCAACTTTTACCCAAATGTTCAGCAGGTGACGCCAGTAACCTCCAAGACGTTCAGCCATGTTGTTGAGGACGTACACGGCACAAGACGAGATCTGGGATCGGTACAGGAATATGTACAATGCATCCTTAGGGGCGGTGCAGATACTTAGCAAATACCAACTTTTGGGCGGGTACGATTACACAGCTATAGACCAACTTTTGGGTGGGTATGAGTACACAGCTAGAGAAAAGGGGCTCTTGCTTTCAACTCATTGAATGTTTTATAGGTATATGGACTTAGATACCCAAACTGGCATTCTAACAAAATACCACACGACAGTCAGCCTTCCAGTAGAGTTGTAAAGTAAGTACAGACAACACTAACAAAATACCATACGACAGTCAACTTTCCAGTAGAGTTGTAAAGTAAGTACAGACAACACTAACAAAACACCATACGACAGTTAGCCTTCCAGTAGAGTTGTAAAGTAAGTACAGACTACACTAACAAAACACCATACGACAGTTAGCCTTCCAGTAGAGTTGTAAAGTAAGTACAGACTACACCTATGACTCTGACAGCACTACCAGGCTAAACTGTTACGTCAAAATTCATTGAATTAAAAAATTGTAATACAACAGCGTGGTCTATGTAAACTAGCTTAAAATTTGATGTCCAAAAGTCTTAGGAACAAAAAAAAACTCATAGAAATTCGGTTCTGTGAAGTTATGTTAGAAATGTATTCCTGTGTAGGAATGTAACGTCAGAAAAAGCATCAAAATAACCCAATAATGACGTCAGTTAGACGCGTCTTGGAATAAAATGTTATTTCTTCTTAATAATTAGGTTTTTCTGGGGCGCCTAAGGCGCCCGCTTTTTAAAAAAAATCCCTAGTAACTTATCCTTGTATGATAAATACGAAATATTCCTGAAATGTACACAGAGTAGTTTATAATTAACAATCCTCAAATCCTCTTTTTACATCGTTCCCTAAAACAATGACGTCATATCATATTTTTACAGTGCTAATTACCACACGATTTTTTAAAGGGTAATGTTAATCTGGAAACCAAAATGATTATGATTTTTAAGTCTATATTTTCAATGAAAAAAAGACAGAGTGATGTCCCTTATCGTTTCGTTACGGAATGAGCCATAATTGATGCTGTTTATTGTTTAATTGTTGAGATGATATTGTACACTGAACAAAGTGTTGACGGAATTCTTGCCAGTTCAATTTGATAGGGATTCTATTGATGAAATATATGGAAAGTACTATTAGCGTCTGTTATTGTGTACTGTTGGTGAGAAGTGAGACTACTGTACTCTTGGTGAGAAGTGAGACTACTGTACTCTTGGTGGGAAGTGAGACTACTGTGCTCTTGGTGGGAAGTGAGACTACTGTACTCTTGGTGAGAAGTGAGACTACTGTACTCTTGGTGAGAACTGAGACTACTGTACTCTTGGTGAGAAGTGAGACTACTGTACTCTTGGTGGGAAGTGAGACTACTGTACTCTTGGTGGGAAGTGAGACTACTGTACTCTTGGTGAGAAGTGAGACTACTGTACTCTTGGTGAGAAGTGAGACTACTGTACTGTTGGTGGGAAGTGAGACTACTGTACTCTTGGTGAGAAGTGAGACTACTGTACTCTTGGTGGGAAGTGAGACTACTGTACTCTTGGTGAGAAGTGAGACTACTGTACTGTTGGTGGAGAAGTGAGACTACTGTACTCTTGGTGAGAAGTGAGACTACTGTACTGTTGGTGAGAAGTGAGACTACTGTACTCTTGGTGAGAACTGAGACTACTGTACTCTTGGTGAGAAGTGAGACTACTGTACTGTTGGTGAGAAGTGAGACTACTGTACTCTTGGTGAGAAGTGAGACTACTGTACTGTTGGTGAGAAGTGAGACTACTGTACTCTTGGTGAGAACTGAGACTACTGTACTCTTGGTGAGAAGTGAGACTACTGTACTGTTGGTGAGAAGTGAGACTACTGTACTGTTGGCGAGAAGTGAGACTACTGTACTCTTGGTGAGAAGTGAGACTACTGTACTCTTGGTGAGAAGTGAGACTACTGTACTGTTGGTGAGAAGTGAGACTACTGTACTCTTGGTGAGAAGTGAGACTACTGTACTATCAACTCTTAGCATACCGTAATTTGAATGGCGAGTTTAGGTTGAATCTCTTTCTCTTGGTCCTGATCTGACGGAAGTAGAAATGTTTGTTATCACGTACACTGAGACTGTGTTGGTATCAGTGACATCTATAAATAGCTCAAGCGGTGTCGAAGTAAGGTCATAGTTCACTCTACAAAAAGATGTAGCTAAAAATAAAACTAACGGAATCAATGGCTTGGGAAGGGGCGTTGGGTCGCCTTGATATGTCAGGGCGGAATTCTCAGTTAACAGTGACAGAAGTGGGGAAACTCTCTACCAGGCCCGCGTGTCACTACCTTAGTTACGCCAAGGCAGGGCACAGTTTATTGCCAGTAGTTGGGGTCAGTTTGGTTAGTATTTCTGGATGTCCTGCATCAAGTCTTGTTTATGTCACATGACATTTCACGGAAGGGGTTCACGATATCTGGTGACGCTGAGATAACGAGACGGTGTCATAATTCACGAAGCGGTGTCGAGTTGGAAAAATGCTGAAGTGAAGAGGGTTGGGGATAACAAGAACTAAGAGATAACAAATTTAGAAACTAAAAAGTTGAAGAATAGAATTTTTTTTAAAATACCCTTTTTGAGCAACTTACATAAAAAAAGGGAAAAAAATAGTATTTATAAATTTTGAAAATGAATTCCACAATAATGCTTTGTGTAAAACAAATATTTCGAACAGTCTGTTTTTGATTAAAATTTATAAATCTTGTGTTTACCTGTTGCGTTTATACATATTTACATTATGTCGAGTGTTTTAATGGCCATAAAATACTGATACAAATTTAAATACAGAAAGTAGAAAATACTAAAATGTCTTTATACCTATTAAAAATGCTAGACTAGACACATGCCATGGTTATGGAAAGAATGCAATAATAATATCGCATTTAAGGAGTATCTGTAATATGTACTTTCAGATGAAACAAATTGTGCAAGTGTGAGAAACACGGGTAGAGAACTTTCACTGACAAGAGGTAATGTAACTTGGTCATGATGTGAGTGGTGATTATCTTCCATTTGTTTCTGTAGAAATCTATTGTTTGTGTGACCTTAACTTGTCTTTTATAGAAAGTTTTTTTAAAGTGCTCATTTTAATTTTAAAGAAATGAAAGAAAAAATTTGGTAAAAAATATGTTGCAGGTTGGGTTTTTAACGAAAATTTCAAAAATGTTCTCGAATAATTCGCCTTACTTTTTGTCAGAATACATAAACGGAGGTCAACTTATTATCTCCCGGTTAATTTAGCTACGAGAGGTAACCAAGGTTTGTCCATTAAATCAGCAGGAGTAGCCAAACGAATAATGTCTACAGCTTGCATAATGTCTACAAGAGATGGAAATTATTATTATTATTTATTATTATTATTATTATTATTATTAAATCCATCGTGGGCGGTTACAGGATTCATATAGGCGGCTCTAAACCCACAACAGGATAAATTCACCGTGTAATTAAGGCAGACAATCCATCACTTATTGCCCAAGTTTAAAATTGTAATTATAATAAATACCTCGGTGGTCAGCCAGAAATATAATCTCACTGATGATTTATTCTATAATTAGCTCGTCACATCCTTCCAGGGGGCGTGCAACCTTGTAGATTGAACAGCTGTGGAGAATGAAAGAGACAGTAATTGAAAGCGTTGAACCATTTTAGCATGGCATTCAGGTACATTCAGTTCAAACCCTCGGTACGTCCTCGTGAACTGTGGTAGCCATGTAGCTTTCCCCATTTATTCTATCTTTTTAAAAAAAAATATTCTAGTAGGGCATTTCCCACTAATTTAATATTTCAAAAAAAGTGAGTAAAAACGACATCTTCAGTGTGGAAGGATCATCTGTTTCAGATAAGATAAGATTTATATTTAAACAACTAATGGTCCCAATTTAAATCAAATTTCCTGGAAAACGTCGGTACTGTAACTTAGTTGACGTGTTGGCCTCAAACTCTCTATTTATTTTTTTCTTCTCAATAATAATTACTTTTGTTGTGTAAATGTGAAAATTGTTTCTGGTATCAATTGAACAGGAAAACTCTGATATAAAAATAGTTTTTCACTGATTAGTGTTAATCTTTAATGTTTGGAATTAGTTGTTTTTTTTACAAGATCGAAGAAAAAATGTCAGAGTTAACCACTTATAACCGGGTGAGTAACACCACCAGAAACGGTTCAAGATTCATCTCCTCGACGAAAACAAAAATCAGCATTTCGCAAAATATACCGCTCTTACATCTTAGGTTTTTATAAAAAAATTCAGTTTGATGCACTACCCTACCCCGCAACCCTTTATCTACGCCCTTGATTTGAATACTCATAAATATAAAACAATTTTAGTACAATTGAAATAAATAATAAAATAACGAGGTTAAACGTTTCGCTATAAATTTCTTTTCGCAATTTAAATGAATATTAAATGAGATCAATACTAGAAAACCACAAATGTAAAAAAAAATGTAATGAAAAAAAAACGAACAAACTAGAAATTTACAGTTAAGTTGCGTTTTATACGGCGATGTTCCTGAAACGACTTTAGTGCACGTCCTAAACAAATCATCAAACGACTTTAGTGCACGTCCTAAACAAATCATCAAACGACTTTAGTGCACGTCCTAAACAAATCATCAAAGTCCTCGATTACTTGAACCACTTTCAACAAGGTCCTCCCCTTTAATCACCAAATTCATTTTGGATTATGTCCTAAACTTCTGGGCTTTAACGTGATAACACTGGTTACTTTAGCTCCAGGTACAAACAATGAGAACCTCCCTACTCAAACATACAGACCTACATGATAACACTGGTTACTTTAGCTCCAGGTAGAAACAATTAGAACCTCCCTACTTAAATACACAGACCTACGGGATAACACTGGTTACTTTAGCTCCAGGTACAAACAATGAGAACCTCCCTACTCAAACACACAGACCTACATGATAACACTGGTTACTTTAGCTCCAGGTAGAAACAATGAGAACCTCCCTACTCAAACACACAGACCTAAATGGAATAGCAACTTCATGGCTTTTATGAGAGATCCAAAGTAATATCTGGATCGACAGCGCCGTGTTCATTTTCCAAGTCGCGTCTGAAAGTTCCTGGCGTTTGATGGACCCAGGAAAAAGTCCGCTGAAGTGCGCTCTTTTAACCCAGCTACAGCACAATTATGGCATAGTCTTCCCAAATCATTTAGAGAATATTACAACAAAGAGACTTTAAATAAAATTGAAGCTAACTTTTCAAGATTAGAACGCACTGAGAACGCTGGACTATCATGGACAATTAACGCTACAAAAGAAACCATCATAACTAATATCAGGGATAAAACTTCAAGGTGTCAATTGAGAATCCCTGGTTAGGTATGGAAAGTTTTTTTTAAAACAAATTCTGGACTTAATCGACAATTATTGATTAGCAATAAATAAGATTTTTTTACTCCAACAATTTGATAAAACAATCTAAAGTCACGTGACAGGAAGAGGTGCGTTCAACAGAAAATGATTTCCTAGATGAATTCCATTCCTCGTCAACCGCATCACCGCCACCTCACCGCCAGGCGTACTCAGCCCCACCACAAGTGGACAAGGACAAAACATGTCCAAAGAGTAGCACGGGCGGCCAACCAACCATTGCACGCTGCACGCGAGGACTCGTGTCAAGGTCGCACGTGGAGCTAGGACACCACCAAACGAGATGCCCGGATGTTAAGGAGTTTGTTATGTCTTAACTTAGTTATAAAACATCCAGAAATAAACTTTAATTTGAGCATCAATTTGAGATGTTTGCACTGCATTGTTTGTTCCAACTTGTTGACTTCAATGTGAAGAAGCAGGAAATCATTTTTTGCACGCACAAAACGTAGCGGGACCAATTTGGCGAGGCGATAATTTCTGTCAATATTTGACATTGACCAATAGCTTGTCAAAATCATGACGCACTGCATTGACAATTTAATGGACAAATGGGGATGATGCTGGGTTTGTGTGATTGATATCTAGGTCACAACAAGACAAGTGCTGGCAGGACGACGTTAGCATTACCACGTAAGTGTATGACTGTCTGAGCTCAGGGTTCAAGACGGTCTCCAATACGAGGATGTTTGCTCATTAGTCAGTTTAATTAGTTAAAATTCATTGTCAATAACTTAAATGCGATTAAAAAGATAGATTATTAATTACAAATTTATGTAATAAAAAAAAAGTTTCCCCAACTCAAAATTGAACCCCGCAGCTCCATTTCAGCTCTATTACACTATCACTAACAATTCGACAACCGATTTCTGACAAATTACGTTCTTTTTAAAATTATAATACAAACTCTTTACAATCCACTTATGACATCAACACATTGAAATTGCGTGTATCCCTCAAGGGCGAATTAAGGCGTGGTTCATTGGGTGAGCGATACTATAGGCATAAACTAAAAACTAATAAAGAGATGTAAAAACAAAGTTTTTGACTATAAATCCTTTATATATGAGACATAACTAAAAGTAGTGATTATGTTTAAATGCGACATTTACAGACTGATCCAGAATTATTTCCCCTGGTTTTAACCGGGCGCAGGGACGGTAGGGGGTTTGAACATCGACGGTCGGCGTCAACGCGTGAACTGAACTGTCACGTGAAAGAATTATAAACAAATGTTCGGATAGTCCGATCGCTTAAACTAACAAAGCAAGTTAATATGGGATTTAAAAATGCATTCATTTAATTACAGTACATTCGATCGATCTGAAATTTTGATACAACGCATTGTCATCCACGATCTATCTGTGGTAAAATGTTTAGATCTCTAGGACCACCAGAAGTGGTTTAATTTTACGTTAGAAGATTTGACGGATACATCAAACAACATACTACATACAATATACAAACAGTGTGACTTAAAAAAAAAGTGTGTAAAAAAACTATAGGTAGTTTTCTTATATACAGGTGTGTAAATAGTGTAAAACTATAGGTAGTTTCTTATACAGGTGTGTAAATAGTGTAAAACTATAGGTAGTTTCTTATACAGGTGTGTAAATAGTGTAAAACTATAGGTAGTTTCTTATACAGATGTGTAAATAGTGTAAAACTATAGGTAGTTTCTTATACAGGTGTGTAAATAGTGTAAAACTATAGGTAGTTTCTTATGCAGGTGTGTAAATAGTGTAAAACTATAGGTAGTTTCTTATGCAGGTGTGTAAATAGTGTAAAACTATAGGTAGTTTCTTATGCAGGTGTGTAAATAGTGTAAAACTATAGGTAGTTTCTTATACAGGTGTGTAAATAGTGTAAAACTATAGGTAGTTTCTTATACAGGTGTGTAAATAGTGTAAAACTATAGGTAGTTTCTTATACAGGTGTGTAAATAGTGTAAAACTATAGGTAGTTTCTTATGCAGGTGTGTAAATAGTGTAAAACTATAGGTAGTTTCTTATGCAGGTGTGTAAATAGTGTAAAACTATAGGTAGTTTCTTATGCAGGTGTGTAAATAGTGTAAAACTATAGGTAGTTTCTTATGCAGGTGTGTAAATAGTGTAAAACTATAGGTAGTTTCTTATACAGATGAACAATCATTTGTAAAATAGAATCTAAATTTCATTGCGATTTCGTGTCAGTAGGGAAGGGAATTGGTTACTTCCTAGAATCCAAAAATTGTTTGACGTGTAATTGTCCACCTTTAGATTGTATGTCGTCCACATCAAGAGATCGCATGAAGAACATCAGCACTTTGATTGCATGCCCGTTATAAAGCACGAATCGTAGGGTGTTTTTACTTAAATGTTGTTTAACTGGCACAATGGATCCAACAATTGTGATATTTAAGTGTCTATGAATTAGTGATGTATGAGGACCATTGTAAGTATAAATACGAAGATTTGATTTCTCGTTGTGAGTTCTTTTTTTCTCTTAAAATTCCCCATTAGAAAAAAAAGTAGAATAGACTTGATGTAGATTCCACAAAAGAGTAAATTTTATAAAAAATAATTCAAAACTTTAACCAGCTCAGGTTTTTATAGTTACATCTAGAAAAAATAAAAATATATGGTTAAAAAATACTTAGCTCTGAGAAATTTAAGTAGGATAACTGCAAATTAGTTTCTAAAGTGTGTATACACATTTGCTTGTCACAACTTCATGAATAGATCAAATTGTGTATTGTTTGTGTTGGTATGAGACCCCGAGTCTCAGATGTAACGAATTATTTGTTATTATTATATCATCTGCGTTACAAGAATACACAAAAATTCTAAAGAATATTTAAATGAAGTATCATATAATATACACTCTACGTACTAATAAATGTAAGAGTATTAATAATGAAAAAAGGGTGGGGTGGGGGTGGGAAGAGAACTTAATGGTGCTAGCAGTAGTCAAAGTAACTCTACTCCGTTGTTTTGACATCAAATTATGAATGCTGGTAGTCATTGGTCAACAGAAAAACAGTCTCGAAATAGAATAATTCATTTCTCCGTGTTTTCCTGCATATTTCAATTAACATCCTCATCTTTCATCGGGCGGGCTGCGGCGGGAGATTACTCTTGTCTCACTGAGATAGAGTGCAGAGATTGCTTGCCCGATTGGATGGATGGCCACCGAATATTCCCGTGGACGTGCCAGGACAATGCAGAAGACCGGGTCGTGGTTGTATTGACTGTTGGCACTGGCTCAAGAAAATGACAATCATCGACAATTAGATGTAAGCGACTGACACGGACAAAATGTGGATTTGATCCAGGTCGAGTTGACATTGTCAGTGGATTCACGACAACACGTTGATTCGACAGAGAGGGGTGGGGATTAGGGTAAATATTTAACCCCCTCCCCCCACATCCCCTGGAACTAGGGCTACGCTATACTGTCACCAATCAGGTCCATTGCGTCACGGCCATATCATTTCCCTGTTAGCATATCATTACTACAGCGTGCAGGAAACACATGAAAACTTCAGGGCACGATTAAGGCTATTGAAGTCATTGATACAATTAATCTGATGAGGTTTCGTTGTTCTTCTACACACAAAGTATCTTTAAAAAACTGTTTGAATTACTCTCAAAACTATTCCAACAAATCCAACAATTACATGGTCATAGTAAAATAATTAATTTGACTCAACGTATAAGCAAATAACGCCATCTACATTATTTTAAAATACATTTTTTGGCCTCATTTACACCTATTTTAAACGTAATTTAAACCAATTTGAAAGCCATTTTCAACTTGGTCTAAACCTGTTTTAAATAGGGATGTACCGGATTTCGGCTCCAGCTCCGGCGAATCCAGAATCCGGCAATTTTTACAAATTTGGCTCCGCTTCGGCCCCGGCCAGATTTAAAAAATTTGAATCGGATACACCCCTAGTTTTAAACGATTATAGTCCATCAGTGTGTGATGGAGTAGTCCGTCATTTAAATTTGGTAAAATATGTCTTGCTTTTCTCCCTACTCCTTAACGTACCACATAAATTCTCTATCTTATAAAAATTCCAACCATTATTGGGATTAAAATACAAAAATATGAGAACCTCATTTCTCTACTATGAGTTAATACAGTAAAGTACATTTCACATCTAAACAAACGTATATTTATCTTCAACATAAATTGATAAACATCAAAGGACGACCTTTTCGTTGATGGAAATATAAGTCTCTAGCCTCAGTAGAAATACAAACAACAATAGGACGCTATCCTATTAGTACATCATAAAAAGACCGTGCTAAAAGAACTGTAGTCAAGATCTATTTCATTTTTTTTCCGTAAAGTTTTATTGTGACCTTTTCCATGATCTTTTGCTATTACGTTTTACTGAGATATAATTTACAGGTAACTTTAGATGTGCCTTCAGGTCTGAAATTTTACCTGAAGTTTACAGGAACTTTTAGCTGTGACCTTTACTGCGAGGATTAAAAAGACCTATGAATGTACCGTTTTAGAAAGACCTTTAGCTGTGACATGGTTCGCAGAATGGATGATGGCAGAATCCCAAAGGACATCCTCTACTCTGAGCTAGCCAAAGGAAAGAGGACTACAGGCCGGCCTCACTGTGGGTTATCTCTAGTATATATATATGGCAGAATCCCAAAGGACATCCTCTACTCTGAGCTAGCCAAAGGAAAGAGGACTACAGGCCGGCCTCACTGTGGGTTATCTCTAGTATATATATATGGCAGAATCCCAAAGGACATCCTCTACTCTGAGCTAGCCAAAGGAAAGAGGACTACAGGCCGGCCTCACTGTGGGTTATCTCTAGTATATATATATGGCAGAATCCCAAAGGACATCCTCTACTCTGAGCTAGCCAAAGGAAAGAGGACTACAGGCCGGCCTCACTGTGGGTTATCTCTAGTATATATATATGGCAGAATCCCAAAGGACATCCTCTACTCTGAGCTAGCCAAAGGAAAGAGGACTACAGGCCGGCCTCACTGTGGGTTATCTCTAGTATATATATATGGCAGAATCCCAAAGGACATCCTCTACTCTGAGCTAGCCAAAGGAAAGAGGACTACAGGCCGGCCTCACTGTGGGTTATCTCTAGTATATATATATGGCAGAATCCCAAAGGACATCCTCTACTCTGAGCTAGCCAAAGGAAAGAGGACTACAGGCCGGCCTCACTGTGGGTTATCTCTAGTATATATATATGGCAGAATCCCAAAGGACATCCTCTACTCTGAGCTAGCCAAAGGAAAGAGGACTACAGGCCGGCCTCACTGTGGGTTATCTCTAGTATATATATATGGCAGAATCCCAAAGGACATCCTCTACTCTGAGCTAGCCAAAGGAAAGAGGACTACAGGCCGGCCTCACTGTGGGTTATCTCTAGTATATATATATGGCAGAATCCCAAAGGACATCCTCTACTCTGAGCTAGCCAAAGGAAAGAGGACTACAGGCCGGCCTCACTGTGGGTTATCTCTAGTATATATATATGGCAGAATCCCAAAGGACATCCTCTACTCTGAGCTAGCCAAAGGAAAGAGGACTACAGGCCGGCCTCACTGTGGGTTATCTCTAGTATATATATATGGCAGAATCCCAAAGGACATCCTCTACTCTGAGCTAGCCAAAGGAAAGAGGACTACAGGCCGGCCTCACTGTGGGTTATCTCTAGTATATATATATGGCAGAATCCCAAAGGACATCCTCTACTCTGAGCTAGCCAAAGGAAAGAGGACTACAGGCCGGCCTCACTGTGGGTTATCTCTAGTATATATATATGGCAGAATCCCAAAGGACATCCTCTACTCTGAGCTAGCCAAAGGAAAGAGGACTACAGGCCGGCCTCACTGTGGGTTATCTCTAGTATATATATATGGCAGAATCCCAAAGGACATCCTCTACTCTGAGCTAGCCAAAGGAAAGAGGACTACAGGCCCGGCCTCACTGTGGGTTATCTCTAGTATATATATATGGCAGAATCCCAAAGGACATCCTCTACTCTGAGCTAGCCAAAGGAAAGAGGACTACAGGCCGGCCTCACTGTGGGTTATCTCTAGTATATATATATGGCAGAATCCCAAAGGACATCCTCTACTCTGAGCTAGCCAAAGGAAAGAGGACTACAGGCCGCCTCACTGTGGGTTATCTCTAGTATATATATATGGCAGAATCCCAAAGGACATCCTCTACTCTGAGCTAGCCAAAGGAAAGAGGACTACAGGCCCGGCCTCACTGTGGGTTATCTCTAGTATATATATATGGCAGAATCCCAAAGGACATCCTCTACTCTGAGCTAGCCAAAGGAAAGAGGACTACAGGCCGGCCTCACTGTGGGTTATCTCTAGTATATATATATGGCAGAATCCCAAAGGACATCCTCTACTCTGAGCTAGCCAAAGGAAAGAGGACTACAGGCCGCCTCACTGTGGGTTATCTCTAGTATATATATATGGCAGAATCCCAAAGGACATCCTCTACTCTGAGCTAGCCCAAAGGAAAGAGGACTACAGGCCGCCTCACTGTGGGTTATCTCTAGTATATATATATGGCAGAATCCCAAAGGACATCCTCTACTCTGAGCTAGCCAAAGGAAAGAGGACTACAGGCCGGCCTCACTGTGGGTTATCTCTAGTATATATATATGGCAGAATCCCAAAGGACATCCTCTACTCTGAGCTAGCCAAAGGAAAGAGGACTACAGGCCGGCCTCACTGTGGGTTATCTCTAGTATATATATATGGCAGAATCCCAAAGGACATCCTCTACTCTGAGCTAGCCAAAGGAAAGAGGACTACAGGCCGGCCTCACTGTGGGTTATCTCTAGTATATATATATGGCAGAATCCCAAAGGACATCCTCTACTCTGAGCTAGCCAAAGGAAAGAGGACTACAGGCCGGCCTCACTGTGGGTTATCTCTAGTATATATATATGGCAGAATCCCAAAGGACATCCTCTACTCTGAGCTAGCCAAAGGAAAGAGGACTACAGGCCGCCTCACTGTGGGTTATCTCTAGTATATATATATGGCAGAATCCCAAAGGACATCCTCTACTCTGAGCTAGCCAAAGGAAAGAGGACTACAGGCCCGGCCTCACTGTGGGTTATCTCTAGTATATATATATGGCAGAATCCCAAAGGACATCCTCTACTCTGAGCTAGCCAAAGGAAAGAGGACTACAGGCCGGCCTCACTGTGGGTTATCTCTAGTATATATATATGGCAGAATCCCAAAGGACATCCTCTACTCTGAGCTAGCCAAAGGAAAGAGGACTACAGGCCGGCCTCACTGTGGGTTATCTCTAGTATATATATATGGCAGAATCCCAAAGGACATCCTCTACTCTGAGCTAGCCAAAGGAAAGAGGACTACAGGCCGGCCTCACTGTGGGTTATCTCTAGTATATATATATGGCAGAATCCCAAAGGACATCCTCTACTCTGAGCTAGCCAAAGGAAAGAGGACTACAGGCCGGCCTCACTGTGGGTTATCTCTAGTATATATATATGGCAGAATCCCAAAGGACATCCTCTACTCTGAGCTAGCCAAAGGAAAGAGGACTACAGGCCGGCCTCACTGTGGGTTATCTCTAGTATATATATATGGCAGAATCCCAAAGGACATCCTCTACTCTGAGCTAGCCAAAGGAAAGAGGACTACAGGCCGGCCTCACTGTGGGTTATCTCTAGTATATATATATGGCAGAATCCCAAAGGACATCCTCTACTCTGAGCTAGCCAAAGGAAAGAGGACTACAGGCCCGCCTCACTGTGGGTTATCTCTAGTATATATATATGGCAGAATCCCAAAGGACATCCTCTACTCTGAGCTAGCCAAAGGAAAGAGGACTACAGGCCCGCCTCACTGTGGGTTATCTCTAGTATATATATATGGCAGAATCCCAAAGGACATCCTCTACTCTGAGCTAGCCAAAGGAAAGAGGACTACAGGCCCGCCTCACTGTGGGTTATCTCTAGTATATATATATGGCAGAATCCCAAAGGACATCCTCTACTCTGAGCTAGCCAAAGGAAAGAGGACTACAGGCCCGCCTCACTGTGGGTTATCTCTAGTATATATATATGGCAGAATCCCAAAGGACATCCTCTACTCTGAGCTAGCCAAAGGAAAGAGGACTACAGGCCGGCCTCACTGTGGGTTATCTCTAGTATATATATATGGCAGAATCCCAAAGGACATCCTCTACTCTGAGCTAGCCAAAGGAAAGAGGACTACAGGCCGGCCTCACTGTGGGTTATCTCTAGTATATATATATGGCAGAATCCCAAAGGACATCCTCTACTCTGAGCTAGCCAAAGGAAAGAGGACTACAGGCCGGCCTCACTGTGGGTTATCTCTAGTATATATATATGGCAGAATCCCAAAGGACATCCTCTACTCTGAGCTAGCCAAAGGAAAGAGGACTACAGGCCCGCCTCACTGTGGGTTATCTCTAGTATATATATATGGCAGAATCCCAAAGGACATCCTCTACTCTGAGCTAGCCAAAGGAAAGAGGACTACAGGCCCGCCTCACTGTGGGTTATCTCTAGTATATATATATGGCAGAATCCCAAAGGACATCCTCTACTCTGAGCTAGCCAAAGGAAAGAGGACTACAGGCCCGCCTCACTGTGGGTTATCTCTAGTATATATATATGGCAGAATCCCAAAGGACATCCTCTATTCTGAGCTAGCCCAAGGAAAGAGGACTACAGGCCCGCCTCACTGTGGGTTATCTCTAGTATATATATATGGCAGAATCCCAAAGGACATCCTCTATTCTGAGCTAGCCAAAGGAAAGAGGACTACAGGCCCGCCTCACTGTGGGTTATCTCTAGTATATATATATGGCAGAATCCCAAAGGACATCCTCTACTCTGAGCTAGCCAAAGGAAAGAGGACTACAGGCCCGCCTCACTGTGGGTTATCTCTAGTATATATATATGGCAGAATCCCAAAGGACATCCTCTATTCTGAGCTAGCCAAAGGAAAGAGGACTACAGGCCCGCCTCACTGTGGGTTATCTCTAGTATATATATATGGCAGAATCCCAAAGGACATCCTCTATTCTGAGCTAGCCAAAGGAAAGAGGACTACAGGCCCGCCTCACTGTGGGTTATCTCTAGTATATATATATGGCAGAATCCCAAAGGACATCCTCTACTCTGAGCTAGCCAAAGGAAAGAGGACTACAGGCCCGCCTCACTGTGGGTTATCTCTAGTATATATATATGGCAGAATCCCAAAGGACATCCTCTACTCTGAGCTAGCCAAAGGAAAGAGGACTACAGGCCCGCCTCACTGTGGGTTATCTCTAGTATATATATATGGCAGAATCCCAAAGGACATCCTCTACTCTGAGCTAGCCAAAGGAAAGAGGACTACAGGCCCGCCTCACTGTGGGTTATCTCTAGTATATATATATGGCAGAATCCCAAAGGACATCCTCTATTCTGAGCTAGCCCAAGGAAAGAGGACTACAGGCCCGCCTCACTGTGGGTTATCTCTAGTATATATATATGGCAGAATCCCAAAGGACATCCTCTATTCTGAGCTAGCCCAAGGAAAGAGGACTACAGGCCCGCCTCACTGTGGGTTATCTCTAGTATATATATATGGCAGAATCCCAAAGGACATCCTCTATTCTGAGCTAGCCCAAGGAAAGAGGACTACAGGCCCGCCTCACTGTGGGTTATCTCTAGTATATATATATGGCAGAATCCCAAAGGACATCCTCTATTCTGAGCTAGCCCAAGGAAAGAGGACTACAGGCCCGCCTCACTGTGGGTTATCTCTAGTATATATATATGGCAGAATCCCAAAGGACATCCTCTATTCTGAGCTAGCCCAAGGAAAGAGGACTACAGGCCCGCCTCACTGTGGGTTATCTCTAGTATATATATATGGCAGAATCCCAAAGGACATCCTCTACTCTGAGCTAGCCAAAGGAAAGAGGACTACAGGCCCGCCTCACTGTGGGTTATCTCTAGTATATATATATGGCAGAATCCCAAAGGACATCCTCTACTCTGAGCTAGCCAAAGGAAAGAGGACTACAGGCCCGCCTCACCTCCGTTTCAAAGATATCTCCAAGAGAGACCTCAAAGCTATTGGCATCGACATAAATAGCTGGGAGGAACTCACTGGGGACAGGTCAAAATAGAGACAGGCGTTGACTGCCGGGCTAGAAACAGGAGAAAGAGACCTGCCGCAGGCCGCAGACGCGGACCACCCAAAGAGGTGGTTTAGGAGAGCAAATCAGCCAACCACAGGTGCTGCCTTTCAGTGTCAGAAGTGCGGCAAAGGCTGCCATTTGCGAGTGGGCTTGTACAGCCACAGCAGAAGCTGCAGGGCCATGCGCGAGGATCAGAAACTTCCGTAACCTCATGAGACATAAGGAAGTCAACAACAACAACAACAACAATAGCTGTGACCATTTATTGTGATTTTTTACATGGACACTTAGCTCTGATCTTTTACTGTGACGTTTTACACTTTATTTATAAAATAAAAAAATAAATAAAAGAGGGACATATTACTGTGAAGTTTCTTTAAATGTGACCTTATAACGACATTTTATTAATTGTTTGCACCTAATGTTTAAATGTGACTTGATGACTCCATTTTATTAATTGTTTGCATAAATACAAAGACTTAAAAGTCTTCTCAAACTGTTTTGAAACAAACACACACACATACTCACACACAAAAATAATTACATAATAGTAAATAATTATTTCTATTTTAAAAAGAGAAAGATTAAGGAATATAATTTTTAAATAGAAATATCTCAAAATGGGTAATTTTCTAAGTTTAACCCAACGAATCTTTACTCTAAGAACACATAACAAAGGAAATAACTAATTTTCCCACTGATCTGTGATTGAAGGAGGTCAAGAGACTAGTTACGTGCGGTAACCCGGGGGTGAAAACTCGAGCGGCAACAGAATCAAGAAATAGACAAGATTTTCTCCGAACTGATCTTGACTTGCCTCTCACTGTCTTGTTTTTCTGCTTCATCGCTGATGACTGAATTATTTGACAGAAAAGGTCGGCTGTCAATTGATATCAATCGATACTCTATCGCCTAACAATATTGCACGGGAACCTCAAAAAATCATGTAGTTTGTCTTATGTAATAGTTAATGCATTTAGTTCACACAGGCAATGTCCATATAGTTAGGGCAGCAATGCAGTACCTAAAGCTGGAGAGACACAACAAGATTCAAATTGTGGATATAAAATCTTTTTAATTTCACTGAGATAGCAATGGGCAATTAATGTCCCCTAACGGCTCTGATTACATGAACATTGAATGCAAGATCAGGCATCTCATTGTTAATTAGAATACGTGACGTAGTCAGGAGATTCGAGTGAGTAGGTGTGGCTTGGGAGGAATCCCTTTATAGTAACATAATACAATACTTTCTGACAACTCCAGACATTTGTAGTACTTTCTACAAACTCCTGACATTGTTTAGTACTTTCTGACAACTCCAGACATTTGTAGTACTTTCTGACAACTCCAGACAATATTAATACTTCCTGCCAACTCAAGATATTTTTTCCTTGATGGGTTGTCAAAAGGATTTCCACACCTTTCCGTTTATTGCCTACCGACTTTTACTAAAATCTTGTCAGCAAACTAAAGTAAGCAGCTGCCACCACCATTGTTTCCACGTCAAGAATTTATAAATTTCATTTACACCTAAATTGATGAAAGACGTTGTCAACAAAAGACCCGCGCCTACGAACACGCATCACAGAAATGTTAACTTCTGGGCACTGGTATTTTAACTTTCCAGTTGTTGACATTATTATTGTTCTGGGTATGATTTCTTAACTTTTCCAGACACTGTCATTTCGGCCCAATCTGAGTTCATTCGGAAATCTAAAATTTTTAGATAATTGCTTTAGTTTGGCTTTGTCATCTCCTTCATTGAATGAAATGCCAGGGTCCACTAACTGAAGATGGTAACCAAGCTCCCGTCCGCGCATGTTAATGCCAGGGTCCACTAACTGAAGATGGTAACCAAGCTCCCGTCCGCGCATGTTAATGCCAGGGTCCACTAACTGAAGATGGTAACCAAGCTCCCGTCCGCGCATGTTAATGCCAGGGTCCACTAACTGAGATGGTAACCAAGCTCCCGTTCGCGCATGTTAATGCCAGGGTCCACTAACTGAAGATGGTAACCAAGCTCCCGTCCGCGCATGTTAATGCCAGGGTCCACTAACTGAAGATGGTAACCAAGCTCCCGTCCGCGCATGTTAATGCCAGGGTCCACTAACTGAAGATGGTAACCAAGCTCCCGTCCTCGCATGTTAATGCCAGGGTCCACTAACTGAGATGGTAACCAAGCTCCCGTCCGCGCATGTTAATGCCAGGATCCACTAACTGAAGATGGTAACCAAGCTCCCGTCCGGGCATGTTAATGCCAGGGTCCACTAACTGAAGATGGTAACCAAGCTCCCGTCCGCGCATGTTAATGCCAGGGTCCACTAACTGAAGATGGTAACCAAGCTCCCGTCCGCGCATGTTAATGCCAGGGTCCACTAACTGAGATGGTAACCAAGCTCCCGTCCGCGCATGTTAATGCCAAGGTCCACTGACTGAAGATGGTAACCAAGCTCCCGTACGCGAATGTTAATGCCAGCGTCCACTAACTGAGATGGTAACCAAGCTCCCGTCCGCGCATGTTAATGCCAGGGTCCACTAACTGAGATGGTAACCAAGCTCCCGTCCGCGCATGTTAATGCCAGAGTCCACTAACTGAGATGGTAACCAAGCTCCCGTCCGCGCATGTTAATGCCAGGGTCCACTAACTGAGATGGTAACCAAGCTCCCGTCCGCGCATGTTAATGCCAGGGTCCACTAACTGAAGATGGTAACCAAGCTCCCGTCCGCGCATGTTAATGCCAGGGTCCACTAACTGAGATGGTAACCAAGCTCCCGTACGTGCATGTTAATGCCAGGGTCCACTAACTGAGATGGTAACCAAGCTCCCGTCCATGCATGTTAATGCCAGGATCCACTAACTGAAGATGGTAACCAAGCTCCCGTCCGCGCATGTTAATGCCAGGGTCCACTAACTGAGATGGTAACCAAGCTCCCGTCCGCGCATGTTAATGCCAAGGTCCACTAACTGAGATGGTAACCAAGCTCCCGTCCACGCATGTTAATGCCAGGGTCCACTAACTGAGATGGTAACCAGGCTCCCGTCCGCGCATGTTAATGCCAAGGTCCACTAACTGAGATGGTAACCAAGCTCCCGTCCGCGCATGTTAATGCCATAGTCTACTAACTGAGATGGTAACCAAGCTCCCGTCCACGCATGTTAATGCCAAGGTCCACTGACTGAAGATGGTAACCAAGCTCCCGTCCGCGCATGTTAATGCCAAGGTCCACTGACTGATGATGGTAACCAAGCTCCCGTCCGTGCATGTTAATGCCAGGGTCCACCAACTGAAGATGGTATCCAAGCTCCCGTGAGCGCATGTTAATGCCAGGGTCCACTAACTGAGATGGTAACCAAGCTCCCGTCACCGCATGTTAATGCCAAGGTCCACTGACTGAAGATGGTAACCAAGCTCCCGTCCGCGCATGTTAATGCCAAGGTCCACTGACTGAAGATGGTAACCAAGCTCCCGTTCGCGCATGTTAATGCCAAGGTCCACTGACTGAAGATGGTAACCAAGCTCCCGTCCGCGCAAGTTAATGCCAGGGTCCACTAACTGAGATGGTAACCAAGCTCCCGTCCGCGCATGTTAATGCCAGGGTCCACCAACTGAAGATAGTAACCAAGCTCCCGTCCGCGCATGTTAATGCCAGGGTCCACTAACTGAGATGGTAACCAAGCTCCCGTCCGCGCATGTTAATGCCAGGGTCCACCAACTGAAGAAGGTAACCAAGCTCCCGTCCGCGCATGTTAATGCCAAGGTCCACTGACTGAAGATGGTAACCAAGCTCCCGTCCGCGCATGTTAATGCCAAGGTCCACTGACTGAAGATGGTAACCAAGCTCCCGTCCGCGCATGTTAATGCCAAGGTCCACTGACTGAAGATGGTAACCAAGCTCCCGTCCGCGCATGTTAATGTCAGGGTCCACTAACTGAGATGGTAACCAAGCTCCCGTCCGCGCATGTTAATGCCAGGGTCCACCAAATGAAGATGGTAACCAAGCTCCCGTCCGCGCATGTTAATGCCAGGGTCCACCAACTGAAGATGGTAACCAAGCTCCCGTCCGCGCATGTTAATGCCAGGGTCCACTAACTGAGATGGTAACCAAGCTCCCGTCCGCGCATGTTAATGCCAGGGTCCACCAACTGAAGATGGTAACCAAGCTCCCGTCCGCGCATGTTAATGCCAGGGTCCACTAACTGAGATGGTAACCAAGCTCCCGTCCGCGCATGTTAATGCCAGGGTCCACCAACTGAAGATGGTAACCAAGCTCCCGTCCGCGCATGTTAATGCCAGGGTCCACCAACTGAAGATGGTAACCAAGCTCCCGTCCGCGCATGTTAATGCCAGGGTCCACTAACTGAGATGGTAACCAAGCTCCCGTCCGCGCATGTTAATGCCAGGGTCCACCAACTGAAGATGGTAACCAAGCTCCCGTCCGCGCATGTTAATGCCAGGGTCCACCAACTGAAGATGGTAACCAAGCTCCTGTCCGCGCATGTTAATGCCCGGGTCCACCAACTGAAGATGGTAACCAAGCTCCCGTCCGCGCATGTTAATGCCAGGGTCTACTAACTGAAGATTGTAACCAAGCTCCCGTCCGCGCATGTTAATGCCAGGGTCCACCAACTGAAGATGGTAACCAAGCTCCCGTGCACGCATGTTAATGCCAGGGTCCACTAACTGAGATGGTAACCAAGCTCCCGTCCGCGCATGTTAATGCCAGGGTCCACCAACTGAAGATGGTAACCAAGCTCCCGTCCGCGCATGTTAATGCCAGGGTCCACTGACTGAAGATGGTAACCAAGCTCCCGTCCGCGCATGTTAATGCCAGGGTCCACCAACTGAAGATGGTAACCAAGCTCCCGTCCGCGCATGTTAATGCCAGGGTCCACCAACTGAAGATGGTAACCAAGCTCCCGTCCGCGCATGTTAATGCCAGGGTCCAACAACTGAAGATGGTAACCAAGCTCCCGTCCGCGCATGTTAATGCCAGGGTCCACCAACTGAAGATGGTAACCAAGCTCCCGTCCACGCATGTTAATACCAGGGTCCACCAACTGAAGATGGTAACCAAGCTCCCGTCCGCGCATGTTAATGCCAAGGTCCACTGAATGAAGATGGTAACCAAGCTCCCGTCCGCGCATGTTAATGCCAGGGTCCACTAACTGAGATGGTAACCAAGCTCCCGTCCGCGCATGTTAATGCACGCCAATAAGATTTATGACAACAACTCAAAAGAATTTAATAAATTAAAGAGGTGAGGTACTTTCAGATCTGGATAAGAGACATGTGAATGAGCAGTGACATTGAGGATAGACAGACACGTTTGAAAACAAAAATAAAAGGGAAAGAAACGATGAGAAAAGAGAGAGAAAATGGCGGAAATGGGGCGGAGTTGAGAGACATGATCCAACTTCCTTTCATCCCCCCTCCTCCTCCCCATATTTTTTTCTTAAGTGAAATCTAAATTTAGCATCGTAACTCTGTCGTGAATAAAAGTACAAGAAGCGGTGCTTGTCTCAGATGAAACAAAGTTGACATCCGGTCTTCACGTCTTGTTGTCGGTCAAGAGACCATTTCTGTCAGCTGGCTTTTGTTTTCTTAGACGGAAAAAAAGTGTGTGGCGGGGGTCGATTTGGGGGTGGGGGAACTACCCGACCTGGAGTAAACAATGAGTCCAAGGAAATGGGTCAGATCAAAGGATGTTGTTGTCAAGGTAACGACTCCAAAGATAATTCCGGAAAAACTCCCGCGTTTCCCAAATATTGTTTACATGTACGCTACTAAATTGGACTATAGAATGGAGCCAATGACATCCAATTACATTACACGTTAAATTAGGAGACCGTAATAAATAACAATACTGACATCAACCTGGCTTTGACCACAAACAATGATGAAATCAAGTCGACCTTGTTAATGTATTTTTAATGAGAGAACATTGTTTATTAACCGCGATTTTTATTTCAAATATTTTTGTGTTGATAGCATGATTCATTCCACAACAGTTGTCAAAATAGCCAAGGTTAGTCAAAGATAGAATCCGAGAAGAAATCTTCGACTATTTCAACCATGTTTAGTCATCAAGTCAACAAATGTCTATTTAAAGGGGAACACCTTTAAAAAGAAAAAAAATAATACCTCAGTCTTTCCAGCATGTTTTACAGCTGCTTAATTTTCCCGCCATCTGCTAGACTGTGTAAACAACCTGTTTTTAACAGTTCATATTAACCAGTGCTCTGCTGCTAGACTGACCAGGGATTACTTAGGTCACGTGCTTTGTTAGGTTTCCTATTTTAAGGCTTAGAAAATTGTAACTTTCGTATATTTTGGAATATATGTCTACTTACCAAAGTTTGATTTTGATATAAAGTACTTAATAACTTTTTTCTTCTTTTAAATATATTTTTAAAGATAGGCGTAGAAACAAAAAGTGGAAATAAATCCCGTAATTGTTCTGGTTAAAACATTACACTACACCAAAAAAGACAGTGCAGATGTTAAGTCTAGCACCAAATAACTTTATTTAGAAGTAACCAAAAGTTAAAAGTACTTTAAATTTGTGAATAGGCTTTCTGCATAGATTTTGCGAACAGCGTCTAAACGAAATTTCTATTTTCTTCCTCCTTATCTTAGAGAGTCCATGTTAAAGAATCTTCAACGTTGTTAACTTTAAACGTTAAATCTTAGGGTCCCAGTTAAAGCATCTTTAACGCTGTCAGTTTTTAAAGTTGAATTTTAAATTCTAATCCCCGGTCACTTGCATCAAACGTTTAGCCCTTCTCCTCCCTCCCGCCACCCTTTTTTTCTAACTGGACCCAAACTTTCCTAAGTGTTGACTCAGTGTGTCCATAACTTTGTGGCACGAGGAATTCTGAACTCGTTGGGTGACGAGCCGCGTCACATTAACAAGATTTGATCCAGACATCCAAACAAACACCAATGTCAAGTAGAAAAAAATCTCTGTAGTAGTAGCGGGATTTTACATTGAAAGTAGTATCATACGGAGAACGGAGCGTCGAATCTGTTTAGAAATGGAGAAGGTGATGAAAGGTAAAGAACTGTAAAAATTATATGATTCAAAACAATTAAAAAGTTATCAACTAGCTGCCATGAATTAAGGACGTTTACTTTGCTATGACTCATCTACAAATAACAATTATATGATCATAAATCCAAATATTCGCCAAATCTTTTTAGAGAGACAAACGACTACCTATTTGTCACTTTTAAAGCAGTTTTAAAAAAAAACATATTATAATACTTTTAACACTTTTTAACTATAATTTAAAAACAAGTAATAAAAACTCGAAAGAGTATTTAAACGCAATTTCCAACAAAGAATTTACGACTTTTTTTTATTCAAAGGAAATCATTCTAGATTACATTAAAAGTCATTTCAAATAAATAATTTTGAAAGTAAACAAAATAATTGTTTTTAAAAATTGCTAATTAAAATTACGGGAGTCGAACGAAAAGAGATTTTCCAAAAATTCCTTCCCCAACATTGCTCTAAATATTATTAGCCATCGTTTGGCGTTTTGTTTCAACCCGATAGATGTTATGGTTGGCGAGAAATTGACAAAATACTGATATTTTTCGTTTTTATTTTTATTTTCCAGGAAATCCAGTAAACCTTTATTTTGGGACCGTGCACATCCTTGGGACTTCCTTAACAAATTTGCAAAGACCCGAACCCTCAATCTGGTATGGTTCACAGGAGGAGTTGCTTGTGCGAGCTCGAACAGACAGGACAGACATTTCAAATATAAAAACGCAATTGGTCTCATGGGGAAATTGCGTTAAAAACAAAATAGAAGTAAAAAAAAAGATTTTTAAAAATCGTTTTTATAAGCGGACTAAAAAGAAGAAAATGAATTTTGTTTTCACAGAATTGTGAAGGAAAAATCTTTTTTTCTGGATTGATAAAAATTTCAAACTTATATGCTCAAGTACTATGATGTAATATGGCTATAAAGTGGGGCGGGCGCTTCTCGGGCTTAACTAATTCAATTCACTCACTTTCTTACTCGTCATTTGTAAACCCTAATCATTTTAGCCAAACGCCTAAAAAGCGCCCGTCCACGTTTTTAGTCATATTACATCATAGTACTGGTGTGAACTCGGCACGTGAATGTAATGTAAACAAGAGCAGACGGATAATAAATATGTTTATATATAGATAAACTAAAAAGTTCAATAATTTAATAACGGTACATTCGATCGATCTGAAATTTTGATACAATGCATTGTCATCCAAGATCTATCTGTTGTAAAATTTTGAGATCTCTAGAACCATCAGAAGTGGTTTAATTTTACGTTTGCAGATTTGAAAAATTGTGGACAGACAAACAGGAACGAAAGTGAGTGAATAATAATAAAATATTTTAAAAATCTTTTTTTAAAAAGGACACGCTTTTAACATAATTACTACTTTTAGTTATGTCTCATATATAAGGGGTTTATAGTCAAAAACTTTGTTTTTACAGCTATTTTTTAAAACTTAGAATAAAAACTCTTTACAATTTACATCTGAAGCCCACACATCTTTTTTTTACCTCTATTTTTTAAAATACCAAACAGCTCATAAGCGCCCGCCCAACGTTTTATACCACGATGATGTGTTCACGTGGTGAACTCATGGATGTCAACGAAGCAGACGGGTACCGATGCTTATATAAAGATAAACTAAAAATGTAATAGTTTAAATACGGTACATTCGATCGATCTGAAATTTTGATAAAATGCATTGTCATCCAAGATCTATCTGTGGTAAAATTTTGAGATCTCTAGGACCATCAGAAGTGGTTTTATTTTACGTTTCAATATTTGAATGATGGATACAACATACAAACAGTGTGACTTAAATCAGTGGTTCACAAACTTTTTGACCCGCGGACCCCTTTATAGTAAAAAACTTCCCCATGGACCCCCAAGTGAAAAAACTACATAAATGCATGCTACAAAAATTACAAATCCAAAACAGCAACATTTTGTTGAAGTATTTATTGAAATTATAACTTTTGTTTAAAATAAAATTGGAAACAATAAATAACTTGGATAAACGTGAAGCGATTTTATGAGTGTATTTATGACCGACTCAATGTTTGTGAGTAGCAAACGCAAATCCCCACGATCACCCAGTTCTTATCGGTTTTTTATTTTTATGATGAGGTTCACAGCGGCACTGAATCTTTGTTCTACCCAATAGAAAGACGGTAAAGCAATCAACAACTTCTGTACAATAACTCGTAATTGCAGGCTGTAGTGTACAGTGACACAAAATGCAAGATGTAAAATTGGGATCTGATTTTGTAACCAGAATTTGTGGTATCCTAGCTCAAATATTGGTTTAAGTTCCTCATTTCAATAAGCTGCTCCTGCATTAGTATGGATTCTTATCTGTGTTTGGGATCTGAGCTAGTCCACGCGCAAAAGGGTTCAACACCCAGTCTGGAATATCCAAGTGAAGAATGTCTTCAAATCTTTGGTTGAGGTCTGCGTGAAGAGCTGTTAAGTTTTGACAGTAGGCCAGCAAATCTTTGTCTCCATTTTGCGATTTCGAAAGATTTGGAAACTGAGAACATTCTCCTGTTCATAAGTTTTGTCTGTACAGAAAAACGTTTGCAACAAACGCAGATGTTATGCTTTTGGTAAATTTTATTGGTTTACTTGTAGTTTCAAACTAGTTTCTTTAAAGTTGGTAATAAATCATTCATTAAGGATATGCCATTTTTTTAGTTAATTGTGTCGCAAATCATTGTCTTTGTTTTCCAGGAATTCCAACACTGAATCAAAGAGAGCATAAATCTATTTAAATAAGTACTTGTTGATAAACAACGTACTTACATGTGAATAAGTAAACGATTATAGTCTTCTTCATTTTCCAAACAATGTTAAATAAATAATCCCTCATTGAAGGCATTCCTTCAAATTTTATTAACTGATCTAATGACATTATCTAGTGATCCATACAAATTCCCCTAAGTTTTTTGCGAATAAATGATGTCGATGATGGTACAAGGTACTAAAAATACATTCCCGTCAGCTTGTTTTAAGTATGCCAGAAAGTCAAGGGTATTGCTTTAACTTGAAAAAATCGTTTTAATTCAGTTAATAGCGTTTCTCCTTGCGCATCTTTGCAAACATTTAGCCTTACTTCAAATATTCAGCAACACTGCATTGTCGGCAATGTTTCTTCGGCTCACTCAGTGCTGGATTTACCTATTTGCTAAACAAGCTATAGCTTAAGGCCCCCTCCTTCTTGGAGGCCCCCGGAACGTTTTTCAAGATTTGGCACTGACATAGAATATCTGGAATTCAAAAGGGCCCCTTTATCTCAAATAGCTTAGGGCCCAATCAAGTCTAAATCCAGCCCTGGGCTCACTCATTCTCTTACTCTTGTGTGTTGTAACAAACCACTGTTAATAATAAACATTTTCAATGGAATGCTACAGTAAATCCCTATGGAAAAACTATTTGATATGATACAATTTAGTTAAATATAACTTCTTGGCACATCGGAAAATACCCTACCATGCAACCCTCGTAGATTCAAGTTAAAAACGTGTATTTTTCTGACCTACTTATTGAATTCCGCATTTCTTACGCATCAAGCTAGACACTTCAACAAACCAAGTATTTTGATTGGTTATAGTTGTAGAAATTACCTCAGTTCTACTACCTTTTCTAGGTAAAACAACACTGTACTCCATGACAGATATCACCTAAGATAGTATTTAATCAGTTGAAAATATACTATTTTATTTATTCTTTATTTTAATTTCCATAATATTAAAAATTGATCACAGTTTTATTATTTTATATTAAACTTTGCGCGGACCCCCTGACGCTGTTCAGGGACCCCCAAATCAATTTTAATTTTCCACGGACCCCCTGAATGGTGCCAGGTACCCCTGGGGGTCCGTACGGACCACTTTGGGAACCACTGCTTAAATAAAAGCGTGTAAAAACGTGGTAAAAACGTTGGCCATAATACCGAGGCATTAATAAATAGCTGTAAGAAATATTGTTTTTATTTCAAAGAGTTATCATTTTTATTATCCACACAAAAGATATCGCAATGGCACCCACTCTCTCGACCACTGCCCCGCACCTTCTACCACTCCCACGCTGTACTTCAATTTAATTGACTTCCTTGACCCAAGCAGCAGTGTTTTGATTGGTCTCGGCAGGAGTACATGGTTATCACGAGTAGGATCATGGACACACAATCTCATGTATTCAGCCCACGGCCTCCATGCTCGACACTTGTCCATTTAATTGTCATTTCTCAGCCTAAGATTGGCCACGATCTTACACGAGATTTGGGCGAGGGTTTAGGAAAGCAGACGCCAGGATTTAAAGACAGGTTTTTACAGTTCTAAAATATCGCTACCGTCTTATTTTTTCTGACATGGTCAAGTTGAGTGTCCTTAGTGGTGTCTGTTTGAGATCCCTTGACAAGGCCTGGTACCACCATAGCTCAAGTCCTGGTAGCACCATAGCTCAAGTCCTGGTATCACCATAGATCAAGGCCAGAAGAAACTATCCAGAAGTTTTGTTGTAGATTTCACTGAACTGGAGTTTGATTGAGTCCAAGATACAATAATTTGTTGTATGCGTGGGGCCCAGAAAAACTGTTTATTGTTTGATTGAATAACACAATAACACAATAACACAATAACACAATAACACAATAACACAATAACACAATAACACTACAAGACTTTGAAAGATGGCATTTTTGAAAATGGATGCCCATAAGTCCCTGACTTACTCAACAACTGTTGTGAAGATAGATGTCCAGTGACCCTCAACAACTGTTGTGAAGATAGATGTCCAGTGACCCCTAATAGACTCAACAACTGTTGTGAAGATAGATGTCCAGTGACCCTCAACAACTGTTGTGAAGATAGATGTCCAGTGACCCCTAATAGACTCAACAGCTGTTGTGAAGATAGATGTCCAGTGACCCCTAATAGACTCAACAACTGTTGTGAAGATAGATGTCCAGTGACCCTCAACAACTGTTGTGAAGATAGATGTCCAGTGACCCCTAATAGACTCAACAACTGTTGTGAAGATATATGTCCAGTGACCCTCAACAACTGTTGTGAAGATAGATGTCCAGTGACCCTCAACAACTGTTGTGAAGATAGATGTCCAGTGACCCTCATCAACTGTTGTGAAGATAGATGTTCAGTGACCCTCTACTGGACTACTTGGATTTCACCGCAGCTAAGTGTTTTTTTCTATTATTTTGTTTTATTCGTTTCATTTTTGTACTATTTGTCCGTTGAAGAAGGCTCTTTGCCGAAACGTTCGCTGTTGTGTTACGTCCTGTCAGGCCTACTAATACCCTGTTTTTATTTTATGCATTTACCAGTGACCCTCAACAACTGTTGTGAAGATAGATGTCCAGTGACCCCTAATAGACTCAACAACTGTTGTGAAGATAGATGTCCAGTGACCCCTAATATACTCAAAACTGTTGTGAAAATAGATGTCCAGTGACGCAAAGTAAAACTAACGAATAGAAACTTCGTTTATCGGTTTAGGTGTTGCTGACTTTTATCCAATCCTATTCATTTGACAATATGGCCCAATTAATTAAAAATATGGTCCAATTAATTAAAAATATGGCCTTATTAATTTAACAATATGGCCCAATTTATTAAAAAAAATTATTTATTTTATTTATTTAAAAATATTAATTTTATTATTTTATTTATTTTAATTTTTTTTAAAAATCTGGCCCAATTAATTTAACAATATGCCCAATTAATTTTAAAATAAGGCCAAATTAATTTAACAAATTGACCTCATTAATTTAACAATATGGCCCTATTAGTTTAACTATAGCACACAACCAGTTTTTGGTGCTTTATGAAACAGCCACTGTAAGTGTTGCTAATCTTTTCCCTATTTTAAAAGTTAGTTTGGACTCTATGCCAGTGTTGTATTCAAAATTCTTTCACAAAATGAATCTTTTTGTGTGTTAAAACTGATGATGAACAGAACTAACAAGTTCAAAAAATTAAGTCTATATTTGAATGTCATCGAAATTGTCTACTTATAAAAATAGTTGTTTCTCTTTTAATCACTTGCCTTCATCGAAGTGCAATACTGATGTCAAAATGAATGCGAAGTCTTTGTCCGGCACTTAGTATTGATACAATTCAATAAAATAGGTCAGTGGTGGACAAACTTTCCAAGACGAGGCCCGCATAAGTAAGAAATGAAACGTAAAAGTGGTGCACCTAAAATAAAGTCAGCCTCACTTTCAGTATTAAAAAAAATCCACCTTTAATATATAAATTTACTAGGGGCAAGTACCCGGCTTCGCCCGGGTTTAACAACAACAGCAACAACAAAAACAACAACAGCAACAACGACAAAAACAACAACAGAAACAGCAACAGCAACAAAACAACAAAAACAAAACAACAACAAAAACAACAACAAAACAACAACTACAACAACAACAGCAACAACAACAAAGCAACAACAACAAAACAACAACTACAACAGCAACAACAACAAAGCAACAACAACATGAAGGACATTGACGCCGCAGGGCAAGGGATGTGGACAACAACAACAGCAAAAACAACACAAAAGCAACAACAGCAACAACAACAAAAACAACACAAAATCAACAACAGCAACAACAACAAAAACAACAACAACAACAAAAACAAAACAACAACAAAAACATCAACAACAAAACAATAACAAAGCAACAACAAAACAACAACAAAACAACAACTACAACAACAACAGCAACAACAACAAAGCAACAACAACAAAACAACAACAAAAGCAACAACAACAAAGCAACAACAACAAAAAAAATATTTTATGGCGATAATCGCCTTCTTGTTAATCTCGACACCAAAATGTTTATTAATTTGCGTCATTATTTTACGTCTTAATTTTCAATAATTTTTATTTTATATAGCTCATATAGGGAAAAACTACATTTTGGGCCCCCGGGCCCCAGTATCTTATATAAAAAAGGAACGAAACCTGTTTAATAACCTTTCCGGTATAATTTTGTGTACATGTACCAAATTTCACGTTATTTGGTTGTCTGGATCTTGAGTTATTTGGGAACAGACAGACAACAAATGCGTCTTATATATATAGAGATAGAGATTGATTTTGTTCGATATTGCTGCAGGTTTTCATGTGCCGCCAGAATTCTGTAGTGGATCAAATGCGAACCGTAGTTAGCCCACATCGGGTGTATGTTATTATTACTTTGTTTACAACTACATGTATCTATAGCTTTTGTCAAATAAAAGAATTTGAAAAATGAAATTTACAAAGCGGATGTCCAGCATTATGTAGAATCGAATAGCGTTATATTTACACAAAATGTGATAGTACCTTGAAATAGCGTTATATTGGCAAAAAAGTGTAAGTACCTTGTAATAGCGTTATATTGGCAAAAAGTTGTTGGCACCTTGTAATAGCGTTATATTGGCATAAAAGGTGTAAACATCTTACAATAGCATTATATTATAAAAAAAAAGGTGATAGCACTATGTAATAGCGTTATATTGACCCAAAAAAAAAGTAAAACAAAAAAAAGGGGGGGGGGCACACCAATTCTTCTTTCGTCTGGCCAGCAGTATTTTAAGGGGTTTGGGTGCCAAGGTTTTTGTGGGTATAAATTCAAACTTATGATCAGCGGCGCCCCTAATTTCCTTGAGATATTGCGTTAGACAATGTGCTAAAAGGTCTCCAAGAAGTGATCTGGAATACAAGACCAAAGAACGGCAACCCACTAGCTCTTCAGCGTGACCAGACGAGTAGTCCAGCGTTTCCAGGCAGCAGACTACGGGCTTGTCTGTCGTTATCTCTGGCTTTCACTTTGAGAACAATTCCTTTTGCAGCTGTTTTATGGGAACTTGCAGACGATTGCATGTGGTAGACATGCCTTTGTGAATTGTTGCTTTCATTAAATGGCCACAGCAAGTGGTTTTATTGATTAAATAAAGAGAAAACATGAAATATTCATACAGCAGATGCTGGAACTTGTCTCCGAGAAAGGATTTCGCTGATGGGGAGAATAAAGGGGAATATGTAAAGTAATAAAGAGGAAAGTTGGGTGTTAAGAACGTTTTATTGGTCCAGAGAGAGACAGAGAGAAAGAGAAAAAGAGATAGATAGATAGAGAGAGAAAGCTGAGAGAGAGAGAGATAGAGAGAGAGAACAAAAGAGAGAGAGAGAAGAGGGTGGGGATGTCGAGAGAAGGGTGAGTGAGGGTGCCGAGTTTTATAGTAAATCACAAACAGGAAGTGGACGCTAAGAAAAAGAAGGTCTGATGAAATTCATTCGATTCCCTGCCAAAATTGCAAATTCATTTTAAGACCAAATCGAGGGAGAGATGTCACGTGATACGTGCCGCCATATTTCTTTATCTTTAAAAAAAGACAAAACGAGAATTTTTCTCTACCGCATTGGACAATGAGAGAAACGTGATGCAAGGGGCTGACGGCGTCTCAATTGATTACCTCCCCTTCCCCATAACACTAACCCGTTCCTTGGCTACGCCTACCCATGGAGCCATTAAAACAGTGGTTCTAAACATTCTTTGTCCAGCCCCCTCTCTTGGATAATAAACTCAGTCCTGTGGCCCCTCGGAATATCTTTAATTGTTCATGATTCTGATATTCAAAACATCGGTAGTTCGAAGAACTCCATTTTCTTTGCCTCATTAGCAGTGAGAGTAGTGTGTACGTCTGCATGATTGAACAATATCGTCAATGACGTCGTCAATCCCTCAACACGGAAGAGTGCTTACTGGATGACTTATGTTTACTCCACTTAATGTGTTTATCTCATTTTAAAATGATTTTGAAGTCGCTGCGTAAGTCAGAATACTTCGGCAGCTGAAAACTGAAAGATGACTGTGCTATCCTAAAGTCAAGTTAGATTCAGTTTTAGAACATCTTTGGTCTCAATTTATTTTTGAAGATCGAATATTCCCTCATATTCGATTATCTAAGAATCAGAGATCACATTGTTACAGTCTGAATATGTTCACTATTCAATGAACGGAATTTACAATTACCGAATAGAAGGTAAAGAGAATTCTTTATTTTCAGTAAATGATTTCCTATGTAAATGTTAGAATCAATATCTATTGTTACCCTATGACTACCATGATGGTACGCTTTGTCAGATTGTTGGGTCATCCTTTGAGTCAGTTTAGTGCGTATGTCAGAACGTCTTGTTCTCGAATTTGTCTTTCCGACAGCTGACAAATGATATTACTGGACAAATGATATTACTGTACAAATGATATTACTGGACAAATGATATTACGGGACGAATGATATTACTGGACAAATTATATTACTGGACAAATGATAATACGGGACAAATGATATTACTGGACAAATGATAATCCTAGACAAATGATATTACTGGACAAATGATAATCCTAGACAAATGATATTACTGGACAAATGATATTACTGGACATATTTCGCTAAAAGCAAGGCATTATTTTTATCAGGGAAGATTTTGACCAAATGTGAAAAGAGCCAAGGGCAGATAAACACCCATTGTTTCGTGCGCCAGAGTTATGTAACGTGTCCTTTCAGGAAGACACAAAGAAAACATTCTGATCTTAACAAAAATTGATGTGGAACTCTATTTACAGCCATTTGTGGAACTCTATTTACAGCCATTTGTGGAACTCTATTTACAGCCATTTGTGGAACTCTATTTACAGCCATTTGTGGAACTCTATTTACAGCCATTTGTGGAACTCTATTTACAGCCATTTGTGGAACTCTATTTACAGCCATTTGTGGAACTCTATTTACAGCCATTTGTGGAACTCTATTTACAGCCATTTGTGGAACTCTATTTACAGCCATTTGTGGAACTCTATTTACAGCCATTTGTGGAACTCTATTTACAGCCATTTGTGGAACTCTATTTACAGCCATTTGTGGAACTCTATTTACAGCCATTTGTGGAACTCTATTTACAGCCATTTGTGGAACTCTATTTACAGCCATTTGTGGAACTCTATTTACAGCCATTTGTGGAACTCTATTTACAGCCATTTGTGGAACTCTATTTACAGCCATTTGTGGAACTCTATTTACAGCCATTTGTGGAACTCTATTTACAGCCATTTGTGGAACTCTATTTACAGCCATTTGTGGAACTCTATTTACAGCCATTTGTGGAACTCTATTTACAGCCATTTGTGGAACTCTATTTACAGCCATTTGTGGAACTCTATTTACAGCCATTTGTGGAACTCTATTTACAGCCATTTGTGGAACTCTATTTACAGCCATTTGTGGAACTCTATTTACAGCCATTTGTGGAACTCTATTTACAGCCATTTGTGGAACTCTATTTACAGCCATTTGTGGAACTCTATTTACAGCCATTTGTGGAACTCTATTTACAGCCATTTGTGGAACTCTATTTACAGCCATTTGTGGAACTCTATTTACAGCCATTTGTGGAACTCTATTTACAGCCATTTGTGGAACTCTATTTACAGCCATTTGTGGAACTCTATTTACAGCCATTTGTGGAACTCTATTTACAGCCATTTGTGGAACTCTATTTACAGCCATTTGTGGAACTCTATTTACAGCCATTTGTGGAACTCTATTTACAGCCATTTGTGGAACTCTATTTACAGCCATTTGTGGAACTCTATTTACAGCCATTTGTGGAACTCTATTTACAGCCATTTGTGGAACTCTATTTACAGCCATTTGTGGAACTCTATTTACAGCCATTTGTGGAACTCTATTTACAGCCATTTGTGGAACTCTATTTACAGCCATTTGTGGAACTCTATTTACAGCCATTTGTGGAACTCTATTTACAGCCATTTGTGGAACTCTATTTACAGCCATTTGTGGAACTCTATTTACAGCCATTTGTGGAACTCTATTTACAGCCATTTGTGGAACTCTATTTACAGCCATTTGTGGAACTCTATTTACAGCCATTTGTGGAACTCTATTTACAGCCATTTGTGGAACTCTATTTACAGCCATTTGTGGAACTCTATTTACAGCCATTTGTGGAACTCTATTTACAGCCATTTGTGGAACTCTATTTACAGCCATTTGTGGAACTCTATTTACAGCCATTTGTGGAACTCTATTTACAGCCATTTGTGGAACTCTATTTACAGCCATTTGTGGAACTCTATTTACAGCCATTTGTGGAACTCTATTTACAGCCATTTGTGGAACTCTATTTACAGCCATTTGTGGAACTCTATTTACAGCCATTTGTGGAACTCTATTTACAGCCATTTGTGGAACTCTATTTACAGCCATTTGTGGAACTCTATTTACAGCCATTTGTGGAACTCTATTTACAGCCATTTGTGGAACTCTATTTACAGCCATTTGTGGAACTCTATTTACAGCCATTTGTGGAACTCTATTTACAGCCATTTGTGGAACTCTATTTACAGCCATTTGTGGAACTCTATTTACAGCCATTTGTGGAACTCTATTTACAGCCATTTGTGGAACTCTATTTACAGCCATTTGTGGAACTCTATTTACAGCCATTTGTGGAACTCTATTTACAGCCATTTGTGGAACTCTATTTACAGCCATTTGTGGAACTCTATTTACAGCCATTTGTGGAACTCTATTTACAAATAAAATTACGTGTTACCCGAACAAACAAGGTCAGTCTCCAACGTTAAGAATATAAACATTCACATATTAGCTTACAAATTCTTCCTCGCTGTAGAAATGTGATGTTTATTTGTCATAGGCGGCGATATGTCAGTAATTATACAGGAAGTTGTCATGTGGTATTTTTACGTGTGTTATTAAAATTGTGTTTGGGGGGTGGGGATGTATGTGGAATAAACACATTTCGGGCCATAGGGGGTTCTCAGATCACTACATTTAAAGGGAAGCACATCAAGGATTGAAGTGACCCAGGGACAGTTCTTAGGTTGTAAGGTTGAATGATATGGCGCATGTGTTCACTTGTCCATGTGTTCACTTGTCCGTGTGTTCACTTGTCCATGTGTTCACTTGTCCATGTATTCACTTGTCAATTTTTTCGCTTTTCCATGTGTTCACTTCTCCATGTGTTCATCTGTGTTGTGTTCACTTGACCATGTGTTCATTTGCCCGTTTGTTCACTTGTCCAGTCACCCTATAGGTTCTCATGTTGACAACCCCTGGTAGTATTCTCATATTTACGAGCAGATTGTTCTAAATGCCGTATTTTAAATCCAGATTAAAATCATAAATTATTTCTTCACAAATGGCTTACAGTAAAAACTTATTTCCAGTTTGTTGATGTACCATGTGCCTGCGTGCCATGCAGCTAACATCGTAATCTAGTAGCTGCTACTAGATGAATAATGCAAAGCTTTTATCTCTAGGGTGATAAATCTTATATGTGATCTTACTTGTGATCCCAGCAGAATTATAAATGCAATAGTGTTTTAAGGGTACACTTTAAAATGTATTATCAATCCAGATCTATCGTTGCCTGCTTATAAATTTTACGTCACTTGTCTGCTGATGTTGTTCGTGGGTAACTAAAATATACCGCCATCTTATGTGTTTGTATTAATTAAAGGATGTGATTAGATAGATTATTGTGTTACAGTCAATATAAGAAAATCGTTTCATACGGAAACAAAAAAAATGATTGGGTTTAAATTAATACTTGTGAGTTAATGTTTACTTGAAAGTTGTGAAAACAAACACATAACACCTCTATCTCCCCCCACCCCACTCACCCACCTACACATTGCAGAGTGCTGACTGAAAGTATTGTATCGTACAAAAATCCTATATTTTTTATTAACTACAATTTATTGAGCTTACAAACTAATTTATTTTCTTTCCTGTCGTTTAAAACTACAATATATATTCAAATCTGACAACTTAATCTTTGCTAGAAAAACAAAAAAACAAACTACAATAAAGATTCATTTCTAACTTAATCTTGGCTAAACTGGAGAGCTCTCCTGGGGTAATATCTTATGACTCGATCCTAGAAAATATACATGTCAACAATGTCACATGTTAAATAAATATTGTTGGACCCTAGAAAATATACATGGCAACAATGTCACATGTTAAATAAATATTGTTGGAAACTGTTATCGAGTATTGATAATCTGTAATGACTTCAACATGCACCGAATAAACCTCCTGTCAACAATATAAAGGTTTGAGTTATAAAGCAATATCCTGTTTTTCCTTTCTTACAGTTATCGTCATGTTGCGAACAGGTCAAGTTGTAAACAAATTGGAATCACAATTATACAGTTGCTTGTGGGAAGAGATCATTAAACTCAATAAATCGACGATTATTTTTAGTTCTAAGAATGAGGATGAAGTCAGAGTGCTCCTATTAAAGATATAAACAAAGACGTTTACTCTAATAGTTATAGTCAAAGCAGACACATTCTTTCTTGTGGTTGATTGGACGTCTGGACTCCACGTCGTTCCGACCCCGCGGTCAGCTCGACGTTTGAACATTAATGTATTTTTATTTTGTTATTATTTTTAAAATTTATTGTCTGCATTAAAATAGTTTATTTTAATATTAAGATATCTTTAAAATACACAACATTATGAAACAGTTATTATAAACGATTAATCATTGATATAACAATTGGAGAGAAAAAAGAAAGAAAGTATTCATACTAAATACAAGTTATATTGCGGGGAGGTAAGTCAAGGCGTCGATGCGGGTGAATGTTTGTAATTCTCGTTCAACTCTTTATACGTCATTTTATTAACTTTACTAATTTTAAAAAAATGTATTATTATTTATACCGCATTTTAAAATAACGTCCGGGTCGAACGACGTGGAGTTAAATGTGCAGGGTCGAACCGTCCTGGGTCGAAATATATGAGGTCAAAATGTCCAGCCACCGGCCAAAGTGACCTGAATGGCGACACACACACTGTTATTATAATCTGTGACGTTTGAAAAGTGGAATACGGGTACGTTTTTTCCTGCGATGGAGGGATGTATCCCAGGAAAGTTTTTTTTTCTCTTGGAAATAGGAGCAGAGAGTTTGATGGACGTGTGGCAGCACAGACCCTGATTACTCCCCTGGAGGACGTGTGGCAGCACAGACCCTGATTACTCCCCTGGAGTCAATAAGTTTTAATCCCGAGCCTTCATTGAATTTGTCCCTACTCAAACACGAAAACCATTCAACAGTCAAAATTCAATCGGACATAATTACAAAAATTAAAACCCAATTTGACTTATGTAATTAACCGGATATGACGTAATTAGAATTGGTTAAACCCCACCCGTCCCATCCCTTACTACCTTGTTCCCTCTGAGGTTCGTAGGTCCTTGTGCAATATACAAAAACTCGCGTGCAAACTTGCACGGGCTCCATTTTTTGTGCCATATTTTACCAAATTTGCTGCACGGTAATTCTAAATTGCTGTGGGGCATCGGTCAGAAATCTGTGCAGCCACGCAGCCTAAAGGAAAATTGCCTACTGCATTGGTTTGACGTATGGCTGTACCGAATTCAATTATTTTAATCCGGCCGGAGCTGGATTTTGCCGGGTTTATGAAGTGAAATCTTGCCGGAGTCGGATTTGTAAAAAGGGCCGGATTCCGTATTTTCCGGAGCCGGATTCGAAATTCGGTACACCCCTAATTTTAAGATACTCTTACACTTACAGACTATACCCCAGCTATACAATAGATTACACCATGTCATTGGTATGATATGACACTCTTACACTTACAGACCAGCCTAACTATACAATAGATTACACCATGACATTGGTATGATAGGACACTCTTACACTTACAGACTAACCTAACTATACAATAGATTACACCATGTCATTGGTATGATAGGACACTCTTACACTTACAGACTAACCTAGACTAGCATAGCTATACAATAGATTACATCATGTCATTGGTATGATAGGACACTCTTACGCTTACAGACTAACCTAACTATACAATAGATTACACCATGTCATTGGTATGATAGGACACTCTTACACTTACAGACTAACCTAACTATACAATAGATTACACCTTGTCATTGATTGAATAGGACACTCTTACACTTACAGACTAACCTAACTATACAACAGATTACACCATGTCATTGGTACGATAGGACACTCTTACACTTACAGACTAGCCTAACTATACAACAGATTACACCATGTCATTGGTACGATAGGACACTCTTACACTTACAGACTAACCTAACTATACAATAGATTACACCATGTCATTGGTATGATAGGACACTCTTACGCTTACAGACTAGCCTAGCTATACAACAGATTACACCATGTCATTGGTATGATAGGACACTCTTACGCTTACAGACTAGCCTAGCTATACAACAGATTACACCATGTCATTGGTATGATAGGACACTCTTAGACCTACAGACTAACCTAACTATATAATGGACCGTACCACTTTATCAATGACACGATAGATTCCACATTGTAAACGACCCAATCTACTCAGGTGACGGTATGATAAAGTGCTTCTTCAATAGGATCAAAAAACATGGGCATCTAGTGACAGCCTACAATAAAAAAAACTTTAAACAATTTCTGTAGCTGTCAACTGGCTGACAGTGAGATAATCCTGGGGGATTTGCGTGCTAACTAACGGGTGGGGGCGGGGTATGACAATACAAAAATGAGACAAATGTGTCCGTTTAGAATAATTAATTTCCATAAATTCTGTAAGCCGTTGTGGGAAGGGCGTCATATATGGAGTTTTATTTTCCTTTAAATCTTTCGATATATGAAAAGAGAAATCTAATTTGAGTGCGCCCACGTATCGAAGGGACATTTAACTTTTAAAAAATATCTTATTTATTCTCTAGTTATAGAGAATTTCAATAAAATGACAGTTAAGACATAGAGAGAATAAATTATTTTATATATATACTCAAGAACTTTTTTCAAAAAATGTATGTCCACCATCCCTGGATTTTGATTTGTGTCTTGGATCTACTGTGCACCTTACTAAAGAATGCGCGGGAAAAGGCTTACAGAAAGACGAACAACACATTAAGTTCAACCGTACACCAACGGAGAGATTGATGTAATTCTTTGATTATCATTGACTTGACGGCGATACAAGAATACAAAACAACAGTTAAACATGGTGGGAAACTTCTTACAGTCTCATGTTCGTTTGATGTTATAATGGATTCAGTATATTATGGTAAACAGAATAGTGTAAAACAACAATAGAATCATGTTTTATGATAACTTGACTAGTGTAAAACAACAATAGAATCGTATATCGTGGTAAAAGACTAGTGTAATAGGACAATAGAATAATGTATTATGGTAACTAGACTGGTGTAAAACGACAATAGAATTAGTTCTAGTATATTAACTTGACTAGTGTTAAATGAACTACGTCTTTTATTCTTTAACTGAACATAAAATGTAAGTTTAATAGTTTGCTTTAAGGAGTTTTAAGAAATGTATGTATCTATTTAAACAAGGGCTGCGGAAATTAACGCTTAATTTCTAGATTAACCGTTAAAAAATTTTAACGATTAAAATTTTTTTAACGATTAATCGAACCACCACTTATAAATGTACTGGAAGTCAAAAAGTAAAATATTTTGGCCGATAAATATAAACTAACTTCCGTACAATTACACGAAAATTTTTGTTTTAAACTATTGACTGACGTGAATGTTCAAAATGTTGATAAAGGTTATTGTGTCCATTGAGAGAAATCGCTTGCCTACCATGCAATGTTCCCTCTAAGTCTAAGCTTCGTTGGTCCGTGTGCAAAGTTTAACAAAAACTCGTGTGCAAAGTTGCACGACGTCCATTTTTGGTTCAATATTTTACAAAATTTGCTGCGCGGTGATTCTTAACTCCTGCGTGGCGTCGGTCAAATATCTTCGCAGCCACGCTGCTTAAATGGAACATTGCTACCGTGGTTCTGACACTTCGCTTACATATCACCTGCAAACCAAACATCAACTGAAACTGAGTCAACTCCACCTGGTTAAAACACGAGATGTGTTCACCGATGGCTGGCGTGAAGTCAAGTGACCCGTAAAATGTAAATAATAGCGACTTCTACCTATAGTTTTATATAGATAAACTTAAAATGCCTCAATATAATTACGGTACGTTCGATCGATCTGAAATTTTGACACGATGCATTGTTAGGTGACACGAGTCCATGTGCCGAATTTCAGCTCGATGGCATCACGTGAAGTGGGTCATTTTTTACTTTTGTTTTTCCGCCCGCCCGACGACGAACGACAGACATAGAGACAGACACGGCGGTGAATTTAATATAAGAGATTTAATAAATAAAATAAACCCGTAAAAACAAAGTTTTTGACTATAAATCTATACTAATAAAAGGCAAAGCCCTTACTGACTGACTTTTACTGACTCATTCATCACTAATTCTCAAGCTTCCCATGTAGTTAGAAGCATGAAACTTTGAGAAGTTGTTGAGTAGCCTTTCGCGACGAAAATTGGAGTATACGAATTTTAAAATTAACACTCATGGGGGCCGGGGGCCCAAAACGTTTTTCTTTTCTTATATGGCCTATATAAAATTTAAAAATCAATAATTCTCCTATTTCCCGAGTAGGCAGAAGCATGAAACTTTTTGAAGTTGTTGAGTACAAACCCGCAATGGTAACGGAAGAAAACAAAATTAAATTATCACTTCCTGGGGGCCGGGGGCCCAAATGAAGTTTTTTCCTAATATGAGCTATATAAAAACTGAAAATCACAAATTCTCAAATTTCTCGTGTAGGTAGAAGCATGAAACACTGGGTAATTGATAAGTACACTTCCGCGATGGTAACAAGCGAAGAAAATATTTAAATTATCACTTAATGGGGGCCGGGGGCCCAAATGTAGTTTTTTTTCTCATATAAAAAACTGACTCCTCACTAATTCTCCAATTCCCGTGTAGGTAGAAGCATGAAACTTTGGGAACTTGCTGAGTACCTTCTCACGACGATAATTGTCGAAAAATAATTTTAAAACTCTCATTCGTATATGCCTGGGGGCCGGGGGCCCAAATGAAGTTTTTTCCTAATATGAGCTATATAAAAACTAAAAATCATTAATTCTCCTATTTCCCGTGTAGGTAGAAGCATGAAACTTGGGGTACTTGTTAAGTACACTTCCACGATGGTAACAGGTAAAAACAATGTTTAAATTATCACTTACTAGGGGCCGGGGGCCCAAATGTATTTTTTTCTTATATTTAAATTTAAATCATCACTAATTCTCCAACTTCCCGTGTAGGTAGAAGCATGAAACTTTGGGAAGTAGTTAAGTAGCCTCTCGCGACAATAAATGGAGTAAAAGAACTTTAAAATTCACTTTCATGGGGGCCGGGGGCCCAATAACGTTTTTTTCCCTTATATGGCCTATATAAAATTTGAATATCACTAATTCTCCTATTTTCCGTGCAGGTAGATGCATGAATCTTTGGGAAGTTGTTGAGTACACTTTACACTTTCACGAGGGTAACAGGCGTAAAAAATATTTAAATTAACACTTACTGGGGGCCGGGGGCCCAAAATTACTTTTTTTTATAATATTAAAAACTGACTCATCACTAATTCTCCACCTTCCCGTGCAGGTAGAAACATGAAACTTTGGAAAGTTGTTGAGTACCCTCTCACAACTAAAAATGGCGAAACAGAATTTTAAAATTCACGCTCACGTGGGGCCGATGGCCCGAAAGATGGTTTTTTTTCGTATGTGAGCTATATAAAAATTGAAAATCACTAATTCTCCTATTTGCCGGGTAGGTAGAAGCATGAAACTTTGTGAATTTGTTGAGTACCCTCTCACGACGAAAAATGGTGAAAAAGAATTTTAAAATTCATACTTTTGGGGGCCGGGGGCCCAAAAATGTTTTTTTCCTTATACTGAAAATTGCTTTATTCTCCATTTTCCCGTCTAGGTAGAAACATAAAACTCTGGGAAGTTGTTGAATACACTTCCGCGATGGTACCATGCAAAAAATATTTAAATTATCACTCACCGGGGGCCGGGGGCCAAATGTATTTTTTCTTTATAAAAACTGACTCATCACTAATTCTTCAATTTCCTGCTTAGTCAAAAGCATGAAACTGTTGGAAATGGTTAAGTACACTCCCGCGATAGTAACAGGCAAAAAAATATTTTAATTGTCACTCACTGGGGCTGGGGGCCCAAATGTATTGTTTCTTATATAAAAAGTTAATCATCAAACATTCTCCATCTTCCTGTGTAGGTAGAAATATGAAATTTTGGGAAGTTGTTGAGTACACTACCCGGATAATAACAGGCGAATTATTTTGTTTGATTATCACTCACTGGGGGCTTGGCATACAAGTGTAGTTTTTTCACCTTATATGAGCTAAATTACAAATTTAAAAAACTTTGGATGCTTTGTACATTTTTTTTAAAGCTTTGAAGATAAAAACTTGACGGCCTATATTAAATTTCGTTAGGGCATTAAAAAATTTTTGTTTCAATCTTTTGTAGCCGAGGACCGCTAATCTTTTTTTCGTAATTTCGTAAATGTTTAAGACATTTTAACCATTCGATTTTACTCGATTTTTGAAAACACATGTTGTCTAACAAATATATTCATCATAATCCAAAATAAAATAAGCTGTTGTTTTGAACTATGCATATTACACCGATAGGGCCCCCGGCCTTTATTTTAGATTTTAAAAAGACGTATTAATAGTAAATGTATTTTATTTATCCCACGTACATTACACTTTAGGTCAGGGATGTCCAAAGTCCAGCCCGCGGGCCAAAACGGGCCCGCGAAGCCATTTTAACTGGCCCGCGGCCTCATCTGAAATAATTAATTAACTGACGTATTATTTCTGTGTATTATTTATTTTAAAAGTATAAGTTGTGTGCTTAATTTTGCACTTAAAAAAGAAATTGGGGATTTCATGGAAGATAAAGGACAACCAATGCCAAATTATCTGATACTGCTTGGCTGGCAGATTTAGCATTTTTAGTTGATATGACAAGACATCTAAACGTAGTTAACACAAATCTTCAAGGTCAAAATGCAGTAGTAAGCCAATTATATTCAGCTATCAAGGCCTTTGGGAACAAGCTGCAACTTTTTCAAATGCAACTTTCTCAAATGCAGCCTTATACCACACATTTCCCCTCAATTCAGGAAATCATGACACGTTTCCCAGAAAGAAGCTTCAATGAGCAAATGCAGAGGTATGTTGCAGATATCACATCCCTGGCTAATGAATTTTAAAGATACTTTCAGAACTTTGCAACTATTGAAAAGGGACATCATGTTATTTTCTTCACATTTCTCTGCTGACCCTGATAATGCTCCAGGCAATCTGCAGATGGAACTCATTGAGTTACAAAGTGATAATGAAATTCGCAGCTGACAACAACAGCTTTCTCTCAACGACTTTTACCGACACCTGGATGAAGAGAGATATAAAGAGATTCGAACATTTGCTAAAAAAATTCTCAGCTTTTTTAGCTCGACTTACTTGTGTGAGCAGACATTTTCAGTTATGAATTTTAACAAGATCCGTGTGATGACGAGAATAAGTGACTCTCACCTACGTGATATCACACGTATCAAAATCAGTGGCATTGAACCGGACCTCAACTATTTACTGCATTCAAGATCTCAGTTTCACCCTTCACATTAAAATTTTGCGATAAAAACTTCTCAACCTATGTCATCATATATATTATTATATTTACGCTCAATTATCGCTGACTGCTTCACGCCTAACGCTAAGGGACATCACTCTACCTTTTTTTAAAATTGAACATATGGACTTAAAATCATAATCATTTTGGTTTTCAGATTAACATTAACCAAATAACGCACGAAACTATGACGTCAGCATTTGTATTGTAAACAGTGCTGACTGACTCAAAAAGTTGTTTTTTTGGTTCAGTAATTTGGTGCGCTGCTTTCTAAAATTAGGTAGTTAAAAAAATAGTGTTATGATTAGCACTTTAAAAAAATCTTATATAAATAATTTGTGTATATGTCAGAAATATTTCGGATTTATTATACAAGGATAAGTTACTTGGGCTTTTGACCCAAAAAAAAGTGGGCGCCATAGGCGCCCTACAACCCCTATTATAAAATACTTTGTGTACATTTTTATGAAGTTTAATATTACGTATTTATCATACAAGGACAAGTTAGTTGGGCTTTTGGAAAAAGGTGGGCGCCGCAGGCGCCACGGCGCTGCAGCACAACCTAGTTTTTATATAATTTTAATCCGGCCCGCGAGGGTCTTTATTTCAAGGAATTTGGCCCGCCATTCAAAAAGTTTGGACATCCCTGCTTTAGGTAGTTTGGCTGCGCTCCAGTAAAAGTTTCTGGCATTAAAGGTAAAATTTTAATACACCATTTATTAGTGGCTGGGGGCCCGTATACCATTTTTATCATTAGTTATATAAAAGTTAATTTTAAAAGTGGTTCCTGGGTTAATGGATGAATTATTCACCAAATTTGATTTAAAAAAAACAAAAAATTCTATAGGGTAATGAACTTCTAAAGTTTTTTCCTTCGAGGCCGGGACCCAAAATATTGCTGTCGTAAATATTGAAAGCTTTTTTACCTTTAGATTTTAAATAATTTTAAATAAATATACACACGCATCTCTATCACATGAACATCCTGCATCCATTTGCACGAGGCCAGTAATGTCATTTTAGTATCCATTTTATTTTACACCATCTTGACAAAAATTGACAAACAAATATATCCATCATGATCCAGAATGAAATAAATTGGTGTTTTGAATTGGTGTATAATGGGTTTTCAACGCTTCCTAAAATCTTTACTTCCGCAGCGGAGCGCGGGTATTTTGTTAGTCCCTTACATATGAGACATAACTAAAAGCATTGATTATGTTCAAACGCGACAAACATTTACAGACTGAATCTGTCTTAACTTCCCTTTTCTTTATAACCCATGGGGGCGGGTGGGAGAGGGGAAAGGTCTGGTGACCGATCGCTGGACCGAGCTCAGCGTGACACGTATAATGTAAACAAAAGCACACCGATACAGCTGGTTAAAACACGAGATGTGTTCACTGGTGGCTGGCGTGAAGTCAAGTGACCCGTAAAATGTAAACAATAGTGATCGCTACATATAGTTTTATATAGATAAACTAAAAATGCATTAATTTAATTACAGTACGTTTGATCGATCTGAAATTTTAAAACGATGCATTGTTAGTTGACACGAGACTATTTGCAAAATTTCAACTCGATAGCAGCACGGGAAGTGGGTCATTTTTTACTTTTGTTTTTTCGCCTGCCCGAACAAGACAGAGACGGCGGTGAAGTTAATATAAGGGATTTAATTTTAAATAAGAAAAACCCGTAAAAAACCAAGTTTTTCACTATAAATCCTTTATGTACGAGAAGTAACTAAAAGAATGTTCATTATAATACGCAGCGCAAGACCATCCAAAAATACAAAATTGCAGCTGTGTCGTAAAACATGTTTAATATAATGCGCACCGATCAGGAATATGTTTATAAAAAGAGCTGTCAATAAAATACGCACCTTATTGCGCGACAGAAAGGTTGTTCAATATATTACGCACCGCGACGCTCTATCTCAAAAAATAGCATGATACATAGGAATAAATAAAATAATCTAAAAAATCAATAATTTAATTACGGTACATGCGATCGATCTGAAATTTTGATACATTGTTTTTATTATCGGTACGAAACTGCCTGCAAAATTTCAGCTCGCTATCTTGCGAGCAAGTGGGTTAAAAATCGATCAAAAGTTATGGCGACAAGGTCGGTCGGTCGGCCGCAGACACCACGAGTTAATATAAAGGATTTAAAAAAAGGAAAAACAAAGTTTTTGACTACAAATCCCTTATATATAAGACATAACTAACAGTATTGATTATGTTCAAACGCGACAAACATTTACAGACTGAATCTGTCTTAACTCACCTTTGATTTATAACCCGGGGTGGGGGTGGAAGAGAGGAAAGGTCTGGTCACCGATCACTGGACCGAGCTCAGCGTGACACGTAAAATGTAAACAAAAGCACGCCGGTACACCTTGTTAAAACACGAGATGTGTTCACCGATGGCTGGCGTGAAGTCAAGTGACCCGTAAAATGTAAACAATAGCGACCGCTACATATAGTTTATATAGATAAACTAAAAATGCATTAATTTTATAACTGTACGTTCGATCGATCGGAATTTTTGATACGATGCATTGTTAATAGACACGAGTCTGTGTGCCAAGCTTCAGCTCGATGGCATCACGGGAAGTGTGTCATTTTTTACTTTTGTTTTTCTGCCCGCCCAAGACACAGAGAGAGAGAGAGAGACAGAGAGACAGAGACGGTGGTGAAGTTAATATAAGGGATTTAAAAACAACCCCGTAAAAACTATGTTTTTGACTATGAATCCCTTATATGTGAGACAGAACTTAAAGTATTGATTATGTTCCAATGCGACAAACATTTACAGCCTAAAACTGAGGGAACTCATCCTCCACGATATGTGGTCATCGATGGCTAGCGTGAATTCAAGTGACCCGTAAAATGTAAACAATAGCCTCCGCTACATAAAGTTTATATAGATAAACAAAAAATGCATGTATGTAATCACTGTACGTTCGATAGATCTGAATTTTTATACGATGCATTGTTAGGTGACACGAGTCTATGTGTCAAATTTCAGCTCGATGGCATCACGAGAAGTGTGTCATTTTTTATTTTTATTTTCCCGCCCGGCCGACGACGAACGACAGACAGAGAGAGAGACAGAGAGACAGAAAGACTGCGGTGAAGTTAATATAAGGGATTTAATAAAACAAACCCGTAAAAACACAGTTTTTGAATATAAATTCCTTATATATCAGACATAGCTAAAAGTATTGATTATGTTCAAACGCGACAAACATTTACTGACTGAATCTGTCTTAACTCCCTTTTGCTTTATATCACGTGGGGGGGTGGGAGAGGGGAAGGGCTGGTGACCGATCGCTTGACCGAGCTCAGCGTGACACGTAAAATGTAAACAAAAGCACGCCGGTACATAGACGATGTGGTTTCAACGCGCGAACTGAACTGTCACGTGAAAAAGAAAAAAACAACAACCGTGAAATTGAATTACTTATGTCGTATAGAGATGAACTAAAATGCATTAATTTAATTACGGTACTTTCGATCGATCTGAAATTTTGATACAATGCATTTTTAGGTGACACAAGTATATGTGCCAAATTTCAGCTCGATGTCATTACGGGAAGTGGGTCATTTTTTACTTTTGTTTTTCCGCCGGCCCGACGACGAACGACAGACAGAGAGAGAGAGAGACAGAGAGAGACGGCGGTGAAGTTAATATAAGGGATTTAATAAACAAACCCGTAAAAACAAAGTTTCTGACTATAAATCCCTTATATATGAGACATAACTAAAAGTATTTACAAATATTTACAGACTGAATCTGTCTTAACTCAACTTTGCTTCATAACCCATGGGTGGGGGAGAGGCGGAAAGTCTGGTCTTCGATCGCTTGACCGAGCTCAGCGTGACACGTAAAATGTAAACAAAAGCACGCCGGTGCTTCGATGGGTCGCCTCAACGCGTCAACTCAAACTTTCACGTGGAAAAAAAACAATAACAAACAGTGAGTTTGAATTACATACGTTATATAAGGATAAACTAAAAATGCATTAATTTAATTACGGTACGTTCGATCGATCTGAAATTTTGATACGATGCATTGTTAGGTGAGACGGGCCCATGTGCCAAATGTCAGCTCGATCGGATCACGGGTCAAGTGGGTCATTTTTTACTTTTGTTTTTCCGTCCGCCCATGAGATGACGACAGACAGAGACAGAGAGACAGAGACGCCGGTGAAGTTAATATAAGGGATTTTAAAATTAAAAGTCTTGCTAAAGCGCACAAAATATTTAAGGTCTCCGGGTCATAAAGACATCGGTTGATAGCGTGTATTACTTAACAAGGAATACCAAGATATGAAATTCGTCTCTTTTCTTATAGACAAGATCAGCTTCGATTGTTAACAACAAAGTTATAATCTTTTAGAGCCGTTCACAGTATTGTTTAATATTGTCATCTACTCATTCATCAGCTCAGAGAATTTACATGACAGGTGTTTCTCTCAGTGCAGGGCGTAGAGTGGTTCACAGAATGTACATGACAGGTGGTTCTCTCAGTGCAAGGCGTAGAGTGGTTCACAGAATGTACATGACAGGTGGTTCTCTCAGTGCAGGGCGTAGAGCGGTTCACAGAATGTACATGACAGGTGGTTCTCTCAGTGCAGGGGCGTAGAGCGGTTCACAGAATGTACATGACAGGTGGTTCTCTCAGTGCAGGGCGTAGAGCGGTTCACAGAATGTACATGACAGGTGGTTCTCTCAGTGCAGGGCGTAGAGCGGTTCACAGAATGTACATGACAGGTGGTTCTCTCAGTGCGGGGCGTAGAGCGGTTCACAGAATGTACATGACAGGTGGTTCTCTCAGTGCGGGGCGTAGAGTGGTTCACAGAATGTACATGACAGTTGGTTCTCTCAGTGCAGGGCGTAGAGCGGTTCACAGAATGTACATGACAGGTGGTTCTCTCAGTGCAGGGCGTAGAGCGGTTCACAGAATGTACATGACAGGTGGTTCTCTCAGTGCAGGGCGTAGAGCGGTTCACAGAATGTACATGACAGGTGGTTCTCTCAGTGCAGGGGCGTAGAGCGGTTCACAGAATGTACATGACAGTTGGTTCTCTCAGTGCAGGGCGTAGAGCGGTTCACAGAATGTACATGACAGGTGGTTCTCTCAGTGCAGGGCGTAGAGCGGTTCGCAGAATGTACATGACAGTTGGTTCTCTCAGTGCAGGGCGTAGAGCGGTTCACAGAATGTACACGACAGGTGGTTCTCTCAGTGCAGGGCGTAGAGCGGTTCACAGAATGTACATGACAGGTGGTTCTCTCAGTGCAAGGCGTAGAGTGGTTCACAGAATGTACATGACAGATGGTTCTCTCAGTGCGAGGCGTAGAGCGGTTCACAGAATGTACGTGACAGGTGGTTCTCTCAGTGCAGGGCGTAGAGCGGTTCACAGATTGTACATGACAGGTGGTTCTCTCAGTGCAAGGCGTAGAGTGGTTCACAGAATGTACATGACAGGTGGTTCTCTCAGTGCGGGGCGTAGAGCGGTTCACAGAATGTACATGACAGGTGGTTCTCTCAGTGCATGGGCGTAGAGCGGTTCACAGAATGTACATGACAGGTGGTTCTCTCAGTGCGGGGCGTAGAGCGGTTCACAGAATGTACATGACAGGTGGTTCTCTCAGTGCGGGGCGTAGAGCGGTTCACAGAATGTACATGACAGGTGGTTCTCTCAGTGCGGGGCGTAGAGCGGTTCACAGAATGTACATGACAGGTGGTTCTCTCAGTGCGGGGCGTAGAGCGGTTCACAGAATGTACATGACAGGTGGTTCTCTCAGTGCGGGGCGTAGAGCGGTTCACAGAATGTACATGACAGGTGGTTCTCTCAGTGCGGGGCGTAGAGCGGTTCACAGAATGTACATGACAGGTGGTTCTCTCAGTGCAGGGCGTAGAGTGGTTCACAGAATGTACATGACAGGTGGTTCTCTCAGTGCAAGGCGTAGAGCGGTTCACAGAATGTACGTGTCAGGTGATTCTCCCAGTGCAAGGCGTAGAGCGGTTCACAGAATGTACATGACAGGTGGTGGTATCTGTGCAGGGCGTAGAGCGGTTCACAGGTAAAGTACAACAACAACAAAAAGAATCGTGTTGTTTCCGAGTGTGTGATCTGGGAGGCAACGATTTCAACGATGTCCATATGTCTTAATGAACAAATGGAACACCTCGCGCCGCCCTACACAGAACTACAAAAACATTGCTCTACAAACAGGTTTCCTATAGCAGGACTTCTAAAGGATGACGGAGCGCTGTTCGAGATCGCGAGTGGCTCAGCTTATCTCCCTTAAATCCGTGCCCTCGCTCACCCGTGTAGAGTGCAGTGGTTTCCAATTATGTCCCCTGTCCGACCAGTGGTGAAACTCTTGGCATGGTGTATGTGTGTGTGTGTGTGTGTGTGTGTGACATGCCGGTGACGTCACAACCGAAAACGAAAAACATGTGAGATCAAGTGAGTTGGGGTCCTTAGGGTCAAGGCGTGGACCTTTTCTTGACCCGGTGCGGAAAGCCTAGATGACCCTGACCTACTTAAAACTACTGTACGCTAAAAGACAACGAAAATAACCTTGACATATATATAAACATAATATATATATATGTACCCGAGATCATCTTAACATTTTGGCCGACTACTGTTGGCATTCCTATTATTTCACAAGTTCCCAACATTTTTTGGGTGGTAACCTCTTTTTATAAAAACCAAAATACCTCAACCCCGATAACAATAAAAAAAACCGTAAAAAACAAACCCGTAAAAACAAAGTTTTTGACTATAAATCCTTTCAGTATTTACAAATATTTACAGACTGAAACGTCGTAACTCAAATTTGCTCATACCCCGGGGAGAGGGTGAGAGGGGAAAAGTCTGGTCACCGATTCGCTTGACCGAGCTCAGCGTGACACGTAAAATGTAAACAAAAGCACGCCGGTACTTCGATGGGTCGCGTCAACGCGTCAACTCAAACTCTCACGTGGAAAAAAAATCAATAACAAACAGTGAATTTGAATTACATACGTTATATAAGGATAAACTAAAAATGCATTAATTTAATTACGGTACGTTCGATCGATCTGAAATTTTGATACGATGCATTGTTAGGTGAGACGGGTCCGTGTGCCAAATTTCAGCTCGATCGGATCACGGGAAGTGGGTCATTTTTTACTTTTGTTTTTCCACCCGCCCAAGACATACAGAGATAGATGACGACAGAACGACGGAGAGACAGAGACGGCGGTGAAGTTAATATAAGGGATTTAATAAAAATTGCATTTTTAATAAGGCAATTATTTTGTACTATAATTTTAGTTTTTAAATATATTTATTCATTAATTTAATGTGTCAGTTGTAATTAAATGTAATTAACCAGCCCCAAAATTTGCAATGATAGTGTAGTTTACGTCAACCTCATGTCATCCAAAACATTCCAGTAATTATTTTTTTTATCTTGTTTTCAAAGGTTGAAACATTGAAAATCCTCTCTCGCAGAGATAATACTTAGACACAAAAAGAATAAAAAACTCGAATGGCAAGTATAGTCACATTTGTGTATGAATGATACATACCACATCAGAGGTGTGAACAGATGAATACATTCTCAAATACAAGAAATCGTCTTCAAATTCACCGAGAGCTGGCTACACAGAGAAAAACAATGGTTTTCGTGTCTGTGTTGTTTCTTCTTCCTTTGGGTCAGGGGAAGTAATGCTGGACTTCGAGATTCTCTGTAATCTCCTCTTTCAAATCATCATTTATTTCAACTTCAGATTCATCTACCACAGTGCTTCTCAAAGTGGTGGTCCGCGGACCGGTGCCGGTCCGTGGGCCATCCGATGCCGGTCCGCAGAAGTTACAAGAAAGGACATTTTGCTTCCACGTCAGTACAAGGAAAATAGTTCACTGGTCCCTGGTGCAATGGAAAAAATTCCTGCCGTCCACAATACTAAAAAGTTTGAGAGGCACTGATCTACCAGACCACACTAATGAGTTTCTCAAACATGACAATGTTTATTTTTCTTTGGCAGTTTTGTAGCTATGATAAAAAGCTCCACCATTTTCGTGGAATATGGTGTTTGTTTCTTTTCCTTGTAGCTAAGGTCGAAGTCTGTTCTGCTGTTCTAATATATCTGCTAGACTTACTAGTCTTTTCAACCAAGCTTTGTCTTTACAATATACCAAAAGGTCATGTTTCCCTTGCACTTAGAGGAACAACTTGATTTCATCTTTCAATTCAAAGAAACGATTTAGATGTCATTGCCAAGACACAATTAAAAATAAAGATGGCATCCTAGTTCCATTTTTTTTTGTTAAGTTTACTGTAAAAGTTGGCGACCCCACAGAAGACACGCCGTGACCCTCAATGGGATCGTGACTCATAGTTTTGGGAACCCATGTTTTACTTTATTTAACATATGCCTCTTCATGGTGTCACTGTGCCTCTTCATGGTGTCACTGTGCCTCTTCATTGGTGTCACTGTGCCTCTTCATGGTGTCACTGTGCCTCTTCATGGTGTCACTGTGCCTCTTCATGGTGTCACTGTGCCTCTTCATGGTGTCACTGTGCCTCTTCATGGTGTCACTGTGCCTATTCATGGTGTCACTGTGCCCATTCATGGTGTCACTGTGCCCATTCATGGTGTCCTTCGCCTATTTTGATCCCAAGGTCCTTGTAAGAAAGTACTCTCTAAATAATATAATTAAGAGCATGGAATGTACACTATGGACTCCTGCGATAAACGAAGTTTGCTAAAAGTAAAAGTTCTTGGAATTAAGCAAAGTTTATTTTGTTAGCGGTCCCAAGGCAAAGTTCATTCGATCAGGCCCCCCTACCACCCGCCCCGCACACTCAATTGTGGTGTGCACTTTCTGTCTCCGCCCGGTTCTCAAAGCTCCATAACTCGGGTAAAGCTCTATTCACACCGTGAGTTGTCTTCTCATTCTCTTAGAGGCCGTCTCAGCAATTGTATGCGGGGCCATTAACTCGCTGGCACTATGGACTGGTGTCATATTTGTGGCACCGTGGGCTGTTGTCATGTGTGGGGCCGTGGGCTGGTGTCATGTGTGGGGACGTGGGCTGTTGTCATGTGTGGGGACGTGGGCTTTTGTACTGTGGGGCTATGGGCTGATGTCTTAAGTAAGGTCAAGAAGTGTATGCTTAGGATTTTTAACGTAAGCAATATCCAATAGCAAGGCCCCAAAAGGCGCGAGGCTGCTTTTGGCGTGGTGACTATTGGTGTCGCTCTAAGGCCGCCCTCGACCATTGGATATTTTGCTCTGAGTCTCCTCACCGCATAAGCTCAAGTTTTATCCCGATGGTCACCAATGGTTCAGTTGTCAGATTGAATAACGCGTTTAATAAACTCTTTCTTCATTGACGGCGTGTTGTATTTCGATCGAATCCACCCCCCCCCCTTTTCCTCCAATCCGGTCATCTTTACATAACTCTACCAAACTAACAACTTTTCATCACACCCTGACGCCATTTCTACTTCTTGCCGATCTACCAATCAATGACGGCCACAAGTGAAATAAACGGAAGTGCTCAATCTTGCATGTCATCAGAGTTTGTGGAGGTGTGAGTAAACCAAGGCCACCCCCTCTTCCCCCCTCCCCCCCGCCTCCTGCGTCTCATTATGCAAATGGTCCCAGGGATTAGTTCAGCCGCCATGATCCCGCTGCACGCTGGTGGATTTAATCAGACCGATTCTTCGATAGTAACTGTGTGGTCAATTTCTGCCCTAGCTTTCCTGGACTGACCTGGCTTTGGCCCCCGGATGGAAACGGCCCAGTAATTCAGCTACATAATGTGTGACGGGGGTGGGGCAGAGGTTCACGGGGGCCGGGCTGGTTAATGGAGGGGGGTGATGAGAGGAGAGACAGGGGATTATTCAAACTCCTTACTAAAATTGGAAGAATGTTAAGAGAAGCAAGAGAGAAGCGAGAGAGAAGCGTTGTTTGATAACGGAATGGGGGCATCATCCTACAGGTCAATGACACTGTCATGGGAAGTAATCTGTGTGCTACAATCAAAGCGACGAGTTGATCAAATTAGCATTTGAACAGTGGAGATCAAATGAATTGATTTGTGTCTCCGGTAATTATCAAATAAATTGATTTGTGTGTCCAGTAATAATCAAATAAATTGATCTATGGGCAATAAGTATTAAACATGTTTGACTTTCGTGACCTGTAACTATCAAATAATTTTATCTTTGAGGCCAGCAATGATCAAATTAGTTGATTAATGTTTCCACTGAGATCACATGTAAATTTTTAATACGGCAACAACTCCATGTGATAGAAATGAGAAAGAATGTCAGAAGGTGTTAATATGAGCTCGGCCAGTGTGGTTGGGGGGGGGAGGGAAGGTGGGTCAGTGTAACTATAGCAACCCAAGGCTGAATGCCCGTTATGAGAATCAAGTGGTGAACGACTTCTGTCTTGCGTCAAAATAACATTGAGCAATTACTTGCGCACACACGTAGACAACACATTCATGTCAATACACGCATTCCTCACATCACGCGAGTCGGGTGTGGGAGGGTGTCAAAATACCACAGATTGTTCACTCCCTCCGCGCCCTAAACACAGCACCCCCATTTCTGTTCATTACCACTATTTTCGTAACGAAACATGGCTTGTTTTGGTTTCAATTTGGCGGCCCGCGCCACGCGAGTTGTCTACCCCTGAGGAAGTGCCCACTGAAAGAATGCCAGCGTGTTGTTATAGGAAACCCGTTACAGAGAATCTTACTCACGCTAAATTCTCCAAGGAGCTGGCCGCTTTTTACCGAGTTCGTTTTTTTGATGGGGTCACCTCGACTAGACACTGGCCAACAGTGAAAATGTGTCAATCATTTAAACCTTTGGAAAGGACCCATCTTGACCTCTTGACAATAAAATAAATACACTTTAGTTAGAAGCCTTAAAATAAATAATTAAAGCCATTCACATCTGGCAAGCTGTAGAGTAGATTCAAACTCACAGCTTTCACTTTCATTGATACTACTACTATTAGGAATTGAAAGCAATTTTATCGTTGTAAACATCTTCAGTTTTGGGCAGTCAGTGCTCTCGAAATTACAAAGAAGTGTGCTAGACCAATTCAGAATAGAACATACATCCATCCATCGATCCTTCCATTCACCCATCCTTACTTCCATCCTTACTTCCATCCATCCACCCTTCCATCCACCAATCCATCCATCCATCCATCCATCCACCCACCCACCCATCCATCCATCCACCCACCCATCCATCCATCCATCTACCCACCCACCCATCCATCCATCTGTCCATCCATCCATCCATCTTTGACCAACTACAGTTATTTCATATAGTTTACGGTTATTTATGGTAATTTACAATTATCTTACTAAATTCATTTTGGGGCCGCTGAAAATCTCAGGGCTCCGTTTCCAAGCGAGAAGTTTAAATTTTCGAGTCCTGCATTAGAACTCTCCACGGATAACAGTTCAAGTGCAAAACGTTTAAGCTAATCAATTATGTTCCGTGCAGTTGTCGAATTTCGGCTTGGTTCATAAGATAACATTTGATAGATAACACGTCGAGAATTATGGTGTAGACAAAATGGCGTTGTTGTTATTGTTCAACGTGCAAACCACCAATTATCTGGAGTTCCGGGTTGAGATTGAAACCTATATATATGAAAGCGAATCGAAGTGTTAGGGCAACGGTCGAAAAACCATGGCTCGCGAGCCAGATGTGGCTCTATTGATGACTGAATCTGGATCGCAGACAAATGTTTGATTATAAAAAAAAATTCTTTAGACTCCTGTAATCTATGTATTATTAATTATTTGCGTATCAAAGAAAAAAAATTAAATAAATAAAATTATCATCACTGCTCCTGCATGAAGCTTAACTTCACCACGTATCAACCATACTGTTGATGGCTGAATCTGGCTTGCAGAAAATGCTTGATTATGCCCAAAAAAAATTCTTTAGACTCATTTAATTAATTTATTATTTATTATTTGCATATCAAAAAAAATAAAAAAAAATAAAAAATAAAATAAAATAAAATAAAAAAATTATCGTCTCTACGCCTGCTTAACTTCACCACGTATCAACCAGACTACAAAGCCACCAGCAAAGCCATGCAGCACCATAAGTTGAATTATTGGTAGGAAATAGTCATTATTGATTAGCCACAAATTAACAAGGTTATCAAAAAGAATTCAGAGTAATAATTATTGTACTTTGAGTGTTGAAAGTTGAAATTACACAAAATGCACACATTTACGTGAATTTTTAGTTTTAAACATAATATATGGCTCTCACAGAATTACTTTTCAAAATATGTGGTATTTATGGCTCTCTCAGATAAAAAGTTCCCGACCCCTGTGTTAGGGTGTCATACAGTTTGTTCTAACTTACGTTGAGGTTCGGAAAACACAGTCTTTTTGCCGTGCATGTGACTCCGTGGTCTGCTGTCATGCGCATGTTTGCTCTGCACTTGGTTTATAGACAAATTTTTAAGCTGTCGCTTTCAATATGGCATTAGGGATGACTTCTTAACAGTGAAAGGGATTGAAAAAACAAATTTAAAAAACTTTACGTTAGGTTAGCACATAATCTACTTCATATAAACAACTTTAGGATAGTTTAACTGATAATCTTCTTCTTATGAACAACTTTATAACAAATTTAGACTAGGTAAACAATCTACTTCTTATGCCCAACTTTAGACTAGGGTAACAGATAATCTACTCCGTATTTTGAACCTTATGATACAGACAAGTGTTTCCGAACCTTTTTGGGGCCGCGTGCCCAAAATTCAATAAAAATCCACATATTTATAGCAAATTACCTACACAAAGTGCCAGCAAAGCAAAGGAAGTAATATTTTAGTTGCGTGCCTGCTGATGACGACCTGCGTGCCGACTGTGACACGCGGACCATAGGTTTGCCATCACTACTATATGGTAACAGCTAAACCACTCCATAAGCCCAACCTTAGACTACAGGGTAACAGATAATCTACCTCTTATGTCCAACCTTAGGCTATAGGGTAACAGATAATCTACTCCTTAATCCCAACCTTAGGCTATAGGGTAACAGATAATCTACTCCTTAATCCCAACCTTAGGCTATAGGTTAATATATCTCTCTCTGAATCCAGGTAATCTACTCCTGACTGAGATCAAGGACTGTGCTATCACCGGACGACTTGTTACTGGTGGCGCCCTGACTGTGCTATAACCGGACGACTGGTGGCGCCCTGACCGTTATCAGCTGATTTATTGAGAAGGACTTTTATCAAACGTGTTGTTTCTAAACATCCAGGGGATACCACGTGACATAAACAAATCCTATACAAATAGATTGTCACTCACATATGGCTTGGTCGTCACGTGGGTGAGGTGGACTGGGTGGTCCATGTGTTACTGGACATTGTAGGTACGGAAACAGGTTGGTACAGGCACGGGTTGGTACGGGGACGGGTGGGTACGGACACAGGTTGGTACGGACACAGGTTGGTACGGACACTGGTTGGTACGGACACAGGTTGGTACGGACACAGGTTGGTACGGGCACAGGTTGGTACGGGCACTGGCTGGTACGGACACTGGTTGGTACGGACACAGGTTGGTATGGGCACTGGCTGGTACGGGCACTGGTTGGTACGGACACAGGCTGGTACGGGCACTGGCTGGTACGGGCACTGGTTGGTACGGGGACTGGTTGGTACGGGCACAGGTTGGTACGGACACAGGTTGGTACGGACACAGGTTGGTACGGACACAGGTTGGTACGGACACAGGTTGGTACGGGAACTGGTTGGTACGGGCACTGGTTGGTACGGGGACTGGTTGGTACGGGGACTGGTTGGTACGGGCACTGGTTGGTACGGGCACTGGTTGGTACGGGCACTGGTTGGTACGGGCACTGGTTGGTACGGGCACTGGTTGGTACGGACACGAGTTGGTACGGACACAGGTTGGTAAGGACACAGGTTGGTACGGGCACTGGTTGGTACGGGCACTGATTGGTACGGGGACGGGTTGGTACGGGCACAGGTTGGTACGGGCACAGGTTGGTACGGACACATGTTGGTACGGACACAGGTTGGTACGGACACAGGTTGGTACGGACACAGGTTGGTACGGACACAGGTTGGTACGGACACAGGTTGGTACGGACACAGGTTGGTACAGACGCGGGTTGGTAGTGGCATGGGTTGGTACAGACATGGGTTGGTACAGGCACGGGTTGGTACAGGCACGGGTTGGTACAGGCACGGGTTGGTACAGGCACGGGTTGGTACAGGCATGGGTTGGTACAGACATGGGTTGGTACAGACATGGGTTGGTACAGGCACGGGTTGGTACAGGCATGGGTTGGTACAGGCATGGGTTGGTACAGGCATGGGTTGGTACAGGCATGGGTTGGTACAGACATGGGTTGGTACAGACATGGGTTGGTACAGGCATGGGTTGGTACAGACATGGGTTGGTACAGACATGGGTTGGTACAGGCACGGGTTGGTACAGGCATGGGTTGGTACAGGCATGGGTTGGTACAGGCACGGGTTGGTACAGGCACGGGTTGGTACAGGCATGGGTTGGTACAGGCATGGGTTGGTACAGGCACGGGTTGGTACAGGCATGGGTTGGTACAGGCATGGGTTGGTACAGGCACGGGTTGGTACAGGCACGGGTTGGTACAGGCATGGGTTGGTACAGGCACGGGTTGGTACAGGCATGGGTTGGTACAGGCATGGGTTGGTACAGACATGGGTTGGTACAGGCATGGGTTGGTACAGGCATGGGTTGGTACAGGCATGGGTTGGTACGGGCATGGGTTGGTACAGACATGGGTTGGTACAGGCATGGGTTGGTACAGGCATGGGTTGGTACGGGCATGGGTTGGTACAGACACGGGTTGGTACAGGCATGGGTTGGTACAGGCACGGGTTGGTACAGGCATGGGTTGGTACACACACGGGTTGGTACAGGCATGGGTTTGTACACACACGGGTTGGTACACACACGGGTTGGTACAGGCATGGGTTGGTACACACACGGGTTGGTACAGACACGGGTTGGTACAGGCATGGGTTGGTACAGGCATGGGTTCGTACAGACATGGGTTGGTACAGACACGGGTTGGTACAGACACGGGTTGGTACATACACGGGTTGGTACAGACACGGGTTGGTACGGGGACTGGTTAATACGGACACTGGTTGATACGGATGACCACCCCCTAACCCAATTTTATATCAAGGGGAGTTCAGTCACGCTCAGTCTGTAAATGTGTGTGGCGCGCTGCGTATTATATTAAACATAAGCAATACCTTGGGTTCTGTCGCATGTATATAAGGGATTTATAATAATAAAAACTTTGCTTTGTTTTACTGGTCGTTTAATTAAATCTCTTTTATTAACTTCACCGTCTTGTCTGTCCTGGGCGGGCGGAAAAACAAAAGTAAAAAATGTCACACTTCCCGTGATGCTATCGAGATGAAATTTTGCACATGCACTCGTGTCATCTAACAATGCATTGTATCGAAATTTCAGATCGATCAAATGTTCCGAAATTAAATTAATTCATTTTTAGTTTATCTCTATGTAACTCTATGTAGACTTCTGCTATTGTTGACATCCACGTGTCACTGGAGTTCACTCAAGCGATCGATGGCCACATCCCATGTTTTACAGTCAGTTTCAGTCTGTAAATGTTTGTCGCACGGTGCATATTATATTGCACATAATCAATAATTTTAGTAATGTCTCATATAAAAAGGATTTATAGTCAAAAAAACTTTTTTTTTACGGGTTGTTAAATAATACGATTAGATTTACCTGACCTGATGACAGAAATAAAAACAATTACGGACGATATTATTCCATTTGTTGGAATCCCAAGCAGAAGCGTCACTATGGTTGGTGTCACCCGGTGCGGTCCACCCCACCCTTGCACCTCCTAGTGACGTCTCTGATAACAAGCAACTCATAGAGATATGTAAAGAGATTTAGGCTTATATCAGGGGCACTGAACTGAGTTCCCCTCGTATTTGTTATGGGACCTTCCATGACAATGGTGCACTACTCAATAGATTCGTCCTGTTTGTGTTACGTGAGATATTCATATCCTGACGCATGGAATCATGCCCCGAGCCCCTGCTGATAGAATAATACACGTTTGTAAAGTGTTCTAAAAATAAAGTTAGAAAAACTTATGAAGGACTAAAAAAATAAAATTTTGAGATTGTTTGAATAATGAGTTTTTGTGGGTTTTTCTTTTTTTCCTTTCTTTCTTTAAAAAAATAAAAGCTTCTTCCCATTGAAATGTTTTTAAACGGGAAAAAAATCTTATTTCAATTTGAAAGTAGGACAGCTTGTTGTCCGCCTATGACAGACAGGATTTGCCAACACGTTGTTCAAGAATAAGTCAACTTTGCTAGAAGAGTTTCACTTGATTGAAAGTCTTTTTTATTGTTTGTCACGATTTGTGTGACAGATGTGACAGTGAGTGTGACACATGTCACGGTGATGACACATGTAACGGGTGAGATTGACCCATGTCACAATGAGGCCTACATATGTCACGATGAGGATGACACATGTCACGTTCACGGTGACATCTCACGTCATGACACCTACCACGATCGAAATATCATTGTGTCATCCCATGGCTGAAATGGCCATCAACTCAAAGACTTAATCCCTCTGATGATGTATACATTTTCTTTCCCTTTTCACCTTTACTTCAAGACTTTGCAGCCGGTAAAATCATACCATGGTGTACGTGTTTTATACCGCCTAACTAACCTGAAACTTGAACCCAAAGAGTGACCCTGACCCTATGGGTGACCAGGAACCCCATGAGCGACCTTGACCTTGGATACTGCAAGCATGTTTTACAACCTTACAGCCTCGGTTAATGATGTTTAAATGTCTTCCCTTAAATCGACCAACAACAAAAATAGAATGACCAGGATTGCTACGTCTTTTATCGACTTGCGTTAGGCCAACTTAGCCCCCTCACCCCCTTCACATCCCCTCACCCCACACAGCTACCCTCACGTCGCACAGTACCCCACCCCCCTACCGAGCTCTGCGTTCAGTTGAATATCGTCTAGTGTCTAAGCTGTCCAGGCTGTCAATGTGTCCAGATCTATTGTAAGGCAAAGCTGCTGTTACATGATCTTGGTGGGAATATCATGCAGCTCTCAGTCTCGATGTGCTGCTAAGATTATTGGCCCAGTGGGAAAATTGGCGCTGATTTATTTTACGTCATTTCCTTAAAGCTAATGACAGTAGCCACATAGGGGTAGACAACTTGGTGCACAAGGGCAGACTACTTGGTGCATAAGGGCAGACTACTTGGTGCATAGGCACCTACTACTTGGTGCATAGGGGAAGATTACATGGTGCACATGGCAGACTGCTTGGTGCATAGTGGCAGACTACTTGGTGCCTAGGGGATGACTACCTAGTGCATAGGGGCAGACTACTTGGTACATAGGGGCAGACTACTTGGTGCATAGGGACAGACTACTTAGTGCATAGTAGTAGTAGACAACTTAGTGCATAGGGGGCAGACAATCGGTTCATTTGGATAGACAATAAATTGGTGCACAGTGTTAGGTGTGGAATTTCCAGCCCATCTGCCCACCCACACACACCACACAAAAAACACATCTGGGTCCGTGGCGATCAGGTGTAGAATGTATAGGGGCATGATATGGACAACTAACGTAGGCCGCTTGCTGAGACAGATAACTGAGAGCTTTCATTTTTTTTTGGAGAGTTTCAACTTTCACTCTATAATGATTTCATTGGTTACCAGAGAGTGGCGTCATTCTAGTAAGTAAATGAGAATCACTCTGCGGGAGATTAGTCCTTTCAACTTTGAAATTTGAACCAAAATAAATTTGGTAACACAAGCTGAAACCACAGAGAAAAGCAAAATAATTTAATACAATGCTGTGTCACAATCTACCTGTTTGTGGAGATTAATCACATTTTTCCTACAGACATTTAACATAACGTTCAAGTTAAAGAAGAGATAAAGGCTGTCTAAACGATTTTTATCAATTTCGTTGATTTAAAACGTAACCTAATCATCATTTACTTCTTGTCCAGCGATGAAATTTAATTTAAGAACCGTGAACAAAATGTTCCCGTCAAGAACTCATAATTAGATCTCGGATTAAACGAAAGCAACAACAACAGGAAATGCAATAATTGAAACAAATTCGAGACAGCGACATCTGTTGTCATTTATCCGATAGGGCTTGTCATTTCTAAGAGCGGAAAACGTCATGACCCATTAAGTCATTGGTATTTTTAGAACGTGGGGTCAAACTTTTCTTAAATATCCGTAACAACATTTGTTGATATATTGATCTCATTGAAAACGATCTTCTAGCTGCATTTTTGTGCACAATAATAAATCTTTACACTTAGGTCTGCAGCTGAATAACGTAGTAAAATGCAGAAGACTTTTAAAACTAATGGAAATAAGCCTGACAAATTTAAAAGGTGAGTGTAAGCGGTCGATCAATATTCCTAAATACTACACCTGGTATTAGTAGACTTCTCTTTAATTCAATATTAATTGTTTTCCTTGGTCCTTATAAAAATGTGTGCCTTGGTATTTATACATATTATACTACTATTAAGAAAATAAACTTAATTATAATTGCAGTATTAGTATTAAATAGTATGAATAAAAATTAAGAACCAACGAGCGAATGATCACAGCCTATATGTAGAGTCACTGATCCATTTACATAATTCGTGCGCGCAGAGGCGTAACTAGGTTTTTGGCGCCCTTTGCTAATTTATTTTTGGCGCCCGTGATAAATTGACAAGTTTCTGCTTTGCGATTTTTTTTATTTTTTAGAAAAAATAATTGAATTTCTCTTATTTTATTTATAACAATAATTGCGTAGTCGTCTGACAGTGACAGTCATACAACGTGAATAAAAAAATGCATAAGACATGAACAGTAATAATTAGCAGTTTATTATAAATATAATATTTAATAGCCCAAGTCACTCACTGGATGTGTAACGCTATGACGTCATTGTTTGCTCTTATATTTTAATACATGGTGTGCATAGGGCCGGGGGTGCGCAAAATAATTATAAATTAAAGTCTCGCCGTAAAAAAAAAGTAGTATATGACTTCATTGTTTTAGCTCATATTTTAATTTTGGAAAAGGGAACGTTGTAAAAAGAGGATTTGAGGATTGTTATTTATAAAATACTTTGTGTACATTTCAGGAATATTTCGTATTTATTGAACAAGGATAAGTTACTGGGGCTCTTGACAAAAATTGGCCGCCTTAGGCGCTCTACAACCCCTATTATAAAATACTATGTGTTAATTTCAGGAAGTTTAATATTTCCTATTTTTCAAACAAGGACAAGTTAGTTGGGCTTTTGAAAAAAGTGGGTGCCGTAGCTTAGTGCATTCCACGAGGGATTAAGCGACCCTTGCAAGTACAAAAAATGACAAAGACAAGAAAAAGGAGTGTTAACTAATTCGTGTCCCTTTGCTGCATGCTGTGACTCTTTTTAAAATGAAAAAATCTTACTCCGTCCATCCCACTGTAGAGGGAGTAAAGTGAGGGAGGGAATGTGTCTCCTCTCACGGGCTTGTGTCGGTATGTCAAAGCAAGTTGGCTTCCTTTCATATGACACATAGACACTGCATCTCTTTCCTGTCAAGCCTACTAGCCGGTATTGCTGTTCCCCCCACCTCTCAATATCTACATTTTCCTTGATTAATCGGCGCCGAAACAGATTTTTTTTCGGGTCCTTTTGAGTTCGACTTATAGAGGTCGGACTGTATTTATTTAAATACAAATTTAAAAGTTAGAGATTTAGTGGCGCCCTTTTGAGCTGGCGACCTTGGCAACTGCCCCGATGCCAACCCGTTGTTACGCCACTACATACGCGCAAGGTCATTTTATTTCACTTAAAACATAATAAACTAGATACGACCCACGGCGTAGCATACGCCGCAGACTTGCTCATAGATAGTGCCAAGAAATGAAGGAAAGAACGGACACAAACAGCAGTATGAAGAAGTGAGAACAACGTGAGTGAACGTCAGGGGAGGGGGGGACTGCCGACTCATTGTTGGTCTCGAGACATGCCCCCCCTTGCACCACTCTCACTCGCCAACCATAAACTGTGATTTGTCGACCCTAGCGAGGGTCATTCGTCATGCTTATTTTCTCGCGTCTTGTGCTTGTCCTAATTTCTGACGAATAATAAATATAGATCCTTAAATATAACAATATAGTTCTATTCAAGATTCGATATAAGTAAGTTTTTGAACAAGTTTTAAGTCAACTTCAATGGGCCCCTTCGCAGTAATAGTAATGAACAAATGTTTACAAGTTGTCCTCTCAATACCTCCGGAAGTTACCGAGCTATAAATATATTCTAATAAATTCTATTAAAAGATTTTCGCCATATGACAAGCCCTCAATAATTAAATAGGAAGTTTTACCTTTAAAGAGCAAAGACAAAATAAATCAATTACAAAGCTATTTCCCCTGATTTTGTTGTGTGGGCGATGTTTAAAATATGGAAAGATTACCCTTAATTAGGTAAATAGGCTTAATAATGGCCCTCCTTTTAATTCAGGATTGAACCCTGAAAACGACTTAATTATTGCCACTATAGCTATTCTACCAAGAAAACTCAAAATGTTATCTAGCTACAACCACAAATCAATTTCACAGGTTATCTGGCTAAAACTAAATAGCCACCCCACGGGTTATGTAGCTATAAGCATATATCCAACCCACATTTATTCTAGACAAAGCTATATAGCCATCTCAATGTTTGATGGTGATGACGGTTTATTTTACGGCGCTAATTATCTGTGCTAGTCCAGCATGCTCACGGCAATCTAATCTTCTAAACTTATGTTTTGTTTTTTTAAATTCTTAACTTTTTTCTTTATTCTTTCTTTGTTGTTACACTTTCTCAATTATTTGGAAACACTGCTCCATAAGTTTGTTCCAGTTGTTTCGAAAGAGCGCACTCCAAGGAACATCATTCTGTCTATATCCACTCAGGGTACCTTCAGAACGGCTGCGTAGATGAACGCCGCCTCCTTAAAGAGACGTGTTTTGAAGTCTATTATTATAAAACTAGCGTATCACCCGTCAAAAATGACGGAAGTTTTCAGCTGAAATCTATTTATTTGATAAAAAATTCACTTTTTTTTAGGGCGCCTACGGCGCCGACCTTTTCAAAAGCCCAACTAACTTGTCCTTGTTTGATAAATACGAAATATTAAACTTTCTGAAATGTACGCAAAATATTTTATAATAGGGGTTATTTTTTTATTTTATAATTAACCATCATCAAATCCTCTTTTTACATTGTTCCCTTTTCCAAAATTAAAATACTTGTATGAGCGAAAACAATGACGTCATATAATATTTTTTTACAGCGCATCTTTAATTTGCACACCTTTTGATGCATTGGTGCAGTAATTTGGTTTTCCCTGCTTTCTAAAATTAATAGCGTCACCGACAGACATTGCAAATTATATTGTTTAATTATACGACGCTTGTCCGTCTATTATGGCGTTAGTCAGTGACAGAACTGTATGATTGTCCAGTTATGCACATCTCTTGACGGTTCTACTTTTTTTTATTTGGTCCACGGCTTTAAATTTTAAAGTCTCTTGTTTAACACAAGAAAATTCCAGGAATATGGAGATACGTTGATTGACCACTCAAAAACGAAATGTCCAAAAAGCTGGCCACATGAACAAATGGCCACTTAGCTGAACCCCGGGGTGAGGTGGGGGGACACAAATACCCTCTTATTTACCTTAAAGGGCTCATTGAAAGGTCTGATGGAAGCACTTCTTGTCGTGGCCACTAATTGTTAGGATAGCCCCATATTAAGAATGAGTGGTGAACGGCTTCAATCTCTGCCTCCAGCTGGTTTTAATCAAGATGGAGAGAATGTGAAATATTTGTGTGTGACTTGGGAGGGTATCAAATAACTCCGTGAGAGATTGGTGGGACGGTAGATATGGGTGGGACGGTAGAGATGGGTGGGATGGTAGAGATGGGTGGGATGGTAGAGATGGGTGGGACTGTAGATATGGGTGGGACGATAGAGATGGGTGGGACGGTAGATATGGGTGGGACGGTAGAGATGGGTGGGACGGTAGAGATGGGTGGGATGGTAGATATGGGTGGGACGGTAGAGATGGGTGGGACGGTAGATATGGGTGGGACGATAGAGATGGGTGGGACGGTAGATATGGGTGGGACGGTAGAGATGGGTGGGATGGTAGAGATGGGTGGGATGGTAGATATGGGTGGGACGGTAGAGATGGGTGGGACGGTAGAGATGGGTGGGACGGTAGAGATGGGTGGGATGGTAGAGATGGGTGGGACGGTAGAGATGGGTGGCACTGTAGATATGGGTGGGACGATAGAGATGGGTGGGACGGTAGAGATGGGTGGGACGGTAGAGATGGGTGGGATGGTAGATATGGGTGGGACGGTAGAGATGGGTGGGACGGTAGAGATGGGTGGGACGGTAGAGATGGGTGGGACTGTAGATATGGTTGGGACGATAGAGATGGATGGGACGGTAGAGATGGGTGGGACGGTAGATATGAGTGGGACGGTAGAGATTGGTGGGACGGTAGAGATGGATGTGACGGTAGAGATGGATTGGAGAGTATAGATGGATGAGGCGGTAGAGATGGGTGGGGCCTTGTGTTTGTGTGTGGGGGTGGTTAGGATGCCAGTCCCTACTTCTGGTTTATGACGACATCTGGAGTAATGGAGCTACCGTCCGGTATCTTATCGACTGTGGGGGGGGGTAGATTGGTTCTATAAGGTTGGCAGACTTCTAGGGTCAGGAGTGTTAATATCGCATTTTTTGTGTGGCGGAAAACATACTCGATCAATATGAGAGTTCCTGCAATCATTCTTAAGATTTGAAACATTGTTAAAGAGACAACATTTCATGGGAGTATGTTCCCCTGTTGAGTACATAACTTTACAGCAGTACCACACAAGGACAAGATCTATTGACACACAAGTCGTGTACATAGTTTTACAGCGATACCACAGAAAGACAATGATCTATTGACACACAAGTTGGAGCAAGTATGATGACAGAAGGTCCATCCCCAGCCATTTAGGCACCAGTCATATTTTACGATATAGTCAGGAAATAACTGAACCATATGGTCTGTGAATTTAAAATCAATAGATCATAAGTCGTGTCCAGGTTTCCACGTACCAAATCTAAGAATGTTCGACCCAGTTATCCATTATGAACACTGTCAGCTCCTATGGTGTGTACGTGATTAGCGTTGAAAGTTCACAAGAGACATTGAGATTCTATAATGATTCGACATGAAAAACGACTGTTGTTCTTTAGGTCAGCGGCACTATAGCAAGGTTTACAAGACGGCGGATAAATGAGTGTGGTATTGTTATCATCTCAACACTTATAGGTGACTATTGTATCCTGTTATACAGTAAAGACTTTTATATAAACGATTTTCGCGCCCTTCGCTTACCCCTGGTTAACGTCCAGTCACGCGTTTTTACGTATCTACGTGTTGTACTGTAATTTGTGGGGGTGGGAGTGGAGAGACACAGGATGCATCTGGGCATACGTCTGACTCTTGTTACAGAAATATCCTATGTCAATGCAATCAGTGATTGGCCAATTCACGGCATTAGTAGTAAGGAGCGTTGCCAGCTAGGATCCTTAGGTCAGCAGAGTTAGCACTAAGTGTGCACTCATTAAACTTCCCCCAAATCACAGATTGAACTCAGTAACCGTGGCTCATATCAAGGTTCAATTCTAAAGTAATTAAAATCAACATTAACTAATTAAACATCTTTGTTAAATTGTTCAATGTATTATAAATTTTCATTAGCTTCCCAGATAAACATTTGAAATTTGCAAGTCTATATTATGTCAACAAGCATGTCTATATGTCAACAAGCAGGTCTATATGCCAACAAGCAGGTCTATATGTCAACAAGTAGGTCTATATGTCAACTAGCAGGTTTATATGTCAATAAGCAGGTCTATATGTCAACAGGCAGTTCTATATGTCAACAACCAGGCCTATATGTCAACAAGAATGTCTATGTGTCAACAAGTGCTTCGTCAACACGAAGCAAGAAATACGTTAAACTTCTCAGACATTGACAATAATAATGAGAGCTTTCAACAAGGTTACGCAAACAAATTTTCCTAGTACAGGCTAGATAAAGAACATTCTGGATTTATCGGGAATGTGATAGATTACCTCAAAGTGCAGTCTATTAAGTCTCTAGGGTGCTTCGCCTTGAAAAAAGTACACGTATAATCTCCACACCAATGAGAGTATACTTAAAAATAACTAATGGTAATAAAACATACAAATTATAAATATATATATATCTAAATATATATATATATATATATATATATATATATATATATATATATATATATATATATATATATATATATATTAAGTAGGGCTGCGGAAATTAACGATTAATTTCTCGATTAATCGTTAAAATGTATAATCGATTAAAATTTTTGTTAACGATTAATCAACCCACCACTTATAAATGTACTGGCAGTAAAAAAAGTAAAATATTTCGGACGATAAATATAAACTAATTTCCGGACGACTACACGAACATTTTGGTTTTTAACTATTCAATTACGTGAATGTTCAAAATGTTGATAAAGGTTATTGTTTCCATTGAGAGAATAGTTTACCTACCATGCAATGTTCCTTCTAAGTCTAAGCCTGTTTGGTCCATGTTCAAAGTTTAAAATAAAAAAACTCGTGTGAAAAGTTGCACAACGTCAATTTTTGGTGCAATATTTTACAAAATTTGCTGTGCGGTGATTCTAAACTCCTGCGTGGCGTCGGTCAAATATCTGCGCAGCCGCGCTGCTTAAAGGGAACATTGCTACCATGATTCTAACACTTCGCTTACATATCACCTGCAAACCAAACATCCATTACAGTATCAGAAACTTCATCTGAGACAATCTAAAGCTATGTGAACGATTGTTCATCTCGGCTGGTTATTTTGTCAATAAGACCTGCTCATCACTTGAACCAAATACTTTTTAATGTCAATACACTTGTCTGTTTGCGTTGTTGGTTAAAAGATGTCATATAAAGAAGACATTCCAGTGTTATTTCGATTTTCGACAAGTACGTTTAAAAATGTAACTTATGACACCATAAATTTCAATTTTGGGCTTTAATCGATATTAACAATTAATTAATCGTTAATTTTTCAAAAGTTAACGATTAATTTTAAATTAATCGTTAACAGCCCTAATAATAAGCAATTTTCCCTTAAAACTGTGCGTCTGCGCGGCCGCACAGATATCTGACCACACGCGCAGCAGTTTAGAATTACCGGCACCAAATTTTGTAAAATATTGCACAAAAAATGGGTGCTGTTCAACTCTGCCCGCTAAATTTTTTGTTTACTCTTCACACGGACCAACGAACCTTAGAGGGAACATTGGTGACAAGTATAGATATTTAAATAATCAATAGAAATTAATTTCTAAATATGTTGTTTATTTAAATTTATTATTTTCAGAACTTATAAATAAACTTTAACCATTTTCTTAAAAATTTATATGCAGTCTTTTGGTTAAGAAAGTTAAATTAAATAACTTGTGTAAAATAAATATACACTCTAAATTGAAATTTGAATATCGGCTCAATAAAATCGACTAATGATGAACTCGATACACGGAGCAGTGGATACTAGGAGCAGCGGATACTAGGAGCAGCGGATACACCCGATTGGCAGATATACGGGCTGAATTTTGATATGCCAGTGGGGCGTCTGTATTGACGGATGTCAGGCTGTTACACGTCACTTTAAACCAAAGTTTGTGTTACATTCTATGCTGGTTAAATTTGAAGTAAGATTCCCTACGATCAACTCTTCTTAAACAAAGAAAAGAGTGAAGTTTTGTTTTCATGATTTCCGGTTAACGACTCTTGTAGAATAATAATTAAGGTTTAACCGGAAGGTTAGCAAAGTACTCAAAAATAACCAAAAAAAAATATACATTTTTTAAATTAAATTTTTATTTTAAAAAACAGGTTCAGTCCTAAACAAAATTTCAAAAGTTCGATATTAAAAAGAATATTGAATTATTGAAACAAAATTTATTTTTTTTAAAATCAATTTTAAAAGAGAAAGTGCTGATAAATCAAACACATTGGCTATCAGAGCTGAGCGCTCACAGCTATGATGGCCAGTGATCAGATGTTTGGGCCAAAGGTAAGATATTTGGCCATCAGAGCTAAGTCCTGACAGCTATGATGGCCACCGCTAACTTCCTAAAATAAAATCGTACGACCCGTAGTTACAAGAATAAACTTTAATTTCATGATTTTAAAAAAAACAACTTAGCAATGACGAGAAAGTTATCTTGTGAAAGATTATGATGTGAAGCTGGTAATTTGAATGTTATGGTATTAATGGGTGGAAGTTCGATTAGAACAAAATAATCCTCATTCGGCGGGAACAAGAAAGACACAGACCTCAGTCTGACACACGCTCACCACTTATCCATCCCGGACTTATCCATCCCGGACTTATCGATACCGGAGTTATCAATCATACCTTTATCCTTACAATCGATAACTTACCTTAGTATCGCTCCGCACAAATTTATCTGCTTTCAAGATAACCAAATAAATGTTTGCAATAACAAAAAAATTATAGATTTTTTAGACCAAAGTGAAACAGTAAATTTGAATTGATCAAAGAAGTGAATCCAATGGTACCTACACGTGGAGCTGTATCACAATGTCAACTAAACTTGTCTTTATGAATGATAGAGTCCAGGTGCTGGTCCAGAACGGCGGTGAGAATCTCTCGTGACGACTAACAACACGAACAACGCTCGAGCAGGGAGTGCAAGGAGAGCTGGACTGGGAGAACGAGTGGGGCGCGTCTGACTGAGCAAGGGAGACCACCTGAACAAGTCGCGAGTTGTCTCCGCCTGGCACTCAGCATGTGGTTTTGGCAAATCTTAACATAATTGATCTTTTTTTCTAATTTTTTTTAAATTTGTCAGTTTGTGCGTGTGTGTTTTGTGGGTGGGGGGTGGGGGTGGTGTTAAAAACTGTTTTAAAATAATATAGATTTTAATAGAATTTTTAAAAAAGAATTTTTTGATAAAGAATTTTCACGAGACAGAAAAATTTGAAGGGAGATAAGGCAATTACATTTTTTAAAAATATTGTTTTAATTATTAATTATAATATTAATAGTTAATTACTTATAATAATAATTAGTTATTATTTATAGCAAGTATGTTTTAAGATTAAATGTCGGAGCCTTTTTGTTCTGTCACACTTACGCCTTTATATTTTTAGATGCAGTAAAACCTTTACTAGCATAATTTAAAAGAAATTATGCAATATTTACTTTTACTTTAAAACTAATATATGTATATATATATATAAGATTGACGTTTACTTTGATCGCACGTCAACTTTCATATATACATACAAGTTGATGAATATGTTTATTATAGAGCCCGCACAAGCAGCATCTGTAAGGGAATCACCCAAAAGGGTTTTTTTTTAAAAAGGCCCCTAAATACCATACGTTTTTTTAATTATAAATCCTTTATATATGAGACATAAATAAATGTATATTCAATATAATACGCACCACGCGACAGACTAGCATAAACATTTACATGCTAAATATAGATACACAGAGATAATCTAAATATTCATTAATGTAACTACAGTACATTCGATCGATGTGAAATTACGATAGATCATTTTTATCATCGCCCCGAGCCTGCCTGCTAAATTTCAGCTCGATAGAATACCGGGAAGTGGGTTAAAAATCGATCCAAAGTTGTTGTGCGACAAGCAGACCCTACGAGTTAAAAGGATTTTAAAATTAAACAACCCCTAAAAACAAAGTTTTTGACATTAAATCCCTTATATTTTAGACATAACTAAAATTATTGATTATATAATGTGCAATATAATACGCAGGGCTTCTCAGCAGAATCATAACAATTAATGTTGACTATAATAATGAGTCTATTTGCCGTATATTTCTATGCATAAATTGTAAATATTTTGTTTAAATTATTACGTATCTACAACGCATATACCAGAAAATTTGGGTTTGAAATTGAAATGGTTAGATCATTAAATTTAAAAAAAATTAATAAATCGCAAAAGTAATTTTCATTTCGAGTGGGGTCGTGACCCATAGTGCTTCAATGCCGCTCTCAACAATTTAAAAAATATATATTTAAAAAATTGCCCTAAATTACTATAGGTCTAGCCACCCCTGGTATATAACATAATACAATTCGACAGTTTATGTTACAGTATTCGAGTAACTTGTAACTGATTTAAATTTCTACATTTGTTTACCATTTTAACATCGTCTTGATACTGGTACAACATTTTCCGTTACAAGTTACACATACAAATCCTCACCGAAAACATAAACTCAAAGTGTACATAAGCTCACAGTGTACATAAACTCACAGTGTACATAAGCTCCCAATGTCCATCTACTCACTGTGTACTTATGGCCATATTTACTCACGGCCAACAAATAGCTGACAGCTGTACGTGATACTACAGGCCACTCTTATCACGTGATCCCCACAGTCTGTCGCAGTAAGCCCCAAATTTGTACCCTACCTGACTAAACCTGGGATGACCCACGGATTGGCAGCTAGTGGCTGTTATCTTGCTCCCAGAGAGGTCAGGGAGGTCACACCGACCATACATCAAAAGGTGATAGTGACGCCCCTGGCGGTGTTGATCTAACTCAAGACGTAATCCAGCTGTCATACGACTGTTTGGTGTTCCAGAGACGTAATCCAGTTGTCATACGACTGTTTGGTTTCCCAGAGACGTAATCCAGTTATCATACGACTGTTTGGTGTCCCAGAGACGTAATCCAGCTCTCATACGACTGCTTGGTGTCCTAGAGACGTAATCCAGTTGTCATACGACTGCTTGGTATCCCAGAGACGTAATCCAGTTGTCATACGACTGCTTGGTGTCCTAGAGACGTAATCCAGTTGTCATACGACTGCTTGGTGTCCCAGAGACGTAATCCAGTTGTCATACGACTGCTTGGTGTCCTAGAGACGTAATCCAGTTGTCATACGACTGCTTGGTGTCCCAGAGACGTAATCCAGTTGTCATACGACTGCTTGGTGTCCCAGAGACGTAATCCAGTTGTCATACGACTGCTTTGTGTCCCAGAGACGTAATCCAGTTATCATACGACTGTTTGGTGTACTAGCTACGACAGGGATCAATCGTCATTACCTTGGGTGTTTAATCTGGAAGTCAGACCTCAACATTTTACTGGGACTGAGTAACCTAAGTGGTGGGAGGGCTGGGCTTTGGAGTGGGTGTGATCGATAGGGTAATATGGTTGGTGTATTGGATGGGGGTAATATATTGGGTATAAGATATGGGTATTATATGGGGTATACGATGGAGTTTATATGATTGGTGTAATCAAGGAGGTAATATATGGGGTATAAGATGGGGGTATTGTATGGGGTATAAGATGGAGGTAATATATGGGGTATAAGATGGAGGTAATTTATGGGGTATAAGATGGGGGTATTATATGGGGTATAAGATGGAGGTAATATATTGGGTATAAAATGGAGGTATTATATGGGGTATAAGATGGGGGTTATATGATTGGTGTAATCAAGGAGGTAATATGGTTGGTGTGATCGAAGTGAGTAATAAATGGTTGTAATAGATGAGGTAATGGGGTAGGTGTAATTTATTACAATAAGTAAGCGTAGTATCGTGGGTGTAATGGAAAAGAGTAATAGGGTGGGTAATATAAGGTAATACGGTGGATTTAGCAAGATGTGAATTCTATCTGGGTGTTGATATTTTGACTGACTCAAATTCTGACCACAGGATTTTGCTTGAGAAAGTATTTATAATCCATGGAATCTGTCAAATGTTTGAGGAGGTCAAACTCCAACAGTCTGTGAAAAGTTAACAGTGCGAAGCCTTCTTATCGGATGATACTGTGAGCGCCAATGAAAAAGGGGCGGGTATCACACTGACCTAAGTCAGAGGCCGTCAATGCCAACCAGAAACACTCGTTCACATTTCATGGGGTCAAGCCCTGATTGACCGACCGCCTGTCACAAATGGTGGCAGACAGCATGAATGCCAAGGGAGATCTCGCACTGGTGCCACACTCTAGCAGAACTGACCCAAACTGAAACGTGGTGGAAGTTGAAGGAACTCTTGTAGGCAGACCGACTGCGAGAGGGGCCCGACCTGTCTGCGTTGCAGCCTTGTCCCTAAAAAAGCGGCTCATCTGGTGAAGTAATGCCCCACACTTGATGCCACAACAGAGAGACACTCAGTCAAAGAAGGGCATTGCCATGTACTAGCTTCGGTTTCAGGGGCATTATATCAAAGGTATTTGTGAAAGGTCATGGAGCTTTAGTGTACGTGTTACAGGGGTGGGGGGGAGTTGATGAGTCAGAACGAGTTAAATAAAGGGAATGGATGGAAAAATAAATTATTATAATTTATTGTCTGTCAAGTCACATTAACTTTCTAATTTGAAGTGACTGTAAATGGGTGAAGGGGAAAGTGGCCGTCCATAAATGACGTCACGCGATTTTTGCAGATTTTTTACCCTCCCCCCCCCTCGTCACGCGTCGTCACAAAAACTTAGACCCCCACTCTAAATATACGTCACAAATCTTTGACCCCTCCCCCAATTTTTTTAATTTAAAACTTATCTTCTATTTGAAAGTAAGTATGTTTCAAATCACTTTTATTGTCATTTAAGTATTTATTATTTATTTAGTGAAGATCTACATTGTAATATCGTAACCCCCGTGAAGCATTTTTTAAAAACGTTTAAACCGGCCTCCAGAAAATGAACTGTGTTAACATCCTTAGATTATATTTTATTTTAATGAATACAAATTAAACATTGACTATTAATCATCACGGCTAACGTCTTTGTTTAGAAAAAAAATTATTTAAAAATAACATTTTTGAAAATGTATTTTTTTTTAAATCCCTCAATTGACTGACGGGCATCCCCTAAGAAAGAGGTCGGCGAACAGAGGTAAATAACCTCATCTGGGGTCAAAAAGGAAATTCTTGGGGGTAATGCAGACTCATTTGGGACATATAACATCCACTACAATCCACTAGATATATTAAAATACGTCATGTGTACGTGTACTCTTGGAACATATGCCCATTACTGAACCGGTTCCTTCCAGAAAATGTATTTTTTTAAAATTTGACAACTATGTAGATTTCTTACCTACGTACTATACGAAGACACCTAAATCTACCCTACTTTCATTTATATTGACACGAGTGACAATAATCTTAATCCACATGACTTGTCTGTATCACGTATCCTTTCTGTGATATTTAAAATTGATGCCTTAAAAACTGAGCTAAGAAGAAAAGTTGTTTTGTGCTCCTCTCGAATTGCGATGTCAAGAATTTGATGCATTCAATAAAGTTAATGAATACTTGACTAATTTTAAATGGGCTCATTTACCATGATATCTAGAACAGTGCTTCTCAAACTTTTTAGTATGGCGGACCGGCAGGAATTTTTGCCATTGCACCAGAGACCGGTGCACTATTTTCCCTGCATTGACAATTTTTTCTGTCTTTTTTTTAGAACATCTGCGGACCGGCAGCGGATGGCCCACGGACCAGCACCGGTCCGCGGACCACCACTTTGAGAAGCACTGATCTAGAAGACTAGAATGGCCAGGGGCGTTTGACCAAAAACCAATCGAACAATTATATCAAACTTAAAACGTTTTTAATTCTATCAAATATATTCCCCCCCTCCTCCCCTGTTAAAGAAAAATGATATTCCGTGTCGTTTTTACTTAAAATATCTACACATAATCCTATTCAGATCATTTTTAGACACTTGTCATGCTTGTAAAACTCACCAGTAGCATTTTGGGGTTGGGGGGGGGATTAACGACGCTCCCCCCAAATCCCCGAGTCATGTGAGCAGGACCTAGAGTCTGGGGGTTGGGGGGGGGGTAACGCACACATAAACTTGTATCTTTTGCGGTAACGGGCAAAAAGTCCATGAGAGAACCAAACGGAGCTGCGGTTACATCACAAATGCTTTGTTGTCAACATCAAACGACGCAGTGTAACAATTTCATATGTTATCTTGTGGATTCTCAAACTTTAAGGGATTATAATTAGATTTAATTTTCATGTCTTGATAGCTTACGCCAACCAGCGTCTGATGGCCTACCGACCGGCACATTGAGAAGCACTGATTTTAAAAAAAAAGTCATTAAATAAATTGTAATGGACCAAATATTTCAGTGGAAGTTTTATTTAAAGTTACCCTTTTGATGTGACGTCACATTTCTTCAACCCCCCTCCCTCCCCCTCGTCACGCATCGTCACAAAAGTGTGACCCCCCTCCACCCTCTAGGTGCGTGACGTCATTTATGGACGGCCCCAAAGGAAGTACAAAAAGACAATTCGTGGGGTGACCGGTGGGGGGGGGGTGGCAATCAAGGAGTTTTTAGAAATTTTTTAGGAAATAAACGTAAGTAATAAATTTTAAAAAACGTAAAAAAACAAGTTTTTCACTATAAATCCTTTATGTACTTGACGTAACTAAAAGAATGTTCATTATAATACGCAGCGCAAGACCATCAAAAATACAAAATTGCAGTTGTGTCGTAAAACATGTTTAACATAATGCGCACAGATCAGGAATATGTTTATAATAAAACAAACCCGTAAAAACAAAGTTTTTGACTATAAATCCCTTATATATGAGACATAACTAACAGTATTGATTATTTTCAAACATTTACAGACTGAATCTGTCTTAACTCAAGTTTGCTTCATAACCCTAGGGGGGGAGGGGTGGGTGGGAGGGGGAGAGGGGAAAAGTCTGGTCACCGATTCGCTTGACCGAGAGTGACATTAAAATGTAAACAAAAGCGCCCCGTCGCTTCGTTGGGTCGCCTCAATGCGTCAGCTCAAACTTTCACGTGGCAAAAAAAAACAATAACTAACCGTGAATTTAAATTACATACCTCATATAAGGATAAACTAAAAATGCATTAATTTAATTACGGTACGTTCGATCGATCTGAAATTTTGATACGATGCATTGTTAGATGAGACGGGTCCGTGTGCCAAATTTCAGTTCGATCGGATCATGGGAAGTGGGTCATTTTTGACTTCTGTTTTTCCGCCCGCCCAAGACAGAGAGAGAGAGAGAGACGCCGGTGAAGTTAATATAAGGGATTTAAAAAGTGTTGTCAATAAAATACGCACCTTATTTTCGCGACAGAAAGGTTGTTCAATATAATACGCACCGCGACGCTCTATTTCAAAAAATAACATGATACATAGGAATAAATAAAATAATCTAAAAATTCAATAATTTAATTACAGTACATGCGATCGATCTGAAATTTTGATCATCATCATCATCATTTGTCCTTTGAGTTCCTTGTGGAACATAGGGCCTCTGTCAAAGCTCGCCACTCTACACGGTCCCTTGCCAGTCGCTTCAGTTCTTCCCAGCTCTTCCCAGTCCTTCCAGCCTCGTCCAACATGCTCCGTCTCCATGTACGCTTGGGTCTTCCTCGTTGTCGCTTGCCCTGGGGGTTCCAATCTAAGGCCTGCCTAGCCCTGCTGTTATCTTTCCTGAGGGTGTGTCCAATCCATCTCCACTTTCTTTCCATGATTTGTTGTTCTACTGTTCTTTGTCCACACCTCTCCCACAGCTTGGAGTTTTCGACCTTATCGAACCATTTTATTTTCAGAATATTTCTAAGGCATCTGTTAACAAAGGTCTGGAGTCTATTTTTTGCTGTCTCTGTCGTCCGCCATGTTTCGGATCCATAAAGTAGGACCGTTTTAACATTGGTGTTAAAGATCCTTACTTTTGTTTTGACAGAGATGTGTGTAGATCTCCAGACCTGTTTCAGATTGGCAAAAGCCTGTCGCGCCAAATTTATTCTTCGTTCGATGTCCTCATCTGTTCCCCCTGCTACACTGACCACACTCCCAAGGTATACAAAGTTGTTAACTTGCTCCAGGTTGCGGTTTTCTACTTGGATGACTCCATCTTGTAGGAAGTTTATTTTCAAAAATTTTGTTTTTTGAATGTTTATCTTGAGTCCTACTCTTTTCCCAGTCTCGCTCAAGGCTGTGACTTTGTCTTGCATGTCTTGGAGTCTGTGGGACAGAATGGCCAAGTCATCAGCAAACTCCAAATCTTCTAGTTTTTGCATTAGGTTCCACTGGATTCCTTTTCCTGAGCTTGCATAAGCTTCTTTTGTGACCCAGTCTAACACAAGAAGAAACAGAAGTGGTGAAAGGAGGCATCCTTGTTTGACTCCAGTTGTGACATGGAATTCATCTGTTAGTCTACCATTATGTACTACTTGGCAGGTGAAGTTTTCGTACAGATTTCGGATGATGTTAGTTATTTTATTTGGTATTCCATAGTGCCTCATTATTGACCATATAGTTTCTCTATTTATGCTATCAAAGGCCTTTTCAAAGTCCACAAATGTGGCATAGAGTGGAGATTGCCATTCAATAGATTGTTCTATAATTATCCGGAGTGTTGCTATTTGGTCAATGCATGATCTTCCTTTTCTGAACCCAGCTTGTTCTTCTCTCAGGAGATCATCGCAGGCATCTTTTATTCTGTTTAGTATCGTTCTGCTAAAGACCTTGCTTGGTACTGATAGTAGAGTAATTCCTCGCCATTTCTCACATTGTGACAGATCCCCATTCTTTGGAATTTTAATCAGTAAGCCCCTTTTCCATTCTGCAGGAGGGGTTTCAGTTGACCAAATTTTGTTGAAGATATTGTGGAGTTGGTTGATGATTTCAGCTCCTCCTTCTTTTAGGACCTCCGGTGGTATGTTGTCTACACCTGCTGCTTTCCCTGTCTTCATTTGATTGATGGCCGTCCATATTTCTTCTTTGGATATCTCTTCCATATTTATGTCCAGTGTTTCTCCTGTGGTCAAAACGGGTGGGTTCAGAGGGGTCGGTCTGTTTAGGACTTCCTGGAAATATTCTTTCCATCTTCTAAGCTGGTCATCTATGGAGGAAATGACTTTACCTTGTTTATCTCGGACTGGTACATTGTAGTTAGATTTCTTGCCACTCAAGAGTTTAGTAATTTTGTATACCTGTTTTAGATCTCCTTTTCCTGCTGCTTCTTCTGCTTGTTCAGCTAGCTTATTATAAAATAGTCGTTTGTCATTTCTAAGCATTTTTGTGACCTCTTTTGAAATTGTATGGTACTCTTGTTGAGTAAGTTGTTTATGTTTTCTTGTTTTGGCTTGATTCACTTTTTGTTTTGCATGTTTCCGATCTTCAATTCTTTGCCATGTCTCATCGCTGATCCAGTGTTTTTTGTTTTCCGGGGCAGGTTTTAGTATTTCCTTGCAAGATACTGTAATAATTTCTTTGAAGTTATCCCAGGTTTTGTCTATGTTTCCTTCATTATCATCGTCTAGTTGCAGTGCAGCAAATCGGTTTTTAAGGGTTAGCTGTAGTTCGTTCTTTTCCTGTGGGTTACGGAGCTTGCCTAGGTCAAATCTAATTCGCCTGTCTGTTTTTGGCCTTTGGTTGGCTAGCTTTATTTTTAGCTTGGCCACAACCAGATGGTGGTCTGATCCAATGTCTGCTCCTCTTTTTGTTCGTACATCCTGCAATGTGCTCCTCCAGGTGCGACCTATAGTGATGTGGTCTATTTGATTCTCTGTTTTGTTGTCTGGTGAGACCCACGTTACTTTGTGGCAATTTTTGTGTGGGAAGATGGTGCCTCCAATCACCAGCTCATTGAATGTGCAGAAGTTTGCAAACATCTCTCCATTTTCATTCATGTTGCCCAGTCCATGTATGCCCATTACCTTCTCTCTTTCTATGTTGTCATTGCCAACTTTAGCATTCATATCGCCCATGACGACCAGTATGTCTCTTTTCGGTATTTTATCCATTATACTTTGAAGTTGTTCATAGAATGCAACTTTATCTTCCTCAGATGCAAGGTTGGTTGGAGCATAGCACATAATGATATGGACATTTTTGAACCTGGACAGGAATTTTGCTCTGATTATTCTGTCTGAAATTGGCTCCCATTCAAGGAGGCTCTTAAATGCGTCTTTGTTCAATAGGAGTGCTACTCCATTTTCATGAGTGTCATCTTCATTTTCTTTTCCAGAGAAGAGCAGGATTTCACCTGATTGAAGTCTAGTTTCTCCAAATGTGTTCCACCGTACTTCACTTAGTCCCAGAATTTGTAGTTTGTACTTTACCATCTCTTTGGCGACTTGGGCGCATCTGCCTGGTTCCAGTAGTGTTCGGACATTCCATGTTCCCAAGTTGAGAGGTGCCTTGTGGATGAGGTAATTTTTCTTTTTCATCGGTTTGAGTAGGGTGGTCGGCCTTGTGGGATTCTGTTGACTTTCCCCACAAGGCTTCATTAGTCTCCTTTGCGGAGCTCTACTCTCGCCTCTGACTGTGTTATGTGTGTTTGCTTTGCTTTCAGTTTCAGTAACAATCTTCTTTTTACATGGCTGGGTTGTTGGCCCTGCGCAAAACCATCTGGGAGGGTTCCCTTTCAGCTCTCTGGATAACTGCCTTATTTTTCGGGTAAGGTTCCCTAGCCTTTGTGGATCCCTCCACCTCCTGCAAGGCAGCAGTTGATTTTATTTCGGAGTTTTCTCTCCTAGATGAATGCTATCCCTAGCTAACGGCCTCATCTGTCCGGGTTTAGAGTTTAAGCGCTCTATGTTCGCTTTTTGCAGTCATTTCCTGGGATTTATGAGGCATTTTTTAAGAGTATCCTTACCAAGGGGTACCCCACCTCATCCTCAACGACAGCAAACCAGTTGGTCCGCGGCCGCTTATTCAATATTCACGGCTAACCTTTATATCTAAAGGTCGTTCCTCTATCCACCGCCTGAGGACGCGCTTGGTAGGAGATGGTAGCTCCCCCAAGTGAAATTTTGATACATAGTTTTTATCATCGCTACAAAACTGCCTGCTAAATTTCAGCTCGCTAGCTTTAATATTACTAGGAAGTGGGTTAAAAATCGATCCAAAGTTTTGGCGACCGACAATCAAGCAAGCAATCAAGGGTACAAACAAACAGACACCACGAGTTAATCTAAAGGATTTAAAAATGTAAATGGTGATAAAATGGGCGAAAAAAGGAGCAAAAGAATAGAACAATAGTAGCACAATGTAACAGGATATCTTCCTAAAAAACAAGGAATGAATAAGACGTTAAGAAATGATTTATCGGGAATTCGAGATGGGAATATTGTTGACTTAAGCACGTGAACATATTGGTGAATTTAGGACATGGACGTATTGTTGATTTAGGACATGGGCATCTTTGTGACTTTAGCACATTGGCATATTGGTGAGTTAAGGACATAGACATATTGTTGAGTTTAGGAATTAGACTTATTGGTGAATTTAGGACATGTACAATAGGGTGACTTTAGTACAGGGACATATTGGTGAATTTAGGACATGTACAATAGGGTGACTTTAGTACAGGGACATATTGGTGAGTTAAGGACATGGACATATTGGTCCGTTTAGGACATAGACATATTGGTGAGTTTAGGACAATGTCCATATTGGTGAGTTTAGGACATTGACATATTGGTGAGTATAGGACATTGACATATTGGTGATTTTAGGACAAGGACATGTTGGTTAGTTTAGGACAAGGTCATAGTGGTGAGTATAGGACATGGACATATTGGTGAGTTTAGGTGCTTAAACGGAGATTCCAAAGACGAAAATGTAGACAGAAAGCGCATGTAACTAGGTGAGTTAGTGAGTTGGTGAGTAGGCGAGTTGGTGAGTAGGCGAGTTGGTGAGTAGGCGAGTTGGTGAGGTAAACACTTTAGTCAGAGACAGACCCCGGCCATGATTAATTCATGATTTTCAAGAGACATAAAAACTGATTTGTTTGGCAGTGTCAAAGCTGATTTGTATGGTTGCATGATTTGTTTGGCAGTGTCAATCATCTGTTATTGTTTGTAAAAGCATCACGTGATCAAGACAATTGGGATGTTGGCGGGAATCTCTTTGAGGCTATGATTTATTGATTAAAAATATTCTTTAGATGTGAATTGAAAGGGGCAGGGGGGGGGGAGTTGGTAGCGGCCGTGAAGGCAGTGGATGACGTATCGAGATCATTAATGTTTAAATATTCATAATTTATGATAATGTTATAGCACGTCACGTGACTTTTAGGAAGACATCCATGATGCTGATAGGCAGATGACTAGTTATAGATGACAGGTTGATCTAATTGAAAGATGACACCCATCATAAACCATGACATTAGTGAGATGGTCACAGTGATGATTGAAATATTCCTCTGTCTCTCTCTCTCTCTCTCTGAGTCTCTCTGTGCGTCTCTCTCTTTCTCTCACTTACCCTCTCTCTGTCTCTCTATGTGTATCTCTTGTTCTCTATCTGCCACTCTCTCTCTCTCTCTCTCTCTGTGAATATCTTTTTCTCTCTCTGTCTCCTTTTCTGTCTCTCTCTGTCTCTCTCTTTCTCTCTCTCTATCTCTCTAAAAACCAGTTGAAAGTATACTAATAATAAAAGCTCTGTAGATTTATGTTTAAAATCAATCGACATGTCCCTGTTTCACATGTCCCTGTTTCACATGTCCCTGTTTCACATGTCCCTGTTTCACATGTCCCTGTTTCACATGTCCCTGTTTCACATGTCCATGTTTCACATGTCCCTGTTTCACATGTCCCTGTTTCACATGTCCCTGTTTCACATGTCCCTGTTTCACATGTCCCTGTTTCACATGTCCCTGTTTCACATGTCCCTGTTTCACATGTCCCTGTTTCACATGTCCCTGTTTCACATCATAAAATATCATACGTACAATTTACGAAGGAATTCATATATTTATTTCAGGGAAAGGGAAATTCCTTGTTTGATTTTAAGTAACCACGTGACAAAGTCCCGCGAGACTTAATCTCATTGCGCGAGATTGCCGATAGGGCACGACTAGCAATGAACTCTCAACAGCTCAGCTATTGGCATAGCGTGGACTGTTGTATGCTCTCTAGCAAACACGACATTGGTATAGAAACAATTGTTTTGTTAATAGCGAATGGTGCAAATCTTTGCTTGTTATTTTAAGGAATTTCTAACCCGTGGTTTCTTTATGGATTGAAACAATTTATGAGCTACCCTTAAAATAAAACAGAAATGTGTCATCGGAACTGGCGACTAATACCCCTTGAACTGAAGACATATACCCTTTGAACTGAAGACATATAACCCTGGAACAGAAGTCATATACCATTGGAACTGAAGACATACACCCCTGGAACTGAAGACATATCCACTGGAACTGAAGACATATACCCCTGGAACTGAAGACATATCCCCTGGAACTGAAGACATATACCCCTGGAACTGAAGACATATCCCCTGGAACTGAAGACATATACCCCTGGAACTGAAGACATATCCCCTGGAACTGAAGACATATACCCTGGAACTGAAAACATATCCCTTGGAACTGAAGACATATCCCCTGGAACTGAAGACATATACCCCAGAACAGATGATTTATATCCTTAGAACTGAAGACATATACTGGAACTTGACTAAACCCTTAAACTGAAGACATCTACCCCTGGAACTGAAGACATATACCCCTTGAACAGAAGGCATATACCACTGGAACTGAAGACATATACCCCTGGAACTGAAGACATATACCACTGGAACTGAAGACATATACCACTGGAACTGAAGACATATACCCCTTGAACTGAAGACATATAACCCTGAAACAGAAGTCATATACCATTGGAACTGAAGACATACACCCCTGGAACTGAAGACATATCCACTGGAACTGAAGACATATACCCCTGGAACTGAAGACATATCCCCTTGGAACTGAAGACATATACCCTTGGAACTGAAGACATTTCCCCTGGAACTGAAGACATATACCCTGGAACTGAAGACATATCCCTTGGAACTGAAGACATATCCCCTGGAACTGAAGACATATACCCCAGAACAGATGATTTATATCCTTAGAACTGAAGACATATACTGGAACTTGACTTACACCCTTGAACTGAAGACATCTTCCCCTGGAACTGAAGACATATACCCCTTGAACAGAAGGCATATACCACTGGAACTGAAGACATATACCCCTTGAACATGAAGGCATATACCACTGGAACTGAAGACATCTACCCCTTGAACAGAAGACATATACCCTTGAAACTGAAGACATATACTGGAACTTGACTTACACCCTTGAACGGAAGGCATGTACCCCTTGAACCGAAGTCTTATAACCCAGGGCAGAAGACTTTTAACCCTGGACAGAAGACTTTTACCCCTAGACAGAAGACATATATTCATTGAACTTACGACATATAACACTGGAATTTACAGCGCATACCCCTAGAACAGAAGACCTAAGATCTGGACTTGGATCTGTTATTATTGAACCAAATCCATAAGGCCGCCCCTCTAGCTACATAACTAAACTCTATCATAAGTAAACATCGCTACAGTCAGCGCTGAAAGAAAGTGAACAAAAAATGACTACACCGCAAACTGTCAGGCGCATTAAGACGGTGTTCCACCACAGTTGATTACTATGAAATAGATCCCATGTTTTATATGTACACAACTGCATCGACCGAGCGCTCGAATGTCAATACACGGACACTGAACTGATAAGTCAATACCCCACCCCCTACCCCTATTTTTCCTCTACTATACAAAATGACAGTCCCCCAACCATTTAAAAAAAATTATAAAACAAAACAGACCCTCCCAAGACCAAGACCCCCACATTTATTACCCTCTCATGACGTTCAATATCAAATAAAATCAATAATAATTTCTCCTGTCATCCACTCTGTTCTTAAATCTCCAACCCGTAAAAAATCTGGCAGCGGGTAACTCAAATCTGCCACTACCGTGATATATGTGAACGCCCTTGGTGGCCCTTGCTACAAACGCCCTGTATTATATCACACTCACGATCAAACCTACCTCATCGCCCAGACGCCCTATGATGAATGCCAATCGGCGCCCGGGCCGGTCCCGTCAAGTGGTAAATAAAACTTATTAACCCGTTTGGGGGGAGGAGGGAGGTGGTGGTTTCCACGGCAACACTTCCCGACGCCCGTTGATACGCTGTGGCGTAGTGATACATCTTCATTGACCTGCGCGTCACGGATGCGCACACAACTGAAGCAGACGTGATTTGTTTGGAGAAGTTGTGAACGATAATAAGAATGGGAAACAGGAAGAACGTGCAAAAAAATAATAAATAAATAAAAGTTTGACTCTAAACAAACTTTGAACTGTTTATAAAAATCACACCAAAGCTTCATCCATATTTTTCTTTTCTGGCCTGAATTCGCTTCTATTTGAGATATTTTTGTTTCGTTCTTCCTGCGTTACAATATTTTATTTATTGAAGGAAACTGGGAGACGTAAGCATTCAATAATATAAACTTTCACCCTAAGAATACGTGACAGAATGACAGCAGGCAGTACATTGATATAAACTTTCACCCTAAGAATACGTGACAGAATGACAGCAGGCAGTACATTGATATAAAATTTCACCCTAAGAATACGTGACAGAATGACAGCAGGCAGTACATTGATATAAACGTTCACCCTAAGAATACGTGACAGAATGACAGCAGGCAGTACATTGATATAAACGTTCACCCTAAGAATACGTGACAGAATGACAGCAGGCAGTACATTGATATAAACTTTCACCCTAAGAATACGTGACAGAATGACAGCAGGCGGTACATTGGGTCTACATGAAAACACAAACATACAACACACACTAAAACACACAACAAAAGTTTTATCACGCAACAAACACTTTAACATACACACATCCAAACTCACAAATACCTAGACACATACACACACCCTTTCACACAAAATAAACTCTTTTTTTTTGGGGGGGGTGGGCGTCGTCAAATATAACTGGCATAATTGCTCTTGGTCAGTAATGCTGACAGCTATGGGCTTACTATATGCAGACTTGGTTCTTTAACGCTAAACTCTGGATCAGACCAGGATCGTTGGTCCCTAGAAGCACCTGTTGTTGCCTAGCGATGGTACAGATGCAAGCAATGCACATTAGCCACTCTATCAGTGTTTCAATGTCGAAAAGCATTTAAGGCGATGTTGTAGATTCAACATTGCCATCTGACACACTTCAACTCAGCATTGCAATATCAATGATGTAATTCAACAAAGCTATCTGAAAAATCCAACTCAACATTACTGCATCAGATATTTAGTTCAGCTTTTGACTCCCCAAGATTTCAGTGGGCTTCTTTTAACGTTAACATTGGAGCCTTGAGTCCATCCCAATGTATTTAGAGTCCCTTTGTTCCACTGTGAGAGCCCGTGATCTATTTATTAGAAATGCTATTGACAGTGTATGTATGTCTGTCTTACTTTGTCTGATGTAATCGATAAGTCAAACAAAAGAAAATAATGCCGCGATAATACAAGCCCAAAGTAAAATTTGCTCTTCTCGTTTGTTTGGCTGGTTTGTTTGTGTTTGGAGGTTTGGTTTGGCTGGCTCTCTGAGTTAGCCAACTGTCTACATGGTAAGTGACAATGGCATTTTAATATCAACTTGAAACTTATAGTTCCTGAGTAACAATGGGATTTCAAGCTGTTATTGCATTTTTTCATATACAAATGAATTTCTCCAATATAACTCAGTGACTTGACTTATGAGATAGATTCGACATAGAGACAGGATGTGACATCTGAGAAAGGTTGTGAGTTGATATTACCTCAAGAAGTAACAGACATCGGAGACAGGATGTGACATCTGAGACAGGATGTGACATCGGAGACAGGATTTGAAATCTGAGACAGGATGTGACATTTGAGACAGTATTGGCAACTGAGACAAGATTGACATCTAAGAGAGTATTGATGGCTGAGACTGGACTAGGCAACTGAGACCGGACTAGACAACTAAGACTAATAACTTTTTATGGATAAAACTAATCTCTTGAGAGCCTTTTAGGCACACGGTAGACAGCTGAAACTGCTCAATCTGCTTTGTTCAATAGAAGTGGGAATCAATATTTGAACAAACATTCGCCCATAAAAGAAAGTGCCTTGTTCTAAAGCTTATTCAGAATGTAAAAAAATATCGTCCATGTATCTTATTGGGAAACAATGTGCTAAGAAAATAAACTTAGAGATCAAACATACAAACTAAGACACATGGAAACTCAGATTTTATAGCACACTTACAATAGACTCCTTGAAACAGACTCAGACTTTGAAAAACAGAAGCAGACTCCTGGATACAGACTAAGAGTCTTTGTTTAGCGCTAATAACGGATGTAAACAAAAGATTTTACTAACAAAGCTGTAACAGACAAAGCTGTAACAAATCAAAGCTGTAACAAAGCTGTAACAAACAAAGCTGTAACAAGGCTGTATAAACTATAATTAATAAACAGAATTACGCAGCAGAAACACACACTGGTCATAAACACAGATGTAACAAAAACATACGAAACAAATAACGATTTAACAAGAACCGATATCATAAAACTGCAGCAAAAAACACATCGGAAAAAGCACATGCCCATACAAAATTATACCATAAAATAATGCATTTCATTTCAGACCTGCGGCCCAAAAACGTTTAAATATTTGTAATGATAATTTAACATCTTCTGTGATGATTAGGAAAATAAATGTGTGCCGCAAGTAAAAAATATTTTAAATACTTCTATTGGTGAGAAACAGTTTGATAAACTATGATATTTATCTAATGTCTATACGAAACTTTATCGTCGATTATTTCAAATTTTCTAACCTACACGCAAATGTTTAAATCTAGCTGGGGTAAAAGATAGGGGACAGGTCTTACAACGGCTACCTCCAAAAAATTCCAAAACTCTAGGGCCAATTTGGAGGTGGCTTATGAACAGGAAGGTCACGATCTCGTCTTATATACACATGGAGGCGTTGATGGGGACATGTTGCATGCATCATTCTATACAAACATATACACATGGAGGCGTTGATGGGGACATGTTGCATGCATCATTCTATACAAACATATACACATGGAGGCGTTGATGGGGACATGTTGCATGCATCATTCTATACAAACATATACACATGGAGGCGTTGATGGGGACATGTTGCATGCATCATTCTATACAAACATATACACATGGAGGCGTTGATGGGGACATGTTGCATGCATCATTCTATACAAACATATACACATGGAGGCGGTGATGGGGACATGTTGCATGCATCATCCTATACAAACATATACACATGGAGGCGGTGATGGGGACATGTTGCATGCATCATCCTATACAAACATATACACATGGGAGGCGTTGATGGGGACATGTTGCATGCATCATTCTATACAAACGCAACTTAAGGATAGCCTTTTTAACAAACTAATGATGTTGTCAATTTGACTACAATATAAATAGCCTAACAAGTTGTGTAAGTTTAGACCAAAGTTTAACTAAACATTGATGGTCTTGTGGCAGCTGCCTAGATATCGGATCATGATTCTTTAGATCAACGTTTATATTGTTGGTGAGGATTCGAACATGTCCTTGACCTTCTCTCATTTGTAAGCCAATCGTTCTCACAGAAGACTCACCTAGACAGTTGCGCGACACTCCAGATCAGAGAATAGTCCAAAGTAAAGCCTAAAATTGACAAGATGACATAATTGGTCTCAGACTTTGAGAGAAATGTTTTACAACCACGTGGTAGCCAGTGGTCAAAGAACGATGATCTCTGTCTACGAGCTATCTTTAAAAGTCCCATTATCATGGCTGACCAGTCCAGTTACGATTTCAATGTCTTGATTTAAGTTTAAGATAACATAAGAGACTACCTCTACCCCTCCCCCACTTACCTTAATATCTTATTTTGTATGTTTGTTTTTCTCTTCTTCTTGTTACCAATTTTGCAGATAAAACTGTTGTAATAAAAAATAAAACCGTAAAAAACAAAGTTTTTGACTATAAATCCTTTATATACAAGACATAACTAAAGTATGTTCATTATAATACACATCGCATGACAATCCAAAAATTCAAAATTGTAGTTATGTCTCAAATATATAAAGGATTTATAGTTTTAAAAAAACTTCTACAGACTGCCTTCTACATTTCAGCGGGATTTGATCACGGGAAAATGGTTATAAAAACATGGTTATAATAGTGAACACCGCGAGACAAACTAGCAATTATTAGCATTTACATTTACAGATCGGGAATATATTTTTTTAAAGTATCGTCAATATAATACGCACCGCGCAACAGGAAAGTTTTAAAAAGGTTGTTCAATATAATACGCACCGCAACACCCTAGCACAAAGAATAACATGCCACATAGAGATAAATAGAGATAATCTAAAAATTCATTAATTTAATTACAGTACATTTGATCGATATGAAATTTTGAAAGATCATTTTTATCGTCAGCACGAGTCTGCCTACAAAATTTCAACTCGCTAGAATACGAGGAAGTGGGTTAAAATTGATCCAAAGTTTTTTTCCGGCAATCAAAGCATCAAGCAATCAAGCAGACGTCACCAGTTAATATAAAAGATTTAATATTTTAAAAAAACCTCGTAAAAACCAAAGGTTTTGACTATAAATCCTATATATTCGAGACATAACTACAAGAATGTTCATTATAATACGCATTGCACGACAAACCAAAAATCCAAATTTTTAGTTATGTCTCAAATATATAAAGGATATATAGTAAAAAAAACTACTAAACTCTGCCTGCTAAATTTCAGCTGGATTTGATCACGGTAAAAGGGTTATAAAAACATGTTCAATATAGTGCGCACCGCGAGACAGATTAGCAATTAATAGCATTTACATTTACAGATCGGGAAAATATTTTTAAAAAGCATCGTCAATAGAAATACGCACCGCACAGCGTGACAGGAAAGTATTAAATAGGTTGTTCAATATAAATCGCACCGCGACAATCTAGCACAAAAAATTGACATGCTACATAAAGATAAATAGCGAAAATCTAAAAATTCAGTAATTTAATTACAGTACTTTCGATCGATCTGAAATTTTGATAGATCATTTTTATCGTCGGCATGATTCTGCCTGCACAATTTCAGCTCGCTAGCATACGAGGAATTGGGTTAAAAATCGATCCAATTTTTTTCGGCATTCAAGGCACCAAGTAATCAGGCAGACGCCACGAGTTAATTTAAAGGATTTAATAAAAATTGAACTATCCTTCGGTTATCATGCATTCAGTATAATTCATCGTATTTTTTCCCGCCAATACAGTCGTCACTCCACACAATTCTTCCACACAACCATCCTTCCACACAACCATCCTTCCACACTACCATCTTTCCACGCACCCATCCTTCATAACACCACAAGCCACAAAACGTTTTTCTCCATCTGTACACTTAAACCCGCCAAAAAAAACGCCCCCCCCCCAAGCACACACACTTCCAATTTCCACAGTCTACTGCCGCTAACAACAAGTTTTGAGATCAGATTGTGTAACAATGACCATGATGACTGACATAACCGACTCATCTGTTCCCTGGGTTGTGAAATACCATATTTTTGGGCAGAAACCCAACGTCTCTAGTGTCTGTTGTTCACGGTTCAAATACTTTGTCGTGATATATAATCGTCTTTCATACTTGTTTCTGTGTTGTTTCTTTTTTTTTGGTTGTTTTTTCAGTGACAACCATTGGTTCACTGTCCGTTTCTTTACAGTTTTTAAAAAAAAATTAAAAAAAATTGATGTATTTTTACTAAAAAAATAAAATTTCTAATTTTACCCAGTTAAAATTTCCCCATATCTCTAAGGACAATGAAATTAATGGCTACCAGACACAGACGAAGACTGCCATATTTTTCTTGACGTCGTAACAAAGGGAGAGAATGCATATTTAAATGAAAATAAAGAAATTAAAACGAAAAGAATTTCATCATTATGGTCGGAAGAACCTGAAACTTCTGGAATTGAAATTGTTTCTGGGGAAAGGATTATGGATTGGATTGTATGGATATAAGAGGAATGCTTGACTTTATTAATCCAACATTTTTCTGTGATTAGGTTTTTATTTGGTCGTCGCATCCTAATACGTCACTGTTAGTTTAATAAAATATCGGCACAATTACTTATTTTAAAAACACTTTAAAATCTTCTGTCTGGCATTCATTTACCCAGGAGACCTGTGACAAGTTGGAGGCGGTCTAGTGATGGACACTTTGGTTTATCAGGAGCCTCTACAAGGAAACCTCAAAGAACACTTGACACAATCCGGTAGATAAACTGCCCCATCATTACACAGAAACTTGTCCATCTCTTCACATCCTCGCTGGACAGCAACGAGGCCAGGACAGCCCCGGCTTAAGACACGAAACAGGAACTGTCAGAGACGACAAGGACAGCAACTGACCACTGATGTCAGAGACAACAAGGACAGAAACTGCACACTGCTGTCAGAGACAACAAGGACAGCAACTGTACACTGCTGTCAGAGACAAGGACAGCAACTGCACACTGAAGTCAGAGGCAACAAGGACAGGAACTGACCACTGCTGTCAAAGAAAAAATGGACAGCAACTGCTCACTGCTGTCAAAGACAACAAGGACAGCAATGAGCTTTCACGAGGACAGTCTGAGGCTACAACACACGATACATTCGGGTCTCTGTTTGTTATGCAACTTTTATGAAGTTTCCTCATTGTTACAATAAAAACATCCGAATCCCTCGGAACATTGATGTTCACAGCAACACCATATTACTGTCTTATTTGGTATTTGATAGGTATTTGATTTGAAAGTTTTGTAATTTATTGTAGGTTTTTTAATGGATTATGTAGATTTTAGTTGAAAAGGTTGTTCGCCTTGGGGGTAACAATGACATTTAATTTTGTCAATCTAAGGAATTGGGATCCCATTGTTACTACAGACAGATAGCAGAAACAGCGCACACAATATAACGTGACTTTTGTTGTCTTGTTTGTTGGTCAATGGTGTGGAGAAAACAGAGTTGTCGCCTGCTTATTTTTACCAGCTTTGAAGTCTTCAAACTAAAATTATTGCCCCTTTATCATTACTGCTAATTACTAAATTTATTGCTCCACACACACCCTCGTCTAGTGTCCGTGATTCGTACTTGCTAATCTTACGAATTAAACCCCTGGTCTTGAGTGTGGCCCTAAATAACTGTCCATTGGCGAGACGTTTCCCAGAGGCGTACCTGCCGTAAGGGGTGAGAAAAGTAGACACAGGCATTTTCACATTGCAACTTTCGACGCTCGCTCTCTCGACTCACATGACAAGAGTAACATTGTTTGAGATTACACTGCAGACATTCATTGTGTCCAAGAGTCATGGTATTGGCGTCGAAGAGACATGGTATTGACGTCCAGGAGACATTGTATTGACGTCCATGGGACTTGGTATTGACGTCCAAGAGACATTGTATTGACATCCAGGGGACATGGTATTGACGTCCAAGAGACATTGTATTGACATCCAGGGGACATGGTATTGACGTCCAAGAGACATTGTATTGACATCCAGGGGACATGGTATTGAGGTCCAGGAGACATGGTATTTGACGTCCATGGGACTTGGTATTGACGTCAAAGAGACATTGTATTGACATCCAGGGGACATGGTATTGACGTCCAAGAGACATTGTATTTACATCCAGGGGACATGGTATTGACGTCCAAGAGACATTGTATTGACATCCAGGGGACATGGCATTGACGTCCAAGAGACATTGTATTGACATCCAGGGGACATGGTATTGACGTCCAAGAGACATTGTATTGCGTCCAGGGGACATGGTAATGACGTCCAAGAGACATTGTATTGACATCCAGGGGACATGGTATTTACGTCCAAGAGACATTGTATTGACATCCAGGGGACATGGTAATGACGTCCAAGAGACATTGTATTGACATCCAGGGGACATGGTATTGACGTCCAAGAGACATTGTATTGCGTCCAGGGGACATGGTATTGACGTCCAAGAGACATTGTATTGCGTCCAGGGGACATGGTAATGACGTCCAAGAGACATTGTATTGACATCCAGGGGACATGGTATTTACGTCCAAGAGACATTGTATTGACATCCAGGGGACATGGTAATGACGTCCAAGAGACATTGTATTGACATCCAGGGGACATGGTAATGACGTCCAAGAGACATTGTATTGACATCCAGGGGACATGGTATTGACGTCCAAGAGACATTGTATTGCGTCCAGGGGACATGGTAATGACGTCCAAGAGACATTGTATTGACATCCAGGGGACATGGTATTTACGTCCAAGAGACATTGTATTGACATCCAGGGGACATGGTATTGACGTCCAGGAGACATGCTATTGACGTCCAAGAGACATTGTATTGACATCCAAGGAACATGGTATTGACGTCCAGGGGACTTGGTATTGACGTCCAAGAGACATTGCATTGACATCCAGGGGACATGCTATTGACGTCCAAGAGACATTGTATTGACATCCAGGGGACATGGTAATGACGTCCAAGAGACAATGTATTGACGTCCAAGAGACATTGTATTGACATCCAGGGGACATGGTATTGACGTCCAGGAGACATGCTATTGACGTCCAAGAGACATTGTATTGACATCCAGGGGACATGGTATTGACGTCCAGGGGACTTGGTATTGACGTCCAAGAGACATTGCATTGACATCCAGGGGACATGGTATTGACGTCCAAGAGACATTGTATTGACATCCAGGGGACATGGTAATGACGTCCAAGAGACATTGTATTGACATCCAGGGGACATGGTATTGAGGTCCAGGAGACATGGTATTGACATCCAGGGGACATGGTATTTACGTCCAAGAGACATGGTATTGACATCCAGAGGACATGGTAATGACGTCCAAGAGGCATGGTATTGACATCCAGGGGACATGCTATTGACATCCAGGGAACATGGTATTGACGTCCAGGAGACATGGTATTGACGTCCAAGAGACATTGTATTGACATCCAGGGGACATGGTATTGACGTCCAGGGGACATGGTATTGAGGTCCAGGAGACATGGTATTGACATCCAGGGGACATGGTATTGACGTCCAAGAGACATGGTATTGACATCCAGGGGACATGGTAATGACGTCCGTGGGACTTGGTATTGACGTCCAGGGATATTGTATTGACATCCAGGGGACATGGTATGGACGTCCAGGGGACATGGTATTGACGTCCAGGGTACATGGTATGGACGTCCAGGGGACATGACATTGACGACCAGGAGAAGAGGTGCACCCCTTGATCTCGCTCCATCTGACTGACAGTCTGTAACAGCTATACGTCAATGTCTTGCATTGGTTCATAATGTTGTGTATGAGTGGCAAGATTGAGAGTGTTATGTTCATATTGTTGTGTATGAGTGGCAAGATTGAGAGTGTTATGTTCATAATGTTGTGTATGAGTGGCAAGATTGAGAGTGTTATGTTCATATTGTTGTGTATGTGTGGCAAGATTGAGAGTGTTATGTTCATAATGTTGTGTATGTGTGGCAAGATTGAGAGTGTTATGTTCATAATGTTGTGTATGTGTGGCAAGATTGAGAGTGTTATGTTCATATTGTTGTGTATGTGTGGCAAGATTGAGAGTGTTATGTTCATATTGTTGTGTATGAGTGGCAAGATTGAGAGTGTTATGTTCATATTGTTGTGTATGAGTGGCAAGATTGAGAGTGTTATGTCGTTTTTCTCTCCAGTTTTAAAAATGTTTGAAAAGTGTTAATTCAGTTTACCAAATAAATAATTAAATTTTAATGTCATTCTTTATTAAATTTCACTTAAATATACTGCATGTCACTTATCATTGATGCCATATTGTTACTTGCACTTATTATTCGGTGTTTTTGTTACGGCTTATTTCCTAATGTTTTTTTTTCCTTAATTCTATGTACTCTCGTATCTTACTTATCTATATTGGTAATACTATATAATAAAAGGCAATGTTCTGTCCGGTCATCGATAGCGATTGGTCCCTCAAACTCCTACAGACTCCCTAAAACCAATCAATAGCGGAGAAAAATCTGATCTCATTTACATATTGAACGACGTTCAAAACGAGTTATTTTTTGGTGCAGTTTTTTTTTCCAAAATTTTATTTTCAGCGATGCGCCTTGGGATTTGTAGTAAAAAAAACTTTGTTTTTACGGGTTATTTATTATAACTATAATGTATAATATTTTTGACGTGATACACATGTATGGCCGGTCGAGACGGCGGGTCTCTCGTCAAAACCATGTTGGAGGGGATGTAGGGTCTCTCGATAGACCGTGGTATTGGGGTGTAGGGTCTCTGGACAGACCACGGTGTCGTCTCTGGAAAGATCGCGGTGTTGGGGGAGGTAGCGTCTCTGGACAGACCACGGTGTGGGGGGGAGGGTCTCTGGAAAGATCGCGTGTTGGGGGAGGTCTCTAGACCACGGTGTGGGGGGGGGGAGGGTCTCTGGAAAGATCGGGTTGAGAGGGTCTCTGACGACGTGGTGTTGGGGGGATAGGGTCTCTTGACAGACGGGGGTGGGTAATGTTGTTATAACTATAATGTATAATATTTTTGACGTGATGCACATGTATGGTCGATTGAGACGGCGGGTCTCTCGACAAACTGCAGCAGTAGGGATGTAGGGTCTCGCGACAGACCGCGGTGTTGGGGGGGGGGTAGGGTCTGTGGACAGATTGGGGGTGGGTAATGTTGTGATGTCCTACCACGAACTTCACAGGCCACCTACACTTATTCCCGTCCTTGGGCGGGCTTTGTTGCTAGTAAACAATATTTGATAAAATGCGTCAATTATATGAGGGTTGCTAAAGAGAATTAATCAACAGAAATAAATTGTTTATAATTTTTGCCCACTAGACAAAAAGCCATAATTAAGACTATCAAAATTTATGTATGTTTATAAATTATCAATTTATAGATCAAAGCACGTAATGAAAATATATATTATTTCATATACACCCAGGGCAAAGCCTGAATTCAGGCGCCCTCTAACTGAACCAATTATAGAGGTGTTTGTTTGGAAGAGTTGGGCTCCCTCTGAAGAGGATGTCCTCGAGAGGTAATGCTATCACTTACCTCTACCACCGCCACAAATGACCTCCCTATGTCCTTCACCTTACCAAACGCACGTGCGCTATTTAACGGTAGTTACAGTAAGCCCGCCTCCCTCCTACACGCAAAAATTTTAACCAATGGAAGAGAAGTGCGAAGAGTAATTGGAATATGAAACAATCTCTCTTCTTTATTTACCACGTTTTTAAATCCCTATATTAACTTCACCGCCGTCTCGTCATCTCTGTCTTGGGCGGGCGGAAAAAGAAAAGTAAATAAAACAAACCCGTAAAAACAAAGTTTTTGACTAAAAATCCCTTATGTATGAGACAGAACTGAAAGTATTGATTATGTTCCAACGCGACAAACATTTACAGCCTGAATCTGTCTTAACTTTCCTTTGCTTTATAACCCCTGGGGGCGGGTGGGAGAGGGGAAAGATCTGGTCACCTATCGCTGGACCGAGCTCAGCGTGACACGTAAAATGTAAACAAAAGCACGCCGGTACTTCGATGGGTCGCGTCAACGCGTGACTGAACAATCACGTGAAAAAAAACAATAAAAAACAGTGAATTTGAATTACATACGTTATATAAGGATAAACTAAAAATGCATTAATTTAATTACGGTACGTTCGATCGATCTGAAATTTTGATACGATGCATTGATAGGGTAAGATGGGTCCATGTGCCAAATTTCATCTCGATCGGATCACGGGAAGGGGGTCATTTTTGACTTTTGTTTTTCCGCCCACCCATGAGATGACGACAGAACGACAGAGACGGCGGTGAAGTTAATATAAGGGATTTAAAAAATGACCGATTTCCCGTGATCGGATCGAGCTGAAATTTGGCACATGGACCCGACTCACCTAACAATGCATCGTATCAAAACTTTCAGATCGATCGAACGTACCGTAATTAAAGTAATGCATTTTTAGTTTATCCTTAAATAACGTATGTAATTGAAATTCACGGTTTGTTATTGTTTTTTTTCCACGAGAGTTTTTGAGTTGACGCGTTGACGCGACCCATCGAAGTACCGGCGTGCTTTTGTTTACATTTTACGTGTCACGCTGAGCTAGGTCAAGCGATCGGTGACCAGACTCCCCCCTCCCCCCCCCCAGGGTTATGAAGCAAAGTTGAGTTAAGACAGATTCAGTCTGTAAATGTTTGTCGCGTTTGAAAATAATCAATACTGTTAGTTATGTCTCCGATATAAGGGATTTATAGACAAAAACTTTGTTTTTTACGAGTTTGTTTTATTATTAACTCGCTTTCGTTCCTGTTTGTTGGTTTGTTGGTTTGTCCAAGATTTTTTTCAAATCTGCCAACGTAAAATTGAACCACTTCTGATGGTCCTAGAGATCTGAAAATTTTACCACAGATATCTTGGATGACAATGCATTGTATCAAAATTTCAGATCGATCGAATGTACCGTTATTAAATTATTGAACTTTTTAGTTTATCTATAGTCTATATATAAGCATCTGTACCGTCTGCTTTTGTTGACATCCGTGAGTTCACCCCGTGACCACATCACAATGTTTTTAAAACGTTGGGTGGGCGCTTGTGAGGTGTTTGGTAAAATAAATAGAGGTAAATAAAAATATTTTTTAAAAAACCAGGTTGTTATAAGTGGACTAAAAAGAAGAATAAATTACAACTTATTAGTTCAAGTACTTCGATTTAATATGTCTAAAAACGTGGGGCGTGTGTTTGGTATAAAAATTAAAGATTTCTAATTTAGAAGGCGAAAGAGAGATCTATAAGTGAGAGAATGAGTGAACCGCATATGTTAAACCTCATAAGCGCCCACCCCACGTTTTTAGTCATAATATAAGACAGCGCTTGGACTAATAAGTTTTAACTTATTTTCTTCTTTTTAGTCCGCTTATAAAAACATGGTTTTTAAAAATCTTTTTTTTATACTTCTATTTATTAAATTTCGATGCAAATAAGAACAAATTATTTATTTTAGTCCCGAATTAAACCCAGCACATCACTGACAGGCTATTTGACCTTGTATTTGTGACCTGGTTCTGCATGTTTTATTAATAACAAGCTGTGATGACACAATTACGCTTCACGTCTATCACACGTTTGACGTTCTTAGGCAAATATTTTTGTCTGAAGTTTCAAAGGCAATTACTCGTGTCATCAACGATGATTTTCTCGTTGATGTTTTTGGTGAAACTTTGAAAAATACATTACGAAGCGCAAGATCGGGGGAGCAGAGAATAATTGCGCAGCAATTTGCCCATTGAGAGCTGGGTGAGCAGCAACAACTTGGGTTTATATTAGAAGTTAGAAGCATATTTAACTGATGCCCCTGAACATGATAAAGGAATAATTTTAAAGCTAATCCAACTCTACCTGAATTTGATGCTGTCATGGATGTGAATGTAACTAGTGCTATAAATAAACAAACATGCATTTTTTTAAATCGCAAATTTTAATAAGACCATTTAAAATGACGCCATTAATCTAATTGGAAATAATATCAAAAGTCGCATATTATATGAAGTGAAAAAATCAAAATATTGTTCAATTATTTAGATTGCAAACCTGACTTAAATATAACAGGGAAAATTACCTTCGTTAAAAGACAAACATTCACGAACATTTTTGCGACTTTCTTTCGATTGAAAGATTGCCTTTGGAAACATGAGAGACCAAGGATATGATAATCAGGCGGACATGAAATGAGAACATGTGGGCGTTGAAACAAATACTAGAAATATAAACACTGGTGGATTTTCCAGTGGCGTAGCTAGGGGGGGGGCAGTGGGGGCGGTCCGCCCCGGGCGGCACTAAAAAAGGGGGCGGCATTTGTGGGCATTTGAAAAGTACAACCATTTCCGACAACCGCCCTTTTTCTTTTCAGAGGGCAAAACCAAGGTGAAACAAAAATATTTGTAATTTCAAGGCTTAATTAACGGATCTGCACAAAAGTTTTTTGATTACATAGTGGATATTATAACTAACGCAAAACCATTCAGAAATTTTAAATCGCTCAAAAAGGTGTCCATTTTTTTTGGAAAACTAAGCGGTATAAGTCACAGATGACTCTTTTATAAGAAAAGTACCAAAAACACATCACCGTTGGGCTGAATAATATGTGCTATTATTATCGCCACGACAGTTTTTACGTGCAATTTCGACATTCCCAGAATGATGCGCGAATACTTACATACAAGGCATGGTGGTAAAAATATTGTGTTTAACTTGCAAGTAGTCATTTATATTACTGTTTCAGTTTTCAGTAAATTATTGTAAGGTAAGTTATTAAAAATTTAATTTATTTTGCCTTTATTGCATTAATTTGTGTTTTTCATTAAAATGCGGTTATTCATTAAAAATGTTACGCACATCCAATTTAATAAAGTAATGTGTAAATAAGTTGAATTCGTCTAATTTATGGAAAATCATTAAGATTTATAATAAGAATATGAACATATTCAAATTTCTCCTTTAATAAACACCACAATAGGCATAGATAATTTCGAAAAAAAAGACATATCAATATTTTAAAATTTCAAGCATCTTGGAAAAATTGACATCTGAAGAAGTAACTAGTAAAACGAGATCAGATGCTGGAAATTTACTCAATTCAATGCAATCTTTTTCTTTTCTATGTTATCTCAGTAAATGGAAACCGTCATTTTTTAAATTAATTCAAACCCATTGCATGGAGCAAAGAGATGTGCCTATAGAAATAATATGTTATATCAGCCATAATATGTTATATCAGCCATAATATGTTATATCAGCCATAATATGTTATATCAGCCATAATATGTTATATCAGCCATAATATGTTATATCAGCCATAATATGTTATATCAGCCATAATATGTTATATCAGCCATAATATGTTATATCAGCCATAATATGTTATATCAGCCATAATATGTTATATCAGCCATAATATGTTATATCAGCCATAATATGTTATATCAGCCATAATATGTTATATCAGCCATAATATGTTATATCAGCCATAATATGTTATATCAGCCATAATATGTTATATCAGCCAAACAATTTGTGAAGAGTTGGAGATATACTCTAAACGCGGAGTTAGGGGAAAAATATGAGTGTGGAAAATTAAAAAGACGTGGTTATATCTATAGAAAAAGAAGTACATCGAGAAATGTTTTTATCCATGGATGGAATTATAATAAAAGAACGCTTTGATGAGTTGCATGTCCTCGCAAGAAAATATTCGTATTTAATACCATGTAACCTACAAAATAAAGCCTTTGAACATCAAATAACTTACTGTTTTGACATTGATAAAGAACAAATCAATATGGAAAGAAAAACAATCCAGGTTTTTATGGCTGTACCTACACTACAAGAAGAGGCATTATGTTAGAAAAACGGGGGAAAAGGCCTCCTTGATCTATTGAAATTTATTCAAATGTATAGATGGGAAAATTATGTACCCAGCATTGTAATTTTGCTATGAATTGTTTCAACTATTGCTATCAGTGTCGCTAGTTATGAAAGGAGCTTCTCCAAACTGAAGTTGATAAAAAAATTATCTTCGTTCCACAATGAGCGATTAAAGACAACAAAATCTTGCAATACTCTCCATAGTCCATAGAACAAGATAGTGCAGATAATTTTAATTTTGATAGCATAATACACGATTTTTCTATCATGAAAGTTAGGAAAGTAAATATATAAATATGTTTACATACTAATGTATACAATTTATTTCTTTGTAAATAAAAAATCATTTATTTATAAATACAAAAAAAAAGAATAGTGATTGGTAATGGGTTTTTTTGGGGGGGTGTAAATTTGGAATATGTTTTGTCTCATGGGGGGGGGGTAGGACCTGCTACCTCAGTAACTTTCTTGTGGCCTTTAAAAAAAGTATCTTGTATTTTATAAATTTGTATTTATAGGTATATAATCTTATGCGGCCTCTTTTATTACTGCTTACATAAATATGGCATGCAATGGTAAACATGCTCCCCATCTTTACTTCGTTTCAATTACTATTGTTTATTCATGTTTATTAATTGATAAAAACCATAATATAATCGACTAACTGGCCGTCCATAAATGACGTCACGCGATTTTGGCTGATTTTTCACCCCCTCCACTCGTCACACATCGTCACAAAAACTTAGACCCCTTCTTCAATATAAGAAGTCAGAAAGCTTTTACCCCCGCCCATAAAAGCCGCAATTTCTGTTTGCAAATGAGCATGTTTCAACTAAAATTTTTGTCATTTAAGTATGTTTTTAGTGTAACGCTGCATTCTAATATCGTAACAGACGTTTGACATAAACGTCATTAAATAAAGTGTCAGTAATCAAATATGCAAGTGGAAATTTTATTTAAAGTTGCTTGTTTTGACGTGACGTCTCATTTTTTAAACACCTACACCCCTCGTCTCACATCGTCACAAATGTGTGACTCTAGCCCCCCCCCTCCCCGGTGCGTGACGTCATTTATGGACGGCCCGTAAAAAGGGCGGCAAATTGGAGACCGCCCCGGGCGGCAAAATGTCTAGCAACGCCACTGGGATTTTCTATACCACGTGGTAGCCACTCACTTAACCTGGTAATACATGATAATGTAATGTGGTAGCCACTCACTTAACCTGGTAATAAATGATAATGTAATATAGTAGCCACTAACTTAACCTGGTAATACATGATAAGGTAATGTGGTAGCCACTCACTTAACCTGGTAATACATGATAAGGTAATGTGGTAGCCACTCACTTAACCTGTTAATACATGATAAGGTAATGTGGTAGCCACTCACTTAACCTGGTAATACATGATAAGGTAATGTGGTAGCCACTCACTTAACCTTGTAATACATGATAAGGTAATGTGGTAGCCACTCACTTAACCTGGTAATACATGATAAGGTAATGTGGTAGCCACTCACTTAACCTGGTAATATATGATAAGGTAATGTGGTAGCCACTCACTTAACCTGGTAATACATGATAATGTAATGTGGTAGCCACTCACTTAACCTTGTAATACATGATAAGGTAATGTGGTAGCCACTCACTTAACCTTGTAATATATGATAAGGTAATGTGGTAGCCACTCACTTAACCTTGTAATACATGATAATGTAATGTGGTAGCCACTCACTTAACCTGGTAATATATGATAAAGTAATGTGGTAGCCACTCACTTAACCTGGTAATACATGATAATGTAATGTGGTAGCCACTCACTTAACCTGTAATACATGATAAGGTAATGTGGTAGCCACTCACTTAACCTGGTAATACATGATAAGGTAATGTGGTAGCCACTCACTTAACCTTGTAATACATGATAAGGTAATGTGGTAGCCACTCACTTAACCTTGTAATACATGATAATGTAATGTGGTAGCCACTCACTTAACCTTGTAATACATGATAAGGTAATGTGGTAGCCACTCACTTAACCTTGTAATACATGATAAGGTAATGTGGTATCAACTCACTTAACCTGGTAATACATGATAAGGTAATGTGGTAGCCACTCACTTAACCTTGTAATACATGATAAGGTAATGTGGTAGCCACTCACTTAACCTTGTAATACATGATAAGGTAATGTAGTAGCCACTCACTTAACCTGGTATACATGATAAGGTAATGTGGTAGCCAATCACTTAACCTGTAATACATGATAAGGTAATGTGGTAGCCATTCACTTAACCTTGTAATACATGATAAGGTAATGTGGTAGCCATTCACTTAACCTTGTAATACATGATAATTGTAATGTGGTAGCCATTCACTTAACCTTGTAATACATGATAAGGTAATGTGGTATCCACTCACTTAACCTTGGAATACATGATAAGGTAATGTGGTAGCCACTCACTTAACCTTGTAATACATGATAAGGTAATGTGGTAGCCACTCACTTAACCTTGTAATACATGATAAGGTAATGTGGTAGCCATTCACTTAACCTTGTAATACATGATAAGGTAATGTGGTAGCCATTTACTTAACCTTGTAATACATGATAAGGTAATGTGGTAGCCACTCACTTAACCTTGTAATACATGATAAGGTAATGTGGTAGCCACTCACTTAACCTTGTAATACATGATAAGGTAATGTGGTAGCCATTCACTTAACCTTGTAATACATGATAATTGTAATGTGGTAGCCATTCACTTAACCTTGTAATACATGATAAGGTAATGTGGTATCCACTCACTTAACCTTGTAATACATGATAAGGTAATGTGGTAGCCACTCACTTAACCTTGTAATACATTATAAGGTAATGTGGTAGCCACTCACTTAACCTTGTAATACATGATAAGGTAATGTGGTAGCCATTCACTTAACCTTGTAATACATGATAAGGTAATGTGGTAGCCATTCACTTAACCTTGTAATACATGATAAGGTAATGTGGTAGCCACTCACTTAACCTTGTAATACATGATAAGGTAATGTGGTAGCCACTCACTTAACCTGGTAATACATGATAAGGTAATGTGGTAGCCACTCACTTAACCTGGTAATACATAATAAGGTAATGTGGTAGCCATTCACTTAACCTGGTAATACATGATAAGGTAAAATCATCATTATAGGGAGCCAACTTCTTTGATATTCTCTAAAAATGGTACATGTACTTATTTTTTTCTTCATCCACTTTCAGACGACCCAATCTTTTGAAAAACGTTAAAGAACTTATCTTAAAGCCTCGCAGTGACACCAGGTGGGAAAGTCGTTGAGGTATAACATCGGGCAAATACATGATACATTGCTAAGCGTTTACGAGAACAAAGATATAGATAGTTTAATAAGAGATGAAGTACCTGAATTACTTAAGTAGCTACAACGATTCAAATTTCGCATTTTTCTGTCCTGATATGGTATGAGATATTAACTCATGTCAATCTCATTATAATAAACTCATGCATACCAAAAATTATGATATTGCATTGGCAATAAAACTTTTGAGAAGTTCCATTTATTTAATAAATAAATTTTTTTAAACGTTATCGGAGATCAGACAATTACTTTAATGGCATCCTTGTTGATGCTGGCAAATGGCATCCGAAATAGATGCATCTAAAAATTTTGACTCAACACAAGGACATCGAATCGTCGGAGAAAAATTCAATTTGATGAAAATCAGGTCGAGCCCACAATGGATGCACAGGAAAGATACTAATTTGAAGACTTTCACCACCTCGTTAACACCAGCGACGTAGCTTGTGTATGTGCCGCCCGGGGCAGAACCGAGGTTTGCCGCCCCCTACTCAACCGACGGAAAACTATATTAATGCTGTAAATAAAATATAATTTTTATTAGAAGGTAACACTAAGGACACTATACATTTTTTATGTTAGACTTGAGCAGAGAGCTTTCATTTCTTTATTAAAATTGAAGTTTTCTCATGTTCTTCCTGGCAGAATCTTTGAAGTATCAATATTATCAGTCATATCATGCTCAATAGCCTAAATAGTTATAGATCATAGTCAATCGTGGTGTATTCATTATTGATTGCAATAAATTTTTCATTGACTTATTGTTAGAGAAGTTTTTTCTCACTGCTTGCATTACTTATTGCAGTGATAAACAATGTTCGAATTAATGATATTATATATATATATATATATTTTAGTGCCATAACCTCTTTTTGTGGTCGTAGGGGATTCTAATGTTTCCATTAGAACATTCTCGGGCTTGGTAGACCCTGGCGGCGCCCATCCCTCTCCAGGTAAGCGGAGGATTTTCTTAGCGTTAGTCATTCATCAACATTTTTATAGTGGGCTCGATATCACGTGGGCTCGATCCCACGCCCCTCAGCTTGTGAGGCGAGCGCACTATTGACCTCGCTATGCAGCCTAATATTATATTAGCCACGGTAACTAAATATCTTAATAAACTTGAATAAATCATATCGGCATCATTTAATTAATTAATTATTTTTACCTTTTAGGTAAAATAATCCTTGCTTGACAATGTCATTGGAGAAACGCACCTTAATATGCAAGCGAAAATCCCAGCTAATTTGATGGTGTACGAAAGATATCTGTTTTCCAAATTATGTAACTTCCAAAAAACTTTTTAATAAAATTAGAAAATAAAAATATTTCTTTGTGAATAGAAACATTCCAGCATGTATTGGTGTCTTGAGTTTGTCGTCTGCCTCTGTCAGTTTAAAAAATAGTTTTCGAAATAACCTCAAAATGACTTCATTGTACGATCAGTATTTTGTATCCTGAAGTCTGTTTAATGTCTTGCCTGTATAGGCAATTAGATTTTTCCAATGGTGTTTTTTAAAACTCTTTTCACATTAAGTTTTCGAAGCACTGGATCGTAACTTGCTAGCAGAAGAATCAGTTCCAGAATATTGCCTATATTTGCACTAGTATTATCCTCCCCGTGACCACGAAAAGCTAATATACTTCAGCCATTTTCTTTTTCAGTTCAGTAGCATTAGTATCAGAAGAATTTAGATTCATTTTGGAGTTTGAAGGTTTTGCATTAGAAACGTTGACATATTTAAGATTGTTCCTTCAATTCTTTTATTAATTTTTACCTTGGTTTTTATTTTATTTTATTATTTTTTAATGTATCATTTTTCATTTTTAGAATCTAATTAACAATCAGGAATTTGCCGCCCTCAATAAAGTGCCGCCCTAGACATTCCATTTGCTTATATTTGAAATTGATCGGGTACAGTAATTTTCGCTTCTAAAGCAGAAGAGGCTGTCAAATTCGAAGAATCAATTACGTTACCAGCAGATCAATGACACGTTATCACACTAATTAAGCCTCTTGGTTATTTTAGTACGGTAGAGTTAGTATCAGATGAATTATCTTATCTTATCTTATCTGTTTACAGACGCTCCTTCTATACAGAAGATTATTGCGTCCTACGCTTATCTATGGTTTGTGTTTAGTCCTGCATTTTTATTAGAGATTTAAATGTTGATAAAGTGTTGGTTTTCCTGGATTCTTCAGGCAACCCATTCCACGCCCGAATTCCGGACGGGAAGAAGGAAAACTTGTATGTGTTTGTTCTTGCATACGGAATAAGAAAGGTGTTTTTATCCTTATGTCTATCTGAGGGTTGTATTAAGTTATCTTTGTGTTGTATTTCTAAATTAGAATTAATTGCTTTATGTATGATTACTACTTTGCTTTTGGTTCTTCTATCCTCTAGTGTTTCAAGGTTTAATGATTTAACTAATGGTGTTATTCTTGTCAGTTTCGAATATTCTCCAGTAAGGAATCTGGCAGCTCTTTTTTGAATTTGTTCTAGTTTATCAATGTTTTCTTTGGTGGATGGGTCCCATACAGAAGATGCATATTCTAGTACAGGTCTCACCAAAGTGAGTTAGCATTTTAGTTTTATATCTCTATTACATTTGTTAAAGTTTCTTTTTATAAAGCCTAAGGTTTTGTTTGATTTTTTAATAACTTCATTGACATGGGGATTCCATGATAGTTTCTCATTTATTAAGACTCCTAAGTATTTTGCATCTTTAGTTTGGGTCAGTTCTTTTCCATGAATGTAATATTTTGAATTTATGTCCAATATGGAGATGGAAGTTTTGCCAGAAGAAGCGCTCACATATTTTAGGATACTTCCTTTATTCCTATTATTATTTTCTTTTTTATTGAATTTTATTTCGATAAAAATTTCCACTTTAGTTTTTTTTTAAATTTCATTCTTATAAACTTGGTAAAGTGCCGCCCGGGGCATTTAGCCCCCCCCCTGCCCCCCAATCGCTACGCCACTGGTTAACACTGCAACAAAATCTTTAGAACAAAGATTTTCTCAGCTGCAATAACACAACAGTCACCTTTGTTGGTTTTTTTTTGTATCATAAATATGAACTAAAAGATGTTAGTTCTTCGGTGATTTTCGCAAATAACTAAGATTTGTAAAGCCTTTTAACAGATGGAGAATCAGTGGATATACAATTTCTAATGAAATATCAGTGTTGTATTCTCTATTGAATTTTTATTTAAACCTTGGAAGTTTTGAAATTCCTAAAAATAATGAAATTTGGTACAAACTTGAGCGTTGCTCTAGGAATTTTAGTTACTTTGCGATCCAGGGAAAGTAATTTTACAAACCTAAAATAATCAAGAACTACTTTGGAAACAACACATCAAACAAGATTGTCAAACCTCGCTATATTAGCAGTGGATTATGAACTCAATAACAGCTTAAATATTTCTAATTAGAGAAGTCTCTGAACTAAAAAATGTCTGAGTACAAACTCATGTTAACTGTTTTTTTAATGAAGCATTTCTTGTATTAAAATCTAATTAAAGTATTATTGTTTATTACTCATGTACCGTGTTAAAGTTTAAGTTGAAGTGATTTTTTTTTGATGTTCACTAAAAATATAATAAGTAATTTACCATTTTTTAGAATACTTAAATCGTAATTACATAGGGGCGCAATTTTTCACTTTTGCACTGAGTGGTTCAAAGGCTAAGTCCGGCCCCGACACGGACCCTGAAAAATGAAAACCAAGACTAGCGATCAATTTTAATTTGGAGGCTTTACAAGATGGATGTTTCATAATGTAAATCCTATGCCAGTGATGGCGAACCTTTTTTGGGGCCGCGTGCCCAAAATTCATTTAAAACCTACTTTTATATAGCAAATTGCCAACACAAAGTCCCAGCACAGTGGTTTGATTAAGGAATTCATATTTTAGTTGCGTGCTGGCTGATGAGGCTCTGTGTGCCGCCTGTGGCACGCGTGGCATAGGTTCGCCATCACTGTCCTATGCCAACAGTTATCATATTTTTATTGTACAACGAGCCCTTGGTCAGATGTGATGAGTTCTGGCGACCCATGGCAAGAGAAATACGTTTTCAGAAGGTGAAATACATTTATTGGCAAACATACTTAGTATGACTGCAATGGCTTTTAACACGGGTAAAATATTTATATCAGATATTACTTTAATATACTTAAACAAGCTCCGCATGAACCAAAAACCAGTTTTCTACCTCACCTGCTGATATTAGTCTCAATTTCTTGCTGGGGAATTCTACAAAGTTACTCTATCAACAACTCAAGGCTTTCGAGAAAAAGTGCCTTCACAGAATCTTACATATACGGGGATCAGACTTTAAGATATCTGTAGAAGTAAGGGGACTTTCTGGATAGACATATTAGCATCTACAGTCAAAGAAAGAGATGGTCGTACTTCGGTGATGAATTTCGCATGGAAAGCTCGATACTACCCTGACAGCTCGATACTACCCTGACAGCTCGATACTACCCTGACAGCTCGATACTATCTTGACAGATCGATACTACCCTGACAGATCCTCACATGGCAACCAGAGGTCAAGGGGAATCAAGGTGCACTGAATAAAACTTTGCGCAGAACAATCCATTAACAAAATTATAGGTATGGAAATATTTGTAGCTCTTCATCGAGCTATGATATGTGTTTAGTTGTGTCCCACCATACCATTGTAGGCCACTGTAATATATTCTTCTCTCTAGTCCCACCATGCCATTGTAGTCCTCTGTAATCTATTCTTCCCTCTCGTCCCATCATGCCATTGTAGGCCTCTGTAATCTTTCTTCTATCTAGTCCCACCATGCCATTGTAGGCTTCTGTAATCTATTCTTCCCTCTTGTCCCACCATGCAATTGTAGGCCTCTGTAATCTATTCTTCCCTCTAGTCCCACCATGCCATTGTAGGCCTCTGTAATCTTTTCTTCCCTCTCTTCCCACCATGTCCTTCTATAGTTCGACATTTACTAATTTCTGTTCAACACCCGAACAATAATTATTAACGCCCCTGCTCGCTGACCCATTCCCCTTACCTCTATCCTACGCCACCCCAGCACACCTATCCATCACATGGGGGGGGGGCGCCCGCTATCCATATTCCTTATTCACGCTTCCCATTACTGTCTATGTCATAAAAATCGATTTCCATTTTCACATAAGAAAACTGTAATATACGATTTAATGGGAATATATGATTGTCTGGCAATGTACAACTACACGGAAGTATACGACTGTTTGACAATGTATAACTATATAGGAGTGTATTTAGTTGTTTCTTTTTCTACTAAAATGTTTCTAGATCCATCAAAAAATCTGTGATATCCTTTTAAAATATATATAACTATTGTAAGAATGATAGACTTTCTAGAGCTACGACACTAACACTGAATAGCATTCCAAAAACCACGAAAATTTCTCTAAAAAGTTACCAAAAATTTAATCGTGATCGAATGAACCAATTGTATAGGAAGCATGCTGTTTGTCCGTCACGATCGAAAGGACATTCTCATCATATTAGCCATGTGTTTTGGAAGCCTTTGAGTGTTCTCTGGTGGCTAATAAGACCAATTCTTGCCCGAAATTTGCTTCCACGTGTCGGACAAGAGATGGTTTGGATGCCAACAGGAGAGTTGCGAACACATAGGCACAGACGGACAAACAAACATTTATTTTTATACATAGATATGCGTAAACATTTTAAAACATGTATGTTTAAATACGTCATCAACAAAATTTTAAGCAAGGAAGACAAGACATTAATCTCGACAACAAAATTCGTTCTGTTTTCAAAAAGGAAACAGTCTGAAACATATTAACATGTTATATATATTAGATCAAGTTGAGGATATTGTTATATATATTATATCAAGTTGAGGATATTGTTATATAAATTAGATCAAGTTGAGGATATTGTTATATACATTAGATCAGTTGAGGATATTGTTATATATATTAAATCAAGTTGAGGATATTGTTATATATATATTGAATCAGTTGAGGATATTGTTATATATATTAGATCAGTTGAGGATAGTGTTATATATATTAGATCAAGTTGAGGATATTGTTATATATATTGAATCAAGTTGAGGATATTGTTATATATATTAGTTCAAGTTGAGGATATTGTTATATATATTAGATCAAGTTGAGGATATTGTTATATATATTAGATCAAGTTGAATATATTATTATATATTAGAGCAGTTGAGGATATTGTTATATATATTAGATCAAGTTGAAGATATTGTTATATATATTAGATCAAATTGAGGATATTGTTATATAAATTAGATCAAGTTGAGGATATTGTTATATACATTAGACCAGTTGAGGATATTGTTATATATATTAAATCAAGTTGAGGATATTGTTATATATATTGGATTAGTTGAGGATATTGTTATATATATTAGATCAAGTTGAGGATATTGTTATATATATATAGATCAAGTTGAGGATATTGTTATATATATTAGTTCAAGTTGAGGATATTGTTATATATATTAGATCAAGTTGAGGATATTGTTATATATATTAGATCAAGTTGAGGATATTGTTATATATATTAGATCAGTTGAGGATATTGTTATATATATTAGATCAAGTTGAGGATATTGTTATATATATTAGATCAAGTTGAGGATATTGTTATATATATTAGATCAAGTTGAGGATATTGTTATATATATTAGATCAAGTTGAGGATATTGTTATATATATTAGATCAAGTTGAGGATATTGTTATATATATTAGATCAGTTGAGGATATTGTTATATATATTAGATCAAGTTGAGGATAGTGTTATATATATTGGATCAGTTTGAGGATATTGTTATATAAATTAGATCAAATGAGGATACTGTTATATACATTAGATCAAGTTGAGGATATTGTTATATATATATTAGATCGTTTGAGGATAGTGTTATATATATTAGATCAAGTTGAGGATATTGTTATATATATTAGATCAAGTTGAGGATATTGTTATATATATATATAGATCAAGTTGAGGATATTGTTATATATATTAGTTCAAGTTGAGGATATTGTTATATATATTAGATCAAGTTGAGGATATTGTTATATATATTAGATCAAGTTGAGGATATTGTTATATATATTAGATCAGTTGAGGATATTGTTATATATATTAGATCAAGTTGAGGATATTGTTATATATATATAGATCAAGTTGAGGATATTGTTATATATATTAGATCAAGTTGAGGATATTGTTATATATATTAGATCAAGTTGAGGATATTGTTATATATATTAGATCAGTTGAGGATATTGTTATATATATTAGATCAAGTTGAGGATATTGTTATATATATTAGATCAGTTGAGGATATTGTTATATAAATTAGATCAAGTGAGGATACTGTTATATACATTAGATCAAGTTGAGGATATTGTTATATATATATTAGATCGTTTGAGGATAGTGTTATATATATTAGATCAAGTTGAGGATATTGTTATATATATTAGATCAATTTGAGGATATTGTTATATATATTAGATCAGTTGAGGATATTGTTATATATATTAGATCAGTTGAGGATATTGTTATATATATTAGATAAGTTGAGGATATTGTTATATATATTAGATCAGTTGCGGATATTGTTATATATATTAGATCAGTTGAGGATATTGTTATATATTAGATCAGTTGCGGATATTGTTATATATATTAGATAAGTTGAGGATATTGTTATATAGGGTTTCATTAAGTTTTGGACAGTCTATACAATTTTAAGCATGGCATAATGGATTAAATTCTTGAAAATCGAATCCAGTGTTAGACATTGGATGAAGTGTTGCTAGGACATGAAACACGCCTCTAATACATGGCATACATGGTAGGACGTGGAATACATGGCTAGGACGTGGAATACATGGCTAGGACGTGGAATACATGGCTAGGACGTGGAATACATGGCTAGGACGTGGAATACATGGCTAGGACGTGGAATACATGGCTAGGACGTGGAATACATGGCTAGGACGTGGAATACATGGCTAGGACGTGGGAATACATGGCTAGGACGTGGAATACATGCTAGACTGGAATACTGCTAGGACGTGGAATACATGACTAGGACGTGGAATACATGACTAGGACGTGGAATACATGGCTAGGACGTGGGATACATGACTAGGACGTGGAATACATGACTAGGACGTGGAATACATGGCTAGGACGTGGAATACATGGCTAGGACGTGGAATACATGGCTAGGACGTGGAATACATGGCTAGGACGTGGAATACATGGCTAGGACGTGGAATACATGGCTAGGACGTGGAATACATGGCTAGGACGTGGAATACATGGCTAGGACGTGGAATACATGGCTAGGACGTGGAATACATGGCTAGGACGTGGAATACATGGCTAGGACGTGGAATACATGGCTAGGACGTGGAATACATGGCTAGGACGTGGAATACATGGCTAGGACGTGGAATACATGGTTAGGACGTGGAATACATGGCTAGGACGTGGAATACATGGCTAGGACGTGGAATACATGGCTAGGACGAGGAATACATGGCTAGGACGTGGAATACATGGCTAGGACGTGGAATACATGGCTAGGACGTGGAATACATGGCTAGGACGTGGAATACATGGCTAGGACGTGGAATACATGGCTAGGACGTGGAATACATGGCTAGGACGTGGAATACAGAGCTAGGACGTGGAATACATGGCTAGGACGTGGAATACAGTGCTAGGATGTGGAATACAGAGCTAGGACGTGGAATACATGGCTAGGACATGGAATACATGGCTAGGACGTGGAATACAGAGCTAGGACGTGGAATACAGAGCTAGGACGTGGAATACATGGCTAGGACATGGAATACATGGCTAGGACGTGGAATACAGAGCTAGGACGTGGAATACATGCTAGGACATGGAATACATGGCTAGGACGTGGAATACAGAGCTAGGACGTGGAATACATGGCTAGGACGTGGAATACATGGCTACGACGTGGAATACATGGCTAGGACGTGGAATACATGGCTAGGAGACTCTGAGACCAGATATTTGATAATGTCCCACCGAGCTCATATAAACTCTGACCTTATAAGATGTCTATACAAAAATTAATAATAAAATATTAATAAAAATTAATTCCTCTAAACCTGAAAATATTGACGTGAAATTGAATTGTGGAAAAAGTTAGCGATCATCAAAATTATTGATAGTTTTTACCCTAGAATTATATGAGAGATTAAAAAATACGCACACGCTTTAAACCCCACATACTCGCAGTGTGGAATCGATTCTTATTTTCCTGTGCATAAAACAGGTTAAGTTGATGTTGAGAACGTTTTCTTTAATCTAGATTTATGACGTCATCAACTCGGGGCAAAAAGAGAAGGGAAAAAAATCAATTTACGCTGCATGGTGTTATGTGAAATGGACGATTAATTCCTTCTGAATCTGGCGTTTACTACATTCCAATATTTTGGCTTGCGTCCCACCACAGAGATGCTTCTCAATGGGACTCTCTTCATTCTCGCGGTGTTTCTGTGCAATGTCCAGCGGTCTTAGGGTGCCGAGGAGATAGGGCGCCCCGAGGACCAGCCACCCTCTGTTGTGACGGGGCGCTTTATTGGCCTCAAACATCAACTTGTATGTTGTGATATCGTATATCAAATATCGGCTTATTACTCTGTCCATCCATTTATCAACACGTCGTTATATGTGTTTGCCTGTTTATCTGATTTCCCTCTCAATCTCTTAACATCTCTCTGACTTATCATGCACCATACTCAACTATAAAAGTTTTTTTTCTTCTTCTATGCACTGCCGCCTGATGTCCGTGTAGGAGACAAAAATTGTTTTCAAGACTTAATCACTGTTTCCTATAAACTCAGATCACTGGCACTGATCCATTCTATATTGGACGGTTATCCATCAATCCATCATTCTGGACTGCAATCACTCATGGTTTTTTTCTTCTTTTTTCCACTTTTCATTCTCAGAGATCTGTACATTAGGAATGTTATGTTGTGAGAGTGAGAATTCATAGACTCAATATTTGATTCCCGACAGTCTAGATTATGTATGCAGAAAATTATTTTTTTCCATTTGTTTTAACACAATCTTGATGAGTAATTATCAATAAATCTATACACTACCATGACTTGAAACAATGTTTCAATTTATAAATCCTCTCCTTTATTTTTATGTTAATCTAGTGATTTGACGACAGTAAATTCTTTGTGTTGTAATACTTGACATAAAGTAAACTTATATCATGTGAATGTTGAAAAACTTGACATAAAGTAAACTTAGATCATGTGATTTTTGAAAAACTTGACATCAAGTAAACTTAGATCATGTGATTGTTGAAATACTTTATGTAAAGTAAACTTAGATCATGTGATTTTTGAAAAACTTGACATCAAGTAAACTTAGATCATGTGAGTGTTGAAATACTTTATGTAAAGTAAACTTAGATCATGTGAGTGTTGAAATACTTTATGTAAAGTAAACTTAAATCATGTGATTGTTGAAAAACTTGACATCAAGTAAACTTAGATCATGTGAGTGTTGAAATACTTTATGTAAAGTAAACTTATATCATGTGAGTGTTGAAATACTTTATGTAAAGTAGACTTAAATCATGTGATTGTTGAAAAACTTGACATAAAGTAAACTTAGATCATGTGAGTGTTGAAATACGTTATGTAAAGTAAACTTAAATCATGTGATTGTTGAAAGAATTGCTATGAAGTAAACAAGTTTCAGCCACCGGTTGCTGCTGACACAGGCATAATTAGAGATAACTCAGACATCGCCAAGGGGGCTTCACTCCATAAAAGATGAAAATGAACGTGTAGATTTTCCTAGTGAAAAGGGAGCTAATATCACTGGTACATTTGAGATGTATTGTGGTCATTATCCCGGCGACTGAATTTAATCAAGTCTTTGTCTTGAAGAGAAAAGATGATATATAATGGTGAATAACAGAATTGAGAACGGATAAAAGGGTGTGTCTATCTTAATCGTTGTATGTATGTATGTATGTATGTATGTATGTATGTATGTATGTATGTATGTATGTATGTATGTATGTATGTATGTATGTATGTATGTATGTATGTATGTATGTATGTATGTATGTATGTATGTATGTATGTATGTATGTATGTATGTATGTATGTATGTATGTATGTATGTATGTATGTATGTATGTATGTATGTATGTATGTATGTATGTATGTATGTATGTATGTATGTATGTATGTATGTATGTATGTATGTATGTATGTATGTATGTATGTATGTATGTATGTATGTATGTATGTATGTATGTATGTATGTATGTATGTATGTATGTATGTATGTATGTATGTATGTATGTATGTATGTATGTATGTATGTATGTATGTATGTATGTATGTATGTATGTATGTATGTATGTATGTATGTATGTATGTATGTATGTATGTATGTATGTATGTATGTATGTATGTATGTATGTATGTATGTATGTATGTATGTATGTATGTATGTATGTATGTATGTATGTATGTATGTATGTATTTATGTATGTATGTATGTATGTATGTATGTATGTATGTATGTATGTATGTATGTATGTATATATGTATGTATGTCTGTATGTATGGATGTTTGCATGTAAGTATGTGTGTATTTATTATTTATGTATGTATGTATGTGTGTGGATGCATGTATACATGTGTGTGTGTGTGTGCTTGAGTGTGTTTATGTTTTTATGTGTGCTTGTCTTTATAGAGATACGTCAACAGCACCTCATGTAATGTTGTACTCAAAACTTCCAGTTAACATTTATAACAATGCTTGCTGACTCCACTGTCCATTGTGTGATGTACGGCATACAAAAATACATAGAGATGAGAAAAGATAAGGTTAATTAACTTGAGACCGTTGGCAAGGTAGGAGGGGGGAGGGATGGGGTTAGTCCATAATTCATGTTGAGGGTAGGTCAAACAGTTCTACAAAAGATCTGATATAAAGGGTGTAGACCAGTGGTTCTCGTGTCCTAGGCACAGAAATACTTGTCACCGATAATTGCACAGCCTAAAAAAAGACATAAAACTAACTGGGAATATTGTCATTATGTTTAAATGTAAGTGTAATCAACTTCTTTGAATTGAGTTGATTGAATTTCTAGCCAGAAATAGCTTAACTTTGGCGATGAATGTTACAACATAACCAGCTCAAAGGAAATAGAATGATTGCTTTACGTTTTATAAAATGTGTTAATGAGATTTGACGGCTTAAATCATGTGAACAGGAATTGCAACTCTATATGGATTTTTTAAATAACTGCTGTCCCAATCATTAAACTATTCCTTGAAGAATTATTTCGGTTGTCAAACTGAATTGTGGATTTATTTTAGTGAAAAATAAACGTTTATGTACGAAAATTAAGGGTTTATCGGATTTGGGTGCCGGCACCGGCAAATCTGGAATCCGTCCATTTTTACAAATCTGGCTCCGGCAGGAGTTCACTTCATAAATCCGGCCAAATTTGTCTCCAGTCGGATTTCAAAAATTTGAATCCGGTATAGCCCTAAGGAAAATACAGTTCCATACATCACAGTATAGGTTATGAAATGATGCCCTGAGTTAAACAAATTTGTGGCGTAGTGAGAGGGGGCAAGCGGAGGGAGCAAATGCCCCGGGCGGGACTTTTTTAAGGGCGGCAAATTCATCGTCGTTAATTAGCTTTCAAAATGAAAAAAATTATAAGCGGAAATTTTTATCAAAATAAATTAAATACTAAAATAAGAAATTTATAAAAGAATTAAAGGAACTATCCTAACATATGTGAAATCAATATTGGATATAAATCAGTGCTGCGGAAATTAACTATTAATTTCTCGATTAATCGTTAAAAATCTAACGATTAAATTATTTTTTAACGTTTAATCGACACATCACTTACAAATTATTGGAAGTCAAAAAGTAAAAAAATATATATTTAAAAAAGTAGCGGCCGATAAATAATAAATTTCCTGACGATTACACGAACATTTTGGTTTTAAACTATTGACTTGCGGAATGTTCAAAATGTTGATAAAGTTTGCCTACCATGGTTCTAACACTTCGCCTACTTATCAAACCAAATGAAAAGCGTATTAAGCTAATGGCAGGAATGGAGACTAACTCAAAGACAGAAAATGACAACAGCTCTTCTGATGAATTACTGCATTACAAAATGGAAATGAAAGTTCCTGAATCCATTAACCCTCTACAATGGTGGAAACTTAATGAACACCGATATCCGATAATGTCATTCCTTGCCAAGACCATTTTGTGCATACCATTTACCTCAGTTCCATATGAATGATTGTTCAGCTTAGCTGGTTATATTGTCAATTAGACCCGCTCATCACTTGAACCAAATAATGTCAACACACTTGTCTTTTTGCGTAGATGGTTAAAAGATGACATATAAAGGAGAAATTCCAGTGTTTTTTAAATTTTCAACAAGAACGTTTAATCAGTGTTACTTATGACATTATAAATTTTAATTTTTGGCTTTAATCGAAATTAACGATTAATTAATCATTAATTTTTTAAAAGTTAACGATTAAATTTAAATTAATCTTCAACAATCCTAATATAAATTATTCTTATACATAGGCTACTGAACTGAAAAACCAATTTAAAAAACCCGTAAAAAACCAAGTTTTTCACTATAAATCCTTTATGTACTAGACGTAACTAAAAGAATGTTCATTATAATACGCAGCGCAAGACCATCCAAAAATACAAAATTGTGGTTATGTCTCGTAAAAAATGTTTAAAATAATGCGCATCGATCACGAATATGTTTATAAAAAGTGTTGTCAATAAAATACGCACCTTATTGCGCGACAGAAAGGTTGTTAAATATAAAACGCACCGCGACACTCTATCTCAAAAAATAACATGATACATAGGAATAAATAAAATAATCTAAAAATTCAATAATTTAATTACAGTACATGCGATCGATCTGAAATTTTGATACATAGTTTTTATCATCGCCACCAAACTGCTCGCTAGCTTACGAGGAAGTGGGTTAAAAATCGATCTAAAGTTTTGGCGACCGACAATCAAGCAAGCAATCAAGGGTTCAAACAACAAGACACCGCGAGTAAATATAAAGGATTTTTTAAAAGCCTAAATAGTATGAGAACGTAACAATGATCCGCTGGTACTTAATCGATTCTTCAAATGTGACAGCTACTCCGGACACGAAGAACAAGAATTTATATGTATTTGTTCTTGCATACGTAAAAATAAGATGTGGCTGTTGACTGTACCACATGTCCCAGATAAGGCCAATTACGAGAACCCTCGTTGACTGTACCACATGTCCCAGATAAGGCCAAGTAACAGAAGCCTCTTTGACTTTACCACATGTCCCAGATAAGGCCAAATTAAACAAGATATTTTATTTTAAATAGTGATTAAACTAAACCGAAATATTTTTTCATTAAATTCTATTACGAGATGACCAAGGTCCGAGTTTTGTCAAAGGTCAGTTCATTGACCTTGGTTTGTCAACGTTTCCTTGTTTTTGACCATTTTTAATTGCCAAGGGAACTGAATAATAACATTAACTTTTCTACAGGTAACCGTTTGACTTAAAGAAAACTGAAGCTTCCCAACCCACCTCATACAACCCACCTCATACAACCCACCTCATCCAACCCACCTCATCCAATCCACCTCATCCAACCCACCTCATCCAACCCACCTCATCCAACCCACCTCATCCAACCCACATCATCCAACCCATCTATTCAAACCCATCTATTCCAGCCCACCTATTCCAATCCTAACAACCAACTCAAACAACAACAAATTTAACCTGTTTTGTTTCAATTATTTATTTTGAAAAACAAACTATTATTGATGGTGTTGACGTCAAATTGTCCAGACCTTTCATTGGTTTGACCTTTGTTTTATTTTTTAACCTATAAATGACCTGCTCACTTTCTCTCAGCCAATCTAAGTCCCTCGTGACCTCTCGCCGATGACTGTGTCTGATACTGGACATAAAGTTTATGTTTTAACAAATTTACCCTATTATAGGCCCATAATTTTGTCAACCATTTAGGATAACCACATTCCCGCTTACATCATCGTTACAATATTAACAATCAAAAATATTCATAGACATGAGAACTTTTTGCAATACATTAGTTTATATTTGATCAATCTGGCTGTGACACACAGAAAATAACATAGAGCATGTGTGGGGGAAGGTGGGTGCAACGGACAGACACAAGGGAAACGTTTTTGTTGTGATTTAAAAAAATTCAGAATGTTTCAAAAAAAAATTCTCATCGTCTCCAAAAAGAAGCTGGACAAGGACAGAACATGGCTCTACACCTGGCTCCATCTCTGCTTAGACCAATTGAACTTGTCGCGATGTAAGACCTGGCTCCATCTCTGCTTAGACCAATTGAACTTGTCGCGATGTAAGACATGGCTCCATCTCTGCTTAGACCAATTGAACTTGTCGCGATGTAATACCTGGTTCCATATCTGCTTAGACCAATTGAACTTGTCGCGATGTAAGACATGGCTCCATCTCTGCTTAGACCAATTGAACTTGTCGCGATGTAAGACCTGGCTCCATCTCTGATTAGACCCTTTGTACTTGTCGCGATGTAAGACCTGGCTCCATATCTGCTTAGACCAATTGAACTTGTCGCGATGTAAGACCTGGCTCCATCTCTGCTTAGACCAATTGAATTTGTCGCGATGTAAGAAGCCGTTGTATTCTCATCTCAGTAACTCTTCAAAAAACATCGTAGCAGCTCCAAGGAGCTTACATTGTCAGTTCTGAGTTTAGATATTTTAATCTTAAGACCAACAGATTCACGCTAAAGTCTTGTGAACTCTAAATATGAACCTATACCTTAACACGAAGGTTCAAACTGTTGCATCGCAAGTATTGACGTGTCATAGAACTGTGCCTCTTACGACCTCGCATTTCTGCATGCCAATACCAAAACCTAATAACTGCGAGTCCCTACAAGGTACTTCATAAAATCAACACGGCATCAAGTCTAACCTCCCTTTGTCCCATCTCCCCCCTCCCAATGGACAGAGAGCACGAGAATTTAATAACGAGGCTATTTGAAAACAAACTTTGCACTAGGACGTTTGAGCAGCATTTCTCCGGGGAACTGACTGTTTTCGTTATTCGTCACGCGACCACAACTAGGCAGGCGGGAAAAACTAGGCCACATGGCACGCGCCACAATATCATCATGGCATCCATTAGCGGCACTCTACCTCGATGTGCAGCGTCAAAAAATGGTTCGCGTTAATGCTTCGTGATTATTTTTGGCGTTTGCCCGGTTATTTGTGTCACATGCTGTAATGATCAAGAATTTCTCAAATTTTCAACAGAGGCTAATAAAGACCTGATATGTAACATAGTCTTATAAGGACCTGATTTGTAACAGAGGCTAAAAAAGACCTGATATGTAACATAGTCTTATAATGACCTGATTTGTAACAGAGGCTAAAAAAGACCTGATATGTAACAGAGTATAACAAAGACCTAATTTCTAACAGAGGTAACAAATACATGTTACATAACCATGGGCATTTTCGAAAAATGTCAGAAAAAGTTGTTACAATAAAACTGAACTAAATTTCTTGAAAGTTTATTACATTGAAGACAGTTTACATATATCAAACATAAAAATGAATTGTACCTGCAAGTATAACTGAATACGTTACTGATTGTTCTAAATATTCCCGTTGTTTAACAATTTCTGTCACATTTTCAGCAAAAATCTGCAAGCTTTTACATTTATGTGTCCATCTAGTTTCACATAGCAAACGAACATTTGGAATTAGTTTTCTTTGCTGATTACTATCGGGGAAAAACACTATAATTGACTTCATTGTTCCTATTGTGTTTCGTACATCATTCACATTATTTAAATTGTTCACGACAAGATTTAGTTTTTGTGAACTGCAATGTACAAATGCTGCTATTGTGTTGTTGGTTTTTTTTCGAATTATTGCTTGGACTCCTCCTTCTTTACCTGCCATTGTAGAACATCCGTTGTATCCTTGACCAACAAGCTTTGTCATATCTAATCCAAATTCTAATGAATTTGTAATGATGGTGTTGACTAAACATTCAGCTGTTCTATCGACAGTTAGAATATATCCCAGGAATTCTTCTGTGACCATCATTTTCCCATTTTGTTCTTTGACAAATCTAACACCAAGGGACATCTACTCAATGCCTGAAATGTCATTTGTCTCGTCGGCAAGTATAGAAAATACAACTTTTTCTTCTTCTTTTCTTCTTCTACATATTCTTTTCGCCTGAGACTTAGTCTCGTAAGGCCTTGGCTGATACCTGGGCAACCTGCTTCATCTGCTGAGCAGTGCCATACAACATTGTCTTCACGTGGGACTCTTTTGCCTCCCGAACCTCCCCCCTCCCCCGACTATGTCTAGCGTGGGAAACGACGTTAACAAGTGTAGTAATGTTTCAGAGTCTAGGCTGCAATGACGGCAGTTCGAGTCCCTGTTATGGTCTAGCCTGTTGAAATATGAGTTAGTTGGGTAGTGTTCTGTTCGCATTTGTGTCACTAAACTCTGGTGTTTCCGACTTAAACTCCACCACTGGTCTGATCGGCTTGGCCTGTGCATGTTAGCAAATACTCCCCTGACAATCGTATTGTCAGCCCACTCCTGGTACCACTTGTTCCTGAAGTTGTCCATTAGCCAGGTCTTTGCCCCGAGATAAGTGACTGGGACGTCTGGTTAGAGGTGGGCCGCCCCGGTTTTTGCCAGGGGGACTGCTTTCTCAGAAAATGCAACTGAATTATTTGCTTCATGAACAATGTCTTCACGCAAGAGAGACTAAAAAATTTCGATTATAGCGTTTTGCGTAGTTGCCGAGATATACTTAGCACTATAAGAACCAATTTACAAATGATTACCAAGAACTTTATCTCGAGATTCAACACGAAACTCTAAAAGGTCATAAAATTACCAGAATTTGATTCTTTTCAACGAATTGCTAATTCATGCATGCCGCAAAATAGGATTGTAGAAATGATGGGACCCAGTTTGTTGCGATTTTCTTGAATTTATGTTCTAAATGAGTCCAACTGCTCATCTATAGAAACTGCTTTGGCTTCCAATAACGCAACAAAGGGGTATGCATCTTCATGAGAGCCTTTCTGCCATGTGCTTTGCGGGTGTCTACGTGCATCTTCGTTGAAATCTTTATATTTTGTACATGGTTTGATGACAAATGCCCACTGAACTCCTCGAATTACTTTTTGCGGAAACAACACGCAATATTCGCAAAAGGCACCTTTTAACATTTGCAAGTATACAAGCCACAGTGAATAGTCTGATAACCATGCATATCTAACATCTAAAAACTGTGTTTCCAACACTGTCACTTCTAAAATCATACTTTTTATCAGGGGTCCAACAATCACGAATCAGCTGCAATTTCAACTTATTTGAAAGGTCGTGTGTCCAGACAGACCTACCAATATCCAATTTAGGAAATGAATAAGTGTCAGCGATAATCAAATTAGGCACAGTTGCTTCAGTTGTGTATGGCTGTTGAACGTGTACTGTTGCCATCAGTTGTGTCTGGCTGTTGAACGTGTACTGTTGTCATCAGTTGTGTCTGGCTGTTGAACGTGTACTGTTGTCTTCAGTTGTGTCTGGCTGTTGAGCGTGTACTGTTGTCCTCAATGCCAATAAGTCAGATGCTGCAGACCCCCCAAAATCTTCTAATAACGGCATTTCGGAATCCCGCAATTGCTTTTGAGTCTGTAAACAAATTTCTGATATCCATATTTGGTAATCCTACAGCTTATACACGTATATTATTTCACAGCAAAATTCAATTTTCTCCTGAGAACTTAAGTTTTTAATTTATTAAATTCATTGATATATGTTGTATTTTAGCTATTACAGCGCTAATTTGTAAGTCTTATTAATTTCTAAGCCTTCTTTTCGGCCCTTATGTTATACTTAACTTGAATTTAATTGAAAATTGAGCCTTTATGGCATTCTCAGTTAAATTAAAAAAATTGTTTTGCCCCCCCCCCACCTTCCCTGGAAAATTCCAAGCTACGCCCATGTACATAACCGAGGCTAATAAAGTCTGGATATAGACCCATTGTCATAAAGTCGTAGCATTTAACAAAGATTTATAAATTATTTAAAGTCTTCATATAAAAATATAAAACACACACGTTAACATTAATAATTCTCATACCTAGATCTTGTCAGGGATCAACAAATGGCAGAGTAGAAAATTTATCATTATACAAAAATCTTCCGTCAGTGCAAGATGAATGTTGTACTCGTTGTTGCAATAGATGATTTATCGGTTTTGCTTCTTATATTCGTGTTATACTCTTTAAAACATTTATTGTATTTCACTTCCATCATTCGTCAACCGTCCGTATGTCTAAATCTTGTCATCAATATTTCACCAAATATCCATGTTCCAATTTAGCTGAATAATGTGCATACATATGCAATTCTGTAGATAATACGTGAATCAATCAATGTTGTCGTCATTTCTGGAGATAATACGTGAATCAATCAATGTTGTCGTCCGTACGTCGTGAGCAACGAGGGCCCTTACGGTGTTTTAAATTCAAACAAAACCAACCAAAAAAAACAATAAACAAAAAGAAAACTTCTCAGGCGTATGCACAAGTCACCAAAAGATTTAATCACGATAGCATGTATGAATGGAATAGGAAGGCATGTTGTTTGTCCGTCATGATCAACGATGACCATTCTCATCACATTAGCCATGCACTGTGGCAGATGGGTGTGTCCTTTGGTTGATTATTAGCCCTATCCTTGCCCGAAAGATGCATCCAGATGTCGGACAAGAATTGGTCGAGGTGTCCAGATGTCAGACAAGAGATGGTCGTGACGTCATTAGGAGGGTTACGATCATGGTCCTTCCTGGCCTGTCGACTGGACCTGGGAGCCTGTCGTCTGGACCTGGGAGCCTGTCGTCTGGACCTGGGAGACTGTCGTCTGGACCTGGGAGCCTGTTGTCTGTTTGCTTCACATGGTTGCTGCGCCGTTCCGTCTAATGAGGCGCCTAGAGGCTCGGTCGCCGGCTCAATCGTGTATTTTAAAGAATTATTTTAATCCGTCCATTTTAATTTGTTACTTATAATTGAACTGACTTTAAAATAATAATAATGTCCCCTTTCCAGACCATGATGGTACATGGGGAAAGAAATGTTCCCTTAAAAGCTGCGCGGCCGCGCAGATATCTGACAGACGCAGGGCAGCAGTTTAGAATTACCGCTCAGAATACGAGGTGACTGTGTGGACTCAACCTATGTCAGGTACCCAGTCGGAGCTGGGTGGACTCAGGGGTCAGGTACCCAGTCGGAGCTGGGTGGACTCAACCTATGTCAGGTACCCAGTCGGAGCTGGGTGGACTCAGGGACGCCCTTTAAACTCGTGGAAAAGATCCTACATTCGCCGAGACTCGAAATCGCACCTCTTGAACATATTTGTTTAAAATACGGACTGGTGAATGCTGGCGTTCTTACGTAAATACCCGAGTTCAAAACGCAGTAGTAGTCCTAAACTCTAAACCAACAATCAGTGTATCGGATGCTAAATCACCAACATGCTGAGAACCCTTGAAAACAAGCCATTTTTGCCTCTGGTAAGATAAAAAAAATTAGTTTGTTTTAAGGTGACAGATTACTAAATCAAAAGCGATGTTTGTTTTATTTTTAATCTCCACTTAAATACCATTCTCAAATTCGTAGACGTTTCTTATATTTTTCTTCTCATTTTAAGTAATCATTGAAAACAATTACCGATCAATCAATTTTTTTTAAACCTTCGACTTAAGAGAATCTCCAATTTGAAATGTGTGGCAGGTTGTTATTGGTGTGGCAGGTTGTTATTGGTGTGGCAGGTTGTTATTGGTGTGGCAGGTTGTTATTGGTGTGGCAGGTTGTTATTGGTGTGGCAGGTTGTTATTGGTGTGGCAGGTTGTTATTGATGTGGCAGGTTGTTATTGGTGTGGCAGGTTGTTATTAATGTGGCAGGTTGTTATTGGTGTGGCAGGTTGTTATTGGTGTGGCAGGTTGTTATTGGTGTGGCCGGTTGTTATTGGTGTGGCAGGTTGTTATTAATGTGGCAGGTTGTTATTGGTGTGGCAGGTTGTTATTGGTGTGGCAGGTTGTTATTGGTGTGGCAGGTTGTTATTGTTTATCTTCATAAAACAAATACGGAAAATCAGTATACTTCATTTAAAAATAAAAAATTAAATTACTTAAATAGATATTTACTACGCTTGAGGGTTTAACAGTTTTGTAAATAACATGGGTTTGAAGTAGGGTAATTTTAGATACAGTTGGGGTGCCAGTCTGTGGTTGAATAACTCTCGTTGTCTGTGGTTGAATAACTCTCGTTGTCTGAGGTTGAATAACTCTCATTGTCTGTGGTTGAATAACTCTCGTTTTCTGTAGTTGAATAACTCTCGTTGTCTGAAGTTGAATAACTCTCGTTGTCAGTAGTTGAATAACTCTCGTTGTCTGAGGTTGAATAACTGTCGTTGTCTGTGGTTGAATAACTGTCGTTGTCTGTGGTTGAATAACTCTCGTTGTCTGTGGTTGAATAACTCTCGTTGTCTGTGGTTGAATAACTCTCGTTGTCTGTGCTTGAATAAATCTCATTGTCTGTGGTTGAATAGCTCTCGTTGTAAGACAATATTATTGCGATGAAATCTCCTTTAAACTAAAAGTCATTAAAATGCAGCGTTTCTCAAATTGGTACTTGTGATGTTAATTGTAACTACACTAGTAATCCTTAGAACATATTGTGATACAAACAGTTCAAATGGTTTCTTTGATGAACATGTTTCAATGGTGCTCAGTAGCGAGTAGCGAGGAATCACAGAGAAAACTACACAATAACCAAATAGAATTTTTGCTGTCCTCTCCAACGATGGTAATCGATTACTACACGGAAGTGACGTAGGAGATTACCGACTGACGTTGGTTAATGAAAGGCAAGTCGAGGAAGACATAAGATTTTATTGTTTCACGTAGCGGAAGTAAGTGGGGTTATAAAATTCGGGGAAAGACTTCATTTAGTAACAGGGGAATTTTTGTAAAAAGTTTTTTCCTTTAATGCAAGATCCACTCTGTCCTACTGTCGACATATTGTCTTTCTGTTGTCTTTTAGTGCTTACAATGTAGTATTTTCTTTATATTAACTCGTGGCGTCTGCTTGATTGCTTGATTGAGGTCTTGGTTACCGAAAAAACTTTGGATAGATTTTTAACCCACTTCCTCGTATGCTAGCGAGCTGAAATTTTGCAACCAGACTCGTTCCGATGATAAAAATGATTTAGCAAAATTTCAGATCGATCGCATGTACTATAATTAAAGTAATGAATTTTTAGATTATCTCTATTTATCTCTATGAAGCATGTTATTATTTTGTTTCAGGGTGTTGCGGTATTATATTGAACGACCTTTTTAATACCTTCCTGATGCGCTGTGCGGTGCGTATTATATTGACGATACTTTTTTTATTATATGTTCCCGATATGTAAATGTAAATGCTATTAATTGCTAATCTGTCTCGCGGTGTGCACTATGTTAAACATTTTATTTTAAATCATTTTTATGTTTTACATTTTAAAGATTGTATTGCTCACATGTTCGTCTAAAGTCTAAAGTCCAAAGTATAAATGGTGAATGTTCAGAGCCATAGGACCAATAAACTATTAGGACTTGAAATGTTTTGGTGGAAATTTTGTTGATTTAATAAAAAAAATTTTTTTATAAACTACTTTGTTGCGAAACAAAACCGATTCATTTGAGAAAGTTATTCTGTAAAATGGCTTTTTTCCCCTTTAATTTCTTAAGTCATTTGTGTTTGAAATATTCTTTTGTTATCGAATTTAATAACTCTCCCATTATACCCAAAAACTGAAATGCCTTAAATCTATGAACATGAAGGAATTTGTGTTCGTATTTAAATAAATTACTACAATACCGAACTGGTCGTCTAAAGTTTTTTGATTGCCTGATCTGACGATTAGGAGGCTTGAGCCGATGAGCTTCAGATGGGTTGGGGGGGTGGTGGGGGGAGGCGCAAGCACTTTTGCTTTAAGAAACTTTGCTGCATTTACGTCACATTGAGACTTTATAAGTTCAGCCTCCTCGTACCGACAGTTTATTCCTTTCTGTCAATGGACTTATCACTCCAGATAATATAGAGTCCGTTCATTCAGAAGTTTTGTTATATATTAGATCAACGGTGGCCAAACTGCGGCTGCGGCTCTTCTGTGTTCAACTTGTGGCTGGCGAAAAGTTAACGAAAATTTAAACTTTTTGTTTGAAATATATATCAATAATAAATGACAGTCATTTTTAAACATGACCAAAACAAATCGTTGAAAATAATTTTGGCTTAATTTACATTTTTAAAGTTGTAGGGAGAGATTGGTTTCTGACTAGTTGGTGATGTAGCCTATAAAATTTCAGGTTCGGGTTTCGTTAAAATCCACATTTCGAAGTATTTAGCATTACTGTTAGTCCTATTAAAGTTAGTAACTTATTACAGAAAAGTTTGAATCAAATATGGCAACAATGTGCAGGAAACGAAAATATAAAGAAGAAAATAGATGTATTCCACCAGATTGGGAAGAGGACTTTGCATTTATTGGTAAAGATTGTTAACCAATTTGCCGTATCTGACAGACAACGCAAGCAAATTACAAAGCTAGCTATTTTAAGCGATGCTATGAAAAAGTCATGGAGAGTTTGCATCGCGGTATCCACTAATTCCCATGCAATCTGAATTTTTAAAAAGCAAGCTTGCTGAGTTGAAGTCTGGAATTTGTCAGCAATAACCACCACTTTCTGCTATTAGCAAAGAAGATATCACTTCAACTGAAGCAAGTTATGTCATCGCTTGGAATATTGCTCAATGCTAAATGACTTTATTCTGATAGGGACTCTATTTAATAAGAAGCATATCGAGGAAACTATTTCAATATTAGAACCCAATAAATCCAAACTTCTGCGACTTTAAATGCCAATAAAAATAATGTTACAAAATAAATCGGAAAGTGAACTTTTTTTTATTGCAAGGTCGTGACCAATGTTCCCTCTAAGGTTCGCTGGTACGTGTGCAAAGTACAACTCGCGTGCAAAGTGGCACGCTGCACAGCATCCATTTTTAGCAATATTTTACAAAATTTGCTGCGCAGTAATTCTAAACTGCTGTGCGGTTTCGGTCAGATATCTGCGCGGCCGCGCAGCTTAAAGGGAATATAGATCGTGACCCATAATGGTTCACTGCGGATCTGGACAATTTTTTGGTTTTTAAAATGGCTCTTAGTAACTACAGGTCTGGCCACCCCTGTATTAGTTGTTTTAAACAATTCAAATTTTTTGTTGGGGGTGGGGGGTCATTTGAGATGTGGCTGTGTTAATTTGAAATGTGTTTTTGGGGGGTGGGGGGTCAAATCTCATATGTTTTTGGTCAGATGAGGGTTGTTTGTGGGCATCTGATGTGTTTGTGTTCATATGAGGTGTTTGTGGTCATCTGAGATGTGTTTGTGGTCATCTGAGGTGTTTGTGGTCATCTGCGGTGTGTTTGTGGTCATCTGAGGTGTTTGTGGTCATCTGCGGTGTGTTTGTGGTCATCTGAGGTGTTTGTGGTCATCTGAGGTGTTTGTGGTCATCTGAGGTGTTTGTGGTCATCTGAGGTGTTTGTGGTCATCTGAGGTGTTTGTGGTCATCTGAGGTGTTTGTGGTCATCTGAGGTGTTTGTGGTCATCTGAGGTGTTTGTGGTCATCTGAGGTGTGTTTGTGGTCATCTGAGGTGTTTGTGGTCATCTGCGGTGTGTTTGTGGTCATCTGAGGTGTTTGTCGTCATATGAGGTGTTTGTGGCCATCTTATGTGTTTGTGGTCATCTGAGGTGTTTGTGGTCATCTGCGGTGTGTTTGTGGTCATCTTCCTTGTATTAGTGGCTGTCTTCGTGTAGTTTTCAACCACGCCCTACCTCCCACACGTAATGTAAAAGCGGGTGGTTGTAGGCGCGTCATTAACAACGCTTGGATTTTCCGTAATCTGATGCACATTGAAAGCTATTCATCGAACTGTGTGCCAGGCTTAGAGGAAATTAACAAAGGGAAATCACCGTCTCTTGATGTTAATTAGAGGCGATTTATTGCAGTTACTCGGCTACACGTGATATTGACAAATTAAGATTTATACGGGCTCAGCCTACAGAAAATGACAGGAATACATACGGGCTCAGCCTACAGAAAATGACAGGAATACATACGGGCTTAGCCTACAAATAGGGACAGGAATACATACGGGCTCAGTCTACAAACAGTGACAGGAATACATACGGGCTCAGCCTACAGACAGTGACAGGACTACATACGCGCTCAGTCTACAAACAGTGACAGGAATACATACGGGCTCAGTCTACAAACAGTGACAGGAATACATACGGGCTCAGCCTACAGAAAGTGACAGGAATACATACGGGCTCAGCCTACAGACAGTGATAGGACTACATACGGGCTCAGCTTACAGACAGTGACAGGAATGCATACAGGCTCAGCCTAGAGATATTGACAGGAATGCAGAGAGGTAACATTAGCACAAGAATAGGAGGAAGAGAAGAAGAAAAGAGAAAATCTTCAGTGAAAGACAGCGTGAATACGTTTAAAACAGTGTGAAATTTGCGGAACAAGTTTTCTCGGTAGTAATTATTTATGAACTATAAATAGGCATTCAGAAAATGGTGGCTAAAAATAATAATTCGCGAAAAAATAAATATCGAAATCATGACGGTGGCATCTTATCTAACTATGCTCTTGAGTTAGTTGAAAAAACTTGCATATGTGAAAATCTAAATTGGAGCTAAATTTCTAGATATTTATTTAATCTATCAATACAGCCATATAAACAGCACAATAATAAAAGCATTATTTGTATACCTACTTGATAAGAGATAGTTTAATAGTATGTACGTTTTCGAATATCATATTGCTATCAGATAGAAACCTTCAGTCCACATACCTGCACCTTCTCACACACGAGAGCTCATATTTAACAGTTCGCTTCATAATTACGACGCAGTCATGACCTTGAACTTCGATTTTTGACTAAACATCAAGTCAACGACGACAAAAAACAAATCAAGGCCGATGAGGTTAATGTCCCAGAATCTGCTCACATCAGGAATAACACATCCGGCTTCGCTCTCTAGTCATGGCGGCCTATCCACGTGCAGTCTTCATCTTGATCTGACAAATTATCGTCTGCTGTGCTTCAGTTGCTGACAACAAGGGGGGCGTAATCACGGCTCAGATCAATAAATATGAACCGCTAAGCTATTGAAAAAAACAATGCATTTCATCTGAGAGAACTTTTTCCTCCCGTAAAATACCGTATATTCAATGACACTGATTGGACCTAACCCTAAAATTCTGACTGTCCTTCATTTCAGTACATTCTTGTCCAGCCACGCAGTTTTTTTGTTTTTTTTTACAAATAGATTTGCTGCCCTTGTTTTTTTGGAAGCATTTTTCTCGATAGACATATAATTTAAAATAAAGTTCGCTCATGTGAAAGTGATCGTAATGCGGGATGAAGTAGGTGATGTAGGCCAAAAAATTGAGAGAGAGCTGAAGTCATCATGAAGACAAAACAATGCACCCACAGCAAAGCTGAAACAGACAACAAAAGAAGATCGTTAAAGATGTGATGCAGTTTACTAATACGTTTTCTTAGATTTTAAATTATTTATTAGTTTTTGACAAGTCTTTTTTTTTAAAATCAGGATTGCTATAAGATGTTATAACTATATTTTAGTGTTAAAAAGCATCCGGTTATAGAGAGAAATGGAGGGTAGATCAGAAACGATAAATGAAATTTTAAAAATAATTTTTCCTTAAAATTCCAGCTGTCTTATAAAATATAACAAGTAGAGACAATCAAAATACAATAATTTTAATTATAAGATAAAGAACACGCCCCTTCCTGATAACAGACGTTTCTATTAATTTTAACTTGTCTCGACTGAAGAGAAAACCAAACACATACAACTACACAAAAGCTCTTTGAAGGTACCAGCAATGTCTTTAAGAAGTTAGAAAGGAATAGCGTAGGAAACAAAAAGTTGCTATATTTTTAAATCCTTTATAATAACTCGTGGCGTCTGCTTCCTTGATTGATGCCTTGAATGCCGAAAAAACTTTGGATCTATTTTTAACCCACATCCTCGTATGCTAACGAGCTGAAATTTTGCAAACAGACTTGTGCCGATGATAAAATTGATCTTTCAAAATTTCAGATCGATCGAATGTACTGTAATTAAAATAATGAGTTTTAGATTATCTCCATTTATCTCTATGTAGCAGGTTAATTGTTCTGCTAGAGTGTCGCGGTGCGAATAATACTGAACAATCTTTTAATATTTTCCTTTCACGCGGTACGGTGCGTATTATATTGACGATACTTTTTAAAAATATATTCCCGATCTGTGTGCATTATATTAATCCTGCTTCAACGACATATGTTGTGGCAAATGTTGTGCCCTTTTGGCTAGTTGTGGGTAGGAATCTAGCTGGGCGCACCAAAATTCAATCGATGTATTGCAACTGAAGGCACTACTCAGTATTTCTCTGATTCTCAAATCAATCAGGCCATCTTTAGCAAGGTCACTGTCATCAATGTTGTCCAATTCACAGAGAAAAGGATTGCGAATCCAAAGGTCTTTTCTAGCAATTTTTGGACAGAAATACCCATCAAAGGACCTTTGCAATGTTGAAAGGTGCTCTGAAATTTCCCATTTGACGTTGTCAGGCAGCGATCCTTCAGTTCTTCCTTCTGTACCAGATATTACAACTTCATCCAAGAGTGGAAAGTTGGCCAAGTTGGAATTTTCTAGTCGTCGTTGGAATAGTGGCAGTTTGTTAAGGAAGGCTTGCAATCTCTCAGTAGCATCCATTGCAGTCATAGCAGGTCCTTGGAGAGATGTGTTCAACTCATTCAAGATGGAGAAGAAATCAGCCAGGTATGCCAAGTAATGAATGAAATTTGGACAGTCAAACTTGTCAGCAAGGTCACTCTCTTTTTCTCGCAAGAAAATGGCAAGCTCCACTCTCAGTTCTACTAACCGAGAAAGTATCCGTCCCCTGGACAACCAGCGCACCCCAGTGTGGTAGAGCAGAACTTCATGCTCAGAGCCCAGCTCCTGACAGAACAACTTGAAGAGGCAGTAGTTCAAGGCATGTGAACGGATAAAATTTACAACTTGGACTGCAGTAGAAAGAACTGACTTCAAGGTTGGAGGTAGAGTTTTGCATGCTAGGGCCTGACGATGAAGTATAAAGTGTGTAGTGACAATATCTAGAGCTTCTTTCTTTACCAGTGCTGAAAATCCTGATGAGTATCGAAGTACCTATCAAAAAGATTGTATATGGGCGCCCTTTGACGCGACATGCCTTGCTTATGGTTTACATTTTCAGATTATCAGTTTTTGTTACTTCATCTTTCTTTTTCTTCCTCTTTTTCTTTTTTTCCCCTCTGAATCATTCATGCACCCCCTTGAACCTGCTCATGCACCCCTTGGGGGTGCATGCACCACTGGTTAGGAACCCCTGACATAGAGGGTTCAGCTCTATGGCAAATATGTTAAGGGGGTCTCAAGGATGTGCAAAGGCCAAAAAAATACCCAAAAAGTTTACTGGATTTCCTTGAAAAAAAACCCGAAAAAAAACACATAACATCTATCGGGTTGAAACAAACGCCAAACAATAGCTAATAATATTTAGAACAATGTTGGAAAAGGAATTTTTGAACAATATCTTTTCGTTCGACTCCCGTTATTTTAGCAGCAATTTGTAGATAGCAATTGTTTTGTTTAATTTCATAATTATTGATTTGAAATGACTTTTAATGTCATCTAGAATGATAGTTAATGGGGTTTCCCGCTTTGTGAATACTAATGTTAGATTGGTGCGCGGTGCGCATTATATTGACAAATTATTGGTGTGATGTAGCGTGAGGGGATATGAAACGTCATTTTTTGTTTACTTTCATAATTACTGATTTCAAATGACTTAGAATGATTTCCCATGAATAAAAAAAATTGGAAATTCTTTGTTGGAAATTGCGTTTAAATACTCATTCGAGTTTTTTATTTCTTGTTTTATTATACGGTATAATGGCTGTATTGTTTTCCTTGTCAGACTTTTTTAAAGCTCAACAAATCCCTTAAAGAAATCTTTAACAGGAAATAATTTGGCTACATAGTGACATGACTCATGTTTAAGACTTGCAGTTGACAAATCATTTTCAAAAGGAACTTTTCTAATACCTTCCTTTAGAAAGACTTTATGACGGGCAACTACCATGATCGTGTACGTGCAATCTAATAAGTGACTCAGAAACACGCCAGCAAACTTGTACTTGTGTTCTAATGTGCATTGGGTGAGTCCACACTTTGTAAGGTGGCTTGGACTTTTTGGTTGCTACTTCTTTCAAAGTTTGTAGTTGCTACTTCTTTCAAAGTTTGTAGTTGCTACCTCTTCCAAAGTTTGAAGTTGCTACCTCTTCCAAAGTTTGTAGTTTCTCCCTCTTCTAGGTTCGTAGTTTCTACCTCTTCCACAGTTTGTAGTTGCTACCTCTTCCAAAGTTTGTAGTTGTTACCTCTTCCAGGTTCGTAGTTGCTACCTCTTCCAGGTTTGTAGTTGCTACATCTTCCAAAGTTTGTAATTGCTACTTTCTCCATGGATGTTTGTTTAGAAAAGTTAGAAAAAAAGTGTAAATAAAATTTAAGCACTTTCATGAAACCGAACTTTGCATTTTTTCAAGAGCGCTACACAATGACATTGCTTTGTAGCATTCCATTAGTTTACGAATTAGTTTTTTAAAGTTATCTTCAAAATTTCAACATAAGCTGAACTAAATCCATTCGATTATCAATCTACTTTTAGGCAAGTATCGATTCGCTCCCTACTAGAAGGAAATGAACTCTGACCTTAATCTCTGCACCGAACGATTTTCGTTAAAGTGAAATCTTTAAATGCCAAATTTATTTAGGGTGTGGAATTGTACCCAGGGGATATGCCGCTCCACCTTAACCCACCCCCATTCAATTTCAATTTAGCCCCAATCCCCTCCAGTCCCCAAACAGGAAAAAAATCCGCCCCTCTAAATGACCCCTCTAAATGACCCCTCTAAATGACCACTCTAAATGACCCCTCTAAATGACCCCCAGATGAGTGACGGCGGCGATACAAGAATCTCCGTCTACTAAAATTACTTAAATAAACATGGATTGGAATAATGCTTGACATTAAAATATTTGACTAAACATGGATTTGAATAATGAACAATATTAAATTAGTTTACTAATCTTTGATTGGAATAATGCACGATAGTAACATATTTGACTACACATGGATTGGAATAATGCACTATGTTAAAGTTACGTATCTATTAGCTTCTGAGATTTTCTGCTTAATTTGTGGATTTAGCGAACACTGATTTATAGCTCTATACATACTTGATAAAATTAGACAACTATTATTTGTGATGGTTGTCACATGTGATTAACATAATTTTGTGACGTAAGGTCACGTGTATAAGAAACGCGGGAAGAAAGGAGCATTTCTATTTGTTGAAAGTGTTGGGCAAACAGTTGTGTGTAGACTTCCGTCGAGGAAGGATATATGGTGTATACCTCAAGATTTCCACGTTATATTACCTCAAATGCTATCTATGTGTACATAATATATATATATTAAAGTTGCTTTGGATAAACGAATTCTTCAGTGAATTATTGTGCACAAGATTATGTACTGTGAGAACGCCTATATAAAGAGTAACATATAAAAATCGTTACATTGGTGCAGAATTAAAAGTTCTATGTGAACACTGTAGAAGAGATTTTAAGAAGGAGGTTTCGTGGAAACAAGTATTGGATATTTCCAAAAAGGAAAGTATTCATTAAAATAAGAAATATTAGCAGCTATCGTATTTTTTGAATATTCAAGTTCGTAAGAAGCTGTGAATAAACTTTTGTGGTTCAATGAAAATACAAGAATATTTCAAAATGGCGGCATACAGGCACATGGTCACGGCGTGCGGTATATACAACTAGGTCGCCTAGTTTGTTCTACGTCACAGTCGACGACAGTACAAGCATACTACACAGTGCTGGAATCTGGGTCGTGTAGGCTTGCTGAATGGTGACACGGTGAACATATATAGCTCGTGACGTCAACAGGCTCAATGCTAGTTGATTCCAGGAAATATTTGTAAACATAACATCGAACCGAGAAGCTACGGACTATTAATTATGAAGTGTGAATTATAAATAAAGGAACGGAATTCTTATCCATTCATTGTGTGAAGAGTTTATAATTGCATATTTGGATTAATGGAGTGAACTAAATTGTTTAAAAAACTACTCAAAAATTGAAATTTTAACCAAGTGACTTTTATTCAAAACGATTGGACCATTTAATATATTTTGTCAATCTGAGGGAGCGTATATATAAAGTATACTAAAGATCCCGTGTGAGGATTTTTTTTGTTGTCTCATCTTGTCAATACTAGATTTCATGGTTTAGACGTGTCACTTATTTGAACTTAACATTTTGAATTCAAGATTTTTCATTTGGAGGATTTATAACTTTATCGATATATACATACATTCCTTACCGAATTGCTAGACTCATATTATTCAATCAAACAAAACATGGATTACTACAAGGAATTCACCGCCATAGCTAAAGAGATCAGACTAAAGGGAAAAGAAATGAGAGATTTCATTGAAGAAAAAGTAGGAATTGCTGAAGATGAAGAAATAGAAAAGCTAAAAATAGCCAGAGAAGAAAAGAGGCAAAGATTCATAATTGAAAAAGAAGAAGAGATGAAAAAAAATGCCAAATTAAAAGAGCAGCTAAGAAAAGTTGTAGAACAAGAAAATCAAAGAATTGCTGAAGAAAAAGAACAGCTCAGAAAAGCTGAAGAAAAAGAAAAGCAAAGAATTGCTAAAGAAGAAGAAAAGCTAAGAATAGCCGAAAAAATAGAAAATCAAAGAATTGCTGAAGAAAAAGAAAAGCAAAGAATTGCTAAAGAAGAAGAAAAGCTAAGAATAGCTGAAAAAATAGAAAATCAAAGAATTGCTGAAGAAAAAGAAAAGCAAAGAATTGCTAAAGAAGAAGAAAAGCTAAGAATAGCTGAAAAAATAGAACATCAAAGAATTGCTGAAGAAAAAGAAAAGCAAAGAAAAGCTGAACAGAAAGAAAAAATGGTTAAGAGACAAGACATATCTGCAGCAATACAAATTGAAAGTCAAGAAAAAAGGCAAGGTATGACAAACCAGAATCTGCCAAACCAAGGCAACAGACAAACTATTTTTTGGTACTGTAACAAGCCAGGACATATGGCTAAGCAGTGTTACCACAATAAAGGAAAACCAAATAGGGTGTCACCTAATGACAGCTCTATCAGAAAGAAAATAGAAGAAAGATCAAAACAAGATCATTTTGAAAACAAAGGTAGACAAGCATGGAAAGAAAAATATAATCATAATTCCAGACATATAGATTATGATCAAGATCGACAATCATGGAGAGAAAAATATCATCATAATTCCAGACATAGAGATTATGATCAAGAAAGACAATCATGGAGAGAAAAATATAATCATAATTCCAGACATAGAGATTATGATCAAGAAAGACAATCATGGAGAGAAAGAAATAATCATAATTCCAGACATAGAGATTATGATCAAGATCGACAATCATGGAGAGAAAAATATAATCATAATTCCAGACATAGAGATTATGATCAAGAAAGACAATCATGGAGAGAAAGAAATAATCATAACTCCAGACATAGAGATTATGATCAAGATAGACAATTATGGAGAGAAAAATATAATCATAATTCCAGACATAGAGATTATGATCAAGAAAGACAATCATGGAGAGAAAGAAATAATCATAATTCCATAAATAGAGATTATAATCAAAGCAGAAGATCATGGAGAGGCAAATACAATTTTGACTCCAGAAAAAGAAATTATGATCAACCATGGAGAAAGAATGAAAACCAAGACATGAATGATAGAAAAATAATAAAATTGAATATAGCACAGATAGAAACTAGACTAGTGACACTTTAGCCACTATTAAAAATCAAGTACAGTCGAACCCACTTACCTCGAGCTCGGTTAGCTCGACCACCCTATTATGTCGACGTTTTTTATTGGAACCGCCAAATTCTCTCTTTGTCTTAGCATTTTTTCATCGGCTAGTTCGATTTTTTTAAGTCGCCGAAACCTAGTAACTCGAGCACAAAAGAGGGCCAAATTTGCAACTTTACTTGCTTAGCTCGATTTTCGTCGGTTGACCTAGGAATGCACTCTGTCATTTTTAGTTCAAAACAGTGTTGACATCTCGTTTTTCTTCGAGACTTCCGGCTATTGTGTTGTTTTGCGTGTGTGAATTATAATTCGACGTGTATCCATGGAGTATGTATTCACCCGAGGTACTGGACAATCGCGTTAGAGGTCGTGAATCGTCATTATTTCGCAGTGCGTGTTATATTATTATTAAACTTAATTCATTTGCTGATGCATTAATCATTTTATTTTTAAAGATAAACGAATATCTTTAGAAATGAAAATAAAGGTTTGTATCGAGAATAGACGGTGGTTTTTATATAATTAAATAAAAAATTAATAAATTATTATTCTTTTAAAAGTTTGTTGTTGTTACCAGTAAGATACGTGACTGTGACACTAACACGCGCGTGACGATGAAATGAAATCATTTCTGATAAGGAATGATTTTTTTTTAAAAATCGCTTAGACTTATTTGCCGGCCGAGATCTAACCCAGTACACACAGCCCACAGTGTGCTGTGATCAACGGTCAAGGCCACAATAGTTTTATTTATATTACAAGTTTGATTGACTGAGGAAATTCGAGAACGTTCTGATAGTTAAGTAACAGATATCCTGCACGTCAAAAGCATTAAACTTAAAATAACCATATTGATTTGTTTATTTGTATTTTAAATTCGCTGATACGACTGCAAACGCGACTGTGACACGGCGAAGCGTAAACTTTGACCTTTTAGCGCATGCGCAGACAATTATAAACTGGTAACTTATTTTTCATTAAATGGAATCGAAACATGATAGAGACGTAATCAAAGTCCTTTACTTCGGCATAAATATATATACATGTGTATATATATGTATATATATATATAAATTCCCGATTAGTCATAACTTTTCCCGACTTTCAAGGCCGAGAATTTATTTTTAAGAATTCCCGACTTTTTCCCGTTTTCCTGAGTGGGAACCATGGTTATATTTAAATTTTAAACGGTCCTTAAAAACGAACGGTCATTACAACCTTAGGAAAGAGTGAAGAAATATTAGGGTTCCGATACGATTCCGATTAATCATCCCATCACTAATTAACGCTAACTAATTAATCATGTACATAAAGAAATTTCAAGCACATGTTAATATTTTGCCGCCATATTGGTTTTCGTTTTAACTCGATCATCGGCTATGTCGACGCCATTTTTCATACCCCAACGCCGTCGACTTAAGCGGTTTCGACTGTATATGATAAAAGAAATGAAGACCATATTAGCAGAGAAAAAGATGTTACTAGTGAATCTGAAACCATTTGTGTGAAATCATCTGAATTAGGAAGAACAATTGGTTGTGTATTAAGCAAAATCAAAGACACAGATACAAAAAATATTTTTCAGATAAAAGTTTCTGACAGTGACTCATATGGTCGAAATTCTATTGAACTATCAGGAAACAAAAATGACATCTCAAAAGCTAAGAAATTGATTCAAGATGCTGGAATTGATATTGTGAATGAACATAATCGAAGTCATGGTTGGTGAATTATTGAACATTTAACAGTCTGAAGAAACATTCAAAGCCCATCGATTTGAATTCATACTCGTCAAATGAAGAATGACTATATTGAACTAGGCTATGCTATTAGCCGACTACAAATTTGACATTAAACCTGTGAAGGGAAAAGACAGTGTGGTTGCAGACATATTAAGTAGAATGACAATAAATACAGACATTATGTGAATTCCTCAATGATAAAAACAGAGACTGTATTAAAAAGACATTCTGTGAATTACTAAATGATAAAATAAGAGACTGTTTTAACATTAGTCTGTGAATTCCTAAAGGATACAAAAAGAGACTGTAATTATATTAATATTTTTATTTGTTGAACAATGGACAAGGAACAGTGTTTGAATTCCACTGGATTATTAGTTAATTTTAATAATATTGAGTGTTTAAATATTTTAGTTACACAAAATTACAGATGTGTTAAAATTTTCAGTTTCAATTTTTTCAGCACAGGTAGACTGTTGCAGTCCTACAGATTTTTTTCTCATTATTTTTTATGTTTAGACTGTTGCAATCCTACAGATTTTTTCTTATTGATTCTATATCCAGAAGTTGTATGTAAGAAAATGAATGTTCATTGATGATAAATATTTGAAATTTGAATATAGATATAGATTGATTTGATTTTATGAAGACCAAAAATGTTGTATTTCATAAACATTTTTTTTGAAGGATGGGGGGTGAATGTCACATGTGATTAACATAATTTTGTGACGTAAGGTCACGTGTATAAGAAACGCGGGAAGAAAGGAGCATTTCTATTGGTTGAAAGTGTTGGGCGAACAGTTGTGTGTAGACTTCCGTCGAGGAAGGATATATGGTGTATACCTCAAGATTTCCACGTTATATTACCTCAAATGCTATCTATGTGTACATAATATATATATATATTAAAGTTGTTTTCGATAAACGAATTCTTCAGTGAATTATTGTGCACAAGATTATGTACTGTGAGAACGCCTACATAAAGACTAACATATAAATATCGTTACAATGGTGTCCATAAAAAGAAATGGTGAATTGGCATTTTACTCACACAATAACAACATTCTTGTTTGTCACAGAAACATCTTCAGAGACTGAAAACTGTTACTGCTTATGGACATCGGAATTTTTTAATCATCTTTTTTCTATCTCAAAATCAACATCATTGATTATTTAATAACGAGCAACAAAGCCCGTCCAAGGACGTTCCGCTACCGTTCGGTGGCATGTTGTAACTCCCCTCCAACAGCCGTCTCGACTGGCATAGATGTGCATCACGTCGAAAATACTACTCATTATAGTTAAAATAAATAACTGGTAAAAACTGAGCTTTTGACCATAAATCCCAACTCGCATAAGTGAAAATAAAGTCTTTGGACAAATACTGCACCAAAAATTACTCGTTTTGAACGTCCGCGTTAACGTGTTCAATATGATTGGCTGTAGGAGTCATGTGTGTTTGAGGGACTTATCGCTATCGATGACCGCACGGAAGATAGCATTTTATTATATAGGAATATTGTACAAATATCCAACTCATACGACTTTCCAACCATTGTTTTGTAATAGATTATCATTAATATATACTCAGTGTGTTTCAGTGTCTAACGTGGTGACGTTGGCGTACACTGCGTGCTCTCTCATTGGTACTCTTCACATTGGATGTACTCATGAACACCTTTTCAGTTTCGCACTATTCAGTCCTGTCATATTTACCTTTTATTTCTCCCGTGAAGATTCATGTCAACCAGCAGCCCTCAGTCTCGTGGGTGTCTTAACTCGTCTTATAACAATAATCATGGCCCACAAAGTCGCGCCGACCTTTTATTAAAGAGAAATTATAATGTCGAGTTATTCCTACCAGCGTCTAGTTTGTGCGGCGTACAGTCGTAGTCCTAATCAAGTCAGCACTAATGAAATGTCGCGGTTAAGTAAGACCCGGGCAAGTTTAGGTGACGCAATCTTATCGAGCTACTCAATTTCCTCTGATTGATGATATCTTAAAGACTCCAGTGAAGGCGGACGGGAATGGGAAAACCCGATTCCACAAACTGTTATAAATAGAAATAAAGAAAAGCCAACCCGTTTTTTTTTACTAGACTCGACAGATTAGCTATGGTTGTGATTTGTGTCATTCCGGGTCAGACGTAACAAAAATATAACTTTTAATTTGATTTTTCAAAAAAACATCAATTTATCAAACTGTTAAATAGCTTTAAAAGATTCAATGGCAATAGATATCAGGTCTGATTTAGTGAGTTACTTCCTATCAGAATCTGTGAGTTAGTTCGAATCTAAATTAGTGAGTTAGTTCGAATCTAAATTAGTGAGTTAGTTCGAATCTAAATTAGTGAGTTAGTTCGAATCTAAATTAGTGAGTTAGTTCGAATCTAAATTAGTGAGTTAGTTCGAATCTAAATTAGTGAGTTAGTGTCTTTGTGGATCTAAATTAGTGAGTTAGTTTGAGTCTAAATTAGTGAGTTAGTTTGAGTCTAAATTAGTGTGTTAGTTTGAGTCTAAATTGGTGAGTTAGTTCGGGTCACTTTTAAGTGTAGTAGCAGGTTGACCCCTCTGCTAAGATTAGGTAAGTTTCATAAGGATACATGAAGCAAGCAAGAACAAAATATGGCATAAGGGGAGATATCCTATTATATTCTTTCAAAACATTTTACTTTTTCAAAGTTAAAGTTTTTTAATGAGAATAGCTTGGCATATGTAAAATATTGAAATATAACATATATATATATCCTCATGGGATGATGGCGTTTCCTCCTGCTCCTCTACCCCCCTTCCCATTTCTCCTGGCTCTTTTCTCCTCGCTCCTGGCTGTAAGGGAAGCTTCCGCGACTTGAATGCCCTCGCACACTTTTGCCCGCCAGGAGGTACGCCCCTCAGCAATGGTCTCCCACGTTTTATGGTCAATCTGCGCCAGAGTCATGTCTTTCTTGCAGACATCCTTGAAGCGCAAGCAGGGGCGTCCTCTCTTCCGCATGCCAGTTGCCATCTCGCCGTAAAGCATATAAATAACATATAAAACAATATTTAACATGGAGACATATCAATTGTTTAAAGTTTATTTTATGTAATATCTGTAATTACGTTTGCTCTTTGATACACATCCTTTACAACTCTAAAACTGCACACTGGTCTTTGGCCTTTCACTGCTCATGTTAAATTAATTGTCAGTTTCACATAGTTTTATCAGGACAGATAGAAATCCTCTAAAACACGGTTCTTTATTACACGCTTTTATTTAAGTCACACTGTTTGTATGTTGTATCCATCCATCCATCCATTCTTCCTTCAAATCTTGAAACGTAAAATTAAACCACTTCTGATGGTCCTAGAGATCTCAAAATTTTACCACAGATAGATCTTGAATGACAATGCATTGTATCAAAATTTCAGATCGATCGAATTAAATTAATCAATTTTTAGTTTATCTCTATTTATCACTATTTAGAATGAATAGTCGTCTGCTAGAGTTGACCTCCACGGCTCACTGGTTTCACTCCGGCCTTCGTTTACCAAATTCCCGTGTTTACGCCAAGGGCAGGGGAGATCAGCGCGTTTCAGTCTGTAAATGTTTGTAAATAAAAGCGTGTCCTTTTTTTAAAAAGATTTTTTTAAAATTTTACTTATTTTAAGATACAGTTAGTTGTAATTCAGTTACGAAGGTGCATGTCGACTCTCAGTTGATTTGTATCAAGTTACTCATCTCTAGAGAGAAGAAATAATAATGTGTTGAAACAATTAGATCCTCAGTTTATTTTTGTATAATTTCTTAGGTGTTTAGACGCAAGATTGCTGTCAATTATTTTGAGATATTATCTCTTATGTACAGTAATAGCACTTTAGACGTTCTATATCTTAGAAATATTATGTCCGCTGTTTAGACTTTTGTATCAATTATTGAGACGTTTATATCACATGTCATTTCTAGATACCTATAATATAATCTGTATTGAGTATTATATCATTGATTTAGACGGATGTTGTCACTGATTTAGACGTATGACGTCATTGATTTAGACATATTTTGTCATTGATTAAGGCGGATGTTGTCATTGATTTAGACGGATGTTGTCATTGATTTAGACGTATGATGTCATTGATTCAGACGTATGACGTCAAAGATTTAGACGGATTTTTATCATAGATTTAGACGGATGACGTCATTGGTTTAGATTGATGACGTCATTGATTTTCGACGGATGACGTTATTGATTTTAGACGGATGACGTCATTCATTTAGACGGATGACGTCACTGGTTTAGACGGATGTCGTCATTGATTTAGACGGGTCGCTTTTTTTCTAAAATTTAAGCTGCAGCTGAAGAGTCCGCTTCAAAGTATCAGACCCCTAGACTGGCAACGACACTATGTGGAGCACACGAACAATTAGTCATCATTAGGTGTTCATCTAATGTTGCCATCTAGGTTTATTGGACAGCAACGTTCCACTGATAAGAACAATGTCTGGCCCGGAAGTTGATCCCACTGGGTAATTCTGGGAAACCTTCCAGGTCTCGGCCATCATGACAATCTCTTCAATCATTCTCACTGACGCGGTTTATTGGTTTTAGCACTTGAGCATGCAAAGAGGCGGGTGGGGGGGGCGGAGCAGCATACACGGGGGAAGGAGGGCTAGTGGATCTTCTAAAATTCTTTTTAATGAACTTTACAAAGCTATAAATAGATTCCCATTGTTATGTGAGGTGGTGTGAATAAATTAGTGTTCGTATTATTATTCACTGTATTCTGGTGGGTCTTTTTTGTTGTTGTTTTAAATAGAAATAGTAAACTCGGCTTAAAAGAATATTTGATCTTGTATAAACACGGAGATTGATCTTTCATGGGCTAGAACAACTTGATTTCAGTCATTGCTGTCTGCATCTCGTTCAAACTTTAAACTAAGGTTATATGGTATCAATATCTGATCTTGTTGCTCATACATTCATAATAACATATGCGACTACACTCGTGCTTACATCACGAATACATTCATAATAACATATGCGACTACACTTGTGCTTACATCACTAATACATTCATAATAACATATGCGACTACACTCGTGCTTACATCACAAATACATTCATAATAACATATGCGACTACACTCGTGCTTACATCACGAATACATTCATAATAACATATGCGACTACACTCGTGCTTACATCACTAATACATTCATAATAACATATGCGACTACACGCATGCTTACATCACGAATACATTCATAATAACATATGCGACTACACTCATGCTTACATCACGAATACATTCATAATAACATATGCGACTACACTCGTGCTTACATCACGAATACATTCATAATAACATATGCGACTACACTCATGCTTACATCACGAATACATTCATAATAACATATGCGACTACACGCATGCTTACATCACGAATACATTCATAATAACATATGCGACTACACTCATGCTTACATCACGAATACATTCATAATAACATATGCGACTACACTCATGCTTACATCACGAATACATTCATAATAACATATGCGACTACACTCATGCTTACATCACGAATACATTCATAATAACATATGCGACTACACTCATGCTTACATCACGAATACATTCAAGATTTTATAGAGTATTACCTTACTGATTACATTTATTAATACATGCAGTATACAACTCAACTTTGAGTAACATTCTTTTAGCCGGTGTAATAATCTCATTAGTATAGTAGAATAACATTCTTTTAGCCAGTGTAATCATCTCATTAGTATAGTAGAATAACATTCTTTTAGCCGGTGTAATCATCTCATTAGTATAGTAGAATAACATTCTTTTAGCCGGTGTAATCATCTCATTAGTATAGTAGAATAACATTCTTTTAGCCAGTGTAATCATCTCATTAGTATAGTAGAATAACATTCTTTTAGCCGGTGTAATCATCTCATTAGTATAGAAGAATAACATTCTTTTAGCCAGTGTAATCATCTCATTAGTATAGTAGAATAACATTCCTGGGTCAAAGAACATGTTAAATATTCTGACTTACTGGGCTAGTGACTAAGGGCGATAATGGCGAGAGTCCTGCGAGAAATAAGTTCTCTGTGAACGTCTTGATGAGATTGTGTCTTGATTTAGTGTACACGCCAGGCCGCAAGGGCAGTAACTCAAGGCCAATGTTTGGGAAGTCGACCAACTGATCTCACCCTGAACACATAAACCGATTACATTACAGTAACATAGTTACAGAATTGTGGTTAGTTTACCTACCAAAGATTCCAATATGCAACAGTAGAACTGTACCAAACCATGCAACAGTAGAACTGTACCAAACCATGCAACAGTAGAACTGGACCAAGCCATGCAACAGTAGAACTGGACCAAGCCATGCAACAGTAGAACTGGACCAAGCCATGCAACAGTAGAAATGGACCAAACCATGCAACAGTAGAACTGGACCAAGCCATGCAACAGTAGAACTGGACCAAGCCATGCAACAGTAGAACTGTACCAAACCATGCAACAGTAGAACTGTACCAAAACCATGCAACAGTAGAACTGTACCAAACCATGCAAGAGTAGAAGTTTACAAACTCGTCTATAATCAAGTTAAGCATTGTCTCTCTGCATTATATAACTGATAAACAACGATTATTTAACATACTTGAATACAAAGATCACAGCTCACTTGAAGCATGGATGTCCATGACCTTCACGTTAGACCTTATGTCTAAAAATAGAATCAATTTAAATTAAAATTTATTCTCTAATTGGTGATAACATTAAACAGTAAACAACTTTTCTAAGAGCTGCCACCTGCTGCTATCTTAATCGTAGCTGACTGCACTCTCTGAACCTAAGACCTTCTACTTCTCAACTCATTCTGCTCAGACGGTAGATTAATGTCTCGTTATTTTTCTAACAAGTTCATCTTTCCAATTAATCATTAATTCAATATCAAGGTTGCGGCATAAGAACATCTGCTCAAACAGACACCCGGGCTAAACGTCACGTACTGGTGGGGACCTTTTCAACAAAACATTTCATGTGTTTTATGGACGTCCAAGATGTAAACAGACATGGGGTTGGTCATAGAGTAATGAATGCAGACATAGATATAGACTTTGAGTAAATAAAGAGACTTGAGTTCTTGTGAGAGATCTTATGAAGTAAGACGAGACACAGAGATCTGAATTTATGAAATCAATGGGGTTAGCTAAGAAATGAATTTGGGATGATAGCTTGGTTGGCTGACTTGACTTATTGGGATATTTTTTTAAAATACCATTTACTTTTATTTTCGTAACATATCAGATTTGTGCGGCTTCAGTGATAATATTTACGGTTGACTTTTTCCTATCATTTCTATATATAACTTTTACTGACCATTTTACTGACCATTTTACTGACCATTTTACTGACCTATTGTACTGAGCAATTGTACTGACCAATTTTACTGACCAAGTGTACTGACCAATTGTACTGACCAATTGTGCTTACCATTGTACTGACCAATCGTGCTGACCAATTGTACTGACCAATTGTACTGACCACGTGTACTAACCAATTGTACTGACCAATTGTACTGACTAATAGTACTGACCATACTACTGCCTACTTTTACTGAACATGTAGCTACTTTAACTCTCTACTTAAAGCTTCTCTACCTTCATAGCTATAACTCTAAAGGAATAATTTGTGAAAAATTCTAACCTTTGGCTAATCTTCATTTCTCTGTCAGACTTGTTAAAAGTTTCGTTCTCCAAGACCAGTAAAATCTTTGATGATATCAAAAACATTAAATAGTCATCGTTTATTAAAAATCTATCCAATGGTTTACAATTCGATTCTCAACAAAATCACAACATTAATCACAACATTGTTAGCCATCATTGCTGATGGTACGCTCATTAATCCCAGCATTGTTAGCCATCATTGCTGATGGTACGCTCTTTAATCACAACATTGTTAGCCATCATTGCTGATGGTACGCTCATTAATCACAACATTGTTAGCCATCATTGCTGATGGTACGCTCATTAATCACAACATTGTTAGCCATCATTGCTGATGGTACGCTCATTAATCACAACATTGTTAGCCATCATTGTTGATGGTACGCTCATTAATCACAACATTGTTAGCCATCATTTCTGATGGTATGCTCATTAACTGTTGAATGTTCTCATCCAATCTCCTGACGTTTATTTAAGTTCAGATCTAATTGGACAGTGTTTTTGGCTAACCCTAGTTTGTATAAACCTTTGTTGGAACAAACTATTGGATTTCTTTGGGAAATTGTTTATTGACTCCGTCTTCTTGTTCACCAATACGTTTTACCAGAAAGAATGTATCAATAGTCTTAAATGGCATGTAATAGAGCAGTGGTGTCCAACATTTTTACCTAGAGGGCCGTATTCCATGAAGTAAAATAATGTGGGTTCGGGGGTGGATTTAAATAATTTTAAAAAATACATTTACATACCTTTAGACTGAGTGACGGGTTTTTCAATTATATATATACACTTTTTGGTTATTTGTCGGAGTGTGGGAACAAAATTTGGAAAATAATGTCGTGATTTTTAAATACTTTATAGATAGCTTATTCTATCTTTAGAAATTACTAAAATACTACGGACATAAAAATAAATAAAACATATTGAAATATAACTAGGGAGAAATATGTTGAGCCAAAATCGAGATGTAAGCAGAGGCGTCACTAGGGTTGGTGTCACCCAGGGCGGTAGCTCATGGTGTCACCACTTCACGACTGAAGGGGCCGTCCATAAATGACGTCACGCGAGGTTGCCGATTTTTACCCCACCCTCCCCCAGCGTCATACTTTCTCACAAAAACTTAGACCCCACCCCATTTTTACGATATGACGTCACAAAGCTTTGACACCCCTCCCCCAAGCCGTATTTTCTCAATAAAAATTAGCATGTTGCAAATTATTTTTGTCATTTAAATATGTATTTAGGTTAAGTCTGCACTGTAATATCTTAACACGCGTGAAGTAATTGAAAACGTAATTAAATAAATGGTAAACAATCAAATATTTAAGTGGAACTTTTATTTAAAGCTTCGCGTTTTTTATGTGACGTCATATTTCTTAAACACCCCCCTCCTCGTACCACATCGTCACAGATGCGTGGACACACCCCCCTATGGCGGATTAAAAGGTGGGGTGCTGAACGGGCTAAAGCCCCTAATAATTTGAGGGCCCCCAAACTTTTTATGAATTATAGTGTATAATAAAGATGCAGGCCATTATGTTTGTACGAATCCCTGAAAATGCCTTGGACAGTCATACGGCAATGCTGCAAATGAGTAGGAAGTATAACGGAAACCAGGCGATTGTTCGTGAGAAGTGCATTGTAGCTCATTATGTGCCGTACACAGCTCATTCCTTTAATTTGGTTGGAAAAAGAGCAGCAGGTTGTCCTACTGCGGTCAGATATTTTTGTCTTCTGCAAAATCTTTATACCCGACTTGTTGCATCTACTCATCGTTGACAGATACTTCAAAAACATATGAAATTGATACATGCTAACAAAGCCTTGTCTGACACAAGATGGTCAGCCTGACATTATGCTGTAAGGTCTGTTAATAGCTCATACTCATACCATGAGAATATCGCAGCACTGGAAGAATTAGCAACGAATGAAAATCAGCCACGTGACTGCCGACTTGAAGAAGAAGGATTTCTAAAGGAAATTGAACAACTGGAAGTCGCTATTTTACTTGAAATTTGGGAAACAATTTTAGAAAGGAAGTCTCTCATTGAGTTCTTTAAAAATAGCATTCTTAATTTTATTCCTATGAAGACAAAGGAAAGGAAAAGTCCGTGGTAAAAACAGTGTAAACAATCTTCAATACTATCAAACAAAAAAGAAAGCGTCAGTTTGATAAAGGGACATCAACAGAACAGTATTCTCCTGGAGAAAAAAATTCAAGATTGAGGTATTTCTGGTAATAATTGACAAACTTTCTTAAGCCCTACAACATTGTTTAGGTGCATATAAATACATCCATGAGAAATTTGGCTTTCTTACAAACCTAACTGAGCTCAGCACTTTCACCACCCGATGGGCAGCAGCCAAGTTAATGGAAGAACATTCAAGTGATTTCGAAGAAGGGTCGGGTAAATCCGAAGCAACCGTTTCGTCCCCCTCAATATACTAGCAACGCCATCGAGCGGTGCCGGTTTAGGGCCAGGAGCACCAGTACGGATTAGCATAAAGTGCCGCGAAGAACGCATTGGACGCCAGCTCTGAGGAAACCTTCCAGTCAGGGTTGCACCCTAGGTAGGTCTTTGATGATCCCCCGGTCTGCGGCGGTCCTAACCATGGAGACCCGTGTGCTTTGCCGGGATGGCGCCAAAGTGGTAGCGGGTCTTAGTAGGAAATTCCACCACCTCCTTGTGAGGGCAACTTAGTGGGAGGCATCTTCGACTGTATGTCCTGGATGCCCAGGTGGCCGCTTCAGAAGCGACCGCTTTTGGGGGGGGGGTCCTCAGCTGTTACGTCCCTTTGGTAGCCAGATGGTTAAGGGGGTCTTCCGGGAAGACACAATGAGCACTAGGCTCGAGGCTTCTGATTTTCTTCCACATGTAGGTTCATGAGTGATTTCGAAGACTGCTTACCTTCAGAATTAGTCCAATTTTCAGAACTCTTAAAAAAGTTATTGTCCAGCCCCAGGCTCAGGGTAAGGAAAAGGAATTAGCACAAAGCGAAACTCAAAAAACTTGCACAGAGCTAAAAATTTTGCTGCTTTTGAATGAGCTATATTTCACACAGTGCTTTACAAATGTACACATCGCACTTCGCATCTATCTTTCAATGATGACATCAAACTGCAGCTGAGAGCGATCCTTTTCAAAGTTGAAAAGAATATATAATGAGTTAGAATTTGCATTGGACGAAAAAGGCTGAATATGCTCTCTCTAATGAGCATTGAAAAGGAACTTGTAAGCTTACTCAGCTTTATTGACTTGATTGAAAACACGCCATTTGAAAAATTCGCAAACAAAAGTTGTAGGTTGAAATAATAATCATACATATTTTTCAATAATTTTTGTTATTTCAAATAGAGAAAAGAATTCGTTACCTCATGAAATTTTTTTTTAATACGGAATAACGCGTAATACTATTCTTTACGGGGGCGCGTTCATAAGCACTAAACAGCGTAAGTCGGGATGGGACGAACGAAACCTGTATATAAACATGCATATCTATGCTTTCACGCCTTTAATAAATATATATATATAAAATATTAACTCAAAGACATTGAAATCATAATTTTCCTCAAGAAAAACATCAACAAAGAAAACCCATCTTTTGATTTTTTTTCTTTGTGATAAAAATCGTATCACACCACTGTGGTGGAGGGAGTCGTGAGGTGGGATTCGTTCATGCTGTCGGTGTGTCCAAGCCCAAATGGCTTTATATCTTTTAAAACAGAAGACACTACCTCTTTCATTCCAGCCTTTTTAAATCCCTTATATTAACTTCGCGGCCGTCTCATCATCTCTGTCTTGGGCTCGGCGGGCGGAAAAACAGAAGTAAAAAAATGACCCACTTCCCATGATCCGATCGAACTGAAATTTGGCACACGGACCCGTCTGGCCTAACAATGCATCGTATCAAAATTTCAGATCGATCGAACGTACCGTAATTAAATTAATGCATTTTTAGTTTATCCTTATATGAGGTATGTAATTTAAATTCACGGTTTGTTATTGTTTTTTTGCCACGTGAAATTTTGAGCTGACGCATTGAGGCGACCCAACGAAGCGACGGGCGCTTTTGTTTACATTTTACGTGTCACTCTGAGCTCGGTCAAGCGAATCGGTGACCAGACTTTTCCCCTCTCCCCCTCCCACCCACCCCTCCCCCCCACTAGGGTTATGATGCAAAGTTGAGTTAAGACAGATTCAGTCTGTAAATGTTTGAAAATAATCAATACTTTTAGTTATGTCTCATATATAAGGGATTTATAGTCAAAAACTTTGTTTTTACGGGTTTGTTTTATTTAAAGATCTCTCTGCTGCGACTATTTCTTTTCTTTTTTTCCTAATTTGTTTTAATGTTGTTCGTGTGTTGGGACTGTTTTATTATTGCAAGTTAACTGATATTTTTTTAATAAGAATTTTCGCGTTTAACTTATTTCATTGTATTTCTTAATTTCTTTCTAGGTTAAAATTTTTTTCATCTTTTGTTTTCTGACATAAAATCGTACACAGTAAAATTTTAGGCTCGGATGTCACCCCCTGATGGGTGTCACCCGGGGCGGCCCGCCAACCCCCCGCCCCCCCCTAGTGACGCCACTGGATGTAAGAACTATCTTAAAATTTTTAATTCACGAGGCTACATTGATTTCCTTTTCGAGTTGGCAGAAATTTCTATATAATAAAAGGAAAGTCTCTGTCATTTCCGTCCTTTCTGTCCCGTCATCTATAGCGATTGGTCCCTCAATGACATATGACTCCTACAGCCAATCACTAGCTGAGAAAAATTTACATATTACGCGGAGGTTCAAAACGAGTTATTTTTGGTGCAGTTTTTTGTCATAATTCATTATGTTGTTCCCATCTTGAAGTGATGCCTGCCGCTTATTCCAATGACAATTCTGTTAAATGCTTTTTCCTTGATGGTCCTGGGGGGTAGTGGCAAGAGTTTTAAGTTTTGTTTGTTTTTTGTTGCTGTTATTATTGTTGGTTTTTTGTTGTTGTTGTTTTGTGGTTGTTGTTATTGTTGTTGTTTTATTGTTGTTGCTTTGTTGTTTTTGCTGTTTTTTGTTGTTGTTGTTGTCCACATCCCTTGCCCTGCGACGACAATGTCCTGCAAACGCTTCAGCATAACAACTACCAAAACATAGCATCCATGAACTTCACAGGTCACCCTACACTCATTCCCGTCCTTGGACGGGCTTTGTTACTAGTAAACAATATTATGGCATTAATTTTAGCATAGGACGTCATTTAAATTTTGTAAAACAAAAGAGCACTTAACTTAATCGGCTTTTTATAATCAATAGCCACGTTGGTAAACAATAAATCTTATCGTATTTCATACTAAAAAACAGCACGTAAATTCGGCTTTTCTTCTAAATATAATGTCGTTATAGAAAAAATCCTTAAGTCAATTAATTATTTAAGATAAGGCTGCGGGCCAGATAAAATTTAAACGTGGGCCGCATTTAGCTCGTGGGCCGGACTTTGGAAACCCCTGTTCTATAGGGACAGAGAGTTTTCTAAAATAAAAAAAATAACTGGATTTTTTATTAAATTTCTGAGATTGGAATCATCCAGTTCATTAGTAAACAGTCGAAAAAAATGATTTTCAGTTTTTATTCTTTCTTTTTTTTTCTCCTGAAATGACAAAAAAGATTTTTTTTAAAAATTGTTTACACTGGGTCATTAAAAATATCTTTTGATAGTGTTAAGAATTAATGTTAATGCGTTTACATGTTTAAATTAAACGATGCATTCTAATGCTAAGATATTGAAAACATTTAAAGTAGGGCTGCGGAAATTAACTAATTAATTTCTCGATTAATCGTTAAATTTTTTTATTGATTAAAATTATTTTAATGGATAAAAATTCGATTAAAATTAAAGAAAATATTTATAATATTTTTAATTTTTTAAATTAATAAATAATTAATTATTAATAATTAATAATAATTTATGTATTTTTTTCGTACAAACTTCTCCCGCGTTATATTATAATTTATTTTATTACTTTATGTGGACCGGCAGACGTCAACTAAAAAATGGCTGACATCGTCAGCGCAGTTAAATTTAAACATATAACTAGAAAGTTTATCAAAAATTTTGTTTTTAAGCTAAGTGCGGATGGCAAAGTCGAAGATGGTGAAAAAGTTTACTGTGTTCACTGCCATAAACAATTCTCTTTTAAAGGATCAAATACATCGCTGACGTACCACTTTCAGCACAAACATCCGATCAAGTATCAACACATTGTCATAAAATTTAGTTCAAAATATTCTTAATTTTCAATGTCCGTGAAAAATTATCAGTTTAATGACGTCATACATTTCTATTTTTGGCTTTAATCGAAATTATCGATTAAGTAATCGATAATTTTTCAATAGTTAACAATTAAATTTAAATTAAAGGCTCTTATTGAAATTAAGGTACATTAATTATGTTATAAACAAAGTTCAGCGAAGACAAGGGCAGACTAAATGACGTAATCCATCGAAACAGGTAACATGGTTGGCGGTCTTTATTATTAGTTAACATGGTTGGCGGTCTTTATAATTAGTTAACATGGTTGGCAGTCATTATCATTAGTTAACATGGTTGGCAGTCTTTATCATTAGTTAACATGGTTGGCAGTCTTTATCATTAGTTAACATGGTTGGCAGTCTTTATCATTAGTTAACATGGTTGGCAGTCTTTATCATTAGTTAATATGGTTGGCAGTCTTTATCATTAGTTAACATGGTTGGCGGTCTTTATCATTAGTTAACATGGTTGGCGGTCTTTATCATTAGTTAACATGGTTGGCAGTCTTTATCATTAGTTAACATGGTTGGCAGTCTTTATCATTAGTTAACATGGTTGGCGGTCTTTATAATTAGTTAACATGGTTGGCAGTCTTTATTATTAGTTAACATGGTTGGCGGTCTTTATCATTAGTTAACATGGTTGGCAGTCTTTATCATTAGTTAACATGGTTGGCGGTCTTTATAATTAGTTAACATGGTTGGCAGTCTTTATCATTAGTTAACATGGTTGGCGGTCTTTATCATTAGTTAACATGGTTGGCAGTCTTTATCATTAGTTAACATGGTTGGCGGTCTTTATCATTAGTTAACATGGTTGGCGGTCTTTATCATTAGTTTTCATCTTCGTCAAAAGTGTTTGGTTTCATTTCCCCAAATAAGTCTGATAATCTTATGAAACTCAAGACTCAGAAGAATCTTTCTAAATATTGTAATTGCCGATATCAACATGAACATGTGTTCTTAAGGGGCGCTACAGTTGCTGGTGCCGGGGTAGGGGTGCCATAGTTGCTAATGCCAGGACTTCATAGTTGCTAATGCCAGGACTTCATAGTTGCTAATGCCAGGATTTCATAGTTGCTAATGCCAGGATTTCATAGTTGCTAATGCAAGGATTTCATAGTTGCTAATGCCAGGACTTCATAGTTGCTAATGCCAGGATTTCATAGTTGCTAATGCCAGGATTTCATAGTTGCTCATGCCAGGACTTCATAGTTGCTAATGCCAGGATTTCATAGTTGCTATTGCAAGGATTTCATTGTTGCTAATGCCAGGACTTCGTAGTTGTTATTGGCTGGGTTCACCAAAGTTGCTAATGACAAAGACGTCATAGTTGCTGATGCCGCCAATATGTTCGAAAGTAAGACAATGCATACCAACTCACTTCCGCGTAACATCATTGTCTAGTCCAGGGGTCTCCAAACTTTTCTGCCGGAGGGCCGCATTAGCTGTCAAAAATCAGTTTGCGGGCCGACTAAACACAGCTTTGTGGTAAACTACAGGTAAAAACAGTATCTTTTTCTGGAGGTTAAAAGGTCTCCAGGGGCCGGATGAGAGGGCCTCGTGGGCCGCATCTGGCCCGCGGGCCGTAGTTTGGAGACCCCTGGACTCTAGTCCTAAAACTGCCAGATATTTCCAAGTGGGTAATTGGCTAGCCAGTAGTATACTCTTAGCTCAGGAATAAATCGGCAATTTTAACTCACTTGCATAATTGTGGGCTTGATGTCACAAATTATTTCCAGTTTGAAGAATACGCGGCTAAAAAAACGGATCATGTCATGAATGACAAGACCGGAAAGACACCCCCAACCCCACCCGTCTCTCGTGTTTTGTAATAACGCCTTCTTAGAAATTTGTGTTGTTTTTTAATTTTATTTAATGGAAAGAAAATAAAAGTTTAACCCAAAAAAATCGCTCGCAAATTTGTGAGCTGTTTAATGATAGAAAGTTTTCAAAAATTATACAAAAGATGTCCTCTGAGAAAATGAGATCAGTGGATCTCAATCAAATAAAAGAGGAATAACTAGTTGCGATTGAGTATATAACTAAATAAATGGCTATGACTGCTTATGATTGGCTATGACTGGCTATGGTTGGCTATGACTGGCTATGATTGGCTTTGACTGGCTATAACTGGCTATAACTTGCTATGAATGGCTATGGTTGGCTATGACTGGCTATGACTGGCTATAGTTGGCTATGACTGGCTATGATTGGCTTTGACTAGTTATGTTTTGCCTTGGCGTGTTATAATTGGCTATGATAGGTTATTATTGGCTATGACTGGTTAAGACTGGCTATGTTTGGTTGTGACTGGCTATGTTTGGTTGTGACTGGCTATGTTTGGTTATGACTGGCTATGTTTGGTTATGACTGGCTATGTTTGGTTATGACTGGCTATGTTTGGTTATGACTGGCTATGATAGGTTATTATTGGCTATGTTTGGTTGTGACTGGCTATGTTTGGTAGTGACTGGCTATGTTTGGTTATGACTGGCTATGTTTGGTAGTGACTGGCTATGTTTGGTTATGACTGGCTATGGTACGGCGATGCAGTTGTTGTGTCCAGCCACTAGTTTTCATTGATTCCTGGAGCTGCAAAATCTCGATTTTAGGAAAGTGAAACTACACGCTTAATTTACTATCGACTCTACCTATTTGCTATTTTATGTTAGAAAAGTTAAGTCAAACCATGTAAGTAGTAAGTACCAGAACCACTACCATATATGCACTTACAACAAATTTTTTAATGTATTTCTACATTTAGGGGTCCATTTTTTTGAGATGCTCAACAAATAAAATAAACAAATTAATGGATAAGTTTTTTTTTCTGTTGTTATTTTTTAATCCCAAAAGCTTGTTTAGAAAAAAATTCTTTGAAGTTTGCAAATTATTATTTATTTATTTATTTGGAAATGTGGCAAACTCTGATATTAGGCAACCAAATTTTTTTTGGGTAAATCATGCATTTGGTAAAAAAAAATTGAAAAAGAAAATAACTCAATTTAAAAAAAAATAATTCAAGAAATAACGGGAACGCTAAATTGGGTTAATTGTACAACCTGATCAATGTGTTAATTGTACAATCTGATCAATGGGTTAATTGTACAATCTTATCAATGGGTTAATTGTACAATCTTATCAATGGGTTAATTGTACAACCTGATCAATGGGTTAATTGTACAATCTGATCAATGGGTTAATTGTACAATCTTATCAATGGGTTAATTGTACAATCTTATCAATGGGTTAATTGTACAATCTGATCAATGGGTTAATTGTACAACCTGATCAATGTGTTAATTGTACAATCTGATCAATGTGTTAATTGTACAATCTTATCAATGGGTTAATTGTACAATCTTATCAATGGGTTAATTGTACAACCTGATCAATGGGTTAATTGTACAATCTGATCAATGGGTTAATTGTACAACCTGATCAATGTGTTAATTGTACAATCTGATCAATGTGTTAATTGTACAATCTTATCAATGTGTTAATTGTACAATCTGATCAATGGGTTAATTGTACAATCTTATCAATGGGTTAATTGTACAACCTGATCAATGGGTTAATTGTACAACCTGATCAATGTGTTAATTGTACAACCTGATCAATGGGTTAATTGTACAATCTGATCAATGGGTTAATTGTACAATCTTATCAATGGGTTAATTGTTCAATCTTATCAATGGGTTAATTGTACAATCTTATCAATGGGTTAATTGTACAATCTTATCAATGGGTTAATTGTACAATCTTATCAATGGGTTAATTGTACAATCTGATCAATGGGTTAATTGTACAATCTTATCAATGGGTTAATTGTACAATCTTATCAATGGGTTAATTGTACAATCTTATCAATGGGTTAATTGTACAATCTTATCAATGGGTTAATTGTACAATCTTATCAATGGGTTAATTGTACAATCTTATCAATGGGTTAATTGTACAATCTTATCAATGGGTTAATTGTACAATCTTATCAATGGGTTAATTGTACAATCTTATCAATGGGTTAATTGTACAATCTTATCAATGGGTTAATTGTACAATCTGATCAATGGGTTAATTGTACAATCTTATCAATGTGTTAATTGTACAATCTTATCAATGGGTTAATTGTACAATCTTATCAATGGGTTAATTGTACAATCAGATCAATGGGTTAATTGTACAATCTTATCAATGGGTTAATTGTACAATCTTATCAATGGGTTAATCGTACAATCTTATCAATGGGTTAATTGTACAATCTTATCAATGGGTTAATCGTACAATCTTATCAATGGATTAATTGTACAATCTCATCAATGGGTTAATCGTACAATCTTATCAATGGGTTAATTGTACAATCTTATCAATGTGTTAATTGTACAATCTTATCAATGGGATAATTGTACAATCTTATCAATGGGTTAATTGTACAATCTTATCAATGGGTTAATTGTACAATCTTATCAATGGGTTAATTGTACAACCTGATCAATGGGTTAATTGTACAATCTTATCAATGGGTTAATTGTACAATCTTATCAATGGGTTAATTGTACAACCTGATCAATGGGTTAATTGTACAATCTTATCAATGGGTTAATTGTACAATCTTATCAATGGGTTAATTGTACAATCTTATCAATGGGTTAATTGTACAACCTGATCAATGGGTTAATTGTACAATCTTATCAATGGGTTAATTGTACAATCTTATCAATGGGTTAATCGTACAATCTTATCAATGGATTAATTGTACAATCTGATCAATGGGTTAATCGTACAATCTTATCAATGGGTTAATTGTACAATCTTATCAATGGGTTAATTGTACAATCTTATCAATGGGTTAATCGTACAATCTTATCAATGGATTAATTGTACAATCTGATCAATGGGTTAATCGTACAATCTCATCAATGGGTTAATTGTACAATCTTATCAATGGGTTAATTGTACAATCTTATCTATGGGTTAATTGTACAACCTGATCAATGGGTTAATTGTACAATCTTATCTATGGGTTAATTGTACAACCTGATCAATGGGTTAATTGTACAATCTGATCAATGGGTTAATTGTACAACCTGATCAATGGGTTAATTGTACAATCTGATCAATGGGTTAATTGTACAACCTGATCAATGGGTTAATTGTACAATCTTATCTATGGGTTAATTGTACAACCTGATCAATGCGTTAATTGTACAATCTTATCTATGGGTTAATTGTACAACCTGATCAATGGGTTAATTGTACAATCTTATCTATGGGTTAATTGTACAACCTGATCAATGGGTTAATTGTACAATCTTATCTATGGGTTAATTGTACAACCTGATCAATGGGTTAATTGTACAATCTTATCTATGGGTTAATTGTACAACCTGATCAATGGGTTAATTGTACAATCTGATCAATGGGTTAATTGTACAATCTGATCAATGGGTTAATTGTACAACCTGATCAATGGGTTAATTGTACAATCTTATCTATGGGTTAATTGTACAACCTGATCAATGGGTTAATTGTACAATCTGATCAATGGGTTAATTGTACAATCTGATCAAAGGGGTAATTGTACAATCTTATCAATGGGTTAATTGTACAATCTGATCAATGGGTTAATTGTACAATCTGATCAATGGGTTAATCGTACAATCTTATCAATGGGTTAATTGTACAATCTTATCAATGGGTTAATTGTACAATCTTATCAATGGGTTAATTGTACAATCTTATCACTAGGTTAATTGTACAATCTTATCAATGGGTTAATTGTACAATCTTATCAATGGGTTAATTGTACAACCTGATCAATGAGTTAATTGTACAATCTTATCAATGGGTTAATTGTACAATCTGATCAATGGGTTAATTGTACAACCTGATCAATGGGTTAATTGTACAATCTTATCAATGGGTTAATTGTACAATCTTATCAATGGGTTAATTGTACAACCTGATCAATGGGTTAATTGTACAATCTTATCAATGGGTTAATTGTACAATCTGATCAATGGGTTAATTGTACAATCTTATCAATGGGTTAATTGTACAATCTGATCAATGGGTTAATTGTACAATCTTATCAATGGGTTAATTGTACAATCTGATCAATGGGTTAATTGTACAACCTGATCAATGGGTTAATTGTACAATCTTATCAATGGGTTAATTGTACAATCTTATCAATGGGTTAATTGTACAACCTGATCAATGGGTTAATTGTACAATCTTATCAATGGGTTAATTGTACAATCTTATCAATGGGTTAATTGTACAATCTTATCAATGGGTTAATTGTACAATCTGATCAATGGGTTAATTGTACAATCTTATCAATGGGTTAATTGTACAATCTTATCAATGGGTTAATTGTACAATCTGATCAATGGGTTAATTGTACAATCTGATCAATGGGTTAATTGTACAATCTTATCAATGGGTTAATTGTACAATCTGATCAATGGGTTAATTGTACAATCTGATCAATGGGTTAATTGTACAATCTTATCAATGGGTTAATTGTACAATCTTATCAATGGGTTAATTGTACAACCTGATCAATGGGTTAATTGTACAACCTGATCAATGGGTTAATTGTACAATCGTATCAATGGGTTAATTGTACAATCTGATTCCTGTGATGTCAACTATTTGTATTTTTAATTTGTATTATTCAGACACCTTTTTCTTAACTTGCCTTTTTTCTCTCCGTCTGCCTGTGGTCAAAGTTTGGAATTAAATTTGCAAACACACCCCTAATCCCGCTCCAATGAAGTTCATTTTTTTAACCAGACCTAATGATTTCATATCTCTATTTTAATAGGAGATCGCAATAGAATACTTACCTACCTGTGGAAACAATAATTTATTTAACCATCTAATTCCTCTCTGGAGCTGTCAAGGAGGATTTATTGACAACTGGCCTATTTATCACGTGCCAGCCAGGAATCCTTTAGTTACATTAAACTTCATTGCCCATGAAACATATTCGTCCGGTGGTCAAAAGAGAACATCACTGCATTATTATCTGAAGATAGTCGGTTCAAATTAAAGTGAAAAAACAGCTACAATGAGGAAAGACTTGGACTTTCAAAGCACTTTGAGAGTGGATAAAATCTGGAACTGTAGTTAGATTACATGTCACATTTGCTACAACCATCATTCGCTCATAACTTTACCTTAAGCTTAAATGGGAAGATCCAATATATTAAATACATCATGTTATGTTTAATTAAGAAAAGAAATTGTTCTGCTCGTGTTAGAATTGCTTTTTTTAAAAATAATATCGTTTACTTATTTCAAGAAAGAACATGTAAAGATGACATAAGATTTAATGTGAAATTTTTATTTCAATTTTTTTTCAACCCAAAATAAGTTGGCCGTCAATAAATGACGTCACGCACCTAGGAGAGGGTAGGGGTTGACCATTTGTGACGAAGTGTGAAGAGGGGGAAAGGGTTGTTTGAGAGATGTGACGTCACATAAAAATGGGCATTTTTTAATAAATAGTTCCACTTAAATTTGTTATTGTTTATAATTTATTTGATGACTCTTTACATGGGCTTCACGAGTGTTACGTTGTTAGAGTTCAGCCTAACACTAAATACATACTTATTGACAAAAGGGTGATTAGAAACATGCTCATTTTCAAATATACCCAAAAATTGCTTTTATGGGAGCCCCCCCCCGGGCAAAATTTTGTGACGTCATATTGGAGGGGGTATAACTTTTTGTGGCGACGTGTGACGAGAGGGGGGTTGAAAAATGGGCTAACAACGTCATTTATGGACGGCGCCTAGGTCTGTAGAAGCCTAAAGTTATATTTCCTTTTAAAAAAACTTTTACGAGCGTTGCCCCCCACTTGTTATAGCGTGTATGATAAACACATTATATTTCACACAAACATCTTGTGTTCATCACCACATCTTGTGTTCATCGCCACATCTTGTGTTCATCACGACATCTTGTGTTCAACACCACATCTTGTGTTCATCACCACATCTTGTGTTCATCACCACATCTTGTGTTCAACCCCACATCTTGTGTTCAACACCACATCTTGTGTTCATCACCAGATCTTGTGTTCATCACCACATCTTGTGTTCATCACCACATCTTGTGTTCAACCCCACATCTTGTGTTCAACACCACATCTTGTGTTCATCACCAGATCTATTTATTGGATGAAATTATATGAAAATACGTGTGAGTTTTCTCTACATTATTTTTTAAAAATTAAATAGATCAGTTTTCTATCCAAACCAGGTTTTACAAAATACAAGGTTTAATTATCGCATTGCATTTTTTTAAATTTAATCACACCTATGAAATGAAATGGAGACAGATGAAATGCACAGACTGTTGCCAAGTTAATATTTGTGTAATGTATTTGTTATGGCTGTCTAACATTATTTTTTTCTTTTATCCGAACTTCTTCAGACAACGATTGTGATCGGTCAATTTTGCTACATTTGTGCAAAGATTCAATAAGGGGGATAATCCACACATTTTAAAAATGTGTTTGTTGTACGTCATTATTTCCCTTGCAAGTATGAAGAAATATCTCAGTGACTACTTAAGAACTGTGTTTAAAATAAAATAAATATTTTATTAATATAAAATTATAAAAATCCAACCCATAGTTAACGAGATATCGTGACAATGGATGTAGTGTTAAAGTAACATTTGTCGTAAGCCTAAAAGTCGATATTTTTAGATGGAATAACAAAATTCAAGGGACTTCATCATTGTCTTAATAAGTTATATCTCTATTTTGGATTAACCCCCCTTATCCAACTGTAGTTATTTTAAGTTCGTATCATTTAATTATTCGAACAAATATTTGCCTTGTTTAAATACTGATCATTTCTTTTTATGTCTTTAATTTATTGCTCACCACAGTTTTAAAAAATTTACTTTTAGCTGTTTAAGCAGCAACCTATTTATTGCTAGACCAAGGTGTAATATTTGGAGTACCATGTCATAAGGGATAGCGCAGTGGGGGACATAGGGGCCGTCCATAAAGGACTCACGCGATTTTGACGATTTTTACCCCCTTTGCATGACCCCCTCACTCTGTGCTGGGAACAGGGGCAGATACCACAGGAGTTAAAAGATGCCAACATCGTTACAATTTATAAAAATAAAGGAGACAAGAGTGACTGCAACATCTATCGTGTAATCTCTCTCCTCAGTATAGTTGGAAAGGCCTTCGCCCGAATTGCATTGACACGCCTGCAGACCCTAGCATCGCGTGTACTCCCAGAATCGCAGTGCGGCTTTCGAGCCGGATGATCAACCATAGACATGATCTTCTCTCTGCGCCAGCTGCAGGAGAAATGCAGGGAGCAACATATGCCTCTATACATCGCGTTCGTCGACCTAACTAAAGCTTTTGATCTTGTCAGTAGAAGCGGCCTTTTCCAGATCTTAGTAAAAATAGGCTGCCCTACACATCTGCTTAACATCATCAAGCAATTCCACGAAAACATGCAGGGCACAGTGTGCTATAACGGTGCCACCTCCGAGGCTTTCCCAGTAAGTAGTGGAGTAAAGCAAGGCTGCGTGTTGGCACCTACTCTATTCGCAATATTCTTTTCCATCTGACTCCAGTATGCCTTCAAGAACAACAGCGAGGGGATATACATACACACCAGAGCTGACGGGAGATTATTCAATATTGCCCGCCTTAAAGCCAAGACCAAAATAAGGAAGATTTTGCTGCGCGAGCTCTTATTTGCAGACGATGCCGCCTTAATATCCCACAAAGCAGACGGCCTGCAGAACCTTGTATCCAGCTTCTCCGCTGCCTGCAAAGAGTTTGGCCTGACCATAAGTATAAAGAAAACCAACATTATGGCACAGGATGCTGCCTCTCTCCCGACTATCACCATTGACGACTGCAACATGGATGCTGTTGACAGTTTTACTTATCTGGGATCAAACATCTCGAGCACCCTCTCACTGGAAGATGAGATAAGTAGTAGGATAGGGAAGGCAGCAACTGTTATGGCTAGACTGTACAAAAGAGTCTGGTCCAATGCCAAACTCACAGCAAGGACTAAGATGCAGGTATACCAGGCCTTCGTACTGAGCACACTCCTCTATGGATGCGAGTCTTGGACCACCTATACCAGTCATGAAAGAAGGCTCAATAGCTTCCACCTCAGATGCCTGCGCCGCATCCCAGACATCAAATGGCAAGAGAAAGTCCCCAACACAGAGGTCCTGGCTCAAGCAAGCATGAGTAGTATTGCAGCAATATTAAGCCAAAGACGCCTCCGTTGGCTTGGACACGTCAAGAGGATGCAAAGTGGTCGCATACCAAAGGATGTGCTATACAGCGAGCTGGCGGCAGGGAAAAGGTCGGTTGGTCGGCCATGTCTCAGATACGTGGACATATGCAAGAGAGACATGAAAGTAGCCAACATTGATATACAAAACTGGGAAAACCTGGCAGAGGATATGTCCATGTGGCGGGCTATAGTGAAAGAAGGATCGCTAAGAGCAGAGGAGCAAACTAGGGCAGACGCAGTCGGGAAAAGAGCTAGGAGAAAGGCCAGGAAACACTGCCCCACTGCTTTCGTGTGTGTGTCATGCAGAAGAGACTGCCACTCAAGGATTGGTCTCATCAGCCACACAAAGAGCTGCAGATAATAAAGATAAATATATCGTCTTTCGTAGACGGACAGATGCCATACAATGTGTAATATTTGGAGTACCATGTCATAAGGGATAGCGCAGTGGGGGACATAGGGGCCGTCCATAAAGGACTCAAGCGATTTTGACGATTTTTACCCCCCCCCCTCCGCCCTCCCTCGTCACACTTCGTACAAAAACTCAGACTCCCCCGGTATAATATGACGTCTCAAATCTTGCCCCCTCCCTTAAATGCCGTATTTTCTAATTGAAAATTTTCATGTTTCAAATCACTTTTCTGTCATTTAAGTCTATATTTGTTGTAAGGCTGCACTCTAATGTCGTAACACTTGTGAAGCAATGTAAAACGTCATTAAATAAATTGTTAGTAATCAAATATTTAAGTGGAACTTTTATTTAAAGTTGCTCGTTGATGATGTGACGTCACATTTCTTAAACACCCCCTCCCCTTCGTCACACCCCTTCCCACCCGCCCCCCTTTAGGCGCGTGACGTCATTTATGGACGGCCCCATATGTTAAAACACTAGAGTGTCTAAGGTGTACATTTTACACATTTTAATATGAGGTATCAATGAACATGGACATCCTGGCGATTTGACCTATTTTTATTTTAGATCAGCTGTTCCAATGTAACGACTTAAAAATAGATACATTTGTTATATTTTGATATAACATTGTTTGAACCATTCTCTTCCACCGTCTGCAGTAGGTCGGTGGGAGATGTTGTGTGAACGTAATAATTCATCAACAAAGTTCAAACGATATTTGATTTCATAATGTCATCTATACATAATGTTTATGAAATTATATACATTATATCAGGGTTGGGCTAAGTGCGGCCTGTGGGTGAAATGCGGCCCGCCACATAGTTTGTTTTTTTAGGCCCGCCAAGACGTTCAGAAACCCCGGCTTGAACTGAGATTTGCTCTATGTCCACGACCGAAAGTTCGACTTGTGTTTTCCAATAGAGCGGTTACGACTTATTCCTGCTGATTTTGATACATCAACTGAGAAGCTGCAGCTTGAACTAAATGACACGCTGTCAGATCACACAGTAAAAGAAATGTTTAATACTTTGACATTATTTTTGTCTACTGAAAAATTCGCCATGAGTGAATAAATTGGCTGAAAATCTTCTCTATATTTGATCTCCATATATTTGTGAGCAAAGTTTTTCTTGAATGAAGATCCTCAAGACTAAATACAGATGCTCTTTGACAGACATAAACTTGCAGGCAGTTGTGAGAATCTCAAAAATCAACTTTATTCCAGATTTTATTTTAAAAAATTGTTCAAAAGTGTGATATGGTGCACTTGTCTCATTAAACTGATTCTATAATTAAACCTGCCTGCAACTAGAAAACTAGATAATATGACATTAGCACAATATAGATTGATTTTATGATACCATTTATACTATTTTATGATACCATTTATACTATTGTATGATACCATTTATACTATTTTATGATACCATTTATACTATTTTATGATACCATTTATACTATTTTATGATACCATTTATACTATTTTATGATACCATTTATACTATTTTATGATACCATTTATACTATTTCTCAAATGAAATATATTGTTAACTAATGAATACAGTAATTTACCGGTGTGGCTCTCCGCTAGAATCCTCTTCCACAAAGTGGCCCTCGAGCCAAAACAATTGCCCACCCTGTATTACATAAACATAGTTGATAAGTGATAAGACTAATTAATTAAGGTATTAATTAAATCTCATTAAATTATCAGAATCTGAGTGAAACAGTTTTCTGAGCAAATACAACATGGCCACCTTGTAATCAACATCTCTAATCAACATCTCTAATCAACATCTCTAATCAACATCTCTAATCAACATCTCTAATCAACATCTCTAATCAACATCTCTAATCAACATCTCTAATCAACATCTCTAATCAACATCTCTAATCAACATCTCTAATCAACATCTCTAATCAACATCTCTAATCAACATCTCTAATCAACATCTCTAATCAACATCTCTAATCAACATCTCTAATCAACATCTCTAATCAACATCTCTAATCAACTTCTCTAATCAACATCTCTAATCAACATCTCTAATCAACATCTCTAATCAACATCTCTAATCAACATCTCTAATCAACTTCTCTAATCAACATCTCTAATCAACTTCTCTAATCAACTTCTCTAATCAACATCTCTAATCAACATCTCTAATCAACATCTCTAATCAACATCTCTAATCAACATCTCTAATCAACATATCTAATCAACATCTCTAATCAACATCTCTAATCAACTTCTCTAATCAACATCTCTAATCAACTTCTCTAATCAACATCTCTAATCAACATCTCTAATCAACATCTCTAATCAACATCTCTAATCAACATCTCTAATCAACATCTCTAATCAACATCTCTAATCAACATCTCTAATCAACATCTCTAATCAACATCTCTAATCAACATCTCTAATCAACATCTCTAATCAACATCTCTAATCAACATCTCTAATCAACATCTCTAATCAACATCTCTAATCAACATCTCTAATCAACATCTCTAATCAACATCTCTAATCAACATCTCTAATCAACATATCTAATCAACATCTCTAATCAACATCTCTAATCAACATCTCTAATCAACATCTCTAATCAACATCTCTAATCAACATCTCTAATCAACATCTCTAATCAACATCTCTAATCAACATCTCTAATCAACATCTCTAATCAACATCTCTAATCAACATCTCTAATCAACATCTCTAATCAACATATCTAATCAACATCTCTAATCAACATCTCTAATCAACATCTCTAATCAACATCTCTAATCAACATCTCTAATCAACACTTCTAATAAAAAATTCTCTATAAAAATCCGTTATTAGAAGAAAAAAAACATTTGGCAAATTTCTTATCTCATTTACCTCTCGGTGCATCTTTTCTCTCATTATAATTTGTTAATTATTTACGCTGATGTCGGCTATATTGGTTTTAGCCAGTACATTTAGCCCACATTTTAGCACCACCCATTTCGGAGGAGGAATAAACTTTTTATAACCAAGTGGAAATAACTCATCCCCCACCCAAACAAAACAAAAACAAAACAAACATACATGACCTATGAATATATAAAGACAAAATAATCAACAAAATAATTTATATATATATATATATATAATATATATATAATAAATAAATAATAAATAAATAACATCAACAACAAAATTCGGGTAAATTTTACTGTACTACTTTAATTATCCCAAATGACAAGTTAATTTGGTCTTACATTTTGATTGGAACACCAACAATACTGATGGATATATGACAGGTAAAGTAAAACATCAGGCACAGTGCATACAGGCAATGGTAGGTACACGTAGGCAGACGACAGTCAACAAACCTGGCCATACCAGGTCGAGAATGTTTACTTTAAACAATAACAATGTTGTCATTATACCTTCTGCATGACAGACAGCTCTTTAAAAAGTTTCATTTCACTCAATACTCATTATACCTTCTAAACACATATTCTGTAGGCCTGAGACTAATCTCTTAAGGCCTTGGCTAGAACCTGGGCAATCTGCTCCATCTGCTGAGCATTGCCATACAACATTGTCTTCACATGGGACTCGCCCGCCTCCCTCACCCCCCCCGGCTATATCAAGCGCCGGGCAAGACGTCACCAGGTGTTCAACTGTCTCAGGGGCTTGGCTGCAATGACGGCAGTTCGAGTCCCTGTTGTGGTCTAGCCTGTGAAAGTAAGAGTTGGTTGGGCAATGTTCTGTTCTCATCTGAGTCACCAAACCCTGGTGTTTGCGACTCAGGTTCCACCACTGGTCTGAACGGCTTGGCCTGGGCATGTTAGCGAATACCCCTCTGGCTGTTGTGTTGTCAGCCCACTCCTGGTACCACTTACTCCGAAAGTGGTCCTTTAGCCAGGTTTTAGCCCCGAGATAGGTGACTGGGGTCTCTGGTTGGGGCAGTGCTGCACCTGTTTTGGCCAGGGAGTCTGCTTTTTCGTTGCCATTATACCTTCTATATGACATAGCTCTTTTAAAAAATGTCAGTTCCTTCAATACTCACTAGCGAGATATTATAGAAGATTCTCATCCCATATCATCGTATAGTATCAATTAGGGCAAATCGATCCTAATAGGTATACACCCCCCAACGTACATCATAGAGGAATGTCCAGAATGATTCAGAACAAAATGGAGGACCCTCGACAGATACAGTTTTCTATGTCAGAAAGTGCAAACAGCCAGTATTTGGAACGATGCGCGGAGTTTAACTAATGTTTGCCTTTATAATTGTGTAATTATTTTAGGTTGCGCCACTCTGCTACTAAGGAAAAAGGGGGGGGGGCAATTTCTTCTACAGCGCTAATAAAATCCATGCTAATCCAGCAAGCTCTTTGAGTTCTGATGTTAACAAATCTCTATTAAGAAGTCTTCAAATTTGTCTTTGTTGTCACAGTCTTTCTAAATTTCGGACGACTAATCCACACTTTTGGTACATACGATTGAAAGGAGCAAACGCCAAAGGACTTCCTCCTGCGTCCCTCCATTTCAGGATCTTTCAGAAGGAAATGCCTTGAGTAACAGAGCCCTTTCTAGAGATACATGTTTTGCCTAACTCTACTCATAATGCCCCACTACTCCTATTGCCTCACTCTACTCCTATTGCCTCACTCTACTCCTATTGCCTCACTCTACTCCTATTGCCTCACTCTACTCCTATTGCCTCACTCTACTCCTATTGCCTCACTCTACTCCTATTGCCTCACTCTACTCCTATTGCCTCACTCTACTCCTATTGCCTCACTCTACTCCTATTGCCTCACTCTACTCCTATTGCCCCACTCTGCTACTATTGCCTCACTCTACTCCTATTGCCCCACTCTGCTACTATTGCCTCACTCTACTCCTATTGCCTCACTCTACTCCTATTGCCTCACTCTACTCCTATTGCCTCACTCTACTCCTATTGCCCCACTCTGCTACTATTGCCTCACTCTACTCCTATTGCCTCACTCTACTCCTATTGCCCCACTCTGCTACTATTGCCTCACTCTACTCCTATTGCCTCACTCTACTCCTATTGCCTCAATCTACTCCTATTGCCCCACTCTACTCCTATTGCCTCACTCTACTCCTATTGCCTCACTCTACTCTTATTGCCTCACTCTACTCCTATTGCCCCACTCTACTCTTATTGCCCCACTCTACTCCTATTGCCTCACTCTACTCTTATTGCCTCACTCTACTCCTATTGCCTCACTCTACTCTTATTGCCTCACTCTACTCCTATTGCCTCACTCTACTCCTATTGCCTCACTCTACTCTTATTGCCTCACTCTACTCCTATTGCCTCACTCTACTCTTATTGCCTCACTCTACTCCTATTGCCTCACTCTACTCCTATTGCCTCACTCTACTCCTATTGCCTCACTCTACTCTTATTGCCTCACTCTACTCTTATTGCCTCACTCTACTCCTATTGCCTCACTCTACTCCTATTGCCTCACTCTACTCTTATTGCCTCACTCTACTCCTATTGCCTCACTCTACTCTTATTGCCTCACTCTACTCCTATTGCCTCACTCTACTCCTATTGCCTCACTCTACTCCTATTGCCTCACTCTACTCCTATTGCCTCACTCTACTCTTATTGCCTCACTCTGCTACTATTGCCTCACTCTACTCTTATTGCCTCACTCTACTCCTATTGCCTCACTCTACTCCTATTGCCTCACTCTACTCTTATTGCCTCACTCTACTCCTATTGCCTCACTCTACTCCTATTGCCTCACTCTACTCCTATTGCCTCACTCTACTCTTATTGCCTCACTCTACTCCTATTGCCTCACTCTACTCTTATTGCCTCACTCTACTCCTATTGCCTCACTCTACTCCTATTGCCTCACTCTACTCCTATTGCCTCACTCTACTCTTATTGCCTCACTCTACTCCTATTGCCTCACTCTACTCCTATTGCCTCACTCTACTCCTATTGCCTCACTCTACTCCTATTGCCTCACTCTACTCCTATTGCCTCACTCTACTCCTATTGCCTCACTCTACTCCTATTGCCTCACTCTACTCTTATTGCCTCACTCTACTCCTATTGCCCCACTCTGCTACTATTGCCCCACTCTACTCCTATTGCCTCACTCTACTCCTATTGCCCCACTCTGCTACTATTGCCTCACTCTGCTACTATTGCCCCACTCTACTCTTATTGCCTCACTCTACTCCTATTGCCTCACTCTACTCCTATTGCCTCACTCTACTCCTATTGCCTCACTCTACTCCTATTGCCTCACTCTGCTACTATTGCCTCACTCTGCTACTATTGCCCCACTCTAATCCTATTGCCTCACTCTACTCCTATTGCCCCACTCTGCTACTATTGCCTCACTCTGCTACTATTGCCCCACTCTAATCCTATTGCCTTACTCTAATCCTATTGCCTCACTCTACTTTGCCTCACTCTACTCTATTGCCTTACTCTACTACTCCTATTGCCCCACTCTGCTACTATTGCCTCACTCTACTCCTATTGCCTCATTCTACTCCTATTGCCTCACTCTGCTACTATTGCCCCACTCTAATCCTATTGCCCCACTCTGCTACTATTGCCTCACTCTGCTACAATTGCCCCACTCTAATCCTATTGCCTCACTCTACTCCTATTGCCTCACTCTACTCCTATTGCCTTACTCTAATCCTATTGCCTCACTCTACTCCTATTGCCTCATTCTACTCCTATTGCATCACTCTGCTACTATTGCCCTACTTAACTACTATTGCCCCATTCTACTAAATATATGGTTTTTCACTCTGCTGCTCTAATTTATCAGTTGCCTCAATCTACTACTTACGATCGTGTTTATGTTGCCCCATCTCTGTTACTCTCTAGTTTGTACCATCTACCATCTCATTTACCAGCTATCTGACACAAACTTACACCATTTACGTTGCATGATTCTTGTTCCAGGTATTTTGTGGCGCTGTCATTGCGATGTTTTCAATGGTGATCACAATTAAATCTCTTTAAACAGTTAGTATGACTCTACCAATTAAATCTCTGTAAACAGTTAGTATGACTCTACCAATTAAATCTCTGTAAACAGTTAGTATGACTCTACCAATTAAATCTCTGTAAACAGTTAGTATCACTCTACCAATTAAATCTCTGTAAACAGTTAGTATCACTCTACCAATCAATTAAATCTCTGTAAACAGTTAGTATCACTCTACCAATTAAATCTCTGTAAACAGTTAGTATGACTCTACCAATTAAATCTCTTTAAACAGTTTCACTCTACCAATTAAATCTCTGTAAATAGTTAGTATGACTCTACCAATTAAATCTCTGTAAACAGTTAGTATCACTCTACCAATTAAATCTCTGTAAACAGTATCACTCTACCGACCCCCATCCCCCCTTCCCATGCAGACTTTTTAATTTCCGGAGCTTGGATATGAATCGACGTTCAATTTTTTTACCGGCTTTTATTTAAGTCACACTGTTTGTATGTTGTATCCATCCATCCATCCTTTCTTCAAATCTTATAACGTAAAATTAAACCACTTCTGATGGTCCTAGAGATCTCAAAATTTTACCACATATAGATCGTGGATTACAATGCATTGTATCAAAATTTCAGATCGATCGAATCTACCGTAATTAAATTAATGAACTTTTAGTTTTTAGTTTTGTCTATATAAAATATTATCACTCGCATCAATGAACCATGCCTCAATTCACCCTAATTGGATACAATTAATCTCAATGTGTTCACGTCAGATGTAGGTGGTAAAGAGTTTTTATTATAAATTTAAAAAGTACTATCAACAAGAAGTGTTGCTGGCCGAAATATAAGCGTGATCGATTGCCGACATGGGGGTACGAGGTTCAATTTTCAGTTAGGGAAAATGTTGTTTTTTTTTATTATACATGAATTTGTAATGAATAATCTTTTTTTTACCACAATCACATTTAAGTTATTGACAATGACGTTTAATTAATTAAATTGAATTGATAAGGTCGAAAAATCAATTTTTAAAAATGTTGATACTAAAAAGAAGAAAATAAAATAATGTAAAAAAAACTTTTTTTTAAAAGGACACGCTTTTATTTACATACATCTATAGAAAGTGCACTAAAAAGAAGAAAATAAAAATTGTCTATGAAAACAGGTAAAATCGGTGAACCTATCTACTGCACATAAAAGCTTGGGGCGCTCATCACAACTCTCTATCGTGCACAAGGCTGTGAAACATAAAAACAAATTCGTATGAATATTAATAAACAGTAAAAGTTTCACAACTTTGATCATATAAATGCTACTGTCACATTAATTAGAAATATTTATCTATATGTAGGAGAATAGTTGCAATGAGAAATGATTTATGTGCAGTTGATAGGTTCGCCGATTTCACCTGTTTTCATAGAAAAAAATTTTTTCTTCTTTTTAGTGTACTTTCTATATGTAAATAAAAGCGTGTCATTTTTTTTTAAATATTTTTTTTTACATTATTTTATTTTAAATTCAGAACTGCAGCTGACTTCTTGGTGCATAGTGCACAACAACATGGTGAAATATAACGATGATAATTTTTATTACATCTTTGATTTTTGAAAGTAGACACAAAACTAACGTCATACAATTCAATGTCTTATGTGAGTAGATGCGGTGAGTCCCTCCATTAGGCTTCCTTTCTCTACTCCCTTCCCTTTCACCCACCTTCTCTCTCTCTCTCTCCCTCTCTCTCTCTCCCTCTCTCTCTCCCTCTCTCTCTCTCTCTCCCTCTCTCTCTTCCTCTCTCTCTCTCCCTCTCTCACTCCCTCTCTCTCTCCCTCTCTCACTCCCTCTCTCTCTCACTCCCTCTCTCTCCTTCTCTCTCCCCCTCTCTCTCTCCCTCTCTCTCTCTCTCCCTCTCTCACTCCCTCTCTCTCACTCCCTCTCTCTCTCCCTCTCTCTCTCTCTACCCCCTCTCTCTCTCCCTCTCTCTCTACCCCCTCTCTCTCTCCCTCTCTCTCCCTCTCTCTCTCCCTCTCTCTCTCCCTCTCTCTATCTCCCTCTCTCTCTACCCCTCTCTCTCTCTCCCTCTCTCTCTCTCTCTTTCCCTCTCTCTCTCTCACTGAACATTATAAAAGTTACTGTAAATTGTAAATGAAACCATCTGACCAATGGCCTAGGCTGGTGACTTATCACCAGAATAGAAAATGATTGCACTGCTGTTCAAGTTAGAAACAGTCAATAAAACCAATGTTTCCAAGTAAACTGTTGCATCAAGTAATGATTGGTGCAACACCGCAAACACGTTATCATGTATTCATCTATAATGTCATAAAGTGTTACATGGAAACAATTAGTGTTACAGACTAAAATGTACACCTCGATATTTGATTGGGCAGAAACGATATTGCTTAAATAAAGAGGGCATTCCAGGCGTCGCAGTCCCCTCCCCAGGGAGGGATTAAATACAGGAAGGGTGGGGCATCAAAAATAACAAATAATGAATAGATGATAACTTCACTTTGTAGCTGTAAAATATGGGATGGATAATCATCCACAAACATTAATATTTTGATAAATGTAAAAATAGGAATGGAGAAAACTGATTGATCAACAGAACAAAACACCAGTTTTAATTGCACGTGATACCCAGCCACAAGTTCAACATATGTTTGTTTATCAATGACGTCACGCCAAGCCACAACTACAACATGTGTTTATCTATTAGTGACGTCACGCCAAGTCACAACTACAACATATCTTTCTGTCAGTGACGTCACGCCCAGCCAAAAGTTCAACAAATCTTTGTCTATCAGTGACAGCTTTACAGTATTGCTTATATAATAAGGCAGTTGGCTTCTTGTAAGAGGAGCTTTTAAAAGTAAATTCTCTCAACAAAGGACGTATATTTGTTGTTTATGGAATATTATTTTGATAATGGACTTTTTAGCCGTGTTTTATCTTACGATTTTTTTCAAATATTTTTTTGCTGCTTTAGGAATACAAATTTAAGTCAATTTTAAAAAAAATAGAAATCTACTTTATCGCCGGAATGTAAATCTTATAATATATTTTAAGGCCACTTAATTTCTCTACTTATTCTCATGTAAAATATTTCTGAAGACCGGTTCTCATTGTTTGTGTCTAGGTTCTGAGAGAACAAAAAACATCCATGAAGTATTAGAACAGAAGGCCGTGGAGCAGGATCTCGATTCCCCTCTTGTCAAACTTGAGATCAGCCCTTGATCTATTCAGCAGTGTCATTTTTATGTTAACATCTTGAAAAACTGAACGGGAAAATATTGCACATGCAGTGATGTACACATGATAATGTTTCCAAACGATGATGTACAAACACGATCGTGTACTTAAAACATTTCTATAAACTTCACTTTCAATCGGATTCAATCGTTCGTTAGTCGAGCTCAACTAATATTAACATCACATACTAGAGTTCTATGTATACTAACAATCATCTTGTGGGCTCCACCCCACTCATTGACATCCGGTTGTCCACCCCACTCATTGACATCCGGTTGTCCACCCCACTCATTGACATGCGGTTACCAATCAGCATGGGAGATTCAGCTGAAAGATGTTGTCGGACGACGTAATCATCGCCAGGTCGCTCTCAATGCTGGTTTCTGGGTCAATGTCCACCAGGTCATCCGGCAGCGGCAAAGCACTTGAGGACTGGGCGCAGGAACCCGGCAGGCGATGTGAGGACGCCTGGAAGCAGTTGTTGGCTTTGAACTGAACTTGACGACACGCCCCTGGGCCTGGTGCCGGCCTCCGCATGGATGGCATACCCAAGACTGCGTCATTAAAACAATGAGTGCTGACCACTGACGTCACGGGTCTGATGTGGCTCAAAGCAGGCGAGTGCAGGTCTGGTTCTGGTGCACCCAAATGGGAACACGACGAGATGCGAACATCGCCTCCATGACTCGTTGGCGCGGAACTCGGTGACGCCAGGCAGGAGCTGATGGTTAAGTTTCCCGACGGTTTTTTATGAGGTGAAGGTCGACGTTTATTGATGGGGGAAAAATTTGCTCCGTTGAAACTGTCCGACTCACGGACGTCACAGGACAAGAAGTTTCCAGGTGGACAAAGTCCATCCATGGCCTGGTTGCCGGGGTTGAACTGTGGGGTTGTCTGCTCCTGGCCTGATATGTACTGATACGGCAGAACAGAAGTCGGGGAGCAGCTGCTTGGAAGGGGCGTATACGGCATGATCTGTTGGCATGAACCGAAGCCTTGGTGTCCTCCAACCAGGGGCAGATCTGTGTTACAACCGATCGGCTGAAATGCGAACATGGCATACGGATCAGGGGCGTACCTGCCAGAGAAATCGATCGAGTTTTCGTACATGAACTGATACGGCTTGGAGTACGCCGACTCAGGTAGCAGGGTGCGCGGGTTCAACTGAAGGCACGCGGCCACCATGTTCATGGTGTTCTGGGACAGACCTCTCGACAGCGCCTTGGCGAACGTCACGCTGTCCGGTCTGACCCCTGACTTGAGGATCTCTGCCAAGACGTGGATGTAGTTCCTCGCCAGCCGGAGCGTCTCGATCTTGGATAACTTCTGTGTTTTTGAGTGGCACGGCACGTGGTTTCTAAGCTCGTCTAGCGCCGAGTTCAGACCGTGCATTCTGTTGCGTTCTCGTGCATTGGCCTTGACCCTCCTGACCTTCAGTTTGACCTGTCTGGTTTTGGTCAGTGCCTTCTTTTTCGGTCCTCTCTTCCTCTGACCACTTCCGTCTATCGAAATTTGGTCGTCACGGCATTTTTGACCCATCTCTTGACCGCTGGAGTCGATGTTGTTGTTCTGTTGACACTTGCCGTCTTCCCCGGTGGTCGAGTCCGGCAGGTCGTCCGGTTCAGACGAGAAGAAGTCGTCGTCTTCATCTTCAGAATCATCGTAGATGTCAATCATCTGGTCAGATAGAGACAGGGCGTCGGTCTCACTATCACTAGATTTAATCGGCATCTTGATCTCTGTGGAAGAGATGTGACATCAAAGTTAGAACAATAGGAATCGGTGCATAGCACAAGTAATGACAATATTGGTGAGAGACTTGGGAATTGTTTGTTTCTTTTTAATTTAAGTGAAAGGTTGTTATTTTTTAAAAAATCCTTTATATTAACTCGTGGCGTCTGCTTGATGACTTCGTTGATTGTTTGCCGAACAAACTTTTGATCGATTTTTAACCCACTTCCTCGTATGCCGTATGCTAGCGAGCTGAAATTTTGCAGGCAGACTCGTGCCGACGATCAAAATGATCGATCAAAATTTCAGATCGATCGACTGTACTGTAATTAAATTAATGAATTTTTAGATCATCTCTATTTATCTCTATGTGGCATGTTAATTTTTGTGCTAGATTGTCGTGGTGCGTATTATATTGAACAACCTTTTAATACTTTCCTGTCCCACGATGCGGTGCGTATTATATTGACGATACTTTTTTTTAAATGTATTACCGATCTTTAAATGTAAATGCTAGTAATTGCTAATCTGTCTCGCGGTACGAACTATATTAAACATGTTTTATAACCCTTTTCCCGTAATCAAATCGAGCTGAAATTTAGCAGGCAGACTGTAGTAGTTTTTTTAACGCAATTTCCCATGGGGGAAAATTGCGTTTATATAATGTATTTGAAATGTCTGTGCTGTCTGTTCGAGCTTGCACAAGCAACTCCTCCTGAACCATACCAGATAGAGGGTTCGGGTCTTTTGCAAATTTGTTAAGGAGGTCCCAAGGATGTGCACGGGCAAAACAAATTACCGAAAGGGTTTACTGGATTTCCTGGTAAATAAAAAAAACCACCCAAAAAAATCAGTATTTTGTCAATTTCTCGCCTACCATAACATCTATCTGGTTGAAAAAAAGGCCAAACGATAGCTAATAATACTTAAAACAATGTTGGAGAAGGAATTTTTGAAAATCTCTTTTGGTTCGACTCCCGTAATTTTAGCAGCAATTTGTGGATAGCAATTGTTTTGTTTAGTTTCAGAATTATTGATTTGAAATGACTTTTAATGTAATCTAGAATGATAGTTAATGGGGTTTCCCCGCTTTGTGAATGCTAATGTAAGACTGTGTGTTGCGCGGTGTGCCTTATATTGACACAGAATTGGTCTCACTCTAGAATAATTTCACTTGAATAATAATTTTAAAAAAGTAAAAAACCAAGTTTTTGACTATAAATCCTTTATGTACGAGAAGTAACTAAAAGAACGTTCATTATAATACGCAGCGCAAGACACTCCAAAAATACAAAATTGTAGTTGCGTCGTAAAACATGTTTAATATAATGCGCACCGATCAGGAATATGTTTATAACAAGAGTTGTCAATAAAATACGCACCTTATTGCGCGACAGAAAGGTTGTTCAATATAATACGCACCGCGACGCTCTATCTCAAAAAATAACATGATACATAGGAATAAATAAAATAATCTAAAAAATCAATAATTTAATTATTGTACATGCGATCGATCTGAAATTTGGATACATTGTTTTTATCATGGGTACAAAACTGCCTGCTAAATTTCAGCTCATTAGCTTACGAGGAAGTGGGTTAAAAATCGATCCAAAGTTTTGGCGACAAGCAAGCAAGCAATCAAGGGCGCAAGCAGACACCACCAGTTAATATAAAGCATTTTTAAAAATCGAAATTCTTTGATGGAAATTGCGTTTAAATACTCAAGTTTTTATTACTTGTTTTACTATAAATCCCCTATATATTTGAGACATAACTACAATTGTGGATGTTTGAATTGTCGCGTTGTTATGTCTCGTAACTAAAAGATCTATTTTATACTCAACAACTTTGTTTTTTACTTTTTACGGTTTTTTTATTTTAATTTTTACTTCTTTACTAATACATAATATTTTTTTCTAGCTGAAGAGTTGTTATTTTTTATTATCACTCTTTTAATCTTCCCTCACAACTTTTTGATGCATTAAAAAGATCACCACCTTTTTTAATTTTCCACCCTCAAATTTGCTGTTTTTAATATTTAATATTGACACACACCTTCCCTCATTTAACTCCCCTGACAAACATTAATTTGTATAATTTTGCCGATCTTTCAGTGATAGCCGCATTTTTATCTATTATAAAACAATCTTTCAGTGATAGCCGCATTTTTGTCTATTATAAAACAATCTTTCAGTGATAGCCGCATTTTTATCTATTATAAAACAATCTTTCAGTGATAGCCGCATTTTTATCTATTATAAAACAATCTTTCAGTGATAGCCGCATTTTTATCTATTATTAAACAATCTTTCAGTGATAGCCGCATTTTTATCTATTATAAAACAATCTTTCAGTGATAGCCGCATTTTTATCTATTATAAAACAATCTTTCAGTGATAGCCGCATTTTTATCTATTATAAAACAATCTTTCAGTGATAGCCGCATTTTTATCTATTATAAAACAATCTTTCTGTGATAGCCGCATTTTTATCTATTATAAAACAATCTTTCAGTGATAGCCGCATTTTTATCTATTATAAAACAATCTTTCACTGATAGCCGCATTTTTATCTATAATAAAACAATCTTTCAGTGATAGCCGCATTTTTATCTATTATAAAACAATCTTTCAGTGATAGCCGCATTTTTATCTATTATAAAACAATCTTTCAGTGATAGCCGCATTTTTATCTATTATAAAACAATCTTTCAGTGATAGCCGCATTTTTATCTATTATAAAACAATCTTTCAGTGATAGCCGCATTTTTATCTATTATAAAACAATCTTTCAGTGATAGCCGCATTTTTATCTATTATAAAACAATCTTTCAGCGATAGCCGCATTTTTATATATTATAAAACAATCTTTCAGTGATAGTCGCATTTTTATCTATTATAAAACAATCTTTCAGTGATAGCCGCATTTTTATCTATTATAAAACAATCTTTCAGTGATAGCCGCATTTTTATCTATTATAAAACAATCTTTCAGTGATAGCCGCATTTTTATCTATTATAAAACAATCTTTCAGCGATAGCCGCATTTTTATCTATTATAAAACAATCTTTCAGTGATAGCCGCATTTTTATCTATTATAAAACAATCTTCAAAAGGTTATGAAGACGTTACCTGCCAACCTATATAGTTTTAATGGGATTTTGGATATTTTCAATGGCGGTTATACAATATTTATAATTTCAGGTTTGCACAAAGTACCGTATATATTCGTTTTATAGCCCGTTCGTTCATAAGCCGACCCCCCCCCCACCCCCCCACTTTTGGAAGAGAAAAGTTTTAAAAGTGTATAACCCGATCGCAAGCCGAGCCTCCAAAAATAATAGGACAGTTTTTTTAAAAAATGGTACATATTTTTTAAAAACTACAAGCTAAATCGGCCATTATGATTGTTTACTTTGTACTGCCTATCTTTGTCTTTCTGCTCTTTGTTAAGCAAGAGTTACCGGTATTTTTTTAAAAAATTATTTGGTAAACAGTGACAAAAGCGCGTACATTAAAATCCGTGGTTGAAAACAAAATTTGTAAAACAATTTATTAAAACGTTCACAAAAATAAATAAAATGATTAAATAAGGTAAGTGCCAATTACTAGTGGCATATTTTATAGCTTCTGATAGAGCAGTCGTATCTTGTAGAATGTAGAAAAAGACATTGATAATCTACAACACCGATATTCAATATCCATGTAGAAATCACCTATTATGACCTATGACCCGCTCATAAGCCGACCCCCCCCCACACACTTTTTCCCCTAGATTTTGTCCGAAAAAGGTCGGCTTGCGAACGAGTATATTCGGTAAATCTGAAATTCCCTTGTCCCACTCGTCCACCATCATTTCCTAAAGTTATTTCATATTTGTGGTGTGTCACGCAGAAGTGTTTTCACAATGAGACGACGCACACCAAAAAGTTAGCAGACAGACTGTAGTAGCTTTTTTCTTCTTCTAAAATCCTTTATATATTTGAGAAATAACTAAACTTTTGGATTTAGGATAGTCCAAAATACCTTCCTGTCGCGCGGTGCAGTGCGTATTACATTACACACGTTTTTATAACCCTTTTCCCGTTTTCAAATCCAGATGAAATTTAGCGGGCAGACTGTGGTCGTTTATTTTAACTATGAATCCTTCATAAATGAGACATAACTAAAAGTTTGGATTTTTGGATTATCGTGCGATGCGTATTATAATGAACATACTTTTAGTTATGTCTCGTATATAAAGGATTTATAGTTAAAACTTGTTTTTTTTTACGTTTTTTTAAATTTCATTTTTAATTTAATATTGTTATGATAAAATATGCATTTCAGAGATTTGTTTTAAAAATCATTCTGAATCAGTCGATTATTTGAGGTCCATTAATCTGTAATCAAGTACTTAGATAATCGGTGCACACAGTTGATCATTGCTTCCCAATGTTTAGGTCCGAGTATCATTGGCAAGTCTTAAAATACGGCATCTAATCCCAGCTTATAAGCTCAAGCTGCAGCTATAAAAATTGGCCACTGGTGAGCACGCTCTTCTGATAACTCTGAAATTGTTCCCTCATGTTGCGGTAACTCTGCTGGCCATTTTACAGCTAAAATCACTTCACGCAGACGAGACCGGAAGTTAAAAATGGCCGCGCGGTCCACTGATAAAACACGAGTCACCGTGGAATTTCAACTTTGCGGCGTCCTATTGGGGGGAACATAAATAACACTTTTGTCAATGAAGTGTTAAATCTGGGGGAGGTGTCATTTATTTGACAGGTGAATGGAAGACTACTTAATGAAAACTCGTGTTGACTCTAGGATAGGAGTGGCCCTGAAGGGGATTACCGTGGCCGAAAGGAGGCTTAGCATGGCCGAAATTTATCTTACAAGGATTAGGTGGACATCGCAATCCTCTCTTTTGCTCCTTTTTTTCCTTCCCTCAACTAATGGGAAAAAGTGTAAAAACTACCGAGATAAAATGCAATGAGCACAAATTATTGACTTTAGTTGCGCTCTTTCTCTAGGGCTGTCAACAATAACATGAGACCAGGTTCGTGGATCAGAAAGTTGACGTGTGCTATTACAACAGGTCGTGGCCAAGGTGGAGAATGTCGTAGGTGAAGGTGAAATGATCATTTTAACTTAGGTGAGACGTTGAGGGGTAAGGAAAGAAAGAAGGTGAGAGGTAGGGAAAGAAAGAAGGTGAGAGGTAGGGAAAGAAAGAAGTAGATAGATTGGGAAATACAGAAGTCGGGAGGTAGGGAAAGAGAGAATGTGAAAGGTAAAGAAAGAGAGAAGGTGAGAGGTAGGCAAAAAGAGTAGGTGAGAGGTAGGGACTAAAATAAGGAGAGAGTTAGGGAAAGAGAGAAAGTGATAGGTTGGGAAAGAGAGAAGTTGAGGAATTGTGAAGGAGAGAAGGTGAGAGCTTGGGAAAGAGAGAATGAGAGATGTTCACGATAGCACATTTCTCCTACTTTGCGGCCAGTGGTTTTGTACGTATTTTAAAAAGTTATGTTAATTTATAGTTGCTCTAATGGGTCTTTGAAATGTAAAATGTATATTATTGTATTATACTATTGTATTATATTATTATATTATATTATTGTACCTAATTATTGTATTATCTTGTGATATAATATTTTTATTTATTATTATTTTATTATTTATATGACTAGTTTATGCTGCGGCGCCCCCCCTTTTTTAAGGGCGCCTACGGCGCCCACCTTTTTCAAAAGCCCAACTAACTTGTCCTTGTATGATAAATACGTAATATTAAACTTTCTTAAATGTACACAAAGTATTTTATAATGTATTTTTTAAATTTTTTATGTCAAAAGCCTAAGTAACTTATCCTTGTATGATACATACGAAATATTCCTGAAATGTACACAAAGTATGTATATAATATAGGTTGTGCTGCGGCGCCTACTTTTATTTAGGGCGCCTACGGCGCCCACTTTTTCAAAAGCCCAACAAACTTGTCCCTTGTATGATAGATACGTAATATGAAACTACCTTAAATGTACACAAAGTAATTTAAAATAGAGGCGCCCAATTTTTTTTGTTTTTTTTTGGTCAAAAGCCCAAGTAACTTATCCTTGTATGATAAATACGAAATATTCCTGAAAATTAAACAAAGCATTTATATAATAATTTTTACAGTGCTAATCACCACACGATTTTTAAACTAATTTTAGAAAAGCAGCGCACCAAATTACTGCACCAAAAAATAACTATTTGAGTCAATCAGAACTGCTTACAACGCAAAATTTTTAAAAAAAAGGCAGAGTGATGTCCCTTAGCGTTAGGCGTCAGTGACAATTGAGCGTAAATATATATATGATTTTATTTATATCAATATTGGCTGCTAGATTTGAATTAATAGACAAGACTTAGAGATAGCAGAAAAGAAGATTTTTGGAAGATGGATTAAACAAAGGACGCCTTTTTCAAGCTCGTATTTATTGTGTTTTTTCTTTGACATACAGACTATCGATGATGACGGTCTTTGAACTTTGAACTTTTACTTTGTTTTCTTTTGCCTATTTGCCTTTTACCATCCCATCTGTCTACCATCACCTTGCCTACAATCATTCTATTTCTTGCATTACACATTACCAATTTATTGCTTCAAAACTTCAAATAACTCAAGATATTTCTTTAAGCTTATTAACATTTTGCATAGATTAAATTGTGTATCTGAAACATTACACGCCGTGAAACATTTAAATATTTCATGACCAAAAGCCACAAAGTTGCCTACAGTAGATGCAACATGCCCCCCCTTCCATCACAGATATTTTGATGGCTAGCCGTCATTGGATTAATTAGCCATCTGTCCTTTTTTTCGCTCCTGGATAAATCCAATCAACCATTTCCAAAATTGTAACATGAGATGTTGCCCTCCCTCCCAGCCCGCCCTTTTTTTCAACCATTTCTGAAGTAAAATCAGACAACCAATTTTTTGGCATGAAAACAAACAATTGTGAAAATTCGTAACATATTTATTTTACAATTTTTCATCCCCCTTGCCGCACCGTAATCACGGAAAAAAATATATAAAGCCTGCTCAAAATTTTTATGGTTAATTTGAATATTAATTCCATGGCCTTCCAGTCCGGTGCACGCATTTGCTTCCAGAAATCTAATAGTCGTCTGCTCAGCCACCATGTCAACATGCGAAGGGACACAATCGAAGTGGGGATTCCTAAGGGAGCGAGTTAATTTTCAGACAGGGCGGCAACTCTGGTTCCGCGGCAGACGTAGGAGACTGGTACCAGAAACAAAAGATGACTCACTGATACGGCTGGTTCCATCAATTCATTAACATGAGTGGGGACTTCTTTCAACCTAAAATTTAATGACCTATCCAATGTCGTTTTTTATAACAACAAATTAGCTATCACAAATGTGTATGCAGATATTTGTTGGCCAAAGTCAGAAATACGTCATAGAAACTTTTGGATCCAAGATGAAATGTTTCTAATTTAGACACTGACGACATCTGTTCGTTTATTAACACTAAAAATGTAATAATTCCTATCTACGTGTACTTATCTTTTAATAAACAATTAAGCATGTAATAAACGTCATAAAAATTTATTTTAAAGCAAAATATTTATTTATTAATATTAGTGTTGTAAATCCGCTGTTTCATTTTGTTAACGAAATCCAGCAATTATTTGCTCCCTGATATTACTTCACACCACTCCACACCATTGCTCTCTTTGGCTCTATTTGGATTTCGACGCAGTTAAGTTTTTATTTTTTATTTCTTTATATTCGTTTTATTTGTGTACTATTTGTTCGTTGAGTAAGGCTCTTTTCCGAAACGTTCGCTGTTTTGTTACGTCCTGTCAGGCTAACTCATACCCTGTTTATATGTTATTCATCATCATCATCAGTCCGGTGACCGTTGCGGTCGTTGAGGGGAGCGCATGGACACATCAACAGATAACGATCTCCACATATGCCTATTTTGAGCGGCGGCCAAAAATTCATGCAATTTCATCCCTGTCCATTCCTTTATGTTGTCCAGCCATCTTTTCCGTTGTTGACCTCTTCGCCGGCCCCTTTCTACAGTGCCTTGAAGGATAATTTTTGTCAGGGTATCATGTCGCAGTACATGACCGAACCATGCCATCTTACGTCTCTTAATTGTTGTTATGATGGTTTCTTGATGCCCCGCAATAGAGTTTATTCTGTCCCAGACATATGCATTGGTCTTATGTTATCCATCTACTAATCCACACCATCTAACCCCACACACCACTCGACACCATCTAACCCCACACACCACTCGACACCATCTAACCCCACACACCACTCCACACCATCTAACCCCACACACCACTTCACACCATCTAACCCCACACACCACTCCACACCATCTAACCCCACACACCACTCCACACCATCTAACCCCACACACTATTCCACACCATCTAACCCCACACACTATTCCACACCATCTAACCCCACACACTATTCCACACCATCTAACCCCATACACTATTCCACACCATCTAACCCCACACACCACTCGACACCATCTAACCCCCACACACCACTCGACACCATCTAACCCCACACACCACTCCACACCATCTAACCCCACACACCACTCCACACCATCTAACCCCACACACCACTCGACACCATCTAACCCCACACACCACTCCACACCATCTAACCCCACACACCACTCCACACCATCTAACCCCACACACCACTCCACACCATCTAACCCCACACACCACTCCACACCATCTAACCCCACACACCACTCTAATACATTCACACACGCATGCACAACCCACTCCTCATACCAACAAAGTTAAACAATCTTCCATTTCTTCATTAATTAATTTCATAAATACAAACACAAGGAAACTTCTCCGAGTCGGGTCATCGCTAGGTACTTAGATCAACTGCAAGTGGCACTGGATAGAACTGAATCGACTGTTTGGGACCCCTGATAGAACTGAATCGACAGTTTGGGACTTCTGATAGAACTGAATCGACTGTGTGGGACCCCTGATTTTCAATTTGTTTTAAAAAGCAGAGTGATGTCCCTTAGCGTTAGGCCACAGTCATACATAATTGAGGGTAAATATATATATATATATATTATATTATATATATATTATATATATATATATATATATATATATATATAATGTAACATTTATAAATAGAAACACTGTGTATTTAGACACATAATTATAGTGAACATTAATTGTTAGGATTATGCTGAGAAGCCTTTGTACTAGACCAGTGCTTCTCAAACTTTTTAGTATGCGGACCGGCAGGAATTTTCTCCATTGCACTAGGGACCGGTGCACTATTTTTCCTGCACTGACAATTTTTAATGTCCTTTTTTGATAACTTATGCGGACCGGCAGCGGATGGCCCACGGACCAGTTTTATGTTTAAAACTAAAAACTCAAGTAAATCTGTGCATTTTGTGTAATTTCAATACTAAAAGTACAATAATTATGTCTCTGACTTCTTTTTAATAGCATTTTATGCTGTTTTATATGCAATTAATATGTAGATCAAAAGATTGGAAAAACTTTTTTTTTAAACGAATATTTGTCTGAGAGCCAGATGCAGCCATCAATAGAGCCACATCTGGCTCGCGAGCCATGGTTTCCCGACCCCTGCTTTATTTCGTTCAAGATTTTGAAGGGGAAAAAAATAACCTACTTGTTTATATTATATTTCAAACGAAACGTTTTAATGTGAACTTAAAAGAGCCGCACGTGACTTATGAGCCGCACGTGACTTGTGAGCCGCGGTTTGGTCACAGTTGAATTATATTATACTTATTACGCTTTTTCGTTTTTTTTTGTTTTTTTAATGAACTCGTAACTGTAAAATCTACCCTCCTGGATTTACCATTTTTACTTAAGCCGTTATGACTTTTAGCGGATTTTTTGGTTAAAACTGTCTTTAAAAGTAATTGACAAATTACTATATCATAATTTTAATTTCTCAATAATTTACCAAAACATAAATTTATCGCAGTGCTATTTTGATGTGCACGCAGTGAACTGTCCATTGTTTCCTTTCTTTTCCTAGAAAGAAAAAAAATGTCAAGGACACAGCGTCAGCATCTATTTTTAGAACGCAACGCTTCGAGGAAGACGGCTATTAGATAAACTTTCAAATTCCAACAGAAAGACAGAATTGTTAGGTTACTTTCCTGTTTTTGAAAGACCCTAACTATATTTTGAAGTCAACTTGTTTCATTAGTGGGTTTTAAATTTTTTAATGTGTTCAAAAAACGCTCATCGAAAGTAACCGAAGCCGTAACCAGACAATATAGATGGGGACAGTTAATTCACGTGCAAGTCACGTGCCGAACCAAGCTGACTATGAACATCTGGGATCTACACGTTTCATACTTTGTTGATTTCCTGATTCTACATGCCTAAATTTGTTCAACAACTTTAATTTTTTTAATCAAATATTTAATGTGCTCCTCTTAATGTCGGAAGCAAAACGTCTTTAGATACATTTCCCGTGGCTGGTTGCCGCTTGTTTATTCTCAATAAACATTTAGCTTGTGAATTATTAGCAAATGATTCGTTGGTTATTGAGCCTACTACAAGATTTCTTTTGATCATACTTCATAATTCTTAATAATTTATTGATATTAATAAATGTTATAATTATTCGAAATGATGAAAAATACATTTTATTTTTTTAATAGAGTTTAAAGATTTTTCTTTAACAATAAAATTGCAAATTATGAAATATTCCTGCACACTAATTTTTCCATAATTATTGGTAGATGTATGAACACATGATAATGTGTAAGAAAAAACTTTTCGTCATCAAATATCCATTGTTCATTTTTCTCTATGTCTGAAACAAGGTATTCAAGTTACCACAAGACATAATTTATGTCTTATAAATTCGTAACATAATGTTTGTACTTACAGGTTTCACAGTAACCGTCCGCTAATCTGGATAATTCGAATTCTCAGAATCCATGGATTATGTGTTTGTAACTTTTGTTAGTGATCCAGTTTTTGTTTCCATTTTTATTCTTAATGTGACGTAATTTGAAGCAATAAATGGGTGGACTTCTGAAGATTTGAAATAAAATGTGGCCCTAAATCTTGCAGACATCTATCCTTGCATAAATGAATCCAGATTATGATGAGCACCTATCAGACGATCTTCTCTCTAGGAATTATTTTTTTTAAATGACACTCCCTTCACAGTCGCGCAGCAATATCACCATGGCACTTTTTTTAAGGATTAACAATTTTTAAACACTTCCGGTCCCCTACTTCTGCTCACGCGCGCCTGCGCAGTGAAGCCAGTTATTATGCAAATAATCGTAGTAGCCTGTAAGCTCGTGAGGCCCCACGTCTGCTCCCATCTGTCAGTATTTGCCTGCCACATCCTGGGCCTCCGACCTAACCCCACCCCCTCGCCTCCACGGACTGGTGAAATATTAGAAATTGATTTTCTTAGAATTTGAGACGTACAAATTAGGTGTGATCCCTACTCGCGTGCATTGTGCCCGGGGGTCGATGGTGTCCCCCTTAGGGTTCACCCCGGCACGGACGCTCGGGGGGTCACTTGGTCAGCTGGGGTCGCTGGTGTAGTGTCGCTGCCGGCTGGACATGTTTACTGGTAAATGTCGTGAGTGACGTGTGATAGGAAAACAAACTCAGGTCGCCGTGAATGGTTCTGTATCTATGATGGATTCCCCCTTACCGTACCCCCTCACCCTCAGTTTAGAAGGTGTCGCTGTGGGCGTGGCCGATAGGTTGTTATCAGCACTGTTTTTCATTAGGATAGAAGTGTGGGGAGGGGGGTGTCGAGGGCCATAACCCTTGTATGCAGGCGGCGGTAGTCGTCCCTCCCGCCCCTCCCCCGGAGACCAACGGTAAAATTAGACCACGTGATACGGTAAATGGTTCCCGGAGAAAAGCTGTGAGGACCCGCGGTCAAGGAAATGAGAGTTATTTGTCATGGGACACGCCCACCTCGTTGGGCCGTTGGTCAAACCTAGAATTATGGCCGAATGTTTGTTGACAGAAAGCTTGAAAACATTGTACGACACAGTCACGAGGTGGTCATCTGCTGGACACAGCCATGTCAGGGAGCGGTCACTACACTGTATATGATTCATTAAACATGTGAACAAAGGAGGAACTCCCGGTACTTCTAGCCTGGTCTTGAGCTCTCTACGCCACTAACGCTTTCGCTCACTTCCTATGACATTAGCAGTTTGGCTCACTTTCTATGACATTAGCAGTTTGGCTCACTTCCTATGACATTAGCAGTTTGGCTCACTTTCTATGACATTAGCAGTTTTGTTCACTTTCTATGACATTGACACTTTAGCTCACTTTCCCTTATGACAGTGTGTTTTCAAAACGCAAATCGGTTTTAGCTCATTTGTTTACCACCAATGTTCACTCTGAAGTTCGTTGGTCTGTGTGCAAAGTGAATAAACTCGTGTGCAAAGTTGCGCAGCATCCATTTTTTGTGCAACATTTTACCAAATTTGCTGCGGGGATAATTCTAAACTGCTGCGCGGCGTCGGTCAGATATCTGCGCGGCCGCGCAACCGCGTAGCTTAAAGGGAACATTGTTTACCACCTTCACACCCATTAATAAAGAAAGTTTGTCTCACTTCCCGTCGTTCAATTTTGGTTTGAAATTTTACGCACGTGCAGATCTTCGTTGACAATTAATGAAACCGGAATGAATGCAGGAGGAGTGGAGGAAAATAAATAATTGAAATAATTGAAAATAATTTACACAACTATTTGAAGTGAACCGCTAATATTCCAAATTAATTCACAATCAAAGCTCACTTGACCCAACCACCACCAGCCCCCCCCCCAAATTGAAGTGGTCAGTCACGCTGGTAGTGAACTTTCCTTGGTGATGGTATTACACACTTTTATCTTATACTTGCTCTGTCCGTCCCCCAGTCTATGTCTAAACAATATATCACCATTTCCCGTCTTCAGACTGAGCTGAAATTTTTACATGCATACGCGTAATTTTCTGATGATAATACGCAAAATTAATCATAATCAATTAAAATAATCAATGAATTATTATGATTCGTTCATTGGAACCAGCTAATTCATATCTCTATTAGTATTCATTGGAGTGTTTTATTGTGTCGTACATCCCAAGACTGGTGGGGCCGAGTGGCTTTGCACATGTGAATTCTGGCCCTCTGCCCGGAGAGCCAACGTCTGTAACAATAGTCTACCTGATGTAGGATTTAATACTTAGTCACTTTCTTCAATTTCAATAAATCTCATTTTAATTATTATAATATTAAAATTATCTATATACATATATATTTCACCAGAAATTGGGACAAGCACAAGACGCGAGCAATCAAGCATGACGAATGACCCTTGCTAGTGTCGACTAATCAAGTTTATCGTTGGCAAGTGAAGGTGGTGAAGGTGGCATGTCTTGAGACCAACAATGCGTCTTGATTTCACTCGCATTGTTCTCATTTGTTCGTTCCGCATTTCTGTACGTTCTGTCCCCCCTTTCTGTGCACTATTTATGAGCAAGTCTGCGGCGTATGCTACGCCGCGGGTCGTATCTAGAATAAATATATATATATATATATATATATATATATATATATATATATTACTCAAGTCATGAAAATAAAAAAGAAAGAAAATTATCGGAAAATTTGAACCATATTCAACAACTAGGGGTTTTAGGGCGCCTACGGCACCCACATTTTTTTTTGGTAAAAAGCCCAAGTAACTTGTCCTTATTTGATAAATACGAAATATTAAACTTCCTGGAATGTACATTAAGTATTTTATAATTATAAATTCTCAAATCCTCTTTTTACATCGCTCTCATTTCCAAAATTAAAATATAAGCTTAAAGTATGACGTCATATAATATTTTGTTTAGAATCTTTTAGAATTTTGCACACCTCCTGATGCGCGCCTTGTATATATACTTAAATTTAAGCTCAAAAAGACGTCATAGCGCTACGGATCCTTCCTTCCAACCTGTGACTTGGGCTATTATATTGTTTACTAGTGTATCACCCGTCAAAAATGACGGAAGTTTTCAAAATAAATACACATCAGATTAAAAAATAACGTAATACAGAACTTTCATTTATTTTACTTATTTTTATTTTATTCATTTATTTCCCTATTGAACAATTTTATGCGGCCGTTCCAAAAGAGTTCTGGTGCAGTAATTTGGTGCGCTGCTTTCTAAAATCTATCGCAGCGCCACCTAACAGCATTACATCCATACAGACAACGGGAATTATGTAAATTGATATTCAATACCACTTACACTCATGAATTATAATAAACTTAATTTTTAAAATATAATGAAATTATTGACAAAGTTTTGACCTCATTTTTCCTTGATACCTTGACATTGTCAGTGGTCCAAAAATAGATTTTCTGGCGCCAATAGACAGATGTTGTGGTGTCACTCTTAGCCAATAGACAGATGTTGTGGTGTCACTCTTAGCCAATGGACAGATGTTGTGGTGTCACTCTTAGCCAATAGACAGATGTTGTGGTGTCACTCTTAGCCAATGGACAGATGTTGTGGTGTCACTCTTAGCCAATAGACAGATGTTGTGGTGTCACTCTTAGCCAATAGACAGATGTTGTGGTTTCACTCTTAGCCAATAGACAGATGTTGTGGTGTCACTCTTAGCCAATAGACAGATGTTGTGGTGTCACTCTTAGCCAATAGACAGATTTTGTGGTGTCACTCTTAGCCAATAGACAGATGGTGTGGTGTCACTCTTAGCCAATAGACAGATGTCGTGGTGTCACTCTTAGCCAATAGACAGATGTTGTGGTGTCACTCTTAGCCAATAGACAGATGTTGTGGTGTCACTCTTAGCCAATGGACAGATGTTGTGGTGTCACTCTTAGCCAATAGACAGATGTTGTGGTGTCACTCTTAGCCAATAGACAGATGTTGTGGTTTCACTCTTAGCCAATAGACAGATGTTGTGGTGTCACTCTTAGCCAATAGACAGATGTTGTGGTGTCACTCTTAGTCAATAGACAGATTTTGTGGTGTCACTCTTAGCCAATAGACAGATGGTGTGGTGTCACTCTTAGCCAATAGACAGATGTTGTGGTGTCACTCTTAGCCAATAGACAGATGTTGTGGTGTCACTCTTAGCCAATAGACAGATGTTGTGGTGTCACTCTTAGCCAATGGACAGATGTTGTGGTGTCACTCTTCAGTGGCTCACGAAGAGCCTATCAGGGTTCAATGAACAATATTAATGTCACTATTTTTATAGCAACCTAAAAAATGTACATCTCAAAAAGTATCATCTTTATATTGTTTTGTATCAAATAAGAAAGATAACTATCTAAACTTCTACAAGAATCAAGTACAATTTACTGTGCTGACTTATAAGATGATCATTCTTTAATTCAAGCCCAGGAAAAGGAAAATTGCCAGAAAATCCCCATAAATCATGTTGACCAGTTGAGCTGACCATTTGAGTGTCCTCGAAAGTCAACTTCTCACTCCATTGGTCAGACACGTTTGTTTTCAATGTCCAAATCCCTCATTGACTTACTTTAAATGTCCAAACTGGCCACTTGACATTGGCCGGCCATCATGACATGACCACTGTATGGCCACCTCAGCGGCAGCAAGAGTTGTGTGCGGTATCTCGTGCCGCCCACTGAGGTCATCTAGAGACGGTGTCCAGAGCTACAATCGCTGTTATCTCTCCCCTCGACTCCCGGCCCCACACCAGGGCAAGTGTTCCGGCTCCCCATGACGACAGATTGTGGCGTCCTCTCGTTGCTAGGCAAGCACGTGTCCTCCACGCGAGACCAATCACTTTACGGCGCCGCGAGATCAAACCGAGCGCGGACCGTCTAATCTCGAAGCTCGTGAGATGTCTGCTGTGTGGCCCAGTTGCCAGGACGGCACTGCCGACTAAAAGCAGCCCTGAATGTTACAGAGCACTTCAATAAAATCATCCAGAATATTGTTATGTCATTTTATCTGTTGATTAATAACGGCTGTAAAATTTAAAAAATTTTATTGGGTGTAGTCCACCCCTCCCCTTCTTATTCAACAGTATTTAAGAACTGCGGAAAAAGGGGGGGGTATTTTTAAACTAATTTCCAGGAGGATTCAACAGTGTCCGTGTCCATGTTTTAGTGAAGACTTTGTTAGGTCCGTAAGAATCTTAAGGTCTGTAGAGGACCTTGGGTTAATTGGTTGTTAGGTCAGTAAGAATCTTAAGGTCTGTAGAGGACATTGGGTTAATTGGTTGTTAGGTCAGTAAGAATCTTAAGGTCTGTAGAGGACATTGGGTTAATTGGTTGTTAGGTCAGTAAGAATCTTAAGGTCTGTAGAGGACATTGAGTTAATTGGTTGTTAGGTCAGTAAGAATCTTAAGGTCTGTAGAGGACGTTGGGTTAATTGGTTGTTAGGTCAGTAAGAATCTTAAGGTCTGTAGAGGACCTTGAGTTAATTGGTTGTTAGGTCAGTAAGAATCTTAAGGTCTGTAGAGGACCTTGAGTTAATTGGTTGTTAGGTCAGTAAGAATCTTAAGGTCTGTAGAGGACCTTGGGTTAATTGGTTGTTAGGTCCGTAAGAATCTTAAGGTCTGTAGAGGACCTTGAGTTAATTGGTTGTTAGGTCAGTAAGAATCTTAAGGTCTGTAGAGGACCTTGAGTTAATTGGTTGTTAGGTCCGTAAGAATCTTAAGGTCTGCAGAGGACCTTGGGTTAATTGGTTGTTAGGTCAGTAAGAATCTTAAGGTCTGTAGAGGACCTTGAGTTAATTGGTTGTTAGGTCCGTAAGAATCTTAAGGTCTGTAGAGGACCTTGGGTTAATTGGTTGTTAGGTCAGTAAGAATCTTAAGGTCTGTAGAGCAGTGCTTCTCAAACTTTTTAGTATTGCGGACCGGCTGGAATTTTTTCCATTGCACCAGGGACCGGTGAACTTTTTCCCCTGTACTGACGTGGTAGCGAAATGTCCCTTCTTAGTAGCTTATGCGGACCGGCATCGGATGGCCCACGGACCGGCAACGGTCCGCGGACCACCACTTTGAGAAGCACTGCTGTAGAGGACATTGGGTTAATTGGTTGTTAGGTCAGTAAGAATCTTAAGGTCTGTAGAGGACCTTGAGTTAATTGGTTGTTAGGTCCGTAAGAATCTTAAGGTCTGTAGAGGACATTGAGTTAATTGGTTGTTAGGTCAGTAAGAATCTTAAGGTCTGTAGAGGACATTGGGTTAATTGGTTGTTAGGTCCGTAAGAATCTTAAGGTCTGTAGAGGACATTGAGTTAATTGGTTGTTAGGTCAGTATGAATCTTAAGGTCTGTAGAGGACATTGAGTTAATTGGTTGTTAGGTCAGTAAGAATCTTAAGGTCTGTAGAGGACATTGGGTTAATTGGTTGTTAGGTCAGTAAGAATCTTAAGGTCTGTAGAGGACATTGGGTTAATTGGTTGTTAGGTCAGTAAGAATCTTAAGGTCTGTAGAGGACATTGGGTTAATTGGTTGTTAGGTCAGTAAGAATCTTAAGGTCTGTAGAGGACATTGGGTTAATTGGTTGTTAGGTCAGTAAGAATCTTAAGGTCTGTAGAGGACATTGGGTTAATTGGTTGTTAGGTCAGTAAGAATCTTAAGGTCTGTAGAGGACATTGGGTTAATTGGTTGTTAGGTCAGTAAGACTCTTAAGGTCTGTAGAGGACATTGGGTTAATTGGTTGTTAGGTCAGTAAGAATCTTAAGGTCTGTAGAGGACATTGGGTTAATTGGTTGTTAGGTCAGTAAGAATCTTAAGGTCTGTAGAGGACATTGGGTTAATTGGTTGTTAGGTCAGTAAGACTCTTAAGGTCTGTAGAGGACATTGGGTTAATTGGTTGTTAGGTCAGTAAGACTCTTAAGGTCTGTAGAGGACATTGGGTTAATTGGTTGTTAGGTCAGTAAGAATCTTAAGGTCTGTAGAGGACATTGGGTTAATTGGTTGTTAGGTCAGTAAGAATCTTAAGGTCTGTAGAGGACATTGGGTTAATTGGTTGTTAGGTCCGTAAGAATCTTAAGGTCTGTAGTGGACATTGGGTTAATTGGTTGTTAGGTCAGTAAGACTCTTAAGGTCTGTAGAGGACATTGGGTTAATTGGTTGTTAGGTCAGTAAGACTCTTAAGGTCTGTAGAGGACATTGGGTTAATTGGTTGTTAGGTCAGTAAGAATCTTAAGGTCTGTAGAGGACATTGGGTTAATTGGTTGTTAGGTCAGTAAGAATCTTAAGGTCTGTAGAGGACCTTGGGTTAATTGGTTGTTAGGTCCGTAAGAATCTTAAGGTCTGTAGAGGACATTGGGTTAATTGGTTGTTAGGTCAGTAAGACTCTTAAGGTCTGTAGAGGACATTGAGTTAATTGGTTGTTAGGTCAGTAAGAATCTTAAGGTCTGTAGAGGACATTGGGTTAATTGGTTGTTAGGTCCGTAAGAATCTTAAGGTCTGTAGAGGACATTGGGTTAATTGGTTGTTAGGTCAGTAAGACTCTTAAGGTCTGTAGAGGACATTGGGTTAATTGGTTGTTAGGTCAGTAAGACTCTTAAGGTCTGTAGAGGACCTTGGGTTAATTGGTTGTTAGGTCAGTAAGACTCTTAAGGTCTGGAGAGGACATTGGGTTAATTGGTTGTTAGGTCAGTAAGAATCTTAAGGTCTGTAGAGGACATTGGGTTAATTGGTTGTTAGGTCAGTAAGAATCTTAAGGTCTGTAGAGGACATTGGGTTAATTGGTTGTTAGGTCCGTAAGAATCTTAAGGTCTGTAGAGGACATTGGTTTAATTGGTTGTTAGGTCAGTAAGAATCTTAAGGTCTGTAGAGGACATTGGGTTAATTGGTTGTTAGGTCAGTAAGAATCTTAAGGTCTGTAGAGGACATTGGGTTAATTGGTTGTTAGGTCAGTAAGAATCTTAAGGTCTGTAGAGGACCTTGGGTTAATTGGTTGTTAGGTCAGTAAGAATCTTAAGGTCTGTAGAGGACCTTGGGTTAATTGGTTGTTAGGTCAGTAAGAATCTTAAGGTCTGTAGAGGACATTGGGTTAATTGGTTGTTAGGTCAGTAAGAATCTTAAGGTCTGTAGAGGACCTTGAGTTAATTGGTTGTTAGGTCAGTAAGACTCTTAAGGTCTGTAGAGGACCTTGGGTTAATTGGTTGTTAGGTCAGTAAGAATCTTAAAGTCTGTAGAGGACATTGGGTTAATTGGTTGTTAGGTCAGTAAGACTCTTAAGGTCTGTAGAGGACATTGGGTTAATTGGTTGTTAGGTCAGTAAGAATCTTAAGGTCTGTAGAGGACATTGGGTTAATTGGTTGTTAGGTCAGTAAGAATCTTAAGGTCTGTAGAGGACCTTGGGTTAATTGGTTGTTAGGTCCGTAAGAATCTTAAGGTCTGTAGAGGACATTGGGTTAATTGGTTGTTAGGTCAGTAAGACTCTTAAGGTCTGTAGAGGACATTGAGTTAATTGGTTGTTAGGTCAGTAAGAATCTTAAGGTCTGTAGAGGACATTGGGTTAATTGGTTGTTAGGTCCGTAAGAATCTTAAGGTCTGTAGAGGACATTGGGTTAATTGGTTGTTAGGTCAGTAAGACTCTTAAGGTCTGTAGAGGACATTGGGTTAATTGGTTGTTAGGTCAGTAAGACTCTTAAGGTCTGTAGAGGACCTTGGGTTAATTGGTTGTTAGGTCAGTAAGACTCTTAAGGTCTGTAGAGGACATTGAGTTAATTGGTTGTTAGGTCAGTAAGAATCTTAAGGTCTGTAGAGGACATTGGGTTAATTGGTTGTTAGGTCCGTAAGAATCTTAAGGTCTGTAGAGGACATTGGGTTAATTGGTTGTTAGGTCAGTAAGACTCTTAAGGTCTGTAGAGGACATTGGGTTAATTGGTTGTTAGGTCAGTAAGACTCTTAAGGTCTGTAGAGGACCTTGTGTTAATTGGTTGTTAGGTCAGTAAGACTCTTAAGGTCTGTAGAGGACATTGGGTTAATTGGTTGTTAGGTCAGTAAGAATCTTAAGGTCTGTAGAGGACATTGGGTTAATTGGTTGTTAGGTCCGTAAGAATCTTAAGGTCTGTAGAGGACATTGGATTAATTGGTTGTTAGGTCAGTAAGAATCTTAAGGTCTGTAGAGGACATTGGGTTAATTGGTTGTTAGGTCAGTAAGAATCTTAAGGTCTGTAGAGGACATTGGGTCAATTGGTTGTTAGGTCAGTAAGAATCTTAAGGTCTGTAGAGGACCTTGGGTTAATTGGTTGTTAGGTCAGTAAGAATCTTAAGGTCTGTAGAGGACCTTGGGTTAATTGGTTGTTAGGTCAGTAAGAATCTTAAGGTCTGTAGAGGACATTGGGTTAATTGGTTGTTAGGTCAGTAAGAATCTTAAGGTCTGTAGAGGACCTTGAGTTAATTGGTTGTTAGGTCAGTAAGACTCTTAAGGTCTGTAGAGGACCTTGGGTTAATTGGTTGTTAGGTCAGTAAGAATCTTAAGGTCTGTAGAGGACATTGGGTTAATTGGTTGGTGAGTGTTTGTGTTTCATTGTCTTATTGACCCATCTTAAAAATGTTCAATTACAACAAATGATTTAGTTTACTATCTAGTCATTTAGTTTAGTCCTTTAGTTTGGTCCTTTAATTTAGTCCGTTAGTTTAGTCCTTTAGTTTACTCCTTAAGTTTAGTCCTCTAGTTTAGTCCTTTAGTTTGGTCCTTTAGTTTAGTCCTTTAGTTTAGTCCTTTTGTTTAGTCCTTGAGTCCTCTAGTTCACTCCTTTATTTTAACCCTTTTGTTTTGTCTCTTTTCAAAGCAGCCATGTCATAACTTTTGTTTCTCAAAACTTGGCTCTTTAATTTCATAACAAAATAAAAGTTGTCTTACCAAATAATTCAATCTGATTGCTACTATTCTATTATTGCTTCACAATCTCATGAAAAATGTGTCATACTGAGTTTTTAGGACCTCTTACCTCATACTTCAGGACCTCTTACCTCATACTTCAGGACATTTTACCATTGACCATTTCTCCCCTACCCCTCTCCCCCCCTTGTTCTCAATCTAAATGCTGGACAAACAGGGCGCAATATTCATTTCACCTCAACTTCTCCAGGCAATATTTGTTCCCAGCCAAGTACCATCGGCCAATAAAGATAAGCCAGTAAAATATATTGCCTTGGTGTTAGCCGAGCAACAAACTAACCTCGGCTCAAAACGTGCTCAGGTTATCTGCCCTTTCGCCAGGTCGTGTGCCAGCCAAGGGAAGTAACCTGGGAACTCTGGCCAGAGTTTGATCTCAGACGTCTGCACGTTGGATCAGGAATATTGGTGATATTCCTCGTTGCTGGCGAATGTCAGATTGTTTCAGCTCAATGTTCGATCACTTTTTTTTAAAAGCGTAGGTTATTTGTTCGATCTTTGGTGCATGACCGATTGTTTAGGGTAACAGTTCAATAACTATTTTCAAACTTTTTGAGATATGTATCATATTGTTTCGGTTCAAAGTCTGATCACAGTTTTAAAAAAGTCTTCCTGTTTGGAGCGCTGAAGGCAAATGTGTAGAGTGACTTCAGAATGGAGGTGGTGGGGCGGGGGGAAGTGTAGGGTGTGGGGTGGCATGTGTGAGCGGTGTTGCATCACTTTGAGAGTGTTCACGCACGCCCCGGGTCACGGATATCAGTTGTTTGCGGTATTAATGATACAAGGCTTATCTTGTGATGACGTCAAGAAAGAAATGGGATTTCTCTCCTGCGGCCAGACTTTATTGCCAATTGTTAGAGTGGTTGGAGGGGGTGGTACGAGGGGGGACTATAATGATCAAGTGAGAGAAGAAAAGAGATGTGTGTGTGAAGAGTTAGCCATGTATTTTTGTTAATTGTTATATCAGCCTTCAAAATCTGTAGTCAAGAAAGTACAACGCAAAATAATAGGTTTTATCTTTTTCTCAGATGTGTTTTGGTACAGGGAGTGAGAAAGATGGAGGGGAGGGGTTTATAGAGATTAAGGTTGGTTAACTCTCTCTTCCCTCCCCATTATATCTTAATAAATCTCTTGAAAAGTATTTTTCTTGTATCTCTCAATCTCTCCCTACTCACTGACCATTTCTTGTATCTCTCAATCTCTCCCTACTCACTGACCATTTTTTGTATCTCTCAATCTCTCCCTACTCACTGACTATTTCTTGTATCTCTCAATCTCTCCCTACTCACTGACCATTTTTTGTATCTCTCAATCTCTCCCTACTCACTGACCATTTTGTGTATCTCTCAATCTCTCCCTACTCACTGACCATTTCTTGTATCTCTCAATCTCTCCCTACTCACTGACCATTTTTTGTATCTCTCAATCTCTCCCTACTCACTGACCATTTCTTGTATCTCTCAATCTCTCCCTACTCACTGACCATTTCTTGTATCTCTCAATCTCTCCCTACTCACTGACCATTTCTTGTATCTCTCAATCTCTCCCTACTCACTGACCATTTTTTGTATCTCTCAATCTCTCCCTACTCACTGACCATTTTTTGTATCTCTCAATCTCTCCCTACTCACTGACCATTTTTTGTATCTCTCAATCTCTCCCTACTCACTGACCATTTTTTGTATCTCTCAATCTCTCCCTACTCACTGACCATTTTTTGTATCTCTCAATCTCTCCCTACTCACTGACCATTTTTTGTATCTCTCAATCTCTCCCTACTCACTGACCATTTTGTGTATCTCTCAATCTCTCCCTACTCACTGACCATTTTTTGTATCTCTCAATCTCTCCCTACTCACTGACCATTTTGTGTATCTCTCAATCTCTCCCTACTCACTGACCATTTTTTGTATCTCTCAATCTCTCCCTACTCACTGACCATTTTTTGTATCTCTCAATCTCTCCCTACTCACTGACCATTTTGTGTATCTCTCAATCTCTCCCTACTCACTGACCATTTTTTGTATCTCTCAATCTCTCCCTACTCACTGACTATTTCTTGTATCTCTCAATCTCTCCCTACTCACTGACCATTTCTTGTATCTCTCAATCTCTCCCTACTCACTGACTATTTCTTGTATCTCTCAATCTCTCCCTACTCACTGACCATTTTTTGTATCTCTCAATCTCTCCCTACTCACTGACCATTTTTTGTATCTCTCAATCTCTCCCTACTCACTGACCATTTTGTGTATCTCTCAATCTCTCCCTACTCACTGACCATTTTTTGTATCTCTCAATCTCTCCCTACTCACTGACCATTTCTTGTATCTCTCAATCTCTCCCTACTCACTGACTATTTCTTGTATCTCTCAATCTCTCCCTACTCACTGACCATTTCTTGTATCTCTCAATCTCTCCCTACTCACTGACTATTTCTTGTATCTCTCAATCTCTCCCTACTCACTGACTATTTCTTGTATCTCTCAATCTCTCCCTACTCACTGACTATTTCTTGTATCTCTCAATCTCTCCCTACTCACTGACTATTTCTTGTATCTCTCAATCTCTCCCTACTCACTGACTATTTCTTGTATCTCTCAATCTCTCCCTACTCACTGACTATTTCTATTTCTCTCACTCCCTCTCTCAATCTCTCCCTACTCACTGACTATTTCTTGTATCTCTCAATCTCTCCCTACTCACTGACCATTTCTTGTATCTCTCAATCTCTCCCTACTCACTGACCATTTCTTGTATCTCTCAATCTCTCCCTACTCACTGACCATTTCTTGTATCTCTCAATCTCTCCCTACTCGCTGACTATTTCTTGTATCTCTCAATCTCTCCCTACTCACTGACCATTTCTTGTATCTCTCAATCTCTCCCTACTCACTGACTATTTCTATTTCTCTCACTCCCTCTCTCAATCTCTCCCTACTCACTGACTATTACTTGTATCTCTCAATCTCTCCCTACTCACTGACCATTTCTTGTATCTCTCAATCTCTCCCTACTCACTGACTATTTCTTGTATCTCTCAATCTCTCCCTACTCACTGACTATTTCTTGTATCTCTCAATCTCTCCCTACTCACTGACCATTTCTTGTATCTCTCAATCTCTCCCTACTCACTGACAATTTCTTGTATCTCTCAATCTCTCCCTACTCACTGACCATTTCTTGTATCTCTCAATCTCTCCCTACTCACTGACCATTTCTTGTATCTCTCAATCTCTCCCTACTCACTGACTATTTCTTGTATCTCTCAATCTCTCCCTACTCACTGACCATTTCTTGTATCTCTCAATCTCTCCCTACTCACTGACCATTTCTTGTATCTCTCAATCTCTCCCTACTCACTGACCATTTCTTGTATCTCTCAATCTCTCCCTACTCACTGACTATTTCTTGTATCTCTCAATCTCTCCCTACTCACTGACTATTTCTTGTATCTCTCAATCTCTCCCTACTCACTGACCATTTCTTGTATCTCTCAATCTCTCCCTACTCACTAGATATTTCTATTTCTCTCACTCCCTCGCTCAAAATCGTTCAAAGTGTCTCACCTTTCACGCCTGTACCTTCAGTATAACTTTGTTTTTACATGTATTGTCTTTTCCTCTCTTTGACTTTCTTTCCTTCTCAATCACTTCAGTTTTTTTCTTCCCAATTTTATATTGGTTAATCTCTTTCTCTCTCTATTACCATTTCTCTCTCTCTCTCTCTCTCTTTCTCTATTCTTATTACTTTCTTTCATTATTCACATTCTCTCTCTCTCTCTCTCTCTCTCTCTCTCTCTCTCTCTCTCTCTTTCTCTAATTATCTCTCTCTCTCTTTATTCCTCTTTCTTTCTCTATCTCTTTCTCGATCTCTTTCTATCTATTCCTCTTTCTTTCTCTCTCTATTCCCCTTTCTTTCTCTCTCTATTCCTATTTCTTCCGCCGCCTCTCTATTCCCAACTCTCACATCTTTTAAATCTCTGTAATTACACCTTAAAACGACCTTTTCAGCGTCTAAATGAGCAGGTGCCAATGGCGCTACCGCACCTGTACAGAACTAGTCGGGGCTTCTTTACAAGTGTTCAAAATTTAACTTCTGACACAAGGATGTGTGCAATTGTACCAGAGACAGTACGTCATAGTTTGGTACAACTTGTACCAGAGACAGTACGTCACTGTTTAGTACCACTTGTACCAGAGACAGTACGTCACTGTTTAGTACCACTTGTACCAGAGACAGTACGTCACTGTTTAGTATCACTTGTACCAGAGACAGTATGTCACTGTTTAGTATCACTTGTACCAGAGATAGTACGTCACTGTTTAGAACCACTTGTACCAGAGACAGTACGTCACTGTTTAGTACCACTTGTACCAGAGATAGTACGTCACTGTTTAGTATCACTTGTACCAGAGATAGTACGTCACTGTTTAGTATCACTTGTACCAGAGATAGTACGTCACTGTTTAGTACCACTTGTACCAGAGATAGTACGTCACTGTTTAGTATCACTTGTACCAGAGATAGTACGTCACTGTTTAGTACCACTTGTACCAGAGATAGTACGTCACTGTTTAGTATCACTTGTACCAGAGATAGTACGTCACTGTTTAGTACCACTTGTACCAGAGATAGTACGTCACTGTTTAGTATCACTTGTACCAGAGATAGTACGTCACTGTTTAGTACCACTTGTACCAGAGACAATACGTCACTGTTTAGTACCACTTGTACCAGAGATAGTACGTCACTGTTTAGTACCACTTGTACCAGAGACAATACGTCACTGTTTAGTACCACTTGTACCAGAGATAGTACGTCACTGTTTAGTACCACTTGTACCAGAGATAGTACGTCACTGTTTAGTATCACTTGTACCAGAGATAGTACGTCACTGTTTAGTACCACTTGTACCAGAGATAGTACGTCACTGTTTAGTACCACTTGTACCAGAGATAGTACGTCACTGTTTAGTATCACTTGTACCAGAGATAGTACGTCACTGTTTAGTACCACTTGTACCAGAGATAGTACGTCACTGTTTAGTACCACTTGTACCAGAGATAGTACGTCACTGTTTAGTATCACTTGTACCAGAGACAATACGTCACTGTTTAGTACCACTTGTACCAGAGATAGTACGTCACTGTTTAGTACCACTTGTACCAGAGACAATACGTCACTGTTTAGTACCACTTGTACCAGAGATAGTACGTCACTGTTTAGTACCACTTGTACCAGAGATAGTACGTCACTGTTTAGTATCACTTGTACCAGAGATAGTACGTCACTGTTTAGTATCACTTGTACCAGAGATAGTACGTCACTGTTTAGTATCACTTGTACCAGAGATAGTACGTCACTGTTTAGTACCACTTGTACCAGAGATAGTACGTCACTGTTTAGTATCACTTGTACCAGAGATAGTACGTCACTGTTTAGTACCACTTGTACCAGAGATAGTACGTCACTGTTTAGTACCACTTGTACCAGAGATAGTACGTCACTGTTTAGTATCACTTGTACCAGAGATAGTACGTCACTGTTTAGTACCACTTGTACCAGAGATAGTACGTCACTGTTTAGTATCACTTGTACCAGAGATAGTACGCCACTGTTTAGTATCACTTGTACCAGAGATAGTACGTCACTGTTTAGTATCACTTGTACCAGAGATAGTACGTCACTGTTTAGTACCACTTGTACCAGAGATAGTACGTCACTGTTTAGTATCACTTGTACCAGAGATAGTACGTCACTGTTTAGTATCACTTGTACCAGAGATAGTACGTCACTGTTTAGTATCACTTGTACCAGAGATAGTACGTCACTGTTTAGTACCACTTGTACCAGAGATAGTACGTCACTGTTTAGTATCACTTGTACCAGAGATAGTACGCCACTGTTTAGTATCACTTGTACCAGAGATAGTACGTCACTGTTTAGTATCACTTGTACCAGACATAGTACGTCACTGTTTAGTATCACTTGTACCAGAGATAGTACGTCACTGTTTAGTATCACTTGTACCAGAGATAGTACGTCACTGTTTAGTACCACTTGTACCAGAGACAATACGTCACTCTTTAGTAACACTTGTACCAGAGATAGTACGTCACTGTTTAGTACCACTTGTACCAGAGATAGTACGTCACTGTTTAGTACCACTTGTACCAGAGATAGTACGTCACTGTTTAGTACCACTTGTACCAGAGATAGTACGTCACTGTTTAGTATCACTTGTACCAGAGATAATACGTCACTGTTTAGTATCACTTGTACCAGAGATAGTACGTCACTGTTTAGTATCACTTGTACCAGAGATAGTACGTCACTGTTTAGTACCACTTGTACCAGAGATAGTACGTCACTGTTTAGTACCACTTGTACCAGAGATAGTACGTCACTGTTTAGTACCACTTGTACCAGAGATAGTACGTCACTGTTTAGTACCACTTGTACCAGAGATAGTACGTCACTGTTTAGTACCACTTGTACCAGAGATAGTACGTCACTGTTTAGTACCACTTGTACCAGAGATCGTACGTCACTGTTTAGTACCACTTGTACCAGAGATAGTACGTCACTGTTTAGTACCACTTGTACCAGATATAGTACGTCACTGTTTAGTACCACTTGTACCAGAGATAGTACGTCACTGTTTAGTACCACTTGTACCAGAGATAGTACGTCACTGTTTAGTACCACTTGTACCAGAGATAGTACGTCACTGTTTAGTATCACTTGTACCAGATATAGTACGTCATTGTTTAGTACAACTTGTACCAGAGATAGTACGTCACTGTTTAGTACAACTTGTACCAGAGATAGTACGTCACTGTTTAGTACCACTTGTACCAGAGATAGTACGTCACTGTTTAGTACCACTTGTACCAGAGATAGTACGTCACTGTTTAGTACCACTTGTACCAGAGATCGTACGTCATTGTTTAGTACCACTTGTACCAGAGATAGTACGTCACTGTTTAGTACCACTTGTACCAGATATAGTACGTCACTGTTTAGTACCACTTGTACCAGAGATAGTACGTCACTGTTTAGTACCACTTGTACCAGAGATAGTACGTCACTGTTTAGTACCACTTGTACCAGAGATAGTACGTCACTGTTTAGTACCACTTGTACCAGAGATCGTACGTCATTGTTTAGTACCACTTGTACCAGAGATAGTACGTCACTGTTTAGTACCACTTGTACCAGATATAGTACGTCACTGTTTAGTACCACTTGTACCAGAGATAGTACGTCACTGTTTAGTACCACTTGTACCAGAGATAGTACGTCACTGTTTAGTACCACTTGTACCAGAGATAGTACGTCACTGTTTAGTACCACTTGTACCAGATATAGTACGTCACTGTTTAGTACCACTTGTACCAGAGATAGTACGTCACTGTTTAGTACCACTTGTACCAGAGATAGTACGTCACTGTTTAGTACCACTTGTACCAGAGATAGTACGTCACTGTTTAGTATCACTTGTACCAGAGATAGTACGTCACTGTTTAGTATCACTTGTACCAGAGATAGTACGTCACTGTTTAGTACCACTTGTACCAGACATAGTACGTCACTGTTTAGTATCACTTGTACCAGAGATAGTACGTCACTGTTTAGTACCACTTGTACCAGACATAGTACGTCACTGTTTAGTATCACTTGTACCAGAGATAGTACGTCACTGTTTAGTACAACTTGTACCAGAGACAATACGTCACTGTTTAGTACAACTTGTACCAGAGATAGTACGTCACTGTTTAGTACAACTTGTACCAGAGACAATACGTCACTGTTTAGTACCACTTGTACCAGAGATAGTACGTCACTGTTTAGTACCACTTGTACCAGAGACAATACGTCACTGTTTAGTACCACTTGTACCAGAGATAGTACGTCACTGTTTAGTACCACTTGTACCAGAGACAATACGTCACTGTTTAGTACCACTTGTACCAGATATAGTACGTCACTGTTTAGTACCACTTGTACCAGAGATAGTACGTCACTGTTTAGTATCACTTGTACCAGAGATAGTACGTCACTGTTTAGTACCACTTGTACCAGAGACAATACGTCACTGTTTAGTACCACTTGTACCAGAGATAGTACGTCACTGTTTAGTACAACTTGTACCAGAGACAATACGTCACTGTTTAGTACAACTTGTACCAGAGATAGTACGTCACTGTTTAGTACAACTTGTACCAGAGACAATACGTCACTGTTTAGTACCACTTGTACCAGAGATAGTATGTCACTGTTTAGTACGTACCACTGTTTAGTACTTGTACCAGAGACAATACGTCACTGTTTAGTACACTTGTACCAGAGATAGTACGTCACTGTTTAGTACAACTTGTACCAAGACAATACGTCACTGTTTAGTATCACTTGTACCAGAGATAGTACGTCACTGTTTAGTACAACTTGTACCAGAGACTAGTACGTCACTGTTTAGTATCACTTGTACCAGAGATAGTACGTCACTGTTTAGTACACTTGTACAGAGAAATACGTCACTGTTTAGTATCACTTGTACCAGAGATAGTACGTCACTGTTTAGTACACTTGTACCAGAGATAGTACGTCACTGTTTAGTACCACTTGTACCAGAGATAGTACGTCACTGTTTAGTATCACTTGTACCAGAGATAGTACGTCACTGTTTAGTATCACTTGTACCAGAGATAGTACGTCACTGTTTAGTATCACTTGTACCAGAGATAGTACGTCACTGTTTAGTATCACTTGTACCAGAGATAGTACGTCACTGTTTAGTACACTTGTACCAGAGATAGTACGTCACTGTTTAGTACCACTTGTACCAGAGATAGTACGTCACTGTTTAGTATCACTTGTACCAGAGATAGTACGTCACTGTTTAGTATCACTTGTACCAGAGATAGTACGTCACTGTTTAGTACCACTTGTACCAGAGATAGTACGTCACTGTTTAGTACCACTTGTACCAGAGATAGTACGTCACTGTTTAGTATCACTTGTACCAGAGATAGTACTTCACTGTTTAGTACCACTTGTACCAGAGATAGTACGTCACTGTTTAGTACCACTTGTACCAGAGATAGAACGACGTAGTGTATTGACAAGTTTTTAATCATAGAATTGTATTCTGTACATTTATCAATAGTTTAATAACTCATATAATATAGTATTGTAATTTTTGAGGGTTTTTTCTCCCTCCAAACAAAGAAAGTGCCTACTAGGGAAAATACCTGTGGGGCCTAGTGGAGTGAAGACCTATGGAGCTTAGTAGAGCTAACACGTAATAAGGCAAAGTAGGGTGTAGAGGACAATATTAGGGTTTAAAAGAGATTTGCGCATTAGTAATTATTGTATGGTGCTTGTTGCTTGTATAAATGCACTTTTATCATGACGCGGTGTTAAGGAATGTGGCGTAGTGACTGTTAGGTAGTCAAGCTAGTTTCTGTTGCACCATAGATGTTGTAGAAGGAGGACGTACCGTGTAGAGATAAATTAAACGTATGTAATTCCAGATTGATGTTGCTGACTTATAGCTATATCTTATGTGGTCGTACCAATATTAAAAACTAGACCATAACATAAGGCAAACGCTCATATGGCCTAATTGGGTTAAAGTTGTTTTTAACGTCATGTCAGACTCATACATACCCTGTCTGCGTATCTCCTCATTGTGTTATCTACTTGACGTTTTTCTGTGGCAAGCCTGTGTACTGGTCTCATCACCATCCACTAATCGTGCCGCAGCCTCATCCACTACGGCGTTTGACAGACGCCAGAAGTTTATAATTTGCTGACAGCTCCGTGTTAAACTCCCGTTTGAGACCTACAATTACTGACAGCATCCCTACAAAGGGGCAAACACTCTCCGGGAGGGTCAACAAGGAAGGTAACCCAAGCTGCAGGGGCCACCACTTGTGTCGGCCCATCGGAGAATAAAAGTGTTGTCAGTGGGTGTGAACCCGCGCCGCACGCACCTCCTCGCTTTGCTTTCACTTGGGCGGCACGCTCGTCTTCTAGTATTCCCTCCCTGTATGACACCTCAGTAATTTTCTACACCAGCTAATAACTTCTTATCGGCTCTATCATCTGGTTTTTCAATACCCCCAAAACTCGTCGCATGGCCCGCGTGCTTGCTGGTCTGTAAGGAAATACGGAAGTTAATTTTCTAACTTTTGGCCGGAGATCGGATGTCCACTTACTGGTTCACTATGTGGCGGAGTGTGTGTGTGTGTGGGGGGGTCTCTCTTGACATACATGAAACTGTTATGATATAAATTCCCATCCATATATTTAAAAATATTAAATTTGTGATAAATATAGAAAACGATTTTTTAAAAAATCTTCTCCAATATTCAAATAAATGTTTCATATTTAGACTGGTGAATAATGAACTAAAAAGTGAATAAAATAATTTATTTGCAAATTTTCGCATTTTCAAAAAATGTAATTCTTTGGAATAAAAGTTTCAGATAAAGCGCGCCTTGGAAACCATTTCCGGCGATTCTCAACACAACAACACCAGATAAGTGGTTGCTATAGGACGATCATTCCTGGTTATGTATTGGCAGGTTTAAAAAGATTCCCCGAGACAACCGGGGTTGGCATTTTCCATTCTAAGCACGGATCGTCCCCCACACGGTGGCGCTTCATAACCCGTCATAAGAGATTTAATCTTTGCCCGTCTGCTATTTCATTAAGTAGGGGAGAGAAGTCAGGCTGTCATCTCCAACGCTAAAAGGTATGGTTTCAAGTAGCAAGGGATTATTCGGGAAAGCTAACAACTATTTAACATGTCATTTCTCTTAAGTTGGTCATGGGAGCTCCACCTCCTCCCCCACCCTTGCTTTTCTTTGTTGGTTTTTTTTTACCTCTCTTGTTATCTCGCCGGATATTTCCTTCTCTATATCTTTTTATCCCCGTGTGTATTTTTAAAAAAAAATTAAACTAAAAATCGTTTCTTTATTTTATTAATTTTTTAAAAAAAAATATTATTAGTATCTAGTACATATGTGTCCTATTCACTGATTGACGGGTTCAATCCAACACAGACTAAGACTACTAAGAGACAATTCACTTAAAGCTATTTATTGTGTAATATAATTCCACTTATAAATTATAATGTCCTTTATTTAAACATCGTTGCATATTCTTACAGAAACTTAAGGTGGTTGAAAGGAGAATCAACTAAAACCTCAGATAATCCATTAACAAGGACACAGGATATAGACAAAAGAAGGAATTATCTAAAGGCACAGTTAAAACCACAACGGGAAAAAGATTCTGCAGTTAGGTAAAATTGTGAATTTGGTTAATTCCATATGGAGCCAACGTACCAAATCGTTTTATAAGTCTATTTTCATGTGGATCCTATCATGGGTATTTTTTGCATATAAAATACCAGTAACTGCAACATCTGAAATACCGTCATGGTCAACACTGTTAAAATGTTTACATACAGGACATTGAGCTTGTTTATTTATATTATACAGGTGTTCTCTAAAACGATCTCCAAGACGACGACCAGTCTCACCCACGTAAATTTTATTACACCTCTTGCAAAGAATTGCATAAATCACGTTGCGACTTGTGCAAGTTAATCCATCTTTTATTATGAAGTTTTCAAGAGGGAAAGAAATTTGGTTAATTTCAATCACATATGGACAAGTATTGCAACGGTTACGGTTGCAACCTTTTGTTCCAATATGTGCTTTCATTGTGGGAAGGTGACTTCTTACAAGTATATCTTTCAGGCTTCTATCTCTCCTGAAAGCAAAAAGAGGAGGTTTTTTGAAGACCTGCTGAGTTAGAGGGTCAGCCATGAGGATTGGTCGGTTTTTGAGAATCACCTGGCGGGCTATAAAATTATGGGGATGAAAAGTTAAAATAAATTTGGATCGATCACATCGATCACATTGATCACATTGATCACATTGATCGGAAACAAATGATGTAAATGTGTCCTGTCTAGACATGCCTTTAATTCGATTGACAGCGGATATTAAAACTGTTTCCGGGTATGACCTATTTCGAAAAAAATCAAGCATTTCATTACTTCTCTCCAAAAAGTCTGCCTCATCACTGCAGAGCCTTTTAAGTCTCAATAGTTGCGAAAATGGAATAGCGTTCTTACAAGATTGAGGATGGGACGATCTGTACATAAGGAAACTATGGCTGTCTGTAGACTTGTAAAATATTGATGTTGATATTTTGTTTTCTTTTAATTTAATTTGTATGTACAAAAAAATTGAAAAATAGTGAAAATCTTGCCCAAAAAAAAATTAATATTCTTGAACATTTTAGATCAGCCCCGAATTCAGTGATCAGTAAGGTCAATATTAAATCCATAGACTGACAAAATAATTATGTTTAAACTTTAAAAGTTGGCCCATTAAAATCGGTTAAAAACAATTCTAGCCCCTAAAAAATCAATTTTCGGATTTTCAAGAATTGTGTAGAAAAAAAATTAAAACGATTACTTTTAAATCACTTTTTATATAAAACACCGGTAAATACCACAAATTGCATAACTGTCAACTTGGAGGTATATATATATTTGTCATGTGTTACCAATTAGTGTTATTTAGTTCCATATTTATGTTTGCACGTTTACATCTTATATAGATTTAGGAGTTACATTCCCTGTATTATTTTAAGTTATAGTTTATCAACCACATTTGGTCTATATTCATCCATTCACCCGGTAGCCAGTGGCGTCACTAGGGGGGGGCGACGGGGGGCGGGCCGCCCCGGGTGACACCCATCAGGGGGGTGACATCCGAGCCTAAAATTTTACTGTGTACGATTTTATGTAAGAAAAAAAATGAAGACACATTTTTTCATCTAGAAAGAAATTAAGAAATACAAAGAAATACGTTAAACGCGAAAACTTTTTATTAAAAAAATATCAGTTAACTTACAATAATAAAACAGTCCCAACACACAAACAACATTAAAACAAATTAGGAAAAAAAGAAAAGAAACGTCGCAGCTGAGAGATCTTTAAAAAAGATCACCCCCATTACTTTCTTTAAAAAAGGCTGGACATGAAAGAGGCAGTGTCTTATGTTTTAAAAGATATAAAGCTATTTGGGCTTTGACACACCGACACCATGGACGAATCCCACCTCACGACTCCCCCCCACCACAGTGGGGTGTGGGGTGGGGGATAAGATTTTTATCAAAAAAATAATCAAAAGATGGGTTTTCTTTGTTGATGTTTTTTATAGACGAAAATTATGAATTCAATGTCTTTGAGTTAATATTTTGTTATATATATATTTATTAAAGGCGTGATATGCATGTTTATATACAGGTAGTCCCCCTGTTACGACGGTCCCATCCCGACTTACGCTGTTTCGTAGTTACGAACGCTCCCCCATAAAGAATAATATTACGCGTTATTCCGTATTTTTTATTTTTTTTAAAAACTTTTTTTTTCATTGGGTAACGAATTGTTTTCTCTAGTTGAAATAAAAATTATTGAAAAATATGTATTATTATTATTTGAACCTACAACTTTCGTTTGCGAATTTTTCTCATGGTGAAGTTATCAATCAAGTCAGTAAAGCTAAGAAAGCTTACAAGTAAGTTCCTTTTCAATGCTCATTAGAGAGAGCATATTCAGTCTTTGTTGTCCCATGCAAATTCTAACTCATTTTATATTCTTTTCAACTTTGAAAAGGATTGCTCTCAGTTGCAGTTTGATGTCATCATTGAGAGATAGATGAGAAGTGCGATGTGTACATTTGTAAAGAGCTGTGTGAAATTTAGCTCATTCAAAAGCAGCAAAATGTTTAGCTCTGTGCACGTGTTTTGAGTTTGGCATTGGGGTACTTCCTTTTCCTTACCCTGAGCCTGGACAATAACTTTTTTAAAGAGTTTTGAAAATTGGACTAATTCTGAAGGTAAGCAGTCTTCGAAATCACTTGAATATTCTTCCATTATCTTGGCTGCTGCCCATCGGATGGCGAAATTGCTGAGCTCAGATAGGTTTGTAAGAAAGCCAAATTTCTCATGGATGTCTTTATATGGGCCTAACCGATGTTGTAGGGCTCAAGAAAGTTTGTCAATGATTACCAGAAATACCTCAACCTTGAAACTTTTGTCTCGGGGAGAATACTGTTTTGGTGATGTCCCTTTATCAAACTGACGCCCTTTTTTATCTCTTTTTTTGTTGATAGCATTGAAGATTGTTCATACTCTTTTTTACCACGGACTTGTCCTTTCCTTTGTCTTCATAGGAATCAAATTAAGAATGCTGTCTTTTAACAAACTCAATGAGAGACTTCCTTTCTAAAATTGTTTCCCGAATTTCAAGTAAAATAGCGACTTCCAGTTGTTCAAGTTCCTTTAGAAATCCTTCTGCTTCAAGTAGACAGTCACGTGGCTGATTTTCGTTTGTTGCTAATTCTTCCAGTGCTGCGATATTCGCATGGTATAAGTTATTAACAGACCTTACTGCATCATGTCAGGCTGACCATCTTGTGTCACACAAGGCTTTGTTAACATGTATCAATTTCATGTGTTTTTAAAGTACCTGTCAACGATGAGTAGATGCAACAAGCCGGGTATAAAGATTTTGCAGAAGACAAAAAATCTGACTGCATCAGGACAACCTGCTGCACTTTTCCCAACCAAATTAAGGGAATGAGCTGTGCACGGCACATAATGAGCAACACTGCACTTCTCACGAAGAATAGCCTAGTTTCCGTTATACTTCCTACTCATATTTGCAGCATTGCCGTATGAATGTCCAAGGCATTTTCAGGGATTCATACAAACATTTGCCTGCATCTTTATTATACACTATAATAAGTTTGGAGTACCTTAAATTATTGGTGGCCCTGGCTTTAGCCCGTTCAGCACCCCCCTTTTAATCCGTAATAGGGTGTGGGGGTCACGCATCGGTGACGATGTGTGACGAGGGGGTGGGGTTAAAAAATGTGACGTCACATAAAAAACGCGCAACTTTAAATAAAAGTTTCCACTTAAATATTTGATTGTTTACCGTTTATTTAATGACGTTTTCGATGGCTTCACGCGTGTTACGACATCAGAGCGCAGACTTACCCTAAATACATATTTAAATGACAAAAAATAATTTGCAACATGCTAATTTTTATTTAGAAAATACGGCTTGGGGGGGTGTCAAAGCTTTGTGACGTCATATCGTGAAAGAGGGGGTGGGGGTCTAAGTATGAAGCTGGGGGATGGTGGGTTAAAAATCTGCATCCTCGCGTGACGTCATTTATGGACGGCCCCTTCAGTCGTGAAGGGGTGACACCATGAGCTACCGCCCCGGGTGACACCAACCCTAGTGACGCCTCTGCCGGTAGCTAATGGTAAAAGTAATCTTTGTTGTCTTATATCACTTATGTAATAAAAATATGAAATGGGCCCCCAGACTATGTTGGAATATGATGTAAATTTGAAAATCCCTCTAGATTTCACACTGGATCCTGATTGATATATACGCCAAATTTAGTCGAGATACATTAATCATTGTGTAAACGTATGTGGGACAAATTTACAGACACTCTTTGTCAATATAACTGTGTGTGTATATATAAATAAATATATAAAAATAAATATATAAATAAATATATATATATATATATATATATATATATATATATATATATATATATATATATATATATATATATATATTATATATATATATATATATATATATATATATGTATATGTATATGTATATATATATATATATATATATATATATATATATATATATATATATATATATATATATATATAATATATATATATATATATATATATATATATATATATATATATATATATATACATATAATGTATATATATACTAGGGGCAAGTCCCCGGCTTTTCCCGGGTTTAAAATAAGGTTTAATGTAGAAGCGTACAGTACTGTTTATTTGCATGCAATAAAAGGGTACATTTAACTTAAAGCAATGTGATGGTCATTTTTGGCAGTTCCATTTGGAGTATGTGTCACGAATGACCAATTTCCCCTTATAACTTGTGAGCTGCGCAAGCCCGGGCGCCCCGCAAGGTGGTGTGTTTGGTGGTTGTGTTAGTGTTATTATCTAGTCTTGTTTTTGTTGACGTCATGAAAATGTGTGTAGAAGGTTAGAGAGTGTTGAGTAGTGTATAGTGTGTTGTTGAAAAGGGGCTCGTCCATTAAAGTTTGTTTCCGTTAGCAGTGTTCAGTCATTTTCTTGTGTAAATTACTTTAAAGGAGTTTATGAATCTGGGAGCAAGCGGTATAGATATAAATTATTAAGACGCTTGTGACATTTCTGGGGGCTCAAGCCGGGATTTACCCAGAATTCACAGACACTGCTGAAACAACGAGAATGCCAGTCACAACTCTGGAGGAGATAGTAGCACTGGTGGATGCCTTTCAACTCAGAGGTGAGGAAAGGAGAGTGTACATAGAGAGAGAGGTACAACGAGCGAGAGAGGCGGCCGAGAGAGATAGGGCCAGGGCAGCCGAGAGAGAGAGATGGCGAATAGGGCAGTCGAGAGAGAGATCGCGGATAGGAGGGTGCTCAACAACTTTCCAAAGTTCATGTTTCTACCTACAAAGAAAGATGAGGGATTAGTGTTGATTAAGTTTTAAATAGCACATATAAGGACAAAAAACGGTTTTTGGCCCCAGGCCACCCATGAGTGAAAATTTTCTAATTATTTTTCGCCAATTATCGTCATAAGAGTGTATTCAGCAAGTTCCCAAATTTTCCCAAAGTTTCATGCTTCTACCTTCACGGGAAGTTGAAGTATTAGTGTTGAGTCAGTTTTAAATATAAGAAAAAAAACTACATTAGAGCCCCCAGCCCCCAGTAAGTGATAATTTATATAATTTTTTAAACTGTTACCATCGCCAATGATTCTTAACAACCGCCGAAAGTTTCATGCTTCTACCTACACGGGAAATAGGATAATTTATTATTTTTATTTTTTATATAGCTCATATAAGGAAAGAACTACATATTGGGCCCCCCGGCCCCCAGTATCTTATATATATGGAACGAAACCTACCTGTTTAAGAACCTTTCTCATGTCATTGTGTGTATGTGTACCAAATTTCACGTTATTTGGTTGTCTGGATCTTGAGTTATTAGGGAATAGACAGACAGACAGACAACAAATGCGTCTTATATGTCTAGAAGAAATATATATAAGTTACAGGCAAAGTGTGAAATTCAATGTATAGAATGCCTGGTGGTTTCAGGCAAAGTATGAAATGATTGCTATTTCATACATTGCCTAGGCATTCTATAGAACGCCGAGTTGTCGTCCGGCAAAGTATGTAATTGGCCTACCCCCGTCATTTTTCCAGCCGCCGATGTTGGTGGTGGCGCTTTGGTCATTGTTTGATGATGGCGACCGAAGCATGTGAGTTTTGAAAGTTATTGTAAGACAGCGTTTAGCCGGTACGAGGTTCCACGACCAAATCAAAATATTTCCAAAATTCTTCTCACGACGTTAGTTTATATCATCCAGCTGAGATTCCTCAGACGTTCTCCCATAACGTTTCCCCTTGTATTGCTGTGTGACCATGTCGGAAGAGAATGTAGTGCTAGGGCAGGAATCACGCCATGTTGACATCCAACGACATTTCTACGATGAGTTTTCTAAAGTCAGAGCCAATGCTGCTAAAAACAGCGTTTTTTTTAAAACCGAAATTGTTACCAGAAATTGGTGGACGATATGAAAATGGCTAAGACCAACATTAAGCAAGAACCACGGGACGATTAGCTGGTGAAACACTATGATGTCATGATGGTGAAAAATAAGAGTAAGTTCATCTACCCTGTTAAAGAAAGCGTGAGTGCCATTCGTTTTACGTCGCGGATGCCGAAATATTTTACGTACTTCATAAAGCCCATTTGGCCATTGGTTATAGAAGACGGGACAGAATGTTTAAATTGAAAGAGCTTTCACCCAAATAAAAGAACGCATGATATTAAACTGTGTATTAACCTTAGAGCACCTTGCCAGAACAAAACAAAAGGCGTCAAAAAAGACATTGTGGTCAAGCCAATAGCTTTTTCTGAATTCAACTTTCGTTGTCAGGTCGACCTCATCGACTTTCAATCCCATCCTGATGGCGAATACAAGTTTATAATGGTGTATTAAGATCAGACCACCAAGTTCGTGGTTCTCGGGGCCCTGAAGACAAAGAGGGCACAAGAAGTAGCATACCAGCTTGTAGACATATTTACGTTGCTTTGTGCTCCAATGATTCTAAAGTCAAAAAACGGCAGGGAATTTGCAAACAATGTGATAAACAGCCCAAAGGAGTACTGGCCCTCCTTGAAGATCGTACATGGTTAGCTGCGCCACATACAAAGCAAGGGGTGCGTCGAAGGAGCTAACCAGAAAATTGAAAATATGCTGTGTGCTTGGATGTAAGATGAAATAACTGGCCACTGGAGTGAGGGCTTATAGTTCGTCCAGCTCAAGAAGAACAGAGCTTTTCGTTCTGGGATTAAAAGATCACCATACGAAGCTCTCTTTGGCTGCAGAGCTAAAGTAGGCCTCACAACGTCGTCCCTACCTGACGATGTTTTACAAGATGTGGAATCAGAGGAAGGCCTCGAAAACATAATATAGAGCGTACATCATGTGCTTTATTTTGAATTACTGTCACTTTAAAATACATAATTATTAATAATGACTTTTGTTGTGCTCTTTTTACACTTTGCCTAAACGAATTCCGGCATTCTATAGAATGCCTAGGCAAAGTATGTAAAAGTTTTACAAATTTCATACTTTGCCTGAAACCATCAGGCATTCTATACATTGCCTAGGCATTCTATAGAATGCCTGATTTCACACATTGCCTATAACATATATACTAGCTAGTGTATTACCCGTCAAAAATGACGAGTTTTCTAAATAAATACATTTCAGCTGAAATCTATTTATTTTGCAAAAAATACACATCAGAATAAAAAGTCATGTAATACAGAACTTTTATTTTATTTACTAGTGTATCACCCGTCAAAAATGACGGAAGTTTTCAAAATAAATACACATCAGATTAAAAAATAACGTAATACAGAATTTTCATTTATTTTATTTATTTTTGTTTGATTCATTTATTATCATATTGAACAATTTTATTCGGAACGTTCGAAAAGTGTTATTTTTGGTGCAGTAGTTTGGTGCGCTGCTTTCTAAAATTAGAAACAGCATTACATTACAACCATACAGACGACGGGAATTATGTATATTGATTTTTATTTTATTTATTTATTTTCATATTGCAAAATTTTATGTGGAACGGTCGAACAGAATTATTTTTGGTGCAGTAATATGGTGCACTGTTTTCTAAAATAAGTAAAACGTAAAAAAATCATTTTTTTAAAAAGGACACGCTTTTATTTACAAACATTTACAGACTGAAACGCGCTGATCTCCCCCTTCCCTTGATGTAAACACGGGAATTTGGTAAACGAGGGCTGGAGTGAAACCAGTGAGCCGTAGAGGTCAACTCTACAGACATTCTAAATAGTGATAAATAGAGATAAACTAAAAATTGATTAATTTAATTACGGTACATTCGATCGATCTGAAATTTTGACACAATGCATTGTCATCCAAGTTCTATCTGTGGTAAAATTTTTGAGATCTCTAGGACCATCAGAAGTGGTTTAATTATACGTTTCAAGATTTGAAGGAAGGATGGATGGATGGATACAACATACAAACAGTGTGACTTAAATAAAAGCGTGTAATAATAATAATAGTAATAATAATAATTAGTAGCGTCACGGACACCAGACGTGACAGACGTGACATACATTGCAAATTATGTATGTTGATATATATATATATTAGGGCTGCAGCAATTAACGATTAATTTCTCGATTAATCGTTAAAAATTTTTAACGATTAATTTTTTTTAACGATTAATCGATCCACCACTTATAAATGTACTGGAAGTCAAAAAGGTAAAATATTTAGGCCGATAAATATAAACTAATTTCCGGACGATAACACGAACATTTTGATTGTATTAAACTATTGACTGACGTGACTTTTCAAGATGTTGATAAAGGTTGTGTGTCCATTGAGAGAAATTTTAATTTTTGGCTTTAATCGAAATTAAAGATTAATTAAATTTTAATTTTTGATAAGCTAACGATTAAATTTAAATTAATCGTTAACAGCTCTAAAATATATATAAATTGAAATGTATGGTGTCATAAGTAAGATTTATTAAACATACTTGTCGAAAATCGAAATAACACTGGGATGTCTTCTTTATATGACATCTTTTAACCAACAACGCAAACAGACACGTGTATTGACATTACTTGGTTCAAGTGATGAGCGGGTCTTATTGACAATATAACCTGCCGAGTTAAAGAATTGCTCACATAGCTTTACATTGTCTCAGCTGAAGTTTCCGATACTGTAGTGGATGTTTGGTATGCAGGTGATATGTAAGCGAAGTGTTAGAACCATAGTAGCGATGTTCCCTTAAAGCAGCGCGGCTGCGCAGATTTTTGACCGACGCCACGCAGGAGTTTAGAATAACCACGCAGAAAATTTTGTAAAATGTTGCACAAAAATGGACGTTGTGCAACTTCGCACACGAGTTTTTTTTTAACTTTGCACACGGACCAACGAAGCTTAGACTTAGAGGGAACATTGCATGGTAGGCAAACGATTTCTCTCAATAGACACAATAACTTTTAACAACATTTTGAACATTCACGTCAGTCAAGAGTTTAAAACCAAAATGTTCGTGTAATCGTCCGGAAATTAGTTTATATTTATCGGCCGAAATATTTTTACTTTTTGACTTCCAGTACATTTATAAGTGGTGGGTCGATTAATCGATTTTTAAAAATTCAATCATTTAAAAATTTTAACGATTAATCGAGAGATTAATTGTTAATTTCCGCATCCCTAATTTATATATATATATATATATATATATATATATATATATATATATATATATATATATATATCTATATATATATATATATATATATATATATATGTATATATATATATATTAGGGCTGTGGAAATTAATGATTAATTAATCAATTAATCGTTTAAAAATGTAATCTTTTAAAATTACATGTAATTTGATCGAGCTAAATTCGATTAAAATGTAAGAATTTTTTTTCTTCAATTTATTTATAATTTATATATTTTTTTGTTACTTACATACTTTTCCATCGTATTATTATTATTATTTATTTAGACATGCATACGTAAACAAAAAGATTTTTCTTCGTTATTTCTTACATAGCAGAACGAATTTACTGTGTTGCGTCACAAAATTTGGGAGCCAAGGAATTAACCGATTTCGCGAAATAAAGAATCGTTTACTTAACGGGATCTATATGTGCGTTATAAAAATATAACTAAACGAAATTAATCGAATAATCGATTCAATTTTTTCCCGATTAAATCGAAGAAAATTTTTGTAAAATCAGTACCAACCCGAAAATATTTTTATATATATTATATATATAATCATTGCTTTTTCCAACAGAACGTTTTTATTTCTATTTAATTTCCATCAGAGCATATTTTTAAGTGACTCATTGCGTAACCTTTTCTTTTGTTCAGAATGGAGCCATGCAAAAGGCCGGTTGGATTAAATGTCACCTCAAAAATAGTTCAAAGTCTTTTTTGTTATTAACTTGAGGGCGCATCTGTCAGTGTTGGCCTGGCAATTGTACTGTGTGAATAGCTGGAAATGAAATTTTTAAAAAATCCATTGCCTTTGTTATGTTATTGTATTTAACTTTAAATATTCAGTATAAGTTATATTTGAATTTTCAACGTAAAAACTCAAATTAAAGTTGCAACTCTAAAATAAAACAAAAGTTCATTCCTATCTGGAACGAGTAGAACTACTCTGTGGGGGTTCTTTGGGCTATCTGGCTGGGACTTTGGAGAGCGATATGACAAGAGGAAAATAAATTCGGCAAAAGCCAAGCCGGCAAGAAGTTCAGCTGAGTAGCGGGAATACACAGGGGAGCAGCGCGCGAGGGGGGGGGAGTGGAGGAGGAACAATGGCGGTCTCAGCACAAGCCATCTGCGCTGTCTCGGGACGATGCAAACAATCTAGTTTAATTGCAGTGTTGCTAAAATTTGATAACAAAATATATTCATAACATGCCAATTTAAATCAGTCATTAAATTTTATGTTGCTTCTTTCTTTTCTTTTTTTTTCCTGCGCAATCTTCCTCTTCTAGTTGTAATCGTGATAATTAACTGCACTAGATATTGAAATAAAGCAATGGATGATTGATAAAATTTGAGTTACACAGTTACACCTCGTTTGAGTAGACTGATAATGCTCTACGATTGGTTGTTTCACAGCGGGCCACCGATCTCTTCACGCGATTTCAATGTACACGTGTTGAGTGCACGTGACATATAGCGAACAATGGGCTGGGAACATGAAATGTCATCGACACCAGTTAATGGGTAAAAAAGGTGCTGTGCGCATGATTATCCCCCCTTGCCGCTCAAGCGGGAAATAATGACATGAAAGAAAGCGTAATTAGGAGCCGGCTTGGACCATTGCCTGTCGTGCCATAAGAACTCTCGTAAATCAACAATACGACTTACTTCCCTTTTACGCACAAGTCAAGTCAGAACTTGTTCTTCTCTCCCCTGGCCGTCGTCAATCGCTGGACAGATGGCCGTTAGCTCGGTGCTCCCCCCTTGCTACAACAAAGATGGGGAACCCTAAAACAATGGCGGCTCCTATCTGAGGATCAGTCATCAGCAATCAGCGGAGACCTCGAGATTGATTGCATTACGCACGCATTAATCTCCTAAGAACCTCGATTGAGCTTAAGTAATCAAATTTGGCCCAACAACGCGGAAGAAAGAGGAAGCGGAAATGGAAAAGGAGCACGTTGTTTACGTAACACACGTACGTTTATTTGGGGAAGTATACAATTGTGTCCCCTCGCTCTTATGAAGTTGGTTGGACCAGTTGGACTAGGTCAGCTGGTTTAGGACACACCACATTAAAGCAATTAAAACTTGGCTTGTCTTTCTAGTTCATTGTTTGGTTGTAATTCTTATTACTGAATAAGTTTTAAATATAATTTGAAGAAAATATATGAACTCTTACTAAGGAGCGTCACTAGGGGATGCGGGCTGGTGCGGTCCGCACCGGATGACACCATCACAAGGGGTGAAACCAAAATATAAAATTCTGTATATTCCCGTTATTTGGCACTGGCAGACTCGGGGGAAGTATATGGGGTAAGTGGTGAGGGGTGACACCATGAGCTACCACACTGGGTGACACCAACCCTAGTGACTCCCCTGCTTCTACTGATGTTTTGAACGGGTTCTTTTTAAGATTTTTTTTTAATTTAAAAAATCATTAGTGCTTCCGCGAATAGGTTAAATTTGTTTTTATAATTTTATTTTTCATTACACAAAATAACTTTTTACTGGTTGGCGGTTGTTAACATATTTGTTCTCCAAATGATCATCAAACTAAGAACTCGGTCGATAGTTAAAGGTAAATTCTATATTACAAATAACCGCTATACCCTAAACTAAGACAAAGCATGTTTGTTATAAAATAATTATTTTTTTATATTGAAAATTATCGTTTTAAAAAATCCTATTCAGTGAACCATAAGTAACAATTATTTTGTTAAATGTTTTTAATAATTTATCCTGGTTATTTAATGATGCAATAAATCAAAACGCTTGTGGTAGCTTAATTTTGCTATGTTACAGTCCATCATATGAGTGATTACTGTAAATAATATTAGCACTTCTAATTTCAGACTCATCTCTAACAATAATTAGAACGGCAGTTCAATAACAGCATTCTTTAACGTCATTGGTGCCAACCTATTTATTTTGTACACGGATTAAGTCCATATCAAGCTCCTCTCTTTGAATTTCTAACGATTTCTAAAAGATGAATCCTCATTCAAATACCTACAATTATAGAACCCATTAGGCCTATTTTAAAAAAACGTCTGCTCGTTGGGATGGTTGCTTGATCCGAAGGCTTATAATTGCAACTATTATTATGCTCATTGTTTAAAATTCGAGACTTCCGTTCTGCACGTGGAAAAATATTTATTGGAGTTTGAGGTAATTAGACGTGTGTGTGTGTGTGTGTGTGTGTAGGCCTAGTGTATTTTATGACTATACATAAGGAAAACATGAATTAATCAACACGTTAGTGACATATTTATTTTTATTTTGAATAAATTCATACACCAGACAACATACACAATTCTTTTGTTCAAATCTTACTCTGACGTCATAGTAAGCACAGTGCACACGCCAAATCGGCAACAACGCCAGTACAGGCCCGTTACCACAAGCAGTTGTCACCCGGCGGTAAAGTAGTGACAGGTGGCGCTGTGCTGTCTCACACCCCGTCTATTGTTCCGCTATGATTAGATAGAATGATGCAGACAGGCCGAGCGTAAACAAAGATAGCAGCACTGAGACAGGGGCGGGCCATTGCCCGCGCTGTGAAGAGGGACTTTAATAGAATTATGATTCCTCCCTTGTAGTTCCACTTGCCCAGCCGCTCCACTCCCTCTCCGGTCCACCGAGCGGCCGAGAGGAGGGAAAAGTCAATTTTGAAGACGTCGCTGCTGCTGCGAAAGTCTTTTAGGCGCGGCATCCCATGGGGATGTAAGGGTTTTTAATGGTGATTGGAAATGATTCGTTTTTTAATCTCTTTAATCAAGTGTACGGCGCTTACAAGAAGGCAAGTTGCCATTTCATTTAAACCGTGATTGGGGGGGGGGCAGATTTCAACACTTTTGGCAAAAAACGCGCTCTAGAAACAATCGTTCCAACTTGACAAAAATGTTATATTTATGGCATATGGTAATTTAAAGTATTTAAAAGTAATTTCGACTTGTTAAAAATGATGCAATAGCAAAAAGAATAAAATTCATTATTTATATTATATATTAAAATTGGGAGTACACGGTCACAGAAATAAAAACATTTTCAATGTGTCTACACGACTGGTCTGGTTATAAAAATAGAATTTCTAACAGGAGACTAAATGTTTATTGTCTTGCCTCTACTCATGTCAAGTAACAGCCAATGGATGTCAATGTCTTTAAAGAAATAAGCATATTTAAAGGAGGTTTAAAAAGAAAGCTTTAGGTTTTCCAAAACAACCAAAATTGTTGACACATTAATTTGGGATTCTTTCATTTTTCTATCGGAGTAGTAAACAGAACTTAAAGTTTGAGTAAGAACATTATCTGCTTGTTGTAATAAAAACAACAATATTATTGATTAAACTTAAATCATAAACAGAAAATGGGAAAGTATTTCAGAAATATTTATTATTATACCTAATTTAAACCTTTTTCAAATTACATAAAGTTATAAAGGAATAATAATAACCCCTTCAGACCATGACGGTCTATGGGGCAAGTGAAGTAGCATTCACACGTTTCATTGAGCCACCACTAACGAGCAGGGGAATGTGTGGCCAGCACAATGCCCCGGGGTCTTGCCAGTACCTGGGCTCGAACCCGCAACTTGGGTTCTGCCTTGGATCGATAGTCCAGTGCGCTACCACTTAGACCACAGTGCCTCTATTTTTTTTGTCATAAAGGATTAAGTTCCCTTAAACATAAAGGATTAAGTTCCCTTAAACATAAAGGATTAAGTTCCCTTAATGATCAGAATAAAAACATTACATGATATAATTAAAACCACAACATAAAATGTGACTAGATTCTCTCCTTTACCCATGCATTCAGTTTCAGATAAAAATAGTTTATATAGACCTACCATTAAGACTTACATTTAAAATTTAACCTTCAAAATTAATAACAGCTTTTTTTTTAAAATCTCATCATATCTAATTATAGCCTCTCTTAGAAATAATTATAATTCAAACTGGTAAATAAAATGTATGAAATAAGAGTTTATCTTATCATCTCTTTTACAAACGCTCCTTCTTTACAGAAGATTATTACATCCATGGTTTATGTCTAGTTCAATAAGAAAAGAAAAAAAAAGTAAAATGAGACTTTTTTTAAAGGTTATTATTCATATATTTTTGGGTATAACTAAACTGACATGGTACCCTAACTTCCTAACATACATAGAAACTTTCCAGATCTGGTACATTTATCTTAAATGATGTAGTACCCTAAATGACAAAGTACATTTTTTTTTACATTCCATAGTGCTTTAACTAACATAGTACCCTACCTGACATAATTGCCAAGTACCCTGTTTATTTAAAATTATGGAAATCTTTAGTTGTCAGTTACTGTAATTGCTGTAATATTATTCATCAACAAGTAAATATTAATAATTTGATGTGCTCATTTTAAGACACATAAATTTAATTATGACATTTTTCATGTTACCAGAACCCCCACAGGAATGTTGATTAAATAAAAATATTTTTCTTTAATTAAACTAACATCATGCAAACTTAGGAAAGTCAATCAAATCATTATAGCCTTTAACATAGGATTTAAACTTATTTACTCAACTTTTGTACTATCATACATTAGCTACAAGTGCATTAAAAGTTTTAACAGTAACTTCAGTAAAAGTAGCTCTGTGAGAACAGACAACAGAAATTATTTATTTCTGTAACAACTGTTAAAGCTTTAAATGGAATTGAATTAAATAAATAAATATGCATTTTCTTGAAAACATAATATTTTACACATTAAAACAATCTTATAAAGATAAGGTAAATCATTTTTTTTAAAGCAAGTTAAATTAAATTAATTTGTTTTGTGGAAAAATCAGATGGGTAAAAATTCTTAATAAGGACTAACTGAGTGAGAATAAAAAATTAGAAATTCAAATAGCTTCCATTTTCTTGCTATCATTTGTTTTTGATGATGATAGCAGTCTAAAGATACATTATCTGTTTAGTCACAACTTCAACAAACAGGTTTTTAAACCATTTTTTTAAACCTACTGGATCACCATCTTACATTAAAATAATAACAGGAATAAAGTCATTGCGCAATGAGCCCATTGAGCACTTACCTAGGCCTGCATGCTTCTAGGGATATCAATGCTGCCCATATTTTTAATGCATTCAGAAAGATGTTTTGGCAATTAATTTAATTGAAAATACTGTGAATAAGCATATTTCCCCCCAAAAAATTGTTGTTTTTTTTTACAATGGTAAATAAATATAATTCTTTTTTAAGGGCCCTTAATTTTTAAAAAATGTCTTGAAGCTTGTAATATTATAATCACTTTTTAAAAAATGTAATTAGGAGAGAAAATTTCTTTTCACTATGCTCTACAATAATAATTCCAAACTGAGGTTTTATTTACTTGTCTAAAATTGTGCTTTTCAACAGAAGACAGCTTCTTGCTGAAACATTCAAATTAATTCAATGTTTTGTTCATTTTTGTGTGGCAGATTTCCCACTTTTCCTTTAACTATCCCATATACATTCTTCACGCAACTACCACCCCTTATATCATTTACATATATTTACTATCATTACATTTACTTAAAATCATAAAAGAATCTTCGTCTTCTCAAAAACACAATAGTCACAGAACATAAAACTACATCTGAATGAAAGTATCTATTTTTTTAAAAGTTACTTTCATCTAAGTTACTATCACAGTTTCAAAGTATAGAGATAACTAACTTTTCTGCACTATTTCCACATTGAGAAATTTGGTTGTGAGACTTGCCGGGGATCTATTGGTCCACGCTCATCATGTTCATTGGCTAATACATCTCCTGACATGGCTGCCAGGTAATTGTTTCGTTGACCATCTCCCTCTGAACCCGAAGTGTAGCCAGCCTGATTTTTTATAAGAGTTTCAAGTTTTGTTAGTTTAGTCAAATGATTTTTTAAAAATAAAACTGATGTCTTTGGAATAAATGAAACTAATAAACATAAATTTCTTTTGAACATAACAATATTATGTGCCACAAAATATGTATATTTTAGAAAAAAAATTCTGTCTACATATTTTTTTTTGGTTCTAACAAAACTTTAAATCATGTGATAAAAGTTTTTACTTTGTTAGCAAAACAATAGAAAAAAAATTAGGGGCAAGTAGTACTATCTATGCAGCTGTTAAGATAATTTTAATAAAACATGACATTTTTATTTGAAAAAAAACAAAAATCCAGACCATTGTCATTCCAAAGCCAGAGTCTCTGCTCTGTGTTGTTCCTGATCCCTGGAAAGATTTAAATTGTGATCCTAAAGTAATCATCTACTCAAAACAAATAATGTTATCTATATATATAATTAACCAGTGCGCATATCTCGACAACATCAATACGTCGGCAATGTCACCGGCCCCCGAGACGTTCATTCGCTTTGTTCTGATTTCTTCTTGCTGTAGTTTATTTCCGTTCTTTCCCCCCCTTCTTTGCACCATCTATGAGCAAGTCTGCGGCATATGCTACGCAGAGGGTCGTATCTAGTTGAAAAATATTCTTATACTTATAAATGGCAATAATAGGAAATAAAATATTATAATGATTGAAACTTCTCATGTCGTTGTCATTATCTGTAACATATTGTAACAATGTTAAAGTTTTGTATATGCATAACATGGAACATAATTTAATAATAAAATCTCATTAACACATCACCTCTCTGAACAGTTCAAAACTTGATTCTGAAGAAAATAATGGATTGCAGAAGACCAAAAAATGACAACCAAAAAAATGTATAAAAAACATAAATGACAGGATTTAGTTAAATTGACTAAAGTTGGTTAATTTAGTATTTTATCCACCACAAAATTTTTCATTATGTAACTAAGAATGAAATCATGGACTGCCAGTAAGAATTCCTCATATAGTGTTGAATTAGAAAGTAGGTAAGACAAAATTAATAGAGTTGCCATACTCATTGCATAATAATATTCGTATTATTAATGAAATCGATTTCAATTCATCGGTTACAACAAATATGTGTGAGTTTACCAATAATGTCACACTTACTGGTCTAAGAATCTGTTTTTCAATTAGTAAATTTCTAGGAGTTCTGGGGACATCTAAAGCTGCAAAGAGTGGCCAAATTGTATCAGAGGCAGATGCAAAATCTGCTGGTGTTCTGTGATTTCAAGATATTAAACAGTGGGAAAAACAACTGAATATAAATATTATGAGTTGTGTTATTTCAATAACCCTTTGTTATTTAAATATCACCCTCAATCAAAAAAAGATTATAAGCATTAGCAAAACATTCAATTTTAATTAAGAATAAATAAAATTGAAATTATTTTTAAATTGAGATGTGTTGAGAATGTCTCACTGGCATAGGATTCTATTATAAAAACAATTCTACAAAATATATTTAGTCTTTATTTTACACTAAATTTTTATGACAATATTTGCAGTCCTTATACACCCTAAAGTTTGTAGTAAAAATGTAAATGTTATAGAATACAAAATAACAATTTTTAAAAAATACTGTTTTGGTTTGAAAGAGTGATTGATTTTTTTTTAAAAACCTAAGGGTTAATTTATTATCTCAGTATTTATATTTTTCTTAATCATATGTCATTTTAAAGTTGCATTTAGATATCATTTTTTAAAAATATAATCTGTCAAACTTTGTCAAGTAAACAGCAGCAACATTAGCATTTTCAGAAACAGTTTTTCTCTATATATTAGGAAAGAAAACCAGTTACCTGTTCTCTGAGTCTGGTATCTCAGGTTGTGCTCCATATTCCAATAATAACATCACTACCTGATGGCATAATACCACTGGATTAATGAGTTATGAAAACTACTTAACATTTTAATACTGTTACAATTTGTAATGGATTACTTGATTATCTCTCACCTACATCAACACTGGATTGTAGCGCTTGCTATAGAGCAGTGGTTCCCAACCTTTTTTTGGAAGGCGGCCCCTTTTTATAACAGCCATTTGACCCACGACCCCCATGAAATTATAATAAGTCATTTTCAATAAAGTTTAAACAAAATAGCATTTTTAAAATTATTATTTAATTTTAAATTATGTTTAATAATTAATTTAATGTGATGGTTGAAATTGCATGTCATTAACCAGCTTCCTAATTCTATTCTGAATATTTAATTTATTTCTATCTTTTGTTTTTAAATTGAAAAAGAGTTTAAATCCACTCTAACAGAGATATGTAAACACAACTAAAAGTCAAAAGGTCAAACATCGTCACATTTGGAAATGAATGATACCAACTACACCAAAATTGTGTTGTGCAACTTTTCATTAAATAAGTTACGTGCCGAGGAATCATTCCGCAAATCTAAGAATTCATCTTGTAATTCATCAGGCTTGCTTGCTACATCAAAGGAAGCAGAGAATAGATTTCTTGTCAATGTAGTTTCTTCTGCTTTCAGCTCACGGAAGTAATGCTGCAGTTCGTTTTCAAGGGATTCAAGATGCATAGTAATCACCTCTTTCAATTTTTAATTTATTTCACATTCATTTTCATCTACCACACATGGCAATGTTTCCAAGATTTACTTTTCTTCACCAGTTTTGCAGTTTGGTTACAAAAGCCCTGAGATGATTGTAAAATGCAATAATATTTGTTTCCTTTCCCTGAAGTTTGAGATTAAGTTTATTTTGTTATTTGAAGATATGCTACTCTTTTAAACCAATTTTTGTCATTTAAGTATGCCAAAAGGTCATGTTTTCCTTGCACTTCCAGGAACAACCTGATTTCATCTTTCAATTCATAGACGCGATTCACAACATTTCCTTTCAACAAACAGCATACAGCAGTGTAGAAAAGAAGAACCTTGTGATCAGAATCCATTTCTTTTCACATAAAATTAAACAGACGAGTGTTAGTTAAGAGCTCCAGTTTAGACGTAATTTACAATTTTTATCAGAGAATAAGTACCTCTTGCAAAGGAGATGGAAGAGTCTTACTGGCAAGGACATACCTGTGAATCATACAGTGGATTACCCTTGCTTGGGGAGCTAGTTCTTTTACTTTTTTCTGAAAGACTGATTTTGACCCAAGCAAAGATCATACACCATCTGTACAAACCCCACAGACGTTATCCCACTTTAATCCTCCAGTCTCAAAAAATAAAGTATTTATCTTTTCCATAATATCTTCACTTTTTGTAGTAGTTTCAAGTCCACTACAAAGTAGGAACTCTTCTTTGATATCATCTGAATTAATATATTTTACGAAGACAAGCAACTGAGCACACGAGCTTACGTCTGTTGATTCATCAACTTGAAAAGAAAACAATGGTGAAATCTTGATTGCATTCAAAATCTGCTCTTTAAATTAATGTCTACGGCTTACGCCGCTGAATAGTATTATTGGACAGAGATATTGTTTGCATCTTCGCTTCACTGGAATTCCCAAGAATTAATTTCACCATCTTCAACATGCAGGGATTGATGAGCTTTTTGTGAGGTTTTTTTTGCTTGGCAATTTCCAATGTGACTTCTTATGACGCTTGCACGTATGCTGTGCTCGTTTGTTGAAAACTTCCTGTTCGATCAAGTCTCTGATATTTGCAACTAGTTTTGTGCCGACGAAAGAACTCCAAATCCTTTTTAGCGTGCTCTGAATGGTTCGTCTCTAAAATAAGTGATGTTTGAGTTTTGAAGGTTTCATAGACTGCAACTGAGAACAACTTTGGCTTCTCTATTCCATTGCTAGTCAAGTTAGTAAAGCCGAGTTTCAGATATTCCTCTGAATATTTACGTTTTTTTCCATAGCTGGTGAAAGAATAATCAAAATTCCTGAATAATTTTACACCATGTAAATCTATATATACAAAAAAACGGCAAAAGAAATTTGATGTTAAAAAAACAAAATTACAATAAATTGTTTGTTTAGTTTAGTCACAAATAATCCACAACCTCAGGACTAAAAATATTCTAAGATTGGCGCCGATCACATGGGTGCATCCTGCCCTGTTGATTAGTATGCATTGGGGCATCTTGTAAAGTTAGTGACCAATCACAAAAGATACTTTGAAGAACACTTGACAGTCACTTGTTAAATATTGTTTTGGCGTGCTAATTTTTGAAAATAGATTAATAGACTATACTTATAGCTATGTATACAAATCATCTCATAACTTCTCTATTTGGGATTAGTGTTCAATGAAGTTATATGCAAGAGTATGAATTTATAAGAGCAATTTTGCATTGTAGTGAATAATTTTAGACGACAGTTGGCGACACCCCAGAAAAACCTTCGGGGGTTGAAACCCATAGGTTGGGAACTGCTGCTACTGCTATAGAGGATGATTCACTGAAATAGGTAAAGGGACTCGAAATTGTTGGGACATATTTTTATTTTTATTATCCTGGCTAAAGTAAACAAAAATCTAAGTATGCGTTCAAATGGAAATAGCTGAAAATTGTAAGCATCAGTAATACAATAGATTAAGTAATGTCAGATATGGATTTTTTTTATTCTCCTTTACTTATACTTAACCACATACTGGTCCATGTTCTTGGAATGCAGCTGCATGCAGTGGTGTCCACAAAGTTCCTTCATTTTGATGATTTGGATCTGAAATTCAGGTGTTTGGTTTTCAATAACATCATTTTATTGGCTAACATTATCATTTAAATATTACTAATTTGCACAATGCTAAACAAAACAAGTTTTCGTCACAAAAATTAGTGTCAGGTTATTAAGCCTCATAATGAAATTATGAGTTAGGGTTTAGGGCACATGATTATAGCTGCCACAAAAAGTAAAAAAGTAAAGTTCCCCATTTCAGACCACGCTGGCCTATGCGGGCAAGTGAAGCAGCGTTAACAGTTTTTATAGCCATTGCATACGAGGGGATTGTGTGGCTAGCACAATGCCCAGTCGCCTTTACTGCCCCAACAGATGTCGGGTACCCATTCGGAGCTGGGTAGACTCAGGGACGCCCTTAGCTACGAGAACAAGACCCAGCCTTCACGGAGTATCAAACCTGTGACTCTCGTTACGCCAGCCGAGCACGCTGCCGCTCGACAAGGCGCCCCTAACAAAGGCATTATTGATAATGAAATGTGCAGGCATTGTTTTATCCCTGATAGTAGCTTGTTTCAATTATTCAGTATTTAATATAGATGAATGATTGAAATAAAATTCATTATTTTTGGGGGATACTCAAGGAATTTATGGCTACAATTACAATGAATTACTGGCTTAAATATTTTGACAATTTTGTGATATACAATATATAATAAAATTCTTACTTGTTCCAGCTTCAAGCAACTGTTTTACTGTTTCTTTCAGGCCCCAGAAAGTTGCTTAAAGAAACATAGGATTTCACTTAAAATGGTTTTAATTCAAGAATCTTAACAAACTATCAAGTGTATTCAAATTTTTTAAAATGGAATCAATAATTGAAAATCTATTTATCTAGAATATCTTGAAACATAAATTATAAATAATACAATCTCCTCTATGTCAACAAATAAATATACAAAATAAAGTGTAATTAGTTTAGAAAGATGATATCTACTGTTTATTGATTCAGTTATCTTCACATTAACTGATATCATAAAACACATGTGCAATAAAGATATCAAAACATTTGTTTCAAAGCTATATACATATTGATATTAAATTTTGGTTAAAATGTATCTAATTTCCTTAGAATTATGGAGCAAAATGTTATGTTTAGGGGTCACCCATTTATCAAGTTTGCAGAAAATCATATTTCCTATTTCAATTTCAAACATAAAAATTAGCATCGCTAACCCCTCTCCCTATACAAAAAGTAATATTGAATGGAAAATGTTAATCAGATAACTGCAGGATTACTAAACTAACTTATTTTTTGTTGATGTTGTAATTGTTACAAGGGCTATAATTTTATTTGTGCATATATACAAATTCACTAGAGACACACCCCTTCGTGTGTGCACATTTGTAAATAAAGTATCCAAAATCAAACAACACCCCTGCCCCTTAGTCTTAGTACATACATTATATATGAATGGCCCCTCATTCACTAATTAGCTTAAGTGACTTCTTCAAAATACTTATCACCAATAACTACCCAGCATACATAAATGTATTTTTAGTTAACCATAAAAACATTTTGCCTTTAATTAATGAAAGTACAATAAAGAAAATATCTTTTATACTTCCTTACCAACATATAGTTGAGACACAGTGGCTGTAGCACCTGAGCTTTGTATTTTGACATTGTCACCAAGGAAATCTTGCACAAGCTTCACAGATAAGTATAATTTTAGAACTTCATTTATGATTTTTTTACAGAAGGGGTGCAGGTATTCATTAATGTATTATTTATTTCATTTGAAGACAAAGTGGATGAGTAAGTAACATGAAATATTAAATTCAATAGCTAACTTGAATGTATCTTTGTACCTTGTACTTAATTAGCATTGCACAGTTTTTGTCACAAATTTGTTTTATTTTTTAACGAAAATCCCAGTTCATTTTTTTTCCATATAAATAAATAAATGTAACTAGGTCAAGAAGTGTAGTTGTGAATACAGTTTAAAAAATGTTGCCTTTATAAGTGAGATAAATATAGTATGTTTAATTTTAATTTATTTCTTTCGCATCGTGATTTTTATTGACCCTTTGAAAAGCTCTATGTGAGACCATGAAGAGGACATATAAACTCACATAAAAGTTGCTGTAATATACCACAGAAATCTGCACTCATTATTAGGGTTACAACTTAGGGCTTTGATTTTATGTAATAAATTTAAAAGCCCTTATATTAAGAAATCACTTCACAAATATTGTAAATATCTACTGCATCATGCACAATACCTTTTCATAGGAAAAAATATGAATTACATTAATTATATGTTACGATATCAATGGGAATTGTGAAAATATTTTAAGAAGGTCAAGGCCTAAATAACAGTCAAACTGAAATAGTTTAATATTCAAAAATTTCAGCAACGTTGTATAAGTTATGTTTATTAAATGCATTGACTGGATGAAGTACACTGTTACTTCATTATTAACTTTTATATTATTATTTATTTAGTCTGTTAAGTACATCTGTCGGTTGTATACTTTAAAGTTAAAGTATATAAATATGACATAGAACATAGAAGTAGAATTGGGTTGGACTTGAAGGGGAAAATATCTCAGTGCTTCTAAAGTTATCTCCCCTCAGAAACAAAAGTGGGCTTGTCGGAAATAGATTTACTTATCAGTTTATTAATCCTTGCGTTCAAAAATGCATAAAAATATTTATAAATAGCAATAGCAATATTTACTTGACATTATTACAAGAATGGAGTAGGCTTATAACAATAAAATTTTTAATGAAAACAGAAAAAATAAAAATAATAAAAAGATCACTATCATAATGCTAATTTTATTTACCGACTTATCAAATAGACTAATTATTAAAATTACTAATACCAGTCATACTAAGACTAATTAATTTAAAATAATAGTACTAATAGTTTGATAGTAGTAATTTTAGGGCCTTGCTTTGTTGTACTTAACTAAGTACTTTACACCTTGCACTTGCACTGTGTAAAGACGTGTGACGTGTGTAATTACACTTAGTCTTAGTCAGTTTTTCAATCACTTAGTAATTACATGTAGTAATAAATAAAGCCAATAAGTTTATTAATTTAAAAAATGCCACCAAACATTGTATATTAATAAATAAAATAGAATACTTTATCATTTCCTTGCCACGCCAATGTGGGCAACTGTTTATCTAAGCTTTGTGCATGTTGAAGTTCTTTTTGAAAATTCTGTAGAATTTTGTCACCATCGGCCATTTTGACGCTTTCCGTTGCTAGAGAGAAAACAGAGTAATATCCCCTGATTTTATACAAAACAATAATTCAATTTATTTATTTTCTTTAAAAATGTATTTATTATTAATATTATCGTTGTTATAAAATGCAAACTGATTTGACCTACTACATCAGGGGCGCGCAACCTGCGGCCGTGGGCACGAAATTGTGGCCGTGGAAATCTGTTTAAATCATAATAACATGCGGCCGTCAAATATTTGCAATTTGGCAATATATTATGCATAGTTGTAAACGAAATATTGAATATTCATTTACACTCTTAAGCACTTGTTATTATGAAACAAATTACGACTCCGGCAGGTGTAGCCTTAGCTGTAGTGTTTAGCGCTCAGACATTGAAATAGCTCTAGCCGCGTTGGTGTTAGGCTGCAGTTGTAGCTAATGAGGGCAGGCCTTTGAATTTCAGCCGCCTAATATTGAAGCGCACCGAAACCGTGTGATGCGAACATTTTATTGATGTGTCTTATCTGCGGCGATGTTGTGAAAACTGTCAAAGGGGACATGCCAAGCAACATTTTCGCCGACATGCATCACTCAACTATGCACAGTTACAAGGTGATCCAAGGAAGATCTGCGTGGAAAATCTAAAGAGGAATGTTCGACAACAGACCTCGGTCATGTCTGCTTTTGTTAATACTACGAATAAGCGCAATGAAGCTTCCTATCGAGTGGCCTATCGTCTCGGTGTCGCTGGAAAGCTTTATTCCGATAGGGAACTCGTGAAAAGTTGTATCATGGATGTTAAGTGCATTCATCCCGGTAAGTAAACGGATTATTCTTTGATTCCTCTGTCGCGAGATACCGTGCAATGCCGTCAAAGTAATATTAATATTGCCGAGCAGCTGAAACTCCCCATGCTGGCAGAGATTAACAAGGAGGACAGCCTGTTTGCACTTGCTGTTGAGGAATCTACGGACATTTCAGATTCAGCGCAGCTACTCATATTCATTCGATCACTATCCCCAACATTTGCATTGTGCGAGGATCTGCTCTCCACGGAGACACTCGTTACTCAAACTCGAGGAGAAGATATATATTTGGCAGTTAAAAAAGCTTGCATCGACTCGCACGTTTGTCTGAAGAACCTGCGAGGCATCTGTACAGACGGCGCGCCTGCCATGGTTGGTAAGCAAAATGGCTTCGTGGCTAGATTTTCCGATTATGTGTTGAAGGATCACGGTAATGACCAGCTCATAAATCTGCACTTCATTATTCATCAGGAGGCGCTGTGTTCTAAATCTGTTGATTTGGATAACATTCTGAAGAATGTGACTTGCATTATCCTTTTCATTCAAGCGAATGCTCTTCACCACCGCCAATTCATAAAAATTCTTCACACAAATAATTCGTCGACTGAAAATATTGTGTTCCACACCAGCGTTCGTTGGTTGTCTCGGGGAGAAAAATCTCGCCGTGTTCTGCTGCTACGAAAAGAAATACTTGAATTTTATGCCACGAAAAACAAGGACTGCCCACTGCAGAACCAGGCCTTCTTAACATCTCTGGCCTTCTTTGTTGATTTGTTCATTTATATTATTTTATATCAACTGCCTCAAAGAGTCTCTGCAAGGCAAAGGAACAACAGTTTGCCTCATGCACAGAATAGTACAGGATTTCTGTGACAATTGTATGCTACAAAGTCATATCCAACAGCTCAATCTCCATTATTTCCCGCAACTCACCGCTCTCATCGAGAGCCATGAAATAGAAAAGATGAAATTCCGGCTGCGTCCTTTTCAGGCGTCCTCGAAGCGCTGTTGGAATTCGCAGAACGTTTTCATGATTTCGACAAGATCTCAGAAAATTTGGGACTCGTTGCTTCTCCACATTTGGTTGAGACAGAGAGTGCGCCGTTGGATGTATAAATGGAACTGATCGAACTAAAAAAATAACGCTCAGCTTGTGAAGAAATTCGAGGAAAAAAACGATCTACTTGAGACATGGAAAGTAGCTGTGGAGTATCCCAAGCTTCGCGAAATATCAAGAAACACTCTAGTGCTGTTTGGAAGCACCTACATGTGCGAAGCGTTATTTTCACGAATGAAATATGTCAAGAACAAATATCGAACCCGACTGGTTGACACCAATCCGATGATCTCCAGCGAGGGCCGGACTTTGAGCGACTCTCGGCAAACATCCCAGAGCAAGGCAGTCACTAATTTCCGGACACTGGACTGCTAAGTTACATGGACAGTGTTAGTGATAAAGCTTATTACTTATTCAGTTATTGTGTTCTCAGTGTACTAATGCCACTTAAAAATATATTCATGCTGTACGTGTGTGACATGATGTTAGGTTTACATGACAATGTTCAATAAAGTAGAAATATAAGAAAATATCGATGGAAATGCTTTTGTTTGTAATAAAGCACTGTGTTTGCCTACAATACATTATGATTATGTCATTATTATCTCGCGTTGACTATTACGAGAGGTAAACTTTTGATAGTTACCGTTTCGCTTTTCAGTGAAAAATTATTGGCGGCCGTGGCAAAAGTAATTTTTATTTGTGCGGCCGTCAATAGCCCAAAGGTTGCGCACCCCTGTACTACATGATGTTTAGAGCTGATTGTGCGGACACTTATCTAAAGGCGATGACTATTATTAAATTATTGTTATAAATTATTTTTCTGGTCTAATACTTATTGATTCAGAGAAACCTTCAAATTGACCAACTTCCTTATACTTATATGCAGTCAATTAATGTTGTACATTCACCCATACATGTGTACAATAAATCCTTTCATAACCAGTAGGCCACCAGTCACTTTCTCTTCCTATCTTGCATCTCGATTTTGCCTCCCTTCGTGATTTGCTAATGAGTTTAAATGTGTGCACCTACTCACTTCACAAACTAAATCTTTGAGTATTTAAATTTAATGAAATTTAAGAAAACTCAATATTTAACTATGCTCTTACTTATGCATGGTTGCACAATCATGATTACAATAACAGGTACAAAGACTAAAATTTGAAAAATGTTAGCTTTTAAAAAAAAATTATATAAGCCTTTTTGGATTAAGGAAATAATTAAGTGTCACTCCAAAAATTTAGGATTTTAGTTATATCACTAGAAAAAAGGGTGGGTGCCAACCAATATATATTCCCTCTAAGGTTTGTTAGTCCGTGTGAGGGGTGCGGTGGTCGAGTGGCAGCGCGCTCGACTGGCGTACCGATGGTCACGGGTTCTAATCCATGTGAAGACAAGGATTTGTTCACGGAGCATAGGGCGTCCCTGAGTCACCCAGCTCCGAATGGGTACCTAACATTAGTTAGGCGGCTGGGTAATGTGTGGAACCCTCAAAGCCGTGGCCTGTGAACGCTGCATCACTTGCCAATAGATCACCCGTCATGGTCTGTGGACGCAATTATCTTCTGCATAGAAGGGGCGTTTGTATAGATAAGATAAGATTTTACTAAATTTGCTGCGAAGTAATTCTAAAGTGCTGCTCGGCGTCGGTCAGATATCTTAGGGCATTGATGCCAACAGATGTGGCATTAACCTAAACTACATGAGTGGCAAGAATGATGCTACTACACTTGAAATATTTGTGTCCCTTGCATCGTCTCTTCCACCCTCCAGTTCATCACTACCCTCTCTGAGAAGCTCTTGCAACAAATGAAGTATTCTCTTAAGTAATAAAGAAATATCAAGAACTTCCTCAACAAAAATTGGAGCCAGAATTAATAAACACATTAATTGAGGACCCTTAAGATAAAGATATCAAATAAAATGAGTTCTCAAAACTTCCTTGCATCAACATTGAAATTGATGGAATCCTTACAAAATTTGCTAATAATACTGACTTCAAAGGCGCCCTGCCACTCTTTATGATATAACTGTAATTTTGATGGGACATTTACTTTCTACTTTTTCATTAAAGTTAAAGCTTTTCTGGTTTTAATTTCTTTCTTCTTTTATCACATAACATTCAGGTTAGACCATGATTCATGTATTTTTGAGGCATATAAAACTAATTTCAGTGGGTTTTTTCATGGTTTTCCCTGAAAATTCTATTGGGGTTTGTTGGTAAGTAGGCAGTAAATTACTCAGTACCAAAAAAATATAAACAATTTCATTGACAATGAGCTGAGTGACTGAAAATTAATTTTCCCGTAACAGTAGTTGTTTTTTTCTCAATTAGTTCATCTATGGATGTGGGAGGGAGGGGCAGTGCTTGGCAGATGTGCCGGTGATCAATGTCAGTTTTTTAGGAAGGTTATATGGAGGGAGAAGATGCCCGCCTCCATGAAGAACTTGTACTCATTTTTAGGAGGGGCAGCATTCGGAATTAGTCTAAATCAGCGGTTCTCAACCTTTTTTGTGTCGCGACCCTTTTAATAAATTACTCGTGCTGTGGCGACCCCCGCCGTCAAATATTTTTGGTATCTACCTCATAGCTGTAATTTTGCTACTGTTATAATATATTTAATTATATCTCATATGCAGAATGACATTGTATTCTCATTTTTACAAATTTTAATTAATTAAAGCACAGACACCGTTCTCGCAGTAACGTAGTTAGTAATAAAAAACACAATATGTAACAATGATTACAATTACATACACGTTACACATTACATACAAGGTATTCGTATTTATTTCTAATTACAAATACGTAAGAAAGACAAAGTCAATATTGTGAAGGTTGAGGTTGCTTCTTTCTCACAAGATCAGAAATTGTCGGGACAGTCTTTGCTAGAGTACAACGAAGATCTTCTTCCACAACAAGTCTACTTCTGTATTTAGACTTTATAACCAGCAAGCTGGAAAACCCTGTTTCGCAAAGATAAGTTATTGGAAAAGGAAGAAGAAGGCGCAACACTGTTTTGGACAGAACAGGATATGACTGCAAACACTTGATCCAGTATTTTCTAACTGACATTGAAGAGAAATCATTTCGCGCTGCATCACTGTTAATGAGTTCGATGAACTCCTCTTGTGCTGTCTCAGGAATATCGTCAACTTTGACTGTGAATGGACTTCTGGCAAGTGCAAACGGAGTGTTAGGTAGATTTGGAAAGTACGATGAAATTTCGGCCGCCAGCATATGCAAGTGTTCTTTCACAGAAATTATCATTTTACTTCTCTTGTCCGGTTGTCATTTTCCTCAAAGAAAGCAGATAAGGTGGGCAACATGTACATTTTATTGTCATCCATTTTTTTTTGCCAAAGCTGAAGTTTCATTTCGAATGATCGGATCTTTTCAGACAAATCTAGGCATGTTGCATTTGGTCCTTGCAGTGATCAAATAAACTCATTCAAAATGGCAATATATCAACCAGGTAAGCAATTTTCTGAAGCTCATTTTTTTCGCTGAAAAGTGCTTCGAACTGAGGTTTAGACTTCTGATTAAAGAACATTTTTAGTTCGTCACGCAGATCAAAAACGCGTTTCAAAACTTTCCCTCTCGACAACCATCTCACTTCAGTGTGAAATAGCAGAATATTATTGGACGCATCCATCTCATTACAAAGTTTCGAAAACAGATGACTGTTCAGCGCACTCGCTTTTACAAAATTGACGGAACTTATGACGCTTTTCATTACTTCCTGAAACTCTTGTGGCAACGTCTTCGTTGCTAGCACTTGTCGATGAATCATACAGTGAGTTCCAATGACTTTTGGTGATTTATTTAGTACCAAACGTTGAATTACAGACCGACATCCTAGCATAGCTGGAGCACCATCAGTGCAAGCACCACAAACCTTTTCCCAAGAGATCTTATGATCTTTCAGAAATGAACCAACTGTATCAAATACATCCCGTGCAGTTGTTGTCGTTTCAAGAGGTTTGCAAAAAAGGAACTCATCTTTATAGTCGCCTTCATTTATATATCTCGCGTAAACCAGTAGTTGTGAACAGTTTGCAACGTCCGTGGATTCGTCAAGCTGGGTGCTAAATATTGGAAGTGGAGCAGATTTTATTTCCTGGATTACCTGATCAATAATATCAGCAGACATATCATCTATTCTTCTCCGGACATTGTCATTAGATAAGGAAATTGCACTCAATTTCTTAACAAATTCGGGTCCGATCATAACTCGAACAATATCTTTGGCCACTGGCAACAATAAGTCTTCGGCAATGGTGTGAGGTTTCATAGCTCTTGCGATTCTGAGCGCCACCAAATATGAAGCTTCAAAGGCTGCTACGTTTTGTTGGTGGTACTTGCCGCCAGTGTCAAGTCTGGCTTTCCTGACGCCATCAGCTTTACTTCTAAAATACTCGGTCACTTAGCCAGCCTGTTGAGCTCAGACCTCTGAGCATCCAGACGCGCCCTAATCTCTTTTGATATAATTACCGGTTGTTGAGGGGTTCATAAAATAGTGTTGAAATAAACATTATAAAAAGCTAAAAATAATTAAGTTACAACAACTAAACTTACTAAAGTTACTGAATAGACTATAGACTAGTATAGAGTGATAGACAAAATATGTACATGGCACGGTTTACATATTTTTACACATTTAAACACACAAAATACATATTTTTCCAATGGTCTTTGGCGACCCCTGCAAAATCGTCATTCGACCCCCGCGGGGGTCGCGACCCACAGGTTGAGAACCGCTGGTCTAAATGACACAATTTTATGAGAAGAGCAAAATATGAGCACAATGGAATCCATGATCAGCTATAACTCCACCTACCTCCCCAGTTGGTTTTATCTGTGTCAATTTTAGTATGAACAAGAACAATATTGAAATTATTTACTAAGCTAAATTTCACCATTTTATATAATATTATTATTTAAATAAATATCTATTAAATATAAAAAAACAGGTAAAAAACTGAATGAAGAATTGTCAAAATAAATATACTTTTACTGATCCAGGTACAAGAACAGTTTTGATATTATAGTACATATTGGAAAAAGATATAAATAAACCTATTAACAATGACATAGAATCAAGGCAATACTTGGAACGGAACTAGCATGAACTGTGTCCTAGAGTATCCCATCATACACTTCAATCCTCCCAACAGCTGATGCTGAGATGAGCTTATGTGTATTCCTCTAGCTAAAGGAGCTACATACCAAAATAGCATGCAGGGCTGTTCCTTTTGATTTCACAAGTCTATGCATTGCCAATTTTAAAAAAATAAAAAGGTTAACAGAAATTGAACACTGCCTTAAAGTTTACATTTTAAAATCTGACCAGTAACCAACGGCAAAATCCATAATGAGGTTGATACAGCTGTTACGTTTGCCAACAGTGACTATCAGAAGTTATGTTTCATAAAACTTTACATATGTGTATGGCATAAATTGATAGAAAGTGTAACAAAATGGTTCATTTTGTTTTCATTGTAAAAGTTAACTTCAGAGCTCAATGGCCAGATTGTGTTTGAGAAAAAATTTATTTTCATCTAGTCAAAATGGTAAGAGATTATTCCCATAATTTCCATTTGTAAGCCGACAAGATGTACACATGTATACAAAAATGATCAAAATACTCAGCTATTGAAACATTAATTCTTGATTAACTGATAAATATATTGGGCTATCTACATAAAATTTCATTATTACCTAATTTCTTCAGAATAACACTATGAACTTTGAACTCTTTGGCTCAGTGCATGGTGTTGACTACTGAAGGCTTTAAATATATTATAATAAAACCAATCTTTTCATAATTTAAACAAAAGTACAGTATTTTAAATGATATTAAACTCATTTTATCGTATAGGATAATTTTCTCGTATTTAGATGAAAAAACCTGATGACGCATATTTTTATGACAAGCCTTCTATTCTACTTTTTTTATTTACAAAAACAATCTCAATTTATTTTTACTGGTCACAATTATTTTTCTATTCAAGTGCATATAAAAAAAAAGTCAAATTTGTATATTTTATTCAAATTATTATTGCCTTAACTACTTGTTTAAAATAAATGTTCCTATTGTACATGATAGAAACAAAATGATTAGATCAATACTATGATAAGTTTTTGCCATTTTTATGTGATTTGAAACAATAATCTCCAAATGTTTAATGATAAACTGGTAAAGAAACTTTAAAATTACAATAATTTCTACATAGGCTAGAGAGAGAAATTTAGATGAGTCCATCCAGTGTCAAAATGATAATTTATTTAAACTTTTTGGAAAATAAAACCAGGGAATTTGTTATTTTAAAAAGAAATTATATTTAACAAAGACAAGTGATAAATTATGATGAATACAGAGTGAACAAATAGATATACAAACAGACGTATAGAATACAAGTACATCCTACACTCCAGACATTGTAATTAAGTAAGCATGGAAGCCACAGTTAATAGTTAAATATGGTAACAACTTAACACAAATTAGCTATTTGAACATTTTACACATTATTTTCCTTACATTTACATCTGAATTTTAAAGTTAATAAGCTATTGAGTTGTTTTTTTAAAAGTCATAACAAAATAATTTTTTGAGGTCAACAAAGTAAGTAACATAAACGTGAGATTTAAGCAGCACTCAAGGTGTTTCAATTTTTTTTTAAAATCCCCGCTCAAAAAGATGTTAGGAATACCAGCCATCCAATGAATATCACAACAAGAATAAGGGGGCCATTAACATGACTTATCTCAGCACGCACTGCAACGGTTAACGTGCTCATTTTAGTCTATACCCTGTTTGTGAAGCACTACACTCATTTAATATAAGCAATCAAATAAAAAAGCCCTGTGTGTGCACCAGTTCTAGCCAGTTTAGGAATGTTTTATGACCGTAGTCATCACTGGTAATATCATTTATTATAGAGCCATTCTTTTATTTACACGACAGAGAATACTTTGAATAGATAGCAAATTAAAAAATATAAATTTAAAAAAAAACCAAGCTACATGATTATTCAAACACAAAATAAGATGTCAGAATTTTTATATTGACTATGTCATTGTTATCTTCTTAATTCTGTCATTCTTCCCAGTCAGTCAACTTTTGGATTATTAGGATATTTTCCAACAATAATATTGAATATTTTTCATAGCCCATAATTGATCAAATCAGTGGTATTTATTATTATTACTGTTGGTTTGTAATAGCTTTGAAAGCCTTTAATTAGTAGGCACTTATCAAGGAGCTTTGCGTTAAGCCTGTTTTTTTCTTCTTCACATTATATCTGGCAAGAGCAGCTCTGCTAAAGTGAACAGAGGCATTTAGAAATTAGAAAGAATAAATGCTAATGCTTTTTCAATTTAAATTAATAAAAATGCTAATACTATTAGGGGGGGGGGTAGTCTGGGACACATTTTCACTCCTCATGTACTTTGTTTTTTATTTGAATCCTGGAGATTTTTGTGACAATAACAAAGCAAAGAGTGCTTCCAATCTAATGCATTATGACAGCAAAAATATATTTTTAAACTGTAACTGAAACATCAAAATGAGGCAAAAACAGAAACAGCAAGTTCTATAAACTAGTTTTTCTAAAAACTAACTTGTAACACAATTTTACATTATAAGAATGTACTTCACATAAACATTTGAGAACATAGTTCAGTCCAAAAATATAAGCAGGATTCAATTTCAATGGAAAGAATAGAAAGAGTATGAAGGTTTGTTTTACAAAACTTGGTTTCTCTGTTAACACAGGTGTTTTTTCTTGATAAAAATATTCCTGCAAGTTTATCAAGCATATGTACAAAAATAAAACTTAAAATTATGCCAGTATTTTAATTACTCTTACAAGATACCTAACATAAATGGTATAAAACTATCATTTTCTATTTTAAAAAAATACAAAATCCCACTGTATACTTATTTTCTGATCTAAACTATTATAATTTTGTATCACACCTTTTTTTTCATTTCCCCAAATCAATTTTTAAAATAAAGTTTCCTTATCATTTCTTTTCGAAAGCAAGGTTTTAGGAGAAATAACTATTGAATGATTGCTTGATTCATTAAATAATTACAATGTTAATAACAAAGTAAAAGTTTTTAAAAAATCAATGACCACTAAGGGAAACAAAGAAATGCTTACATAACTACTGGTTCAGTATAAGACAATACAAATTAAGTCTACAAATGTTATCAAATGAAAGACTATTTAAAATGAAATGTATCTGAAAATGCATTTTGCTGTGAAATATTATATTTATATATATATATATTTATATAATTGAAATTATGACAAACACATTACCACAGATTCATTAAAAACTCAGTTCTTAAAAAAACACATTGACCAATCAAAGCATGTTGGCCTATTCACTTGACAAACAATTCAGTTCTCTGAGAATTGTAAAATTTAAAAAAACACCCTTTCATGCAATGTAAAGTGACACCACTGTGAATGAGGCTTTAATATTCTCCATTTTAAAAAAAACATTACAACTTCCTTTGGAATAAATTTTACATTATGAATGAAGGTTTTATAAGTGGGCATAAATAGAAGCTTTGTACACCATAAACTTTTTAAACAACAATGCAGTTCTCATTCAAATCAGTCATGTGAAAATGAGTGATGCAATGTCACAAATACACCACTCTGCCATCATTAGTGTTTTGCGACAGGTCACAGTGACATATAATAAATGTATGCATGGATTATTTTGTAGTTACAGCAAAGTTGTCTGCAGATTACCACAAAAAAAAGTAAATATTTCTTTTTCTGATAATGTATGTCAGTTTCACCAAATGTTTTCAGAATTAATCAGATTAGTCTTGCATAAAATAGATTTAAATTTTTTTTATGTTCACACGAGAAAATTAATTTAAAGAAATGAATCCAAAGATTTCCCTCAGATAGATGTAAAACTGAGAGTGAATGGCAACATAAACCGATACTTAATAACTGTTTTACAGAAAGCAGCCAATAACTTGCAAAAATTTTAGTAAAAAAAATTACAGTAAAGTAAAGCACTATAAAAATGTCTTTAAAATGTCTGAACGGATAAATTTCAGAAATTTGAAGTCGTAGAAATGTCACAATAATTTATGATAAAAACAATTTTTGCTAATACGTTTATTTTTGGATCAACATTACTTTTAATGCAATATGTTTTCTAATGTTTGTTAGAGTTTTGTAGAAAACAGTTTTGGTTGACCATGTCTGCACTGATTATTACATCTTACCTGCACACTTTGTGTTTAAGCCCTGATGAGTTCCAGACAACAGAAAACATGCTGCCCATGTCATTGCGGTTGAGTAACTTAGAAAATCTCTCACATAAAAAGCAAAATGTTTACATAACTGCAGGCTTTGAAGGTGCGTTAAAACTAACATGTACAATTTTTCATATGCATCATTGAACTGTCTCACTGTAACAAAAGCAAATTTTACAAAGAGTAACTGGTATTGAATGTCCATAATGGCTATTAATCAAGTCGTGTGCTTTACTCCTGCCCAACATATTAGCAGGTGGGTGAGGTGTCTGTCAACTGTCAGCCAGTCCATAACGTTTGATCAAAGAGTTTTGATTGAGTCATGTTAAATAAGAGTAGAGTGTCTGGAATAGTTTGAACCATCTCTACCTTTACTTCGAATGGTTGAGGGATTGGAACGAATGTTAGGTAATGCTGGTATGCTCCCTTCTCCAGCCACATCAGCATAGAAAGATTGCTGCTCTTCAATTTCTCTCTGAAACTGTTCCTCCAGTGCCTAAACAACAGCATTTAAAATATTGAATTTTAACCTTTTATTTTGTTTAATATATTTATGGTTTAAAAAAAGATTCTCCAAGTAATATTTTTAAAGATATTTAAGCAGGACACTAAAAATATGAAACCTTTTATGACCAAAATAAAAGATAAAATATTGACTCTGAAGAAGTATGTACCCAGGACACCAATAATATACAATAAATAAACTACAACCCATTCAAAAACTGACAAAATGCTTCATTGCTGGATATTGTTATCAAAATGTTAAAATCATGTGTATGAAAAGAGAAATGTTTACCTGTTTACGGGGGATGAGCAGAGCTTTCCATTGGTTCATGTCTAGTGTAAACTGATCATCAAGTTCTTTAATTTTTTGAGTTTCTTGCTCCATAAGCATTTTGCGTTTCTCAGCCTGAAAAAAGAAAAGATTTTGAATTTAGAAATTTAACTGGTAAAATCATATGATAGAGAGAACAGAAAAAAACTGAGATATTAGCAGTTGAGATCAGTTCCAATGTATCAGAAATCTCAAATTGCTCAATGAGATAGACATGGTGGTAGTGCAAACAATACATTTATTTGATAAAATAACAACTTTGTTATTGGATTTTACATGCAATAAATTTATAACTGCACTTCACCTGTAACTGCTCCAATTCTTTAACTGCTGCATCATTTTTGTCCTGCAATGCTTTTAGTTGTCTCTTATGTTTCTCTTCTTGTCTCTGTTGCTCTGACTTCATGCGTTTCTTTTCACTTTCCTCAAACTAAAATATTTCAATTTTAAAAATTAACTGACAATGGGTTTTACTATAAAATTTGTTCATGTGATTTTGTATGTGATCGAATCATTGGGTTAACTAGGAGTCAAAATAGTATCTTAATTTAGTTATTTTGAACCCACCAAAAAATGTATTTCAAAAATGTGTTGTTTGTATCATTTATATTATGTTACAATTGTTAGTTTTCATTATAAACCTTTCAGAAATGAATATCAGGCTTCAAAGAATGCACCTAATATGTCAATAGTATCTCACCTGTTTGATTTTTGTTTTGTCATCTTCAGGAGTGCCAATAGTACTGAGTCGCAGGCTTTGTTTAAACATCTGAGCTCTTGTTTTGGCTTCATTCTTGAGAATCTTGGGCAGCCTGCGTCTCTCGAGTGCATGTCTGTTCATCAACTCATCTTCCTTTGTCTGATTGTAACGTTTCAAGTTTTCCATTTCCTAATAAAAATGTAGTGTAATATTTGATAAGATTAATACCAAGAACCATTTTAAACAAACAAAATTTGGTAAATAGTTTCGGTAAAATGAAAATGTTCACATTCATAATGACGATGGAGTTTTAACCACTTAATTTATATTCCATTAGAAATCCCAACATCGTATCATGTACCTTCTGGTGTCTGGTCAGCATCTGGTGACGTTTGACAAAGAACATGTCCTTGAGTTGTGTTTTCATCAGCTGGTGTCTCTCATGAAGCTGGCTCTTCTCCAACTCCCAGTTGCTGGCTTCACGACCTGAATGGGTCCAAATAACAGACATCAAAAATTGAGTATGGCCCAATATCCTTTCAGAATCCAACGATTTCTTGACAATGGATCAGAGCATCTCAGAAATCAATTAATTTACTTAATTTGGGCTAAACAAAATTATTAATTGATTCCATTTATCTTTATCATGAGCATTTTTGAAAGTTAGTCGTATTTTTTTATATTACGTTATGTTAAAATGATAAACCCATCCTAAGTAGAGATATTTGTTTAAAATGATGCTTCACATAAACACTTAAAATGATAGTGAACAAAATAATGATTTAAAACAAAATTAATTTTCCTACAGGTCTTTTGTGTAAGGCTTACTTACTTACCCCTGTATAACTGTTGTTTCTGTTGCAGACACTGACTCTCCAGTAGGGCAATCTTCTGTCTATGCTGGTCAGCTAACTGCCTCATGTGCTTTTCTAATCTCTCAGCCTGGTTCTCCATAAACAGTCTCTCCTAAAATGTCATTGTTAACATTTATGAGATCGTTTTATTTTTTAAAGACACATAAACTCCAAAGAACTTAAGTCACCAAAAACAAGGATGTTCAACCACTTAAATGTGAACTGTGCCAACATTAAGCTTACTAGAACATTTGATAGGAATGAATTATCACTAGATCTATCTCTATTATCACTAGATCTATCTCTATTATCACTAGATCTATCTCTATTATCACTAGATCTATTTCTAACTATTTTTATCAGCACATCCAACTCACTAATGGCTATTTACTTTGGCATTTAGTTTTTATGACATAAGTTACACTTTCAGATTTTTTTTAATTTAAAAATATTTCTGTTTTTTAATGTGCATTATTTTATGGGGAAAAAATGGGGGGAGGGATTAAAGTGTTATTAAAGAGCTTCGAATTAATTGAAAGAATAAATATTATGGGTGAAAATAATATATTTGAAAACTTTTGACTTGGAATATATATTTATTGTTAGAGACACATGGTACAATCCAGGTATTCTCAATAATGGCTTGTTAATTTCACAAGAATATTTTGACTAGAATCCTTCGACTCTTTATAAAAAAGCTAAGAATAGTAAAGAATCACTAAGCATTCTATAAAATTCCTGCCATGAATTAGGTAAATTTTATAATAAAACACAAAGTGATTTGAGTTAGTAACACTTGCCATTTGGTGTTACACATGCACCTCAACATTTTTTGTCATGTCCAGTAACTGCTACCTTTCAGTTAATCAGAGAAATATATGATTAATGTCTTCTAATGTCAATAAAAGCTTCTTATACAGTACAACTGACAGGTGGAATAAAGTTGTTGTAAGACTCAGGGTTCCTGAACAAAATCTAAATTGAAATTCCGGAAAATTTCCCTGACTTTTTCATGAGAAAATAAAAAATTCCAGAACATTTAGAATATGATGATCCATTATTCAAAAAATGATTGCTGACTGAGCTGAGAAAAAATAATCGGGACCATGATTTTGTTCACATCAGTGAAAAGTATTTTTAAGGACATTTAAGGAAACAGTTTGGAATTTTACAGAGCTTCTTTCCAGGATTTTTTAAAAATTTACATTCCAGGAGATTTCATGGACAGTCTTTGAACTCCAGGAGATTTCATGGACAGTCTTTGAACTCCAGGAGATTTCATGGACAGTCTTTGAACTCCAGGAGATTTCATGGACAGTCTTTGAACTCCAGGAGATTTCATGGACAGTCTTTGAACTCCAGGAGATTTCATGGACAGTCTTTGAACTCCAGGGATTTCATGGACAGTCTTTGAAGATTTCATGGACAGTCTTTGAACTCCAGGAGATTTCATGGACAGTCTTTGAACTCCAGGAGATTTCATGGACAGTCTTTGAACTCCAGGAGATTTCATGGACAGTCTTTGAACTCCAGGAGATTTCATGACAGTCTTTGAAAGATTTCATGGACAGTCTTTGAACTCCAGGAGATTTCATGGACAGTCTTTGAACTCCAGGAGACTTGAAGAACACTGAAACCTGTTATTGAGTCCAACCTATAAATATCTTCCTGGACATCAATGATGACTGTAAAAATATTTCAAATGCCACCCATCAGTAAACTTAGGAATGAAGTCTGCACTGCAGTACCTCCCTCTGATTAACTTTATCTGACTGTCTACATTTTCTTCTAATTCTTCATCTTAAGGGCCCACGATCAATGTGCTGATCACTTGGCCCAAGATTTCTTAAGTGCATGTAGAACACACAAATGCTAAATAAACATGTTCTTTAGTTGTTTTCTTTTCATAATTCAAACTGGTAATCTTGTCTCACTGAATCCATGTGTGATATAACACAAAGGTTTATAACTAGGTAATATTAAAATCAAATCTAGATAACAATAATTATTTCAGTTTCCTCCCCTTCTCTCTCAGTTGGAATGCCTCTTACCTTTTCCTCCATCTCAATTTGCTTGGCCTCCCTCATCTTTTGAGCTGTTTCCTTCTTGCTGTCTCTTGGCAACATATCCAGCTCCTGTTTAAGTAGTTTCATCTCCTGTTTCTGTTTCTCTCTAAACATCTTCAACTCCTTCTCCTGAAAAGATATGTGATAACTTTGTACAGACTTATTTGCTAAGTGCATGGGGTCATTAAAGAAATCGGATGTAAGGTGCCAATCATTTGTTAAAGCAGTGCAATATTGTAACAAGTTTCATATCAAAATAAGTTTTTTTATCAATAAAATGCACCTGCTCTCCTTTGATTTTCTTGGCAGCATTCTTCATGTCATTCTGTTGAGCCTGCTCTGCCTTTTCTATCAACTGTTTCTGTTGTTTTATCAACATATCCAGATCTTGTTCAAAGCTTTTCTTGGCAGCCTAAATAAAGTTTACATAGCAGAGACTTAAAAAATAATCAAAACATTTTTTAAACACAAATAAAAACTAAGATTTCTATTTTTAATGTTTTAAACCATGTATACATTGAGAAACATCCAACATTTGTTGGTTTATTTTGGTTATTTTTGTTTATATCTGTAATATAGAAACTGGTCATGATATAAAATAGAGGTTGGTATTGTCAGGAGTTACTTCATAATCTCAATGTTGTATAACAAGAAAGATGACATGGTACATTAGGGAACAAAGGCTGTGTGTAATAATGAAGTCATATGAAAGAAGAAACATGACTTTCCTTCACAGGCAAGGATGTCAATGTTATCAGTCCCCTGAGAGAACACTAGAAACATGACTTTCCTTCACAGGCAAGGATGTCAATGCTATCTGTCCCCTGAGAGAACACTAGAAACATGACTTTCCTTGACAGGCAAGGATGTCAATGCTATCAGTCCCCTGAGAGAACACTAGAAACATGACTTTCCTTGACAGGCAAGGATGTCAATGCTATCAGTCCCCTGAGAGAACACTAGAAACATGACTTTCCTTGACAGGCAAGGATGTCAATGCTATCAGTCCCCTGAGAGAACACTAGAAACATGACTTTCCTTGACAGGCAAGGATGTCAATGCTATCAGTCCCCGTAGAGAACACTAGAAACATGACTTTCCTTGACAGGCAAGGATGTCAATGCTATCAGTCCCCTGAGAGAACACTAGAAACATGACTGTCCTTGACAGGCAAGGATTTCAATGCTATCAGTCCCCTGAGAGAACACTAGAAACATGACTTTCCTTGACAGGCAAGGATGTCAATGCTATCAGTCCCCTGAGAGAACACTAGAAACATGACTGTCCTTGACAGGCAAGGATGTCAATGCTATCAGTCCCCTGAGAGAACACTAGAAACATGACTTTCCTTGACAGGCAAGGATGTCAATGCTATCAGTCCCCTGAGAGAACATTAGAAACTTACACTACTGTCTGCATCAAACTTTTTCTCTTTAGACTCTAGAGCCAGATGATTTTTGTAGGACAGATCTGTTATCTGCTTGTTTTCCTGCTTTTGAAGCAACTTCAGTTCACGTAAATCTTGTTTCCTGTAGATCAAAAGAATTCACTGGTGAAATACATAAGTTAACCTAAGTTCTACATTAATAAACACTTTTTGTGTTTACCAACATGTTACGGATTAAAAATAATAGATACGTGATTGTTAGGATTAACATGGTGTTAATACAATGAGCTATTTTCATTGGTTTTGTTAATCCCATATTCATACTGCCATATTACAAATATGACATTTCACTTCAAATAAATATAAATGGTTTATTAAAAATCTCAACCATAGGACCCTTCAAGAAGTAAATCTAACCCTGCTATTTAACATTGCAGCCATGGAAGTAAAAGTAAAAAATCAATGATCAGTTAGATTTAAAACATCACTAAAATAATCTACCAGTTATTTTATAAATCCTGGAGTAAATCTGGAAACAATTTATTTAAACCCATGGAAAAGGTAAATAATTCATTTAAAAAAACATGAGGAAATTATTTCTTCACTTTATCCATCTACCATTTGTAATATTAGTTAAGTCTGCTGTTTCAGGTGTTAGTGAATAATCGAAGGGATTATCGAAGAGAGAGGAGACAAGTGCACTTCTACCAGCTACTGTGAAAGTGAAAGAGATGTTAGTTCTATCAGTGGACATCATGAAGAAAATATGTATGCAAATTATTTTTTTTAATTCCAATTTGGATACATATCGTTCAATGAAGGTCGTTTTCATTGTGACTTCGGTATTTCAATTTGATCAGTTGCATTCTTTTTTTAATAGATTTCTGGGTAACTAATAATTGTTTCTGATCTATGAATTTCAATATATATATTTACTGAAAAGTCACTAAGAATAATTTTCAAACCTTTATTTAAACTTTTAAAAAACAGCATAGGCATAACAATTTAAAGAATGGGTGCCGACAGGCAACTCCGCGGTTAGCCAGATTTTTCTGTGGTAGCCAGACGTCAACAAAAGGCCTTACCAGTGAAGACAAATATAGCACTTCATTTGGCCAGAAGTGGACGTGTACACAATCCGCGAGCAAGGATTACCACGGAAAACATACACACTCCCTTCGCCCAACTTTTCACCACAAAAACGAATAATGGCTATGTCCTCAGTGGGTGTTATCTAATACAATTTTAAGGTATATATTTTATATTCATATGTACACAGGAATTGGATGGGCTGTACTTGCTGAAGCCATGGACAAATTCATGGATAATAACCAGTTTTGAGGGAAACGATCGCCCGGGTCTACATAAAGCCATCCTCAACCTGAAAGTACCGGTGCACACGACCAACCACAACCCAGGAGGCTTGCCAATACTTGGACAATTTAAATGAAACATTAACCAATTGAATCAGTGATTACAACTACTGCTAAAGTGTAACCATGTTACTTGTGAGATTATTGACAAGTCTGTGAACATGAGTTATTTAAACGACGTCATTGAAGGGCCGGTAGGACCATGAAGACGACGACACGGACACATCTTGTTGTGAAACATTGAATACTAAAACTACAACACCCAACCTCCCCTTCCCCCAATCAGCCGGTCAGTTGACCCCAAACTTTGTTGGCCTGAAAAATAAACGGCGTATTGATTCGCTGTCGTCGCAATAGCGTCACTTTGTGAGATGAGCGTCCTTTGTCGTGTTGACAAATGGAGTTTACTGCTAAAACATGGTTTAGCAAAGTTTGACAAGGCAAGACCAGCTATGGCAATAATTCATTTGGTAGTCTGTTCATCTTGAAATGTATGCATATCTTATTAAGCCACAACACATCACGATATTTAATGCAGCTTTTAAATGGGGAAAAGGGGAAGTGAGGCACAGACCTGAAAACATGTCCTGAGACTAAGACAAGTTCGATCTTACTTGGAACTCGACCACGTAACTTTTTGAACACAAGAGGATGGAATATTCTAGGTTAAATACTGATGGCCAATATAGTCCCAATAGCTAATTAATAAGAAACCCTAATCCCTAAACCACCCAAAAAAATAAAAAATGTCCAAGTCAAAGTCAATTAACAATCTCATTTTGTAACAGGACAACTGAAATATCACACGCGTTTTCTGATAGTTTGTTCGATTCGCTATCCATTGACAGTCAGTGGCGTAGCCTCCTCTAACCACCGACAGACAATGAGGTAGCCTCCTCTAACCACTGACAGACAATGAGGTGCCTCCTCTAACCACTGACAGACAATGAGGTGCCTCCTCTAACCACTGACAGACAATGAGGTAGCCTCCTCTAACCACTGACAGACAATGAGGTAGCCTCCTCTAACCACTGACAGACAATGAGGTAGCCTCCTCTAACCACTGACAGACAATGAGGTAGCCTCCTCTAACCACTGACAGACAATGAGGTAGCCTCCTCTAACCACTGACAGACAATGAGGTAGCCTCCTCTAACCACTGACAGACAATGAGGTAGCCTCCTCTAACCACTGACAGACAATGAGGTAGCCTCCTCTAACCACTGACAGACAATGAGGTAGCCTCCTCTAACCACTGACAGACAATGAGGTAGCCTCCTCTAACCACTGACAGACAATGAGGTAGCCTCCTCTAACCACTGACAGACAATGAGGTAGCCTCCTCTAACCACTGACAGACAATGAGGTAGCCTCCTCTAACCACTGACAGACAATGAGGTAGCCTCCTCTAACAACTGACAGACAATGAGGTAGCCTCCTCTAACCACTGATAGACAATGAGGTAGCCTCCTCTAACCACTGACAGACAATGAGGTAGCCTCCTCTAACCACTGACAGACAATGAGGTAGCCTCCTCTAACCACTGACAGACAATGAGGTAGCCTCCTCTAACCACTGACAGACAATGAGGTAGCCTCCTCTAACCACTGACAGACAATGAGGTAGCCTCCTCTAACCACTGACAGACAATGAGGTAGCCTCCCTCTAACCACTGACAGACAATGAGGGTAGCCTCCTCTAACCACTGACAGACAATGAGGTAGCCTCCTCTAACCACTGACAGACAATGAGGTAGCCTCCCCTAACCACTGACAGACAATGAGGTAGCCTCCTCTAACCACTGACAGACAATGAGGTAGCCTCCTCTAACCACTGACAGACAATGAGGTAGCCTCCTCTAACCACTGACAGACAATGAGGTAGCCTCCTCTAACCACTGACAGACAATGAGGTAGCCTCCTAAAAGCATTGACAGTGAGATAGCCTCCCCTATCAATTGAAAATTGCCCCCCCCCCGTGTCTATTGTAGTTGTTTAGCTTCCTCTATCCATTGATGGCAAGGTAGTTTTCTCTATCCATTGACAATAGGTGACGTAGCCTGCCCTAACTATCAGTGATAGTAGTTAGTGCCACCTGCCAAATCCCATGATGATCAAAGGCGTGTCCATGCTCGACCTTGTTGGACGCTTGGCGAGTGAAGATATATTTTAAATGGCTCACCTAAGAGTTTATCATATAAAACTCATGATATTTTTTAACTCTTGTTTAAAGGTAGCTGATAATCTAATGTATCTGTGTCATGTACTCACTGTGCTATAGGCCAGGGGTCTCCAAACTTTTCTGCCGGAGGGTCACATTAACTTTCAAACAGCAGTTTAGGGGCCAACTACACACAGTTTTGTGGTAAACTATAGATAAAAATAGCATATTTTTTGGAGATTGAAAGGTCTCCAGGGCCGGGTGAGAGGGCCTCGCGGGCCGCATCGGGCCTCGCGGGCCGCATCTGGCCCGCGGGCCGTAGTTTGGAGACCCCTGCTATAGGCTATATGTTTAAATCGTTCTTCTCACCGAGGTTGTTTGGTTTTTTCCCCGACATCTCTCCTGACTAACCCCGTTCCCCAACTGTTCGTGTCTCGAAATGAACGCGAGTTCAACTTTGACGTTTTCTCTAAATTAATTAAAATGAAGAATAGTGGTAATTCCGGTTGTGAACATTCCATAACTTACGTGGAATTATTCCACAAATACAACGCGATATCGCTGGCGATATCTGCCAAGTGACGCAGTCTCTGCTATATATGTGTATACACTTTATCTGAGGATTAAATAAGTTTTCATTTCTTTCTTTCCTGTTTTTGTTCAGATTTATTTTGTACTATTGTGTTCTATTAAATTCATTACTGTTTCTTCTATATTGGTCCATTTGAAATTTGAAAGTTGAAATCATTTTTCTTATTACACACATCTATAAATATGATAATGAATTACAAATATATGTTGAGTGTGAAGTGATAAATAGGTTCAAATAAAGTCCATTGTTAGATACAGTATTACTTAAAGTGCAGTCCGGTCATGAAGACTACATGATAGCGACAACACCCACGCATACATTTGTTTATTAGAAACGTACAAATCCAACGTGAAATCAGAAAATTGTTATTTCCAGAAAATTGGTCAAGGCTCAAAAATAAAGCCGCAGATACCTTGTACAACAGACAACCACAGGAACGTTTCTTTAAATAATCTAAGTTCAGTTTGTAGTTAATTTAATATAGGCAACACAATCGCCATATAATAAACTCGGAGAAATTCCCAATATCTAACTACTCTAAGGAAAAAAAAGATATACTTTTTATTTTTTAAAAAACGTAAAAAACCAAGTTTTTGACTATAAATCCTTTATGTACGAGAAGTAACTAAAAGAATGTTCATTATAATATGCAGCGCAAGACCATCCAAAAATACAAAATTGTAGTTGTGTCGTAAAACATGTTTAATATAATGCGCACCGATCAGGAATATGTTTATAAAAAGTGTTGTCAATAAAATACGCACCTTATTGTGCGACAGAAAGGTTGTTCAATATAATGCGCACCCTTACACTCTATCTCAAAAAAATAACATGATACATAGGAATAAATAAAATAATCTAAAAAATCAATAATTCAATTACGGTACATGTGATCGATCTGAAATTTTGATACATTGTTTTTATCATCGGTACGAAACTGCTTGCAAAATTTCAGCTCGCTAGCTTACGAGGAAGTGGGTTAAAAATTGATCCAAAGTTTTGGCACAAGCAAGTGTGCAAGGAAGCAACCAGACACCACGAGTTAGTATAAAGGATTTTAAAAAATCTGAGCGATTGGATTGCTTACATTTTTTTAAAAACATAATCGTCATTTAATCTCTACTATTTTAATTTCTGTACAACAAAAACACACACGCACATTGTTCCTCCTAGGGTTTTTTTTCTTCTTTTTTTTTGTCTGTATACTCTGTATAAGTGTGATGATGTCTGTATAAGTGAGATGTCTGTATCAGTGAAATGTCTGTATCAGTATCAGTGAAATGTCTGTATCAGTGAAATGTCTGTATCAGTGAAATATCTGTATCAGTGAAATGTCTGTATCAGTGTGATGTCTGTATCAGTGAAATGTCTGTATCAGTGAAATGTCTGTATCAGTGTGAAATGTCTGTATCAGTGAAATGTCTGTATCAGTGAAATGTCTGTATCAGTGAAATGTCTGTATCAGTGAAATGTCTGTATCAGTGAAATGTCTGTATCAGTGAAATGTCTGTATCAGTGAAATGTCTGTATCAGTGAAATGTCTGTATCAGTGAAATGTCTGTATCAGTGAAATGTCTGTATCAGTGAAATGTCTGTATCAGTGAAATGTCTGTATCAGTGAAATGTCTGTATCGTGTGAAATGTCTGTATCAGTGAGATGTCTGTATCAGTGAAATGTCTGTATCAGTGAAATGTCTGTATCAGTGAAATGTCTGTATCAGTGAAATGTCTGTATCAGTGAATGTCTGTATCAGTGTGATGTCTGTATCAGTGAAATGTCTGTATCAGTGAAATGTCTGTATCAGTGAAATGTCTGTATCAGTGAAATGTCTGTATCAGTGAAATGTCTGTATCAGTGAAATGTCTGTATCAGTGAAATGTCTGTATCAGTGAAATGTCTGTATCAGTGAAATGTCTGTATCAGTGAAATGTCTGTATCAGTGAAATGTCTGTATCAGTGAAATGTCTGTATCAGTGAAATGTCTGTATCAGTGAAATGTCTGTATCAGTGAAATGTCTGTATCAGTGTGATGTCTGTATCAGTGAAATGTCTGTATCAGTGAAATGTCTGTATCAGTGAAATGTCTGTATCAGTGTGATGTCTGTATCAGTGAAATGTCTGTATCAGTGAAATGTCTGTATCAGTGAAATGTCTGTATCAGTGAAATGTCTGTATCAGTGAAATGTCTGTATCAGTGAAATGTCTGTATCAGTGAGATGTCTGTATCAGTGAAATGTCTGTATCAGTGAAATGTCTGTATCAGTGAAATGTCTGTATCAGTGAAATGTCTGTATCAGTGAAATGTCTGTATCAGTGAAATGTCTGTATCAGTGAAATGTCTGTATCAGTGAAATGTCTGTATCAGTGAAATGTCTGTATCAGTGAAATGTCTGTATCAGTGAAATGTCTGTATCAGTGAAATGTCTGTATCAGTGAAATGTCTGTATCAGTGAAATGTCTGTATCAGTGAAATGTCTGTATCAGTGAAATGTCTGTATCAGTGAAATGTCTGTATCAGTGAAATGTCTGTATCAGTGAAATGTCTGTATCAGTGTGATGTCTGTATCAGTGAAATGTCTGTATCAGTGTAAATGTCTGTATCAGTGAAATGTCTGTATCAGTGAAATGTCTGTATCAGTGAAATGTCTGTATCAGTGAAATGTCTGTATCAGTGAAATGTCTGTATCAGTGAAATGTCTGTATCAGTGTAATGTCTGTATCAGTGAAATGTCTGTATCAGTGAAATGTCTGTATCAGTGAAATGTCTGTATCAGTGTAATGTCTGTATCAGTGAAATGTCTGTATCAGTGAAATGTCTGTATCAGTGAAATGTCTGTATCAGTGAAATGTCTGTATCAGTGAATGTCTGTATCAGTGAAATGTCTGTATCAGTGAAATGTCTGTATCAGTGTAAATGTCTGTATCAGTGAAATGTCTGTATCAGTGAAATGTCTGTATCAGTGTAAATGTCTGTATCAGTGAAATGTCTGTATCAGTGTAAATGTCTGTATCAGTGAAATGTCTGTATCAGTGTGATGTCTGTATCAGTGAAATGTCTGTATCAGTGAAATTGGGCCACGCTATTTTTGACCATTTTTAACTCTCCCTTCCCCCTGTCACAAACTGTGACAAATCTCGGACCCCCCCCCCTTAAAGTACGTCACACTCACACTTTCCAAAAAAACTTTGTTTTTTATTTTTAAAAATAATTAAAATTTAATATAAAACAGCGTGACGTCACACATGGCCGGACCCCCCCTCCCTTTGTCACAAACTGTCACACTTTCTTACAACCCCTCCCCCCCCCCTCTGGAGCGTGACGTACTTTATGGACGGCCCCAATGTCTGTACTAGTGTGATGTCTGTATCAGTGAAATGTCTGTATCGCACCCACACCAATCATTTACAACACATGTAGCACCAAAATTGTATCGGTAAAGGTGTTTCTAATTCCGCTAACATTTATTCCTAGCAATCACCAAATGGACCCAGGGCGCTAATAAATTGGCTTTATCCTCCTAATACATCCTTATTATTGAGTATGACATTATCTTGTAAAATGTATATCAAATTGCCCAACGTGGTGTGTGTGAGTGGGGGGGATGGGGGATGTGTGAACAAAACGTACCTCATCATGTAAATGTTACAATAGCTCTCCATAATAAACTGGACCCTAAATGGTAGTTGACTCATGGGACCACAATTGGTTTCATCTTCATTGCCCTGGTCTGGGTCTAGACTGGCAGGGGTGTCGGACGTGGGCGAGCTGGGGGTGGAAGTGGCGGCAGGCTGGCTCGGGCTGGGGTTGATCAAATTTGAGAACAGACTTGCCCGACTTCTCTCCCCCTGACTGCGGACCCTCGTGCTGAGCTGGTGCTCGAGGTGCGCTATGGCTGAGGTGAGATCCGTCTCGGACACAGAGAATGTATTGAATGGGTCACGGTCGGGGTTCTCACACCAGAGGTAAGCGAACACATCCCTGAGCATTTTAGGGAGGAGCGAGACCGGCGCCTGGTGGGTGGTAATCCGCACAGGATCTGACGCGATGTGGCCAAGGTGACGGGCGATGCTTTTACTGGTGATGGCTGACCACGTGGATTTGGCTGAGGTAGAGGAAGCAGAGAGCTTGCGGACTTTAGCGGGAATACGATACAGACTTCCACAACTGGTGGCAGTTGAAACCGTAGCCATTGTAGAGAGAGAAAATATGGAATCTCTGTCGGCGTCAGCTTCTACGCGAAGCATCAACGGACTTTTTGAGGAGGACGACGGCTGGTTGGTGATGTTAGTTTGTGATGGGGGTGACGTGAGTGGGCTATCGGGATACTTCCTGGAACCGTGGGGCACGGGCGGTAACGCTCGTAATCTGGGTTTGGCTATGTGAGGAAAGTGGAACGTCTCCGACTGTTTCAACAGCTGAAGTGGATTTTTAGGTAAAGGATAACTGTCCAGTGATACCGAGCGTCTGGCAGCGGACGTCTTCTCACCACTGTTCTCTGATCCACGCCCGTGGATGTTTGAGCTGGAGTCCGACTTTATTGGATTCTTGCCCTGCTCTTTTTTTAGAATAAAATTATCGTTGCTGACCAGAATATCACAAGTGGCGTAGCACGGCTCCGGCAGCCGGTCAATAATCCGCTCATAATCTCCATCCTCCTCCTCCTCTTCATCCAGGTGCCCTGACGTCACGCCCTCTACGAATTCGAAACTGGGTTCTCCGTCATCGGATATTCCCGTTGTGTCCAATGACGTCATCGCCAGCGACATGCCGTCCGAGTTGCCGCTGAGGTTCAACTTGTGCTGTTCGTCCGGCGATACACAGAAACCCTTGTCAAACCAGCAGGCTTTCTGCCTTGGCTCCATCTCCATGTAAATCCAACTGGAGCGTGCGCTTTCCCAAGACGCTTCGTCAAACTCTTCCTGTCCATCGTTAGCTTGGCCTGATGCAAAGAACATTTTCTCTGGCGGTCGAAGGCCTTCGGGAGGCCGAGGCATGTACCGAGTGTTGAATTATGTTAGTCAAACGTAATCCATGTTTATATAGCACACCTCAGGAACTTCACAGTCAAATATATTTAAACTTTTTGTTCAAATAGTTAATAATTTGAAAATACACGCCCAGGAGAAAAATAGCGTTTTTTTAAAACTCCAAACTTCAATTTGTTTTCACTGAACTTATTTGGAGAGGTTGACCAGTTTTTGGGTTGTTGTTTTTTTTACTGTTTCGAATCAATGACACAACATTCCGTGTTAAGGAATTAGAAAAATAAACTTGTGAGCACAGAATTCGATCCAAATCAAAAAGATGTAAACAAAATTAATGTTGTCTTCATAAATAAATCCATGACAAGAATACCAACACTCGGTGATATTTGACAAGAGAAAAGTTGAAAGTGGATTCCCCGCTCCAAAAACCAAGATGGCCAGTGTCTAATGACTCTGGTTTAAACAAACAGCAAGCCTAGTACTAGGGCTGACCACTAACTTAATGGCCTGAAATGGTTGACAACTTTGTGTGCAGGCCAAGTCCAACAATTCCGTCTTTTTAATCACACCAGTTACGACTCACGATATGCCAAATTTTTAGTGTAGAAGCACACACTATATGTATATTGTTTTATGTGACCTGCTTAGTAAAGGGCTAGTTAAGAGGATTCGGAAAACAAAAAATTCCTTTAAGAGGAGAATGCACCAAAATCCGTTAAGATTGCTTTGTTATATCAAAGCTCTTACAAATACGGAAATTCATTAGTTTAACAAGTTTTTTCAAATATAATAAATCTTTTGTTAGGTAAACTCAGTTGATTTTGTAAATACACTGTACTTGTTTTCAATACTAGGAGCGACCAAAGCTTTCTTCTGTTATATGATACATGATGTTTTCGCTGATAATTTATTGAAATTGACCTTAAAATGTTTGATTGTACTTGTAATACTACATACCAGCTCCCCTTAACAACTATTAGTGTTAGAAGTCTACACATGTCATGACTCTCACTGAGACGGATGCCATACCAGCTCCCCTTAACAACTATTAGTGTTAGAAGTCTACACATGTCATGACTCTCACTGAGACGGATGCCATACCAGCTCCCCTTAACAACTATTAGTGTTAGAAGTATACACATGTCATGACTCTCACTGAGACGGATGCCCAATAGTGAAACAAACGACTCACTCCAGACACTCGGCGTCTAGCTCTATGGTCGATCTTAATGGGAAGAAGGTCTTTTTCTAACACCTTAAGTATTAAATCTTAAGACGTCCTTGAGAAACTCACGTGAAACGGACTGAGCCTAGCATTTAATCAATAATTAGGGCAGATCATGTGCCCCCCCCCTCCGACAAGCTACACAAGCGCCTCTATACGGGGTCTTCTTTTAACTAAACAAAATGATTGTCCACTCAGTTTCTGGTGGCGTTACATGAGATAGTGCTACATGTTACATGATACATATTTAGCTTATACAAATTACGAAAATCATTATTATTATTATTTTGCTTTAACATTTTGAACAGTTATCTAGCATAAACTCTGCAGCTTCATAAATAAAATGTTAATAAATTGTGTTTTCATTTTATTTCCTATTCATGTCCCGGAACTGGCACGGTTATTATTTCCATATTTCCGTATTGGGTTCTATCTCCATTTCAGCATGACCTCTTACCACATCTAATCAATGACAGTATCTTTTTTATTCACTTCTACAACGGATGTCAGTGATGTGTTCAATCACTATTAACTAAAATTCAGTGCAAGTTTAAAAGCCTATTTAGAAGGGCTGCTGAAATTAACGATTAATTTCTCGATTAAGCGTTAAAAAAATTTAACTATTTAATTATTTTTAACGATTAATTGGCCCATCACTTGCAAATTATTGGAAGTCAAAAAGTAAAAAATAATATAATAAAAAATAGCGGCCGATAAATAATAAATTTCCTGACGATTACACGAACATTTTGGTTTTAAACTATTGAATGACGGGAATGTTCAAAATGTTGATAAAGTTTGCCTACCATGGTTCTAACACTACGCCTAATTATCAAACCAAATGAAAAGCGTCTTAAGCTAATGGTAGTAATGGAGTCTGACTCAGAGACAGAAAATGACCACAGCTCTTCGGATGAATTACTGCGTTACAAAATGGAGAGGAAAGTTCATGAATCCATTAACCCTCTACAATGGTGGAAACTTAATGAACACCGATATCCGATAATGTCATTCCTTGCCAAGTCCGTTTTGTGCAGACCCGTTACCTCAGTTCCACGTGAATGATTGTTCAGCTCGGCTGGTTATAATGTCAATTAGACCCACTCATCACTTGAACCAAATAATGTCATCACACTTGTCTTTTGCGTAGTTGGTTAAAAGATGGCATATAAAGGAGATATTCCAGAGTTATTTAGATTTTCAACACGAACGTTTAATAAGTGCTACTTATGACATCATAAATTTTTATTTTTTGGCTTTAATGGAAATTAACGATTAAATTAATCATTAATTTTTCAAAAGTTAATGATTAAATTTAAATTAATCTTTAACAGCCCTACAATTTAGATATCTTTTATCCATTTGTGCGAGGGAATGCTAGGCGTGAGGGGGCGGGGTGATATATGAAATAAGGTTGCATTGTTGTTCAAGTAGGTTCTGATTGATGTTTGGAAAGCTAGCATTTTTTAATAGTTTTGTCTTTCTTTATTTAAAAAAACAAATAATAATCTCGTGAGTGAGAGTGAATTTAAAGCGCCACAGGTATAATTAATGCATTCTAATGTTTCAACAAAAAAAATTTGAACTTTATATTTTAAATGCTCCCCCCCTTTTTTTCTATTACTTTCTTCTGATGGTCAATCATACCATCAAAGGGTTAGTTAGAACCATCGGATGTTCCAATAAATACTTGTACTTTATAAAAAGTTATGTCCTGATCAATCTATGGGTGAAATAAAAGGATGTGTATACTTTTTACTGTACGTGGGTTGGTACATTTCCGTTTAACCTTTAAAAAATCAATACCGGTCATGCTAGTGCCGGGTCTCCGGCAGACAGTCGAGTAAAGCAATCTAGTACCTCCAGAACATCATAGCTCAGGTCACAAAAAAAGAGATTATTGATTGTCTAAGTACAGTATCTGCGTGGAACATCTTTCCGCTGATTCTAACCCTCGCCAAGACGTCATTGCGAACAGTCTGTGCTGTGTTCATTTTGGGACTATCAATAAGTGGCAGCGGTGCCCACTTTAAACATATCCACAAAAGGCACTTCACTAAATTACAGGAGTACTTGGATACATTAGACAAAAAGGGGTTGGTGGGGGGGGATGAGTCCTTTTCCGAATGGGTTCAACAACCCTGTCAACAACAGCGACCATGCCCACATACACGCTATCACAGATGAACAAAGCCAACAACGGCTCCGTATTCCGGTTTAGAAGTAACACATATCCTAAGAAAGTACTAATCTTGGCAGATGACATAAAAGGAGAAAAAAAATCATCGGAAACGCGAGGCTATTTGAGGAGCTGACTTAATATCCCGAGTGTAACAGGGCCATCGATCTCTGGCATGTGTCTTTATGTCGCTTTCCCGTGCCTCTATCTGAGCAAATCTCATTTTCAAATAGGAGAACAATGATCCAATCCACGTTTATCAAAGTATTCATTCTTAAATAATCCAGCACAATGTCGTGTCATCCACTTTGGAAACCGTTTAGAACAAAAGAGATGAGCACAAGAAACAAGTGTCCTAACACACGGCTCAACAAACCAGCGGTCCGGCCACGCACTGCCTGGCTCATACCATCACATGCAACTGTTGGCTTTCCCCCCTCCCTCCACTCCGACCACTCTCGCCAATCCATTTTTCCCACGCAAAAGTGATTCCAATTTTACATCGGCCATCTTTCTTTTGAATGGGCTCTACCTCCTCCGCCCCCCCCCCTGTCTTCAGTTCCCATCGTTTGATGCCAGCATCTTTGTATGATGGCTCTGTTCAACCCAAGAGATTTCAGCTGCAATCTCTGGCCTGCCTTCACATTCATCATACAATATTATAAAACGTGGTCCGGACACGTACATGGCCAAATCTCAGCCACAGAGGGTTTTAATAGAAGAAAATTATATCCTTGTAAATATATATATTTTTTGCCATAAAAAATTAATGATATTTCTGTCCCCGATGTTGGGTTGCCATCAATTTTCCCTTAAAGCTGCGCGGCTCCACGAATATCTCACAGACGCCTCGCAGCAGTTTAGAATTACCGCGCAGCAAATTTTGTAAAACATTGCTAAAAAATGGATGCTATGCAACTTTGCACACGAGTTTTTTTTTATTATTTTTATTTTGCACACGGACCTACGAACCTTAGAGGGAGCATTGGTTGCCATCTTTGTACTTTGTTATGGCTTTTTAATCCCACTACCTCATAATGTATGGATTCGGCTTTTTCGTCTACGGGAAGAGGTATGTATTGGGAAAAACTTTATATCAAGTGATATCAAATGATTGTTTTTATCACAACCAAAATTTGAGCTGAAACTCTTATTGATGACACAATATGTGGATATTAAAACACTCAAATTATTTCGTTAATGAAATCAAAAGAAAGAGGACAATAGAGTTGCTTAATGTGGTGACAAGACCCCTTACTCCCCGCCCCGAGACATTCAATTGTTTAGGGAATATGCTAAAAATTAATTTTTAAAATAGTTTAATATAAGCTTTCAAATGTTGGCCTGGGTGTAAAATAAATCGATTTCGTTGGCTGGTTGGCAGGAAAGAGACAAGTTCATATAAGAAGTCCTTTCACACTGGTGCAAATGTAACACTATCCCGGAGCCCCCTCACCCCTGCTTTTAGTTCCTTCTCAATTCAAGCGTCATCTATGTCCACTCATTTTATTATTGATTACCCCATTGACTCAGCTGGCCCGTCCTACAAGGTTGGCCAAGCTAAGATGTGGCCCGTCCTACAAGGTTGGCCAAGCTAAGATGTGAGCAAATTAGGAGAAGGGGGGCATGCTGAGTTTTTATCGGACACGATCAATGAAACATTTGACATCGTTGCGGGCCAGCTTTTTACATCTCCGTGCTCCGCATGCCGGATGCATCTGAGCACCCAGAGCTTCGACGGGCTCATTTAAGAGCAGTTTAATAATGACGCCCGCTGGAAACTCCACTATCATCAGTTCAACAAAGCCGCTCAGCTAGGACCAAGACAAAAAACAAGATGGTTTTTATTATTTGAACTAATATTGAATAATGTCGATCACTTAGGTTTGAGGTTGCTCCATTCAATATACAAAAAGTTACTCTAAACCAATTTCAAATGTAGATATCCTTAGCGTTAATACAAGGCGGTGATGTTTTACATTTTATGCACCAGCGTATGGCGTAAACAGACGGCGTGCATCGTAAAAACAGGCAATCAAAGGATCGGCGCAAAGCATGTCATTTTTGCATTAGTTATTCTATAATCAACAGTCATTTATTTTTTATTAAATCAGTTGAAGAATAGCATTACGCTGTATGAGTACAAATTAGTCTCGACTCTCGACCCGTGCACAAAATGAAATTAAAATGTATTCAATTTCATAAACACTGGCAGTTATAACTAATCCGTTTATATTCACATAACGTGGCATTTAATATTAAACAAATATCTGATTATCAACGTTATAGGTCATGTCATAATGTAGATGCCTCAATGCCCACGTCACAGTGTCTATGTACAAGTATATCTCTCACTATAAGAGCCCATACTTAAAACCCACAGACAAACTCGACATGAACCCAACAGCCTCGCTAAATGGATGAACATAATTTGGACGAGATGACATTTCAGAGTAAAGGACAATTTGCCGTTGAAAAAAAAACTGTGCGAGGGAATGGGACCAGGATGCACATCCACAGAGTAATGTTTTTGTTTAGGTGTGTGACTCACGCTTCTCCTCTCTCTGGGTTGACCGATGGCTCGCTAAACTGGTGCCAAGTTGGGGAAACAAGAAATTGGAGAGCAGTCCTGTGTGGAGCTCGTGAAAAGGGTTTGGGGCTTGAGTGAGTGGGGTGGTGGGGGGGGGTAAACATCACTAGTGGGGGAGTAGGGTACTGAGAGAAGAGATTAGAATATTCATTGGTGGGGAGTTTGTGGCGCATAGTTTAATGTGAGTTTGTTTGCTCGGCTAGTTGCATAGGTTTGGGTGGTAGGACATTGGGGGCAGGGGGTCGGTCAACCGTCAGGAGTGAACAACCCCGGACATGGGCAACACCAATTTAGGTTAGCTGATACCATAGTGACATGGGCAACACCAATTTAGGTTAACTGGTGCCACAGTGACATGGGCAACACCAAGTTAGGTTAGCTGGTGCCACAGTGACATGGGCAACACCAAGTTAGGTTAGCTGGTGCCATAGTGACATGGGCAACACCAAGTTAGGTTAACTGGTGCCACAGTGACATGGGCAACACCAAGTTAGGTTAGCTGGTGCCACAGTGACATGGGCAACACCAAGTTAGGTTAGCTGGTGCCACAGTGACATGGGCAACACCAAGTTAGGTTAGCTGGTGCCACAGTGACATGGGAAACACCAAGTTAGGTTAGCTGGTACCACAGTGACATGGGCAACACCAAGTTAGGTTAGCTGGTGCCACAGTGACATGGGCAACACCAAGTTAGGTTAGCTGATACCACAGTGACATGGGCAACACCAAGTTAGGTTACCTGGTGCCACAGTGACATGGGCAACACCAAGTTAGGTTAGCTGGTGCCACAGTGACATGGGCAACACCAAGTTAGGTTAGCTGGTGCCACAGTGACATGGGCAACACCAAGTTAGGTTAGCTGGTGCCACAGTGACATGGGCAACACCAAGTTAGGTTAGCTGGTGCCACAGTGACATGGGCAACACCAAGTTAGGTTAGCTGGTGCCACAGTGACATGGGCAAACCAAGTTAGGTTAGCTGGTACCACAGTGACATGGGCAAACCAAGTTAGGTTAGCTGGTACCACAGTGACATGGGCAACATAAAGTTAGGTTAGCTGGTGCCACAGTGACATGGGCAACACCAAGTTAAGTTAGCTGGTACCACGGTGACATGGGCAACACCAAGTTAGGCTAGCTGGTACCACAGAGACATGGGCAACATAAATTTAGGTTAGCTAGTACCATAGTGACATAGGCAACATTAAGTTAGGTTAGCTGGTACCATAGTGACATGGGCAACACGAAGTTAGGTTAGCTGGTACCATAGTGGTATAGGCAACACCAAGTTACGTTAGCTCGTTCCAACAGTTAAATAGATAACAACTAGTAAATGACATGGATAACACCAAGTTAGGATAAAGAATGAATCCATAACATGGAAAAAAACCAAGTTATGTATGCTTAGTGACTCAGAAATCAATAAACTGCCAGAGAACATTTTTCAAGTGGTAAATTAAAAAAATATGTCTACCTTGTTTTTCCAAAACTTTGTTTAGAAATTATATAACATTTTGTTTTAATAATAATCTTCCTGGAACTTAATGAATTAAATAGAGCAGTGTTGTCCAACCGGTGTGCCGCGAGAAAATTTTAGTGTGCCGCAAAAGATTTCAAAAATACCATAAATTGCTACGCTTTTCGAACCTTCAAGTTTTGAAAAAAAATATCCTTAACCAAAAAAGAATTGAATAAAAACGTTTCATGTTTGTATTGTTTTGGTTGTGAGAATCTCTTGAAAGCTACACAATTTCTCTCCTCCATTGGGAATAAATATCTGTTGTAAGTAAATAAAAACCCTTTCCTGCTGTTCACTTTTTAAAAAACTTTTAATTACAGACGGATATGGATAATTTTTTGAAGAGAAGCCAGAAGGATTCCAGCGAGCATCAAAATGGAGAGAGAGCTGCGAAATCCAAGAAGAATGTTACCAAACGGAAATATCATGAGGAATATCTTGAGTATAGTTTCATACAATGTGCAAATGATCCTTCTCTTCCGTTTTGTCTTAATTGTAACATGGCATTGTCCAACGAGTCCATGAATCCCAGTAAACTGAAGCGGCATCTGAACTCAAATCATCCAGGATTGAAAGACAAGCCGAAAAGTTATTTCGCATCCATTCGGTCCAACTTAGAGCAGCAATAAAAAATAATGAAGAAATTTTCCTTAATTCCTGTCAAAGCTCAGTTAGCAAGCTATAAAATTGCGAATCTTTTGGTCACACAAAAGAAATCTCATTTGGATGCTGAGACAATCATATTGACGTCTTTACGAATCGCAGTTGAGACTATGGAGTTGGGGCCGACGCTGTTGAAGAAATAAATAAGATTCCACTGTCTCACCAGACGATGGGACGTCGGATTGCTGACATTTCGACAGATTTGGATAATCAAATTAAAGAGCATTTTGCGGAAGCCGACGACATCCAAAAGCTCTGGGCAATGCAAATCGATGAAAGTACTGACATCAGCGGAAAGGCGCAACTGCTCGCATACGTCAAACGTGAAAGACTGCAGATGATAGACAGAGAAATGAGAGTTTGCTTATCCAGCAATGAGCCGCGTTTTCAGATCATCTGCTCCAAAGAAAACGCTCAAGTATCTCATTAATTATGAAACATCTGTTGAATAAACACTGATTTCTTGTTTTTTTGTGAGGTGTGCCGCGCAAATTTTTTACCAGTTTAGTGTGCCGTTAACGATTTTTGGTTGGACAACACTGAAATAGAGGGACTGATTTTATTACAGTTCAACTTTTTTAAAGTTTCCCTTTGTCTACTATTTCAATGGAGTGAATTTAACTAGTTATATTTTACATATTCACACATTCTGTCAAGAAAGAATCCACATTTGGGGATATAATTATTAAGGGGAAAGTTGCTTTGTGGATAAGTTGCAGGTACACAGGATAAGGTTGATGTACAGGATGAGGGTGTACATCGGATAATTTGGAGTTAGAATTTAATTTCATGAATATACATGTAGTTTGAGAAAAAGATTTAGGGAGAGAAGTCGGGCTTGTGAGATGTTTTGAGAATAGTGTTAAGGCCTGTTCTATGGTGAATGAGGAGTCCATTTTAACAATCTGTTACTTTTGTCTTTTTAAAAAAGATTTTATATTTTCTTTATGGTATGTTCAGGTTCAGCCAGAAATTTTCTATAAGCCAAAATACTGGCATCCCTGACAAACAGAAAATCTTTTAGACAACACCAGTTGCAGAACTCCTAGCACAGGGGTGGGCAAACTACAGCCAGCGGGCCGTCATGCGGCCCGCTACGGAGTTTTTTGCGGCCCGTGGAAGCCTGCGGTAATATAGAAAAAATCAAGAATTTATGTTAAATATGGATGTTTGTATTTGAGTCAGGGAAAATTTTGATTAGGTGCGGCCCCTTGATGTTTTATTTCTTACTAATGCGGCCCTCGCCCTGAAAAGTTTGCCCACCCCTGTCCTAGCATATAGATTGAATAGAATTATCAATAAGAAATCTAATTGTGACTATATTTGAATGAAGAACTGTAAAACAATTCATAAAATGTCCCTTCTTATCGTAGCAAAACACCCAATGTGGCAGAAATGGACCGATTTACAATAGACATACAACATGCTGATCTGACTTGTATGTCTTATCTTATCTTATCTATACAGACGCTCCTTCTATGCAGAAGATAATTGCGTCCACAGACCATGACAGATGATCTGTTGGCAAGTGATGCAGCGTTCACAGACCATTGCTTTGTGGGTTCCACGCATTACCCAGCCGCCTAACTAGTGTTAGGTACCCATTCGGAGCTGGGTGACTCAGGGACACCCTAGGCCCCGGGAACAAATCCTTGCCTTCACATGGATTTGAACCCGTGAGCCTCAGTACGCCAGTCGAGCGCGCTGCCATACTACCATCACGCCCCAGAATTACACAGAATTACAATAGACACACAACACGCTGATCTGACTTGTATGTCCACAAAATTACAATAGACCCACAACACACTGATCTGACTTGTATGTCCACAGAATTACAATAGACCAACAACACGCTGATCTGACGTGTATGTCCACAGAATTACAAGTCTTGTAGCATGAGATACAAAAGTGGCAACAATCACCCAGCCACACAAACACTTGAGTTGTCCTAAAATTTGCTTTAATTATATGATACTCATTGATAGAGGAAATGCATGAAAATAGCCATGCTATGCTTTCAGTGGCTAAACAGTATTATTTTACTATCAACAAACATGTTTTCATTTCTAATAGGTTAAGTATTAATACTCATTTGTTGGCAAAAGTCATAAATTAATATTGATACTCAAATCTCTATCCAAATTATTAAAGACTTCATGATATTTACAATATTTCAATATACAGTCACATCATTGTGAATTTGTATTCAGGGCAGAGTAATTTACACCATTGAAAATGATGTTTTTTATTCTGTTATATTAAATGATATTTTAAAAATATTTTTTATCTTTGAATTCATATAAAAAATCCACTGTTAAGTTCTGTGATCAAATTTTAGTTTGAGTTTTGAAAATATCTTCTTGTTGTTGTTATGCATGTACAAAATATTTCATATTTTATTTTTATAACCCATTTAGTGATACTGTCTTAAATTTAATATTCAACATTTCACAGATCTTAATTCCTTATAGGGGATATGGTGGTCGAGTGGCAGCGCGCTCGACTGGCGTACCGATGGTCACGGGTTCGAATCCATGGGAAGCCAAGGATATGTTCCCGGGGCCTAGGGCGTTCCCGAGTCCACCCAGCCTCGAGTGGGTACCTAACACATAGTTAGGGAAATAAAAGGCGGCTGGGTAATGCGTGGAACCCTTATAGCCATCGTGGCATGTGAACGCTGCATCACTTGCCAAATTCAACTGCTGCCTTGCAGATGGTCTTGGCTGACCAAAGGCTATGGAAGCACATCCAGAAAAAACAGCAGGCTGAAGTCGGAGACCACGGGCCAATTGGCGCAAAACTCGTCGGCACGCAAAACTCAAATTGAGAACGAAGAAGAAGAAACAAGAATTCCTTATATTGTTATCTGAATCTTCTAAATACTGTGTCTATGGGTGAACAATCCACAATATACGCGAATGGGCAGCACATAAGACAACCAATGTATCAGATAAAATGGCCGATGTGTACTGACCTGTGTAAATGATCCTCTCTGACCCGATTCTCTTCCCCTGTTGCTATGACTTTAGTAATGGTCGATGTTACCACCTGGCCATCTTTCATGTAGGTACGAGTTTTGGCGATAGTTCTGTAATGACTCTTACTTTCCTACAAAAATATAACAAGAATTTTTTTAATGTTTTTTATCATTTTTATTGATTGAGGTTAAGTAATAATCTGTACTAAATTTATCAATATTCAATATTTTAAACTTTGAAATAAATTTGTCCTCATTTATTATATTAGGCACTTTTATAATAACCTAATTAGATTTCAAATATAACTTAGGGATAGCTGAGAAGAACTGTATTTCTTTATTTAATTTGTTAAGGGGTCACTGCCCTTATTTCAACAGCCTTGACACATGTTATTTTGAAGGTTATGATTTGATTTGGTGTAAAGTATTTAAAAAGTTGACACATTTATACTAGTTAACTAAAATTTAACAAATTTAAATGTTTATTGTGTTGAAACAAGAAGGTTATATATCTAAATTGTAGGAGCTAGTCAAAAATATATTTTTGGGGGGAAAAATATGATTATATAAGGTGTTAAACTATGTAGACAAAAAAATGTTGTTTTTTTTTACAATAAAAAAACATTCCCCACATTTTAAATTCTGTATGACTTGTAGAAAATATGTTGCTATAATTGTCTTCAATGTTTTCATTAGTTATTCATTATAAAAACTACTATTTCCTCCATTGCTTTTAATTTTTCCATAATGATGCAAAAACAAACAGTAACAACAGCCAGAACAAAAAATTATGGAATTAAATTTTATTTAGACTTCCATAGATTGAGATATAATCTTCTTGGTATTTTTCCAAAACTGTTACAGACATCTTCATCACAAATACATATTCTCACAGGGGAATAAAACGATATATTTTTTTTACTTACATTTCTTGGGCGGATGTGCCCCTTCTTTTGTCTTCTCTGGACAACATCCCCATCCTTCTCTGTATCATGCAAGTCACTGTCAAGAGTATTTACACTGCCAGAGTCAGAACGCTTGTCTGAGTCTTCATCAATGTTCATCACTTCATCAATCATTTTCGTTTCAAAGGTATCCAGATCTGTTTGAGGCACGGCAACAGGCACAATGAGAGAAACGGCTGGGCTAGGAGCCACCGGCTCCTTGACCTCCTCAGTGAGCTTTTTGTCTTCGGGAGATTCATTGACCTGGTTGGTCTCCTGCTCCCTTGGAGACGATGATTTATCACTAAGAGGTGGCTCACTGGGAAGAACAAAACCATTCACAGTAACTGTATTTGTTTCAATCACTGGTTTATCGTCAATAATGTTCATATCTTCATCTGAATATTTCAGATCAGTGAGTTTTTCTTTAGAACTGCTCTTTATCTCATCAGATTTGTCCAGTGATTTCAACTCAAGGGTTGGATCAACATTTGGAAGAACTTGTGGTGAAACTTCATCTCCCTCTTTTGAATCAATACTTTCATCGGGAGATACAAAATCTTTGAATGTATCGAAAACAACACTAGCCACCGAAGGTTCCAGAGTGGTAGAATTAAGGACATCATCAATGATATCACTGACAATCTCTGAGGCAACGGCCTCACCAATTTTGGCACTGGGCTCAGTGACCACTGGTGGGACAACGTCCTCTACTTCTTTCACCTTTGCTGGGCTGAAACTCTATAGATAGTTGAAATAAGAAGTTCAAATCAGGATATACATTTTTTTAAAAACACAATGTCTTTCTATCTCTTCAATTATTCACTAATGAATAATATTAGAAAATAATACAAATAATTTTTTTTAATCAAATTAAAAATTATTATAGAAATTAAACAAATTCAGCTAATACATAGTAAATAAATTGCTTTACAAGTCTATTTTGAGCCTTAAAACTAACTTCAAATAAAAATATAGACATCTCCTGTCTATATATATCAAATATGTTTAATAAAATTAAACTCTCCCTTCAACATGCTCATTCAACATTAAACAAATGATTCTCTTTTTTACCTGACTGGATTCTGAACTTCCAGAGCTTGATTTATCATCTCCACTAACTCCAATACCCTCATCAGAGGAAATGGCCGGCTTCTCTTCAACCTCAGTTACTGCAGGAACAGAAGGTATTACTGGTATCACCTCAGGTGGAGAAGGCGCAGGCTTGCGTTTGACTGCAGGAGATTTTTCAGGGGTTGTAACAGTAATCTCTACCACTGTTGACAGTCGTGTATCATTATGCTCCTGTAGATATGAGGAAATGCTTTTTAAAAAAGGAATGCAGAAAGGGAATTAATGCTAAGTAAAACTGCAACATTTTTGTCCAAATCCAGCTTAAATGTGTAGCTAGGACGGCAAATTTTTCAATTTCACAAAGATTAAATTGGGTTTGTTTTTATGAGTGATTTAAATTTGATCTATGGTGAAGAAACAGTTTTCTGGGACTACGTAAAATAATCATTTAAAAGCTGTAAGCTAATGATGACATAAGTGTAATTTTTTAAAGTTGTCTTAATCTTAAAATGTAAACAAAAACTTGAGTCATCTCCCTTTAATTTAAACTGAACAAGTGTTTACCTTATCTTTCTCATCACTTGCAAGAGATATGCTATCTAAATCTATTGATTGTGAATCTGCACTCATGTTTCTCTGTTTTATAATAGAAAGAAAAAAAAAGTTAAAATGGCTTCAAAATTAATTTTAGAATAAATAAATTTTGAATTAATAAGCTAAAAAAATTCATTTAATCTTACACACAAAAAACACATAAATACACATTGATAATTTATAAATATGATTAGAACCTTGATGGCTAAAATGTCCTCTTCTTCTGTTAGGTCTTCTACTACTTCTACAACTTCAGCCTTCGCTTCATAGATTAAATCCATAATGGCTTTCTTGTCAACATAACTTTTGATGAATCGATGCTGTCGAGACAGGTTGAAAAAATTAATCTTTTATTGCGTTGAGTGTTTTAAATGTTAAAGAATAAATGTTTGAACTTATGTAGTTTTGCGCTTGCTAATACTCCCAGCCCAGGCAAATAAATTTAGTTGATAAATTTATGTTTAATTTATGTACAAAGTACGCTCTATAAATTGTTATTTTAGGATTTTAAATCTAATATATCTAATTTACTTTTACAACAGTATTGTGCTATTTCAAGCTTTATTAAAATGATAAAGATATTTTATTTGTATACCTCTAAGAGGTCTTGTGCTGTTGCTCTTTGTTCAGGATTCTTTATCAAACATTTGCTAACAAAGTCCTTAAAATCCTTTGACCTGTACAAATAAAGAAAATGAATTAAAACAAGTTGTAGGTATTAAACAAATTAAGAGATTACACTTAATCCCATATAATCATATAATGATACATAATAAATAAAATAATTATTTTAAAGCATCAAAACAAAATCTATCTTACAAAATTCACATTTATTCAAAGGAAAATTCAAATCAATTGGAAATTCTGTAATACTTTTTTGCTGCTGTTATAGAACATTTGGTTACCAATAAAATAACTTAATTTTTTTTTATCTCACCTTAAAATTTTTAATAGTCACTAATAGTTTCATCGACCGTTGTTGATTAATCCCATTCTTAGCAGCTTTTAAGAAGTTTAACTATTAATACTAGATTAATTTAAGTAACCTTTCACTTCCACTAGAAACTAATAAGCATGCATAAAAATTTTAACTTATAGAAGTTCTAGAAATTCTTTTAGCTAAGCTATATCCAGCAGAGAGTTCTACTGTGAGACCTTTGCTACTACAGACAAGATAATATTTTCTGCGTATTTACTTTCCTTCTTTCCTGCTTAGTACTTGGATTTTACTTTTTATAAAAGTTTCCTAATTAAATAAATTGATAGATGGACTGCCTGAATCCTAATAATTAGTCCTTTTGGACTTTGCAAATTTTAATTGAATAGATTTTCTTTTTGATACATTTAATAAATTGTAACTGTATTTTGATTTAGATTATCAAATAACTTTAAAGTTTAATCAATAAGATAAATTTGGTGTTGCTAGGTTTAAGAACCATACTGGCTCTCAAATCTTTTCACTATGTATTGCTCTACAACGAGCCAACAAAAACTTCAGATTTAATTTAATAATATATACATAATACAATATTTATACATTGGATAAAGCACATCTTTTTTTTTACAATTAATATAAAACTTCTCACCATTTAGAGGGTTTGTCAAAACCAGGTGGATCAGCCTTTTGAATTTTGATCAACACTCTCATAGGATGCATTTCTTTGTTGGGGGGTTCAATCTGTGCAAACTCTATCAATGTTATACCTAGAAATGATGGAGTAATTTCACCTCTTTAAAAATCTAGTAAAAGCAAAAGATTTGGTTACTCCAATTGAATTAGAAAATTATTTCTTTTTATAATATTACGTTCTCACATCAAATATTTCTACGAAGTGGCTTAACACATACCTAGAGACCAAATGTCTGCTTTATAATCATACGGTACATCCTTAAGGGTTTCACATAATATAACTTCTGGTGCCATCCTGTAAAGTAAATATAAAATCTGAGTCACAACCATCTTTCCAAAAATGAACTATGCTTAACATAAAATCAAAATGAGTCTCACGGGATCAGTGACGTTGTCATGTTACAAACTAACAAAATCGTTATTCTTAATAGTTTTTTTTTAAATTCCATAACTTTCATATTAAGTCACACTTAATAGGTTTGTGGCTACATCCTTACAACTGCAACATCAGGTCAAACAAAGAAAAATATGGTCAACAACACATCTCTTGACCTTTCACCAACATTTAAATACACAGCTAATAGACATTTAAGGTATAGACTTTTAAGTAAACATGGAATATTTCAAACTCTTTGAAATAAAAAACAAGAATGACAAGTAAAAAAATAATCATTAATGTGATCACAAATGTTATTTCTATTCTTTTCATATTTATGTGAGAACATTAATGATGCCAAAGATGTTTAGAGTACATCACAACTTACCAGTAAGGAGTACCAATGAAAGTGTCTCTGCGTTGTGCAGTTTTTGTGTTCTTTGCTGATACACCAAAATCAGCTGTTAGATATAAAATAATTAAAATAATAACAAAATCTTGAATAAATAAATGTCTAATTCTGAGGCTTAAAATTTGTCCACAAAATATACATCAAAGACAAATAAATCATTATAATTTTTTAAAAACTTTTTAGATAATTGTTTTTCAAAATGTTTATAACTTATGTTAAGCCTTTATTTAAGTTGGCGATTAAATTTTTTTTAAAAATTTGGAAAACAATAGTAATTTATAATACACAAACCCAGTTTGACTTCTCCATCTTGTGTAAGGAGAACATTTCCTGCTTTTATGTCCCTGTGTATAACTCTACGTTCATGTAGAAAGGCCAGAGCTACACACATTTCATGAGCCACATAACGAATCATTTGCTCTGTGAGGGGCTTCTCCAGATCCACCATAATAGAGTCAACAGCTCCTCCGCCACAATACTCTATAAACATCTGAGAATTTATAGGGAAAATATTAGCTTATGTCTATTTTTCTATTAAGTGTATTTCAACAGTATTTTGCATACCTCCAGAACAAGAAAGAAATATATTTATCATTACATACATACACACACATATTACATATCATTTACAACTATTTTCACCTAGAGATTCATTTAAATTTCTTGCTTCATTAACAATTTCATTATAAATCACAGTGAAACATGAAAGTAGAAGGTGAATGGCTAAAAGTAAAAGAAGATCAAGATACAGGAAGACACGAAAAGCTATTGTTAGTAGCCTATGCTACAATTTATGTTTGGAAAGACAAAAAAGAAGAGATGACAAAGATGTAAAGCATACATCTACAAGCCCATTTCACTCAATATCTTCATCCTGTTATTTTCAATGTTATTTTTTAGGGCTGTTAATGATTAATTTAAATTTAATCGTTAACTTTTGAAAAATTAACTATTAATTAATCGTTAATTTCGATTAAAGCCAAAAATTAAAATTTATGATATCATAAGCAACACTTATTAAACATTCTTGTTGAAAATCTAAATAACACTGAAATGTCTCCTTTATATGTCATCTTTTAACCAACTACGCAAAAAGACAAGTGTGTTGACATTATTTGGTTCAAGTGATGAGCGGGTCTTATTGACAATATAACCAGCCGAGCTGAACAATCATTCACATGGAACTGAGGTAACTGATATGCACAAAATGGTCTTGGCAAGGAATGACATTATCGGATATCTGTGTTCATTAAGTTTCCACCATTGTAGAGGGTTAATGGATTCAGGAACTTTCATCTCCCTTTTGTAACGCAGTAATTCATCAGAAGACCTGTCGTCCTTTTCTGTCTATGCTCCATTACTGCCATTAGCTTAAGACGCTTTTCATTTGGTTTGATAAGTAGGTGAAGTGTTAGAACCGTGGTAGGCAAACTTTATCAATATTTTGAACATTCCCGTCAGTCAATAGTTGAAAACCAAAATGTACATGAAATCGTCAGGAAATTTATTATTTATCGGACGCTATTTTTTATTATTTTTTTTTACTTTTTGACTTCCAATAATTTGTAAGTGATGGGTCGATTAATCGTTAAAAAATAATTTAATCGTTAAATTTTTTAATGATTAATCGAGAAATTAATCGTTAATTTCCGCAGCCCTATTATTTTTTATATTGAATTCAACCAAACTAAGGTTCCTTATTGTAACTTTACAATGATATGATATTTTACTATAATACTTTGCAAAAAGACTTGTTTCTCTTACTGATATAAGACATATAAACTTAAAGTCACATATTTTTTTCAATTGTAAATACAAGTATGTTCTTATTTACTTACCCATAACTTATTTTCAAAGAAGAAAGCCTCATGGAGGCCAACAATATTTTTATGTGCACATTCAGCCAATATGTTAATTTCTACAGAGAAGTCCTCTAAGTCTTCCTCATTTTTAATCTCCACTTGCTTCAATGCAGCAAACTCATTTGTCTCTTTGTTTCGTGCCTTGGAAATGAAATAATAATAACAACACTGAGTATTGATAAAAATTAGAAGAAAAATGACTTGTTTCACAATCTCTTCTAATGAGAATATTTTGATAATAATTGTTCAAATGTTTTTTTGTATTTATAAAAGTATACAAGATTAATAAATACCTTGTAAACTGCCCCAAAGGCTCCTTCTCCTATTTCTCCAGTAATTTCCCAGAACTGATTTGGATCCACATCTTTTTTTATATTTACATTCCACTGTCCTTTTTTCTTGTCATTGCCATCATCTGCACCAAATCTAAATAGCTTCTTGAATCCACTCAGGAAAGACATTTTTTTAATGATCTTTTAACCTGTTAATTAAAAAAAAAGAATTTTAAGAATAACTTGAAAATGTTCAAACAATAATAGAAAAACAAACATTTTAATAGTTTTTTTAAAATTATTATCTTATACCCAACAAAGGATCAGATCTTCACGCTAAACTGTGCGGATAATGCCTTGCATTATTCTCACTGCCGCACGGTTTTTACCGTGAGAATGATGCCGAACGATATCTAAATTCTTATTACTGCTTATTATTTATGTAGCATTGCTAATTGACATCTATTGGTTTGGAGGGTATAAAAATAATTAAATTACCATTTTAATCATCTTTCAAGTGACTGGATTATTATATTTTTATCAATTTTAGCAAGAACCTGAGCGGACCTGCATACCGTTAAATGTTTAATCATTAATTATTAAACCATGGATTTAGTTCATTTCACTGTTATAAAACTATTATTAACTGTTCCAGTGCACTCAACTTTGTATTTTTATTCTATATTCTATATGTTATCGTGAATGTTCATTCTCTTTTGGGTCGAGCCGTTAAGCTCTTAGGACCCGGTTCATTTTATCGCAAGCGAGCCTCATCAAGTGGGCATCGCCGTAGAGGTAATCCTCTGCAGGTACCGTTACTTCTCCCTCCAGATCCCCGCACAGCTCGGGGCACTCTTCGAGTACGTGGGCTACCGTCTCTTCAGGGTGGCCACACAGCCGACAGGCCAGTTCCCTTCTAGTGTTAAACTTGTACAAGTAGCTTCGTGTGGGACAATGTTCAGTTCTCATTCTAGTTATGAGCGTCTGATTGCTACGTCCAATTTTCCACCAGGAGTCGCTTTTGCTCGGTCGCGGCATGTACTGGAATACTCTTCTGGCTGTGCTTCCAGCTTCCAGAGGCCCAGCCCTGAAGCCATTTCTCTCGGAAATGGTCCTTAAGCCACGATGTGACCCCCAGCTGGGTCATCGGGCGATCGGGTTGGGGCTGAGCTGAACCTTCTCTCGCCTACTTATCGACCCTGTCTGAATGAGGCTCGCCACTGTGCCCAGTGATATACTGAAGGACTACTTTTCCGCCTCGTGCTAGGATTTCACCTACTGTTTCCAAAATGACACTGACCGTTTTCGTCTCCAGAGAGGATCGACCCACAGTCTCGAGCGAAAACCTATATGTTATCAATTACATTTATTAGCTTTCATTCATCATGAAAAGAATTTTACTATAATTGGACGAAACTCTGTACTAATTCATAGTAGGCTACTTATAATTCTTCCCAAAACTAGCATCGTACCTGTGCTTAACATAAATCCTTTTAAGTTAATTTAAAGCATGCAAAAGTGTAAGACGATATAATGGTATAGCAAAAACATTTAAAAGTGAGAGTCTGTAACAGTGACTATCATAATAGATTAAGACATGCATGGGGGAAAATAATAAAATGTTTCATGGAAACGTGAGACTGCTTGAGTGTTTGCAAGCATCCTCATTGTAGTTGTTAAAAAATAAAAAATAGTAGGACTTAAAAGACAAAATCCTGACCGTACTGGGATTAGAACCACATACCAATAATGCAACTAAGCTTAGACTAACCATTCACCTGGAGAAGCTGATGAAAACACTTGAAATTTTAAAATTATAAGTAATTATCATTAAGTGGACACTAATCAAGTTTTATGACAGTGCTACTTTAAAAATTCAGTAATCATGAAATTTGAATTAGTATTAGCATAGAAATTACACATTTTAGCCTAAATCAAGTGATATTGATTTTGTCTACATCGGGTGCTTTTTTTTTCAACGTGACAAGCCACTAGAAGACGCATGCGCCGACGAACCGTGTGGATAATGCTCGGCGTTATTCTCATGGCCAAAACCGTGCGGATAATCAATTTGAAATAGATGCACTCAGGCCACAGGGAAAAAAATTGACTGTAAAAAAAGAAGCTCTTGGGCCACAGGGAAAAATGTAGGTCCCTGCAAATAGATGTGCCTGGGACAAGAAGGGTTAAGTAGCCTAAACGAAATAATAAACAAGGAAATCATCATTCCAATTTCATATCATCTGTGTGTTGTTAGACTTAGACTATCCACACTGAAAACTTTATTTGTAATTAATTTATAACTGACAGCTGAATAAAAGAATTGTTAATTCTAATAGTCTAATTCATATATTATATAGTATATAGTAATATATAGTTTATAGTGTTGTAATGGCAATTGACATGGGTAGAAGTAGAAGAGAAGTCAAGCAGACTAAGAGTACTGAGTAGATCAGAGAAAGTTGTGCAATGAAGTAATAAATAATAAGTAATTCAGTTATAGTAAATAGACTAACTTTTTTAAGTCAAGTGATTGGGAGAAAGTATATTCACATTAAATAACAAGCCCAGTATCAGAAACATTAGATGTATTCCTCACTTTTATCAAGCTATTATTGCTTCTCTCTCAGTTGTAGCCTCTTGCCTTTTTATCGATGTTTGAGTGTTTTCTTTTGAAGTTTTGCGTGTGGATGAATGCTTGAATTGCTTGGGCCTGTCTTCTGTTTTAGTCGAGATACTTCAGATACTCGATGTAATTTGATAAAGGAGTACAGAACTATGTTTAAAAGCCCTGGAATAACTGTTAATATCTATTTCAAAAATCAGATTTCCACTAAATCCATTATCCGATGGTGCTGAAATAGTAAACAGTTTCCATCATTTATCAAAATATCAAACAAGGTTTACATATCCCTAGCAGTGACTTTAGAGATAGTCGCCATTTTGGACCTGCGCAGAGCAAGGAAAAATATGAGTCAGGTGGAGTTCCTGTTACTTAAAATAGTGAATCTTTCCTCCTGCTTCGGCTTCAGAAAACGCCCACCTTAATATTAATAAAATAGTTAAAGATTTCAAATTATAACCAATTTATCTAAATACTAACTGTAAGATAATTTTAAAAGCAAGTTAATTAATACACATAACGTCTTTCTTTTTAAAAAATCAATTCCCAAATTGTATTGATTGGAAGTAAATTGCAGGTGGGCAGTGGCAGGCCAGTGTCACTGAAAAGCATGAATTAAAAGTAAAATGAAAAGAAAAAAAACAAATACCGTATTTATTACTGTCAGTGTCATTATAATCAGTGGCGTAACAACGGGTTGGCATCGGGGCAGTTGCCAAGGGCGCCAGCTCAAAAGGGCGCCCCTAAATCTCTAATTTTTAAATTTGTATTTAAATAAATACAGTCGGACCTCTCTAAGTAAGTCGAACTCAAAAGGACCCGCAAAAAAAAATCGACTTACGGAGTTTTTGAGTTAAGGAAAATCGCGTAATAGGCGCAGATTAATAAAATGACAAGGACAAGAAAAAGGAGTGGCAACTAATTCGCGTCCATTTGCTGCATGCTTTGACGCTTTTTAAAAACAAAAATCTTACTTCCCTCATGCCACTGTGGAGGCAGTAAAGTGGGCAAGGGGTGGGAAGGTGTCTCCTCTCACGGGCTTGTGTCGGTATGTCAAAGCAAGTTTAACATCAGACACAGCCTCTCTTTCCTGTCAAGCCTTCAAGCCGCTATGGCTGTCCCCCCCCCTCTCTCTCTCTCAATATCAACATTGTCATGATTAATCGGCGCCTATTACGCCAGTTTCGGTAACTCCAAAACTGAAATAAAGCACCAAATGATTGAACTATTTCAAAACAAAAAACCCGATGACATGTTTCATTTAGATCTTCTAAATGTTATCACTAAATGGCAAATGGGAATTGTAAGAATCGTACCCGAATCTCGAACGAGCTCTGAAAACATTTCTTACAATGCCAACAACCACAGTAGCCACTGCTGAAAGGAGTTTCAGCAAACTAAAAATTATCAAAAATTACTTGAGATTGACGTCAGGTCAACAACGCACATCATCGCTAGCTCTTCTTTCCATCGAAAGTGAACTTACAAGTCAAATAAACTTCTATGAAATAATCACCAATTTTGCAAACATTAAAGTTAAAGCAAGAAACGTTAAGCTTTGAACCTTTGATATAGGACAGGGGAGTGGATCAGTGGAGTGTTACTTAAATTTACTTGTAATTGTGAACTTATATCGCTATGTATGAGATAATGAGTATGACACATTGACACTATTGTTTTTATTTATGATACATGATACTTCAAGTTTTGCTGAAGTCTTTATTAACGCAACAATATCCCGTTTATCCACAAATTTATTTGGTATTATTTAGTAAATAATAAACTGCAAATTAGTAGTGTTCCTGTCTTTTGCATTTTTTATATTCACGTTGTATGACTGTCACTGTCAGACTACGTAATTATTTTCATAAATAAAATAAGAGAAATTCAATTTTTGTCCCCTTCTAACAAACGAAAAAATCCAAAGCTGAAACTTGTGAATTTATCAAGGGCGCCAAAAATAAATTAGCCAAGGGCGCTTAAAACCTAGTTACGCCTCTGATTAAAATACCGCCTTAATGTGTTACACAGTGCTTTGGTTCACATGCGCCGCGCCCGAAAAACAACAGCAATATGTAAACGCAAAAGAAAAACTAAACGGATTACTTAGGACTTAGGAGGTTTTGTTGTTTGTGGGTGAAGGTGATGTAATAGTTAACGATTTAGGAATTACGTATAGAGTTGGGAGATGGTCTACCACCGGTAGTATACGACTAAAAATATAAAATATGTTTTGAGTAGCACCTTGAGAGCAGTAGCCTGACTAACATAGCCTTTTCATTATATATTTTTAAAAAAAACGTTCAATAAGTCTGACCACCCTGTATGCAAAGTATAGGTGTGTCAACTGTGTGTCAGTTAGTGGGTGTGAGAGAAAGTGTATGTGTTTGTTATTTTGTATTTCCAAAATACTTGTTTCAGATATTTTTTAAAAGAATTTAGACCAGTGGTTCCCAAAGTGGTCCCTACAGACCCCCAGGGGTCCCTTGAACCGTTCAGGGGGTCCGTGGAAAATTTAAATTGATTTGGGGGTTCTTGAAAAACGTCAGGGGGTCCGGGCAAGGTTTAACATAAAGTATTAAAATTGAGATCAATTTATTATTATGAAAATTTAAATGAATAACAATAAAATAAATAGTATCTGAATGGTTTTTCTAATAATTTAATGCAGATCTTATGTGTTATCAGTCAGAGAATACAAGGTTGATTTACCAAGAAATAAAGTATAACTAGTGTAATTCCTATAGCTATAACCAATCAAAATAGTTGGTTTTTACCACGTTTTTATTAACTCGCTTTCGTTGGTGTGGCATTGTTGGTTTGTCCAAGATTTTTTCAAATCTGCCAACGTAAAATTGAGCCACTTCTGATGGTCCTAGAGATCTGAAAATTTTACCACAGATAGATCTTGGATGACAATGCATTGTATCAAAATGTCAGATCGATCGAATGTACCATTATTAAAATATTGAACTTTTTAGTTTATCTATAGTCTATATATAAGCATCTGTACCGTCGGCTTTTGTTGACATCCGTGAGTTCCCCCCGTGAACACATCACAATGTTTTTAAAACGTTGGGCGGGCGCTTGTGAGGTGTTTGGTAAAATAAATAGAGGTAAAAAAATATTGTTAAAAACCAAGTTTTTATTAGTGGACTAAAAAGAATAAAATAAATAAAGGTAAAAAAATTATTTTTAAAAACCACGTTTTTACAAGCGGACTAAAAAGAAGAAAACAATTTAAAACTTGTAAGTTCAAGTACTTCGATTTAATATGACTAAAAACCTGGGGCGGGTGTTTAGTATAAAAATTAAAGATTTCTAATTTAGAAGGCAAAAGAGAGATCTATAAGTGAGAGAATGAGTGAACCGCATATGTTAAACCTCATAAGCGCCCGCCCCACGTTAACGATTAAATTTAAATTAATCGATAACAACCCTATTATTTTTATTTTTATTAATTTTTTTTATTTTTTTTTATCATTTTTGTTGGTTATATTCCTCTTATTGTTTTTTTAAACCAACATGTAGGCCTATGATCTCTTGGCACTTAAGTCTTATGAAGAAAGGTGTGTTACCATGAGACAACTCTAATTTCGGGTCTCAAACGATCATTCGTAATTTTTTTTTCAAATATGGGTTGTTTTTTTAATTGGTTTTTTAAATTTTTTTATTTGTTTGTGTTTTTTTTAAAATAAGAAAACAAATTCCCTAACCACTATCCTCTCTTCGCGGTTGTCAAAAATAACGTTCTATTTAAAAATATATTTCCTAAACCTGACATTTATCATTATCTTCATGCGAGAAACAAAATCTAGGCGATTTGCTGGTTAACAGTCGGCTGGAAGTCGAACTTTATCACGTTGGGAGTAAGTCGTGTTCTTGAAGTAAGTGTAGGCCTTGCCTTTATGTTGTAGAAGATGCACATATTGGCTCTTCTTTAACCTCAAACAGGTTTTACGTTAGCTATCAATCAAACTATGATAAATGACATTGTTTGCCGAAGTGTTGGGAAACTTCCGTTTTTAAATCCTTTATATTAACTCGTGGTGTCTGCGGCCGACCGACCGACCTTGCTTGCTTGCTTGCTTGCTTGCTTGTCGCCAAAACTTTTGATCGATTTTTAACCCACTTGCTCGCAAGATAGCGAGCTGAAATTTTGCAGGCAGTTTCGTACCGATGATAAAAACAATGTATCAAATTTTCAGATCGATCGCATGTACCGTAATTAAATTATTGATTTTTTAGATTATTTTTTTTATTCCTATGTATCATGCTATTTTTTGAGATAGAGCGTCGCGGTGCGTATTATATTGAACAACCTTTCTGTCGCGCAATAAGGTGCGTATTTTATTGACAGCTCTTTTTATAAACATATTCCTGATCGGTGCGTATTATATTAAACATGTTTTACGACACAACTTCAATTTTGTATTTCTGGATGGTCTGGCGCTGCGTATTATAATGAACATTCTTTTAGTTACTTCTCGTACATAAAGGATTTATAGTCAAAAACTTGGTTTTTTACGGGTTTTTCTTATTTAAAGAGCGTATTTCTAAATTCCTTGAAGACTGCAATAGTTTTATTTTAATCTGGAACCCTTTTTTATTTTTCTATTTCCTGTAATTTTTTTCTTCTTGTTTTGAATTTTACCGTTAAAGAAAGCAGCCAATTCGCCTTGTATGGTCACGCCCTTTCGTTTTCACGCCTTTAAACTTCTCTGCTGTTTATTTTTTCCACACGACTTGAATGCAGTCCTCCATTTATTATATTAGTTCTAGCCTTTCATTCACCAACCAGTCTGCTTGTTTGGGCGGGGCGGGGGGGGGGCATTTTATTTCGGTTACCTCGCTTCTCATCAGTTTTTTTTTAAAGAGGACATTGCTTTTTGCCAGACAACAACTAGCACTGGCTCTTATACAGTCAAACATCAGAAATTTCGGCTATATAGACAACAACAAGAATTCTATTATCGCTTTTCAAAGGATAAATATTCATAATTCATTCTTCATGTTGTTTTTAAATAATGCAATTGAAACTGTGTCAAGTGGAAGACCTTATTTACTCTTACCTTTTACCTGGCCAGGTATTTCGAAAGAAACCTCTACGAACTAAGCCTTTAAAAAAAATTTTAAAATAATTTTTAAAAACCCACCCTATGTAGTGGTGGGTTAAAAAAAACAGGTTGTCAAGAGTCAAGCTATGATACGTGCACTCAATGGAGTGGAAATAGTTCCTTCCTTTTCCCTATCAATCCCATGAGACATTCGCACTGTTTTACCACCTGCTCATGTGAGTTTTAAGGGCAAGGCTATAACGTAGCCTGTACTCCCCAAACTCATCGTAATGGACCTACAGCTTTACATCTAAATGGACATACAGCTTTACATCTAAATGGACATACATCTTTACATCTAAATGGACATACATCTTTACATCTAAATGGACCTACAGCTTTACATCTAAATGGACATACAGCTATACATCTAAATGGACCTACATCTTTACATCTAAATGGACCTACATCTTTACATCTAAATGGACCTACATCTTTACATCTAAATGGACCTACATCTTTACATCTAAATGGACCTACAGCATTACATCTAAATGGACCTACAGCTTTAAATCTAAATGGACCTACATCTTTACATCTAAATGGACATACAGCTTTACATCTAAATGGACATACAGCTTTACATCTAAATGGACATACAGGTTTACATCTAAATGGAACAACAGCTTTACATCTAAATGGACCTACAGCTTTACATCTAAATGGACCTACAGCTTTACATCTAAATGGACATACGGCTTTACATCTAAATGGACCTAAGGCTTTACATCTAAATGGACCTACAGCTTTACATCTAAATGGACATACAGCTTTACATCTAAATGGACATACAGCTTTACATCTAAATGGACATACAGCTTTACATCTAAATTGACCTACAGCGTTAAATCTAAATGGACCTAAAGATTTACATCTAAATGGACATACAGCTTTACATCTAAATGGACATACAGCTTTACATCTAAATGGACATACAGCTTTACATCTAAATGGACATACAGCTTTACATCTAAATGGACATACAGCTTTACATTTAAATGGACATACATCTATACATCTAAATGGACATACGGCTTTACATATAAATGGACATACATCTTTACATCTAAATGGACATACATCTTTACATCTAAATGGACCTACAGCTTTACATCTAAATGGACATACAGCTTTACATCTAAATGGACATACGGCTTTACATCTAAATGGACCTACGGCTTTACATCTAAATGGACCTACGGCTTTACATCTAAATGGACCTCCAGCTTTACATCTAAATGGACATACAGCTTTACAACTAAATGGACATACAGCTTTACATCTAAATGGACAAACAGCTTTACATCTAAATGGACATACAGCTTTACATCTAAATGGACATACAGTTTTACATCTAAATGGACATACAGCTTTACATCTAAATGGACATACAGCTTTACATCTAAATGGACATACAGCTTTACATCTAAATGGACATACATCTTTACATCTAAATGGACATACAGCTTTACATCTAAATGGACATACAGCTTTACATCTGAATGGACATACAGCTTTACATCTAAATGGACCTACAGCTTTACATCTAAATGGACCTTAAGATTTACATCTAAATGGACATACAGCTTTACATCTAAATGGACATACAGCTTTACATCTAAATGGACATACAGCTTTACATCTAAATGGACATACAGCTTTACATCTAAATGGACATACAGCTTTACATCTAAATGGACATACAGCTTTACATCTAAATGGATCTACAGCTTTACATCTAAATGGACATACAGTTTTACATGTAAATGGACCTACAGCTTTACATCTAAATGAACATACAGCTTTACATCTAAATGGACATACAGCTTTACATCTAAATGGACATACAGCTTTACATCTAAATGGACCTACAGCTTTGCAACTAAATGGACCTACAGCTTTACATATAAATGGACCTACAGCTTTACATCTAAATGGACATACAGCTTTACAACTAAATGGACATACAGCTTTACATCTAAATGGACATACAGCTTTACATCTAAATGGACATACAGCTTTACATCTAAATGGACCTACAGCTTTACATCTAAAAGGACATACAGCTTTACATCTAAATGGACATACAGCTTTACATCTAAATGGATATACAGCTTTACATCTAAATGTATCTACAGCTTTACATCTAAATGGACATACATCTTTACATCTAAATGGACCTACAGCTTTACATCTAAATGGACATACAGCTTTACATCTAAATGGACATACAGCTTTTCATCTAAATGGACCTACAGCTTTACATCTAAATGGACATACAGCTTTACATCTAAATGGACATACATCTTTACATTTAAATGGACATACAGCTTTACATCTAAATGGACATACAGCTTTACATCTAAATGGACATACAGCTTTACATCTAATTGGACATACAACTTTACATCTAAGTGGACCTACAGCTTTACATCTAAATGGACCTACAGCTTTACATCTAAATGGACCTACAGCTTTACATCTATATGGACCTACAGCTTTACATCTAAATGGACATACAGCTATACATCTAAATGGACCTACATCTTTACATCTAAATGGACCTACATCTTTACATCTAAATGGACATACATCTTTACATCTAAATGGACCTACAGCATTACATCTAAATGGACCTACAGCTTTACATCTAAATGGACCTACATCTTTACATCTAAATGGACATACAGCTTTACATCTAAATGGACATACAGCTTTACATCTAAAGGGACATACACCTTTACATCTAAATGGACATACAGCTTTACATCTAAATGGACATACAGCTTTACATCTAAATGGACATACAACTTTCCATCTAAATGGACATACAGCTTTACATCTAAATGGACCTACAGCTTTACATCTAAATGGACCTACAGCTTTACATCTAAATGGACCTAAAGCTTTACATCTAAATGGACCTACAGCTTTACATCTAAATGGACATACAGCTTTACATCTAAATGGACCTACAGCTTTACATCTAAATGGAAATACAGCTTTACAACTAAATGGACATACAGCTTTACATCTAAATGGACCTACAGCTTTACAACTAAAATGGACCTACAGCTTTACATCTAAATGGACATACAGCTTTACGTCTAAATGGACATACAGCTTTACAACTAAATGGACATACAGCTTTACATATAAATGGACATACAGCTTTACATCTAAATGGACATACAGCTTTACATCTAAATGGACATACAGCTTTACGTCTAAATGGACATACAGCTTTACAACTAAATGGACATACAGCTTTACATATAAATGGACATACAGCTTTACATCTAAATGGACATACAGCTTTACATCTAAATGGACATACAGCTTTACATCTAAGTGGACCTACAGCTTTACATCTAAGTGGACCTACATCTTTACATCTAAATGGACATACAGCTTTACATATAAATGGACATACAGCTTTACAACTAAATGGACATACAGCTTTACATCTAAATGGACATACAGCTTTACATCTAAGTGGACCTACAGCTTTACATCTAAATGGACCTACAGCTTTACATCTAAATGGACCTACAGCTTTACATCTAAATGGACATACATCTTTACATCTAAATGGACATACAGCTTTTCATCTAAATGGACCTACAGCTTTAAAAAATTAGTGAACCAAACCTGACACCCCCTTTCCTAAATATTTTTAATGGGGGGGGGGATAAATAATTTTATTGGTTTCATGCATACAATTATGAATCAGTCTACCATAAATTTAACTGTTACTAAGCATAATATGGAACCTCTGGAGTTTAGGTTGAACATATATATACTAGGGGCAAGTACCCGGCTTCTCCCGGGTTTAACAACAACAGCAACAACAACAAAAACAACAACAGCAACAAAACAACAAAAGCAAACAACAAAAACAAAACAACAACAACTACAACAACAACAGCAACAACAACAAAGCAACAACAACAAAACAACAACTACAACAACAACAGCAACAACAACAGCAACAACGACAAAACCAACAACAGAAACAGCAACAGCAACAAAACAACAAAAACAAAACAACAACAAAAAACAACAAAATCAACAACAAAACAACAATAAAACAACTACAACAACAACAGCAACAACAACAAAGCAACAACAACAAAACAACAACTACAACAGCAACAACAACAAAGCAACAACAACATGAAGGACATTGTCGGTGCAATGCAATGGATGTGAACAACAACAACAACAGCAAAAACAACACAAAAGCAACAACAGCAGCAACAACAACAACAGCAACAACAACAGCAACAACAACAGCAACAACAACTGCAACAACAACAAAAACAAAACAACAACAAAAAAATCAACAACAAAACAACAACAAAACAACAACTACAACAACAACAGCAACAACAACACAGCAACAACAACAAAACAACAACTACAACAACAAAAGCAACAACAAAAGCAACAACAACAAAGCAACAACAAAAAAATTATTTTATGGCGATAATCGCCTTCTTGTTAATCTCGACACCAAAATGTTTATTATTTTGCGTCATTATTTTACGTCTTAATTTTCAATAATTTTTATTTTATATAGCTCATATAAGGAAAAACTACATTTTGGGCCCCCGGCCCCCAGTATCTTATATATATGGAACGAAACCTGTTTAATAACCTTTCCGGTATAATTTTGTGTACGTGTACCAAATTTCACGTTATTTGGTTGTCTGGATCTTCAGTTATTAGGGAACAGACAGACAACAAATGCGTCTTATATGTATAGAGATACACGACACAGGGAAAAAATTTTAACGTTTAACCTTGATCCATCAATTAGGCACTTCGGCCATTTCATTGAACTTTTGAAAGTCTGATAATAATGGGGTTGAGACTGCAATCAGGCTTATACTTATAGATTATTAAATGAATAGCATGCAAACAGGGTATGGGTTAGCCTGACAGAACGTAACAAAACAGCGAACGTTTCGGAAAAGAGCCTTCATCAACGAACAAAAAGGTACACACACAAAACGAATATACAGAAATAAAAAATATATAAGAAAAACCCGTAAAAAACCAAGTTTTTGACTATAAATCCTTTATGTACGAGAAGTAATTAAAAGAATGTTCATTATAATACGCAGCGCCAGACCATCAAGAAATACAAAATTGCAGTTGTGTCGTAAAATATGTTTAATATAATGCGCACCGATCAGGAATATGTTTATAAAAAGAGCTGTCAATAAAATACGCACCTTATTGCGCGACAGAAAGGTTGTTCAATATAATACGCACCGCGACGCTCTATCTCAAAAAATAGCATGATACATAGGAATAAATAAAATAATCTAAAAAATCAATAATTTAATTAAGGTACATGCGATCGATCTCAAATTTTAATACATTGTTTTTATCATCGGTACAAAACTGCCTGCAAAATTTCAGCTCGCTAGCTTACGAGGAAGTGGGTTAAAAATCGATCCAAAGTTTTGGCGATAAGCAAGCAAGGGCGGCCGCAGACACCACGAGTTAATATAAAGGATTTAATAAAGACTGAGCTGCGGTGAAATCCGATGAAATCCGAAGAGTCAATGATGTAATTTATTTTCCTTATTTAAAATGTTTTAATTTGGTACTCTCCCTTTGTATTATTTGCACTTAATTTTGTAAAACATACAATCTTATTACACGTAATCTTACCCAAAATATCAATAACAACTAATTAATATATAAACTACAATGTAATAAATAATAAGATATAAACTTTAAATATAAAAAATATAATATGACAACTTTTATAAACACATTTTTTCATCCCATTTCAAATTGAAATGTAAAAAAAAATTTTTAATAAAATTTTAATCTTTACTTTATATTAAAAATTAGTCAACCTTTGCAATGTTTAATTTAATGAAAAAATACTCAAATCTATGATTTTATTTTAGAAGTGCATCAATAGTTTAAAACTGAAAATTAAACATTTTTAATAAGGTGAGAAAAATAATTTGACGGGAGGAAAGTAAATATATTTTAAACACCAATTTTCAGTAATTCTATTAGCTGTTAACATTTTGATGAAGATTGAATTTAAATGTCCCCTGAAACTTACATGTGTAAGATTATATTTTAAGACAGCTATTGCTTTCAGTTTATGTATTTTACAGTTTTAATGGCGGACATTTTTACTTTAAATACTTCCAATGGATTAGTTTGTCTCGAAAAATGTAAGAATTTATAGTTCTGTTTTTTGCTTTTGTTTCACAAATAAATTAAATATTTGTCTTTGTATTTTTTGTCAATGTTCTTAATATAGTAATCCAAGAAAAACATAGGTAGCCATCTACTTTAATAGAAACTGCCATTAATTAATAATTTACAGGATATTTTTTTATTTTTTGAAAATATCTTGCTCTCTCTCTATAGCAACAATGAGCTTTTTAGTGATTCAAAAGACAATACTAATATAAAAGTGAAGAAAAGCAAACCCTTGTTTGAAATTATTTTTTATTGTAATTTTTCTCAAATTCAAAATACATCTCCACCGTTCCAAAGACAAATACAACATGAAAGAAAATCTAAACAAATCTAAATCCTACTTATATTTACATCTTGTATTTCTCTACACAAAAATATGGATATACTGTTTCCAGATGGAACACATCTTTTTACACTGAAAGACTTGAAAAGGGGATAAGTTTTACCTTTGATTTAACAAGATTGGATAGTAAAAGGAGTAAAGAATTATTTCTTATCCTTGGATCTAATAAATAATATTTCCATTCTTGGAAAATAAGTGATTTGAAAAAAATCATAAAATGGCCTTGTCTATGTAATGGAAATCGGTGCATCTGATAGATAGATTATGAGGCGAAAAGGCTATTCTTTTTGAAATGTCAGAATTTCACATAATTTCTTGCTATGGACATTTAACATTTCATAGCCTTAACTTTTGTATTGTGTTAACAAGAACTGTTTAACTTTTTAACCAGTGGGTGAATAGCCTGTTGCTAAACTAGAATGTTAAGGTTATTTAATCATCATAATTGTTATTGTACATGACAGGTGTCCTAATCAACAAAATTACTATGATACTATCTGATACCTTGTCTGAAAAAAATGTATATATTTAAATTCTGTTGTAAGATTTAGACTAAACATTTGATAAAACATTTTACTTTTTAAAAAACTTGCAGATGCATCAAGTTCAAACGTCCAAAATAAAATTGGGCTTAACAATATTATGCATATAATTTAAAATAACATGAATATCATCATTACACATGAAATGTCTTAAGACTTAAAACGTCGTGTGCAATAGGCACTCCACTGAACTTTACAATCTTTTTTTATAAATTTATTAAATCCTTTCAACAGCCCATAAACTCAATAACTGACAGCACCACAACATTCATCACTTAATCCTCACTTCCTGCAGTCGTGAAGCATGCCATGACATTGTCAGGTAAAAGTTATCTTCCCATAAATTAAAAACCATAACAATTGTTTTTTTTCTAGAATAAGCTTGGTACAAAAAGTTAAGAAAAACCTAAAACTCTTTCTACATATTTAAAGCCTATTAAACTCTAACTTGACAATCAAAAATGAAACACTTTCAATTTTCAAATAATTGTTTTAATTTATTCCTAAAACTATTTTTTCTGAATGAGGGTTCACTAACTTTGTTAACTCTTACAAGTCAAATGTGAGTCTCATTATCTAAATTGAAAAAAAAAGAGAAAAATGTGAGTTTTATCAAATATATTCCAAGGTTCTGTTACCCCCAAGAAAAATGAATAGCTATCTATTTTGTGACTTAATATATAACAGTCAAAGAAGCGAATGAGAGGTTCAGTTTTTAAAAAATACGATGAACATCTTTTGTGTTCTTTAAAAAAATTATTTGGAGTTTATATATATATATTTTTTTAGAAGACATGTATTGATGTAAATAGGTAATAAAAATTTTAATGAGGCTTTATGTTTATCTGAAAATTCCATAAAATGTAATTAAAAAAGGGTAGCTACCAGTGTAAATGCTAAGAGCTTCATTGTTTAATGTATATCATTTTTAAGGATTGTGTGATGCAGGAAAGTTTTCGTCCATCTTATCAAACTTTGAATAATCTATCAAATTTGGGTTAGGGAAATTCTTTGAAATTTTCTGGTCAAAAAAATTAATTGGACATTAGCTTATTTAAATTTTTCCTATTACTATTACAAATGCCCTTTGAATTATTAGAAATTACTACTTAAAAAATACCAATCCTGGTGAGCCTAAACATGTTGATCAAGTGGGGATTATGGTTTAGTGACATGAGGAGTTAGTTCATGATTTTATCATTTACAATAATAAAAGTAGTTGAAAACTTTCATATACATTTCTTGAATAAGCAACAACAGATAAATATTGTTCCTGAACTACAGAATGTGTTGGATAACCAACTAGAAGTACTTGTTATTTTTAATAGATCATTCTATATAATAACTAAAATTAATTATTAGTAACTACTTTTAACTATTGAGATTGATTTAATTATGTATGGAAAATGAATTTATGAAGGCAAAGTATTCAGGCATTGACATCAATAGTGTTCTCTACCTCCAATAAGATAATATGAAGTACATATTATTAAAAGATGAAGAACAATTAAGGTACCCAATATAATTGATCATCTTGATCTTACAAAAAAAAGGTTTATGAATATATAATTTTGAAAATTTTGTATTAAATTGGAATTGCATTTATTATTTATTTTTTTTACAATGATGAACTTTTATCTGCAACATGTGTTGTAAGTATACTGTAAATAACTTATGTCTGATATATTTCTTGATACTCAATGATTCATCAAGAAAGAGTTAGCAAAATAAAATCAATGAAGATGACTGAACATTTGCATTATAACTGTAATGACTTGTTGAATTATTATAAATGCTGTACACAATTTATAACATTTTATTATGATTAGGTTGGACTAGTATGTGACACTTTTAATAATTTAATAAATAGCATATGTTAAAACGTATTTTATTAAATGAAGGCAAAATACAGGGGTGTTTTCAACCAACAATTCACAACTCACTGAGTTGTGTGGCTTTGTTGTTATTCCATTGAAAGTTAGTCCCATATAATACTGATTAGTGTCTAAGAGGCAGAAACATGAACTCTCCTAAAGAGAATGTTTACATTTGTAATGTCATTCTGCCAGTTACATATTTAAAAATATTTAAACTAGCTTAATGTTTTTAAAGTTAAGTATGAGACACTTTCAAAAACATAATTAAACATGAATAAAACTTAGACAAAATAATATTTGTAAAGATTTGTCTCTACAATATTTATATAAGGCCGCTTTCACTTATAAACCTGGGCTACTAATTAGGTCTAGTGATGTGCTAAAGACACTTTTTAAGAGTGCCACAATTATTTTAGTGAGTGGATAGTTGGGCAACTTAAAGTGTTGAAAATTAATTGTAGCTGAAATATTTATGGACTGAAACTATTTTCTATTGTCTACTTAAAAAAAGCAGATTCATTAAATACAATGAGCATCATTAAAAAGGCAGGTGAGCTAAGAAAATCATTTTTAGCCATTCTGCTATTGCATTGAGCTGGGCCAACAAGCCAGTGACTGTCTGTAATGAAATTTAACGTCCAACCTCAGGTGACCATTAGACCAATGGCTACAAGAGGTTCTGAACACTTCACCCAGTTGATGAGGAAAAAATTTGACGTAGTCAAGATGAGATTCTTTCAGTGACCACAATGTTTCTTGACACAAACTTGGAGCTTTAGATCAACCAACTTATGTAATCACATGACGATGCAACTTTTGGCAGCTTCTTTCCTCAGCTGGACCTTGGCTTCGTTCATCCCAGTAAATCCCTTCCTCCTGCTAAAGCTCCGCTGTCGTCTGAAGTTTGGGCTGTCGCTGCTTGTGCTGCTGTTGGCGCTGCTCCCAGTGCTGCTGTTGCTGGCTGTGGTGGTGGTGCCGCTGCTGGCGCTAAATGTGCATCCATTTTTAGAACCAGCCGATGAGAGGGCTGCAACTTCCATGACATCGTTCACACTTCGCTGTGAAGTTTTAGCTGATGTTTCTGAATACACAAGAGCTCCAATCAGTTTGGCTGTTTTTAAACCCTGTCAAGGAAAGCCATTAAAAAATATTCAATTTATTGATGGATCTTTTGTCCAGGACAGGGGATCGTGACCCAATCAAAACAGCCCCGTCATAACGGCTTCGGTCAAACGGCCCCAGACAAATTGTTGACATTTTTTAAACAAAATTTTTTTAAAATATTTTTTGCATTTTCAGCTTTTGTCAACTTTTTCACCCTTAAAAAAAGTGGTCAAATTGTAAAATTATTTCTTGTATATTATTATTATTATAGTATTTTTCTCAACAAACAACCGTGACTTGGTACCATATCGAGTAAAATCTATTAAATTCATGCTTGTGATGTCATTGTTTCTTGTGAAATAAACCTGACACTGAATCGGTGAGTAAAAATACTAATATAATATTTGATTGTATTTTTGACTATTAGTCATCTATTAGTCCAGGGCTGTTTTGACCGGGGTCGTTATGTCAGAGCCCATTTGTCGGGGCAGTTTTGTTGGTGAACCCAGGGGATTTAGAATGGATCTCATGTTTAAGCACCATTTATACCAGGTATAGGAATGAGACACAGGTAACAAACTGTTTAAATTAAATTACCCAGCATACAACACATTCCTCTCTCAAATATTAAGTTACATTTTGTAAGAGCAAACGACGCATAGCAGTTACCCTTACTTTTGAATTCTGCATAAATGTGTCTATAATTTTCATAACACTGAGTTATTTTCATGCAGTCGATGGTGGGGAACAAAGTTGTCAATATTTATTGAGCAAACCTCTCCACAAATAAAGACAATTGGGTCTTAAATCGGATACTATTTTAGTTACTTTGAAACCACACATCTGTCTTTCAACATTTGAAGAATATAGATTACATAAAAAGGTTGAATATTTTATTTTGTCCCTACTAGTTACCTGATCATATGTGACAAATGTTGGCCTGGGTTTGTCAGCAGTCATTGATTTGATCTCATGGCGCATGTCTGACTTACACCCAACTAACATGACCGGTACATTTGGGCACTGTTCCTTGACCTCAGGGTACCACTGAAATTAGAATAAGGGATTATATTAATATCCTGTTGGTGAATACATTTATGTATCTTTGATGTTGTACCATTAGTTATTTTTGTTGTTACTAAAAACGTGTGAGTGTATGTATATCCTTATAAGTACTTATATTGTTATTAAAATGATGGGAAATACAGAAGATATAGAAAAAGAGCAATAATGGCACAACAAGCTTCTCAGAAACACAACAACCTTCTCTGAAACACAACAACCTTCTCAGAAACACAACAACCTTCTCTGAAACACAACAACCTTCTCAGAAACACAACCCTCCAAGACAAACTTTTTATCTAAGTCAATAACATACATTTTAAAGATGTTTGTTAGCAATTTTGATATGGCCATGCGTATGAAATAACTTTCCATGACCCCAGCACTATACAACCACTTTGGGATTAAAGTAGAATAGTAGCATAGAAAACAAATGATAGAAAAGTCATGCAAAGTTTTAGCCAATCATTCTTTGTATCAAGTTCAGTTAAATGTATGTAGTGGAAGGGGGAGTGGAGTATTTCGAAGATCTGGCCGAACAAATCAGCTGGGTTAAAGTAAGTTAAAGAGTATCCGAAGAAGGAACTGGATAAAAGTGTGTGCTGTAAATGTGAGGACTCACTCCATGATATCCACTTCAAAATATCAAAAATATCAAGCGATGTACTTCTCTTTGTGTCATTTATTTGCTCAAAGAGACTAAACAATTGTCAAATATGAATACATGTAATAGACTATCAAATCGATTCATGTTGTACCTTTGAGACCACGTCTTCCATAGACTCAGGCTTGTCTATTGCAAAACAAATAATGACAAGGTCTCCATCGCTGTAGGATAGTGGACGAACTCTGTCATAGCCAACATCACCTGAAAACAATAAACAGGAATGTTTATTGAAAATATTAAAGTATATATACTTTATATTAATAGGTGAAGTAAAATTTAAGACATAAAATTTATCCTTGGCTTCTCCAGTGTGATTACCTAACAGTCAATATTCCAATAACATCCAAAGATGGTTGCCATGAGATATAACAATAGGCCAGATAGTAAATATCCCATTAACATCAACAGATGGTTGTCAGGTTACTTAACAATAGGCAACCAACAGAAAGTTGAGAAGTGCCACTTGTCTGTCACAAGAATCCTTGAAGACGTTTTGAGCAGCCCAGTGATAGTGATAGCATGACACCTGTAAGTGGCCGGGGAGGAGAGCAACTTGTAGATAACATTATCTTACCCCCAATAGCAATCTTCATCTTATGAACATTTTTATTTTAGACATTGAACTTTTTACATTTGACCTTTAACATTTAGGGTTTTGTTGTGTTTTTATTTTCGAGGAAGTGATCGTTTTGAGATAAAAATATAGGTCAGTGACAACTGACAACTTCTACTGGGGCAGGGGGGTGGGTCAGTGACAACTGACAACTTCTACTGGGGCAGGGAGGTGGGTCAGTGACAACTGACAACTTCTACTGGGTCAGGGATGTAGGACAGTGACAACTGACAACTTCTACTGGGGCAGGGATGTAGGTCAGTGACAACTTCTACTGGGTCAGGGATGTAGGTCATTGACAAATGACAACTTCTACTGGTATAGGGATGTAGGTCAGTGACAACTGACAACTTCTACTGGGTCAGGGATGTAGGGTCAGTGACAACTGACAACTTCTACTGGGGCAGGGAGGTGGTGCCGAGTAAACGCATGGTATTACGGATTGAGAACATGTTTCATAAAAATAGTGTATTGTATCAAATGGTTATACATGTATTACATTTGTTAATTCTAACCACTCATCAATTAATGACATCATCTAACATAACACTTGTCAATTGTATCAAGTCATTACGCACTGACGTCACTTGGTCATCAGATCAATGGTCGTCATCACTTGAGCTGGCAGCATTATTAGTTTTAAACCCCCCCCCCTTCCCCACCGCCAGATGCGATCCGTAAAAAGTTCAGCATTTTTAAGTACGGAGTGCAAATAGTGATGTGACGTTGATCAGTTTTGCTGACCCGCGGGAATGAACAGTTTGGGAAGCACTGAAAGAAAAATCACGGCCCATCAGATACAAGGGCTGTCGTTCCTATAACGTAGGAACTACTGTTAAATTTGGACATGAGGGTTTAATGTTGTCATTACCCTTGGGGAATAAAGAATCAAGAGGAATACTGTGGCCTGCAGCGCTGCTGAATTTCTCTGTACGCACTAGACGTGTTTCAATGTACGCACTAGACGTGTTTCAATGTACGCACTAGACGTGTTTCAATGTACGCACTAGACGTGTTTCAATGTACGCACTAGACGTGTTTCAATGTACGCACTAGACGTGTTTCAATGTACGCACTAGACGTGTTTCAATGTACGCACTAGACGTGTTTCAATGTACGCACTAGACGTGTTTCAATGTACGCACTAGACGTGTTTCAATGTACGCACTAGACGTGTTTCAATGTACGCACTAGACGTGTTTCAATGTACGCACTAGACGTGTTTGAATGTACGCACTAGACGTGTTTGAATGTACGCACTAGACGTGTTTCAATGTACGCACTAGATGTGTTTCAATGTACGCACTAGACGTGTTTCAATGTACGCACTAGACGTGTTTGAATGTACGCACTAGACGTGTTTCAATGTACGCACTAGACGTGTTTCAACTACACGTGTGTCGCAATGTCTTAATGAAACTTTGGGCTCCTGTTATGTGGATAATTAGGTTACATGGAATCTGTGTTTGTTGCAAAAAAACACACATGCCCAATTGATCATTTTTTGTTAGATATTGATATTAATATCAAGGACAAAAAGATCGCATCATTATCTTTATTCCAAGCTTGTACACAACAAATCATCTTGATTATGGCATTTTATTTCTCGTCTGTTTGCATATTATGATTAAATGGTTAACACAGTCGGCATAAGGATCAGTGATCTCAGTTGGGTTAGTGTGGGCCAGGGTAGTGCTGGCCAGGGTTAGTGCGGGCCAGGGCGTTTCAACTGTTTTTTCCGACACTTTCCACGAAAAATGAGCAGTTGGCACCAAATGCCACCATTCAATATTTTAAAAAAAAACTATGTGCCACCAGGGCGCGCCACCATCTTCACACTCCCTTCTTGCACCACTGAAAAGAAAAAGCCCCCCTCCCCCCGTGGGGATGCAACCCACCTTCCTTCACCACTGCCCTATAGTCATACAGTAAAGATGGTGATAGCTTAGGATCAAGGTGAAAAGAAGCGTGTATCAACTTGACAATAATCTTACACGGTGTCCTGTTCACCCCAGGAGACATACACGGCTAATTATAGAACCAAAGTGCTGAGACAGAGATACGGTGTTTCTTAAACTAGCCCTTTAATCCCCCTGGACATTAGGTGTGTGTAAGTGTAAAGGGGGGGAGGGAGGGGCGGGGGTCCTACACATTGTGATAGCGGTTCTCTCACTGTAACTCGCGATACACGCCATCTAAACCTGTTATTGTGGATATTTCAGAAGAAAGGTCGTGTCCCCCCCCAGTAACCTAAATTTGTCTTTGAATTGAGATGGGAAGTGGATGGGAAGGGTGGAAGATGGGGAGGATGGTGAGGGAGGGAGGGTGGGTGAGGGTTGGAGGGGTGGTGTGGTACTTGGTCGACAATGTACTCTGGTTCGTCCACATGTTACTGTTTTATTTTATCGTTTGTTTACAATTTTATCTACAAAGCAACTGACTGAATGTTTTCCAGTTTCCCCAGTTAGATAAATTATGTACTTATATCTATTAACCCATTCTGTATCACAAATCTTGATGGCATGTTATCCAATTAGATCGATTATGTAAATCAAGGCACCTAGTTAAATGAAGGCAAAATAAAAACCCAAACAAGTCGAAACGTATAGCTAACTACGTTATTCACATGCTGTGACAAATACATAAAGAACAGAAAAAAGAATGCTTCGGGGTGTTTGGCATTAAGTTAAGCAGAAGGGGAAAAGAAGGGGGGGGGCGTACGAAGAAAATATGTGTAAATTATTTAAAACTGCCTGCAGGTTTAAAGGTCAGGCATGAAGATAATTTTCTGACATGCCACTTTGGCTTGAGCATCTCCGCACTTGAAAAGCCCTGGCTAAACCAGACAGGACGAACATCCGGCACGCCATCTTTGAGTGGCCCTAAACCCTTTCAAATCAGACAAGAAAAACTTGTTCTGTGCAGGGCTGGATGACATCCGTATCGTGACAGCAGCTTCTCGTTCACAATCATGACGTCACCAACCGACAAACAGCATTCATGGAACTATCCCAAATCGATATAACGGGTTAGGATTGCCATTCGTGACGGATATATCGGGACCGTCTCCCGTTATGAATGTCCCTTGTCCCGACATCCCGAGAAGTCCCCATTTTGTCTTGATTTTTAAATCCCTTATATTAACTTCGCGGCCGTCTCTGTCTGTCTGTCGTCATCTCATCATCTCTCTCATCATCTCATGGGCTGAGCGGGCGGAAAAAGAAAAGTCAAAATGACCCACTTCCAGTGATCCGATCGAGCTGAAATTTGGCACACGGACCCAAATCACCTAACAATGCATCGTATCAAAATTTCAGATCGATCGATCGTACCGTAATTAAATTAATGCATTTTTAGTTTATCCTTATATGAGGTATGTAATTCATATTCACTGTTTGTTATTGTTTTTTTCTCCCACTTCCACGTGAGTTTGAGTTTACGCCGACCGTCGTGTTGACGCCGACCGTCGTGCCGAAACCCCCTCACATCCCACCCCCATTTATTAAAGACAAGGGACATCACTCGGTGTCAGTCTGTAAATGTTTGAAAATAATCAATACTGTTAGTTATGTCTCATATATAAGGGATTTATAGTCAAAAACTTTGTTTTTACGGGTTTGTTTTATTAAATCCCTTATATTAACTTCGCGGCCGTCTCTGTCTGTCGTCATCTCATCATCTCTCTCATGGGAAGGGCGGGCGGAAAAAGAAAAGTCGAAAATGACCCACTTCCAGTGATCCGATCGAGCTGAAATTTGGCACACGGACCCGACTTACCTAACAATGCATCGTATCAAAATTTCAGATCGATCGAACGTACCGTAATTAAATTAATGCATTTTTAGTTTATCCTTATATGAGGTATGTAATTCAAATTCACTATTTGTTATTGTTTTTTTCTTCCACTTCCACGTGAGTTTGAGTTGACGCCAACCGTCGTGTTGACGCCGACCGTCGTGCCGACACCCCCTCACATCCCACCCCCATTTATTAAAGACAAGGGACATCACTCGGTGTCAGTCTGTAAATGTTTGAAAATAATCAATACTGTTAGTTATGTCTCATATATAAGGGATTTATAGTCAAAAACTTTGTTTTTGCGTGTTTGCTAAATTACACGCTTTTATTTAAGTCACACTGTTTGTATGTTGTATCCATCCATCCTTCCTTCAAATCTTGTAACGTAAAATTAAACCACTTCTGATGGTCCTAGAGATATCAAAATTTTACCACATATAGATCGTGGATGACAATGCATTGTATCAAAATTTCAGATCGATCGAATGTACCGTAATTAAATTAATCAATTTTTAGTTTATCTCTATTTATAACTATTTAGAATGTATAGTCGTCTGCTAGAGTTGACCTCCACGGCTCACTGGTTTCACTCCAGCCCTGGTTTACCGAATTCCCGTGTTTACATCAAGGGCAGGGGAGATCAGCGCGTTTCAGTCTGTATATGTTTGTAAATAAAAGCGTGTCCTTTTTAAAAAAAATATTTTTTTTACATTTTACTTATTCCCATATAAAGTTACGAGTTTGGCTCAAGTACTGAAATATCTACACGGTGACTTACAATGTGTTTGATGAAAACGTACAAGAGAATGAAAAACAAACTTGCTGAAAAAGGTGAAATCTTCCCTAAAATATGGTGTACCAACTACTTCTGCCGCAACAAGTTTCATGTGGTTGTGTTTAAGTAATTATATTAAATAATATTTTTTACTTCATTTCTACACCCCCATCTCAACGAGGTCATAGCCAGATATGGCAAGTCTATTAATAGATCACGTTAAAAAAACCAGTCAGCCCACCAAACCCATGCCAGCCGTATTTTCCTGTTAAACATTGCCTCCAATGTTTGTTTCGTTATGGGGGCACGAGCTGAAACACCACCAAAGTTTTTATAGAATTTATTTATATTTTAAACCGTTTGGCTGATTGCCCATGACCCCCACCCCTATAACCGCTCACGGAACCTGCAGCCACCATTGTTGAGTAACAGGTAGACAACGTGTCAAGACCCATCACTCCAACAGTTCTCCACAACATCATCTCCCTTACGTTATTACAAGGGCTCTTAAAATGTCGCCACGACCGAACGGTTTGTGCACCTTTGGTGTGAGCTTTCACCTCTAGCTTTGTGTTTGCGATAAAATTATCGTGTACATAAGATATGTCATAATCCTCCATGGACAAGTGATAGTGGCATTCTCTCAAGCCATCAATGATATCAAGCCGAGGGAGTCCTGTGTTTAACTGAGAGGCAAATATTGGGCCAGTGACGACACAAGAGCTCTACCTAACAGAGGCTCGAAGTGACTTGAAGACAATCTTGAATGGGGCCCATTTAGAAACATTTCATACGAATACCGGGTTATTTTATAAGTGATTCACAGTCTTTTGGATAATCAACATTTAATTTAAATAACTGTGAATTATGAAATGTTACACTTTAATATTTAAAGATTTATCATCTTTAAGTCAAGGAGTGAGAACCTCTAGCACAAGGTGATTTTCTCATTCACCTATTCACTTGCGCGCCATGTGAGATGTGAACGACGTTTTAAGTTGAGGGTATATTTGTTAAGCGACCAGACCAGAAACTCGACGGTGTAAGTAAAGATAGAAACGAATTTTTATTCCAGACAGAGGTGCAGTGTAGACACACCAAGCATTACTCTAACACAGTGATCCTCAAACTTATTCCAGACAGAGGTGCGGTGTAGACACACCAAGTATTACTCTAACACAGTGATCCTCAAACTTATTCCAGACAGAGGTGCAGTGTAGACACACCAAGTATTACTCTAACACAGTGATCCTCAAACTTATTCCAGTCAGAGGTGCAATGTAGACACATCAAGCATTACTCTATAACAGAAGTGCGGCTAAAGCTGTTTTCCCACTCTAGACTCATCCAAGATTTCCAACGTGGCTTAATAAAAGAGTAACAACGATACGTCTTATTGACAGAGTAACGATACGTCTTACTGAAAGTAACACCAAGTTGTCTTACTAATAGAATAACACCAAGGTGATATTTTGAGAGTAATGACAGTGTCTAGCGAACACGGTTGTGGAGATACTAAACGATTAGTTGTCCCGCCCTGTAATGCCGTTTGGAGAGAGAGAGAGATAGAGAAAACCCTCTTCATTGGTGTTTCACTGAAAGCACGCCGTCAGATCCTCTTCCTATCATAAACACAAGCCGAGATAATGTAGCCCCTCACAGCCCCCCCCCCACTGACAGTAATATGTTCACATATTCGTGTCATGGTCATGGTGCACAAAGAGAAACAAAGCTCAAAAATACACAGCTCAAGCAAGATAACTGATTTATTATTACTTTCATAATAATTTTGGTTTTCTTTCGGAGGCAGTACCAGGACAATGTTTTCTGAGAATTCTAATATTTATTTAAATTGTAACATCATTGTAACATGCAAGGGACTTAAGGAAAACGTATGGCTGTCTACAAGAATTAATTTCAAGATAAAAACATATATATATATAAAACTAGACATAAACTCAACGACCTACAAGATGAAGCTAATCGATTCCTAGTTGTTCCTGTATTCTGCATGCCGCACGTTTTTATCACATTTGAAAGTTAAAATAGATCTCTCACCCCCAGCCCCACCCAAAACCCCCTTCCGGTTGTATATCGCACAACTAGGCTTACGCTATTTAAAAAAACAAATAACAGACGATCTACAAAACCCCAACAAATGCTCTAACTTGACCCCGTGACTCCACACTCTTCCTTATAAGATTATCTTTGTTATCCACACAGAGGACCCATGCAAGAGTCGGATACTACATGATGTAAAACAAGTCTGAAGTCAAGGGACTTGGGTAAGTACCACCGATCATGACAATGGCAATGTTACATCTTCAGTCATGCTGGGTGAACCCTGACAGCATCGGTCGTGAGTTTTTTGTTGTCTCTGAGAGTGTCAGTTTCATCACGCCAGCCTCTCACGGTTGTCTGAGTTCTTCCATCCGGGCAGTTGTATGCTGTAGTGAGGGAGTTCTCACGGTTGTCGGGTCATATCTGGCGGACCGACTTCTTTACCCGAATCATTAACGGGCATGTCTTTGTGTGTGTGTGTGTGGGAAACGTTGGTGAGGCGAGAACAGCTGACACTGAGCGTAACACAGACCACACATACACACACGTGAAAACTATTGACACATCACCGGGTTTTTGTACTCTCTTCCCCGAAAGAAAGAATTTCTAAACAGTGTTTCACCTCTGCACTCTTCAGACGAAATATTTATCATTTGCAATGACAACAAGAACATTGGAAATAAACATAGGCCTGAACATTTGAAACATAGACAAGGGCATTAGAGACATAGACACGAACAAAAGAAAAAGACATTCCAGGTACAGTCATGGACATACCAAACTAGACAGTTGCAACTTGTATCGGTGCTGACTTTTTCATGTATTATTTAACATGTGATAGTTTCGGAAAACAATCTCTTTATTTGTTTCATAAAACTAACATCTTCTTGGATATGATCATTTCTTACACAGCACTTGTGTCCAAGCAGATCTTGCCTACTGAACACGTTCTAAACTCTTTTTGAAGAGCAATTACCTCTGATGTATCGTAAATGATTCTTTATTGTCTTTAATTTTCCTTACGAATGGGGCAAACTGTTCCATACTTTGGCCAATTTTGGAAATGGCGATTAAAGAGAAGAAGAAAAAAATATTTGGGGTAGGTTGTAAACAAAAATTTAAAAAAGTTGCAGCCGAAGAAAGTTTTATAGCCATGGACTTGGATGCGATGCGAGGTAACGGGGTTACAACTTGGTGGGAACTGGGGGGTAAATAGGAGGCAGTTTGCTACGATATTTGAAAACACATGCGTTCATGGCTGCTGCATGGTTATGGCTGCTGGCGTTTATATGGCGGTGGTGTTATGGTCTGGTGTTGGGGGGATGTTGAGTGATGGTGCTAGAAGGTGGCGATGTGGAATTAGAGTTTAATATTGTGTCTGGTTAATAATATGATGTGCACGTGCTTTCTATTGTTTATGGTGGAATGTGCATTTAGTGGGGGGGGGGTGGTGGTCGATGCACTTTTTGTTCGGGAGTACTTTATAGGGACACAACATTATTCAACATGAAAGTCCTGGTACTTTATAGGGACACAACATTATTCACACGAAAGTCCTGGTACTTTATAGGGACACAACATTATTCTACACGAAAGTCCTGGTACTTTATAGGGACACAACATTATTCAGCTCGCAAGTCGAAGTACTTTATAGGGACACAACATTATTCACCACGAAAGTACTGGTACTTTATAGCGGCGACACAACATTATTCAGCTCGCAAGTCGAAGTACTTTATAGGGACACATTATTCACCACGCAAGTTCTGCCAAAATGTGTGCATCACGTATCGTGCAACTGGTGGTTCACAAGTCGATACACTCATCTAATCTGACCAGCTAATCTCGTCATCACATACACGACATACTGGCACGATCACTTGGTCTTGGACTCATGATGTTGTTTGTTGTAATGATTGGTGTTATGTTAGAAATGATTGTTGGAGGGGGGGGTGGGTGGGGTGGTAATAGTGTCCGTAGATTTCACTATACACAGTAATATGCAATGGTCCAATCATAATTTTAAAGTCAATATTTTATTTGGGGGGGGGTATATTTTTGAGAGGTTCTAAAACATAAGGAATAAATAAGTATTCGTCTTAGATCTCAAAACTCAAAATGAACTTAACTGAAAGTTTCCCAAAAGAAATTTTGTGATTCGTTCACTGAACGTAAAAATTTCGTAAAATGTGGGTATTCAATTTTTTGAAAAGCCAGATCGCAAGGCTCACACCAAAGTACACTGCAGTACTTGCTGCCGCCCTTTGTGTGAGAATCCCTGTCTCAGCCAAGACGTTTCCACTTGCCAAAAATAAGGAGTCACCAAAAAATTCAAGATAGGGAAAAGGCAATCTAATCATATAGTTACAAGATGCTTCAAATCCTGGCATAGCATTTAATAACTGAAGGTTTAGCCAGGGAATTACCCAAAAGATAAGAATTTACTTTTTATATTTTATTTTATTTATATTTTTTATTTTAAAACATTCCGTTAAAATTTGCCAAGTAGGTTTGCCAGAGGACATGTGCAGGTGGATGGGGACAGGAAGCTCGGTGGAAGAAAGGGGGAGGTGTGTGGCGGTTATCTATCAATTCTGCGCATATGTATTGGACTAAGAAAATAAACATAAAGTTATGATTTTTTTAAAACTAAAATTCAAGAGTGGTTTGGGGGAGGGGCAGACTACATCTAAAATTAGAATACGATAAGACGAGAATTTATCATCTGAAAACAATATTATCGTTATGTACCCCAAGCTGTAAACAAAATTTTCCAATAGTTGTGTAACTGTAACAAATTTTATTATATTGGGCTTGAGCCAACTTGTAGGGCAAGATGACATCTTAATGAATTCGAAGACTTTAAAGTTCGGGAAAAATAAATGGGCAAACAATTTACAAACAACTGTATTTAATTTAAAAACAATTGTATTTATTATTAAGTACAAAGACTTGTTATTTGAGAAAGGTTTAGTTTTTCTTTCAAAATTGAATTTTACGCTAATAAAACATTTAATAAAGATCTTCCAGATGATCACGTCTAACTCACTGGAAGATCATAATCCTTTAACTTCTCGCGTTAAACGACTTTCTGGCGTGGACGTAAGGGGTAGGTCTTCGGTCGTGACTTAATGGGCACGGTTTGTTCCGTGACCTAATGTTTAGGTCTTGACCTGATGGTAGGTCTTGAATTGTGACCTTATGGTAGGTCTTGAATTGTGACCTTATGGTAGGTCTTGAATTGTGACCTAATGGTAGGTCTTGGGGTCGTGACCTAACAGGTAGGTCTTGGATTGTGACCTAATGGTAGGTCTTGGATAGTGACCTAATGGTAGGTTTTGGGTCGTGACCTAATGGTAGGTCTTTGGTCGGAAAGGGGAACAGTAAACATGACACTATCAGCATTAGGATGACATTGCACTAACGTAATTGACAGCAGGTTGGCGAGGTAAAAATGAGCGTTACTCCACAAAACATTCTAGTGTTATTGCCTACATCAGATAGTTAAGAGAACGGATGTTATAGCTGTCCCAGGTAGGGCCAAGTTAGTGGGGGAGAGGCTAAAGATTCTGCAGTAAGGTGGATAGCACCTTAAAGCGGACGAACGAAGGCTCAAAAATAAAATGTGTCAACTGATTTGTGAGCATGAGTGTATGGCAGTAAATGTGTATGTATGGCAGTAAATGTTTATGGCAGTAAATGTTTATGGCAGTAAATGTTTATGGAAGTAAATGTTTATGGCACTAAATGTGTGTGCATGGCAGTAAATGTGTATGGTAGTTAATGTGTATGGTAGTTAATGTGTATGGTAGTAAATGTGTATGTATGGCAGTAAATGTGTATGTATGGCAGTAAATGTGTGTATGGCAGTTAATGTGTGTGTGTATGGCAGTAAATGTGTATTTATGGCAGTAAATGTGTATTTATGTCAGTAAATATGTATGTCAGTAAATATGTATGTCAGTAAATGTGTATGTCAGTAAATGTGTATGTTAGTAAATGTGTATGTCAGTAAATGTGTATGTCAGTAAATGTGGGACTGTAACGTTAACTTACCAGAAGTGTCCCAAATCGACATGAGAATTTTATAAGTGTCCGACACGCTGTACTGGCAGTTGTATGTGTCGAATCCTGTTGGTGTGTATGTCTGGAGAAACATAAAAGAAAAACACGATTAATGAAAGATTATAGTGATGTGCAGATGAAACTTAATTACTATACGATTGAGGATACGATTTCGCTTACTATACGGATATATCAATGATTCATATATCAGAAAAGTATAGTCTATGATTTGGTCCTCCATATTGTTGGATGTCTAAACACAACACCATGAGATATACATTTCTAACCTTATAACCGCCTATCCTTAACTACACCCACCATGTTTTCATCATAACCACCATCTCGAGGTTTCAAACTGCGCCCCATTGAGAAAACAGGTAAAATAAATACTCTTAGAGAAAGCCCCCACCTGCATAACCTTTATAACTCTCTAGGGTCCAGGGGGCCACACCCCATGAGTTAAGAACTTTCACCGGAGCCATGCACTCTAATATAGACATACAGACTTCTCGGAACACACGTAAAATTGGACAGAAGAAAGGATGGCGTTTCAGCATACGTTGGTAAACCTTGCAAGTACATAACATTGTATGTTTTTATTACATAATTAATTAATTGGGGGGGAGCAAGGCCAAAAGGGGGTGGCAAAGTTCACAAAAAATTAAAGTTCCCGTTTCAGATCATGGGCAAGTCTAGCAGCGTTCGGAATTCTCTGTAGCTGAGGCATACGAGGGGATTGTATGGCTGAGTGGACTCAAGACCCGAGAAAGAATCCCAGCATCCACCAGTACTCGAACCAGAAACTCTCGGATCGCTAGTTGAAAGCGCCGCGCAACCGTGTCTCTCTAGGACAGTGCTTCTCAAAGTGGTGGTCCGCGGACCGGTGCCGGTCCGCGGGCCATCCGCCACCTGTCCGCAGAAGTTATTAAAAAAAAGGACTGAAAAAATCGTCAGTGCAGGGAAAATAGTGCACCGGTCCCTGACGAAATGGAAAAAATTCCTACCGGTCCGCCACACTGAAAAGTTTGAGAAGCACTGCTCTAGAAAGGGTACGGGTCACGATAAAGTCTAGTCTCGCAACCTGGAGAGAAAAAACAACAACAAATAAGTTTAAAGCCTTAAAAATTCAACCTCAGGTTTATTTACAACATACAAAAACAACAGCCTAACACAATCTGACAACTGTTACACGAGAGTTATTTATTTTATGCTGCATGATCCCACATCAAGACAGATTCCATTTCCGGAATGAGAATCATTGCCGTCGACAAAACACGGAAATTCAAAGGAGCATTGGAAAAAAAAGGAATGTAATCAGATTTCTTCCTCGAATCAGGAATTAAATCTTTCCCCGTTTAAAGTTAGGAATAATTCTTTATTCTCAGTCTCCAGCCAGACGCTGAAGAATGTGTGTGGGGCGGGGGGTTGGTTTGGGGAAGGGGGTCAATATTAAAAAACCTCGAGCATCTTCTTTGGGGTTCATCTTGGCAGACGATAGTTGTAAGAATTAAAGTTCGACCCCCCCTCCCCAAACATAGCAACACGACATACATGAACATCTATGACACGACATACATATCTATGACACAACATACATGCACATCTATGACACGACATACACGAACATCTATGACACGACATACTTGCACATCTATGACACGACATACATGCACATCTATGACACGACATACATGCACATCTATGACACGACATACATGCACATGCCTGTTATCCCACATAAATCATCGGTTAAAGTGTTTGTGACCGCTGATATCTTTTAAAGCTAATTAAAAATGGAGTTAATGATGGCATTTGAGAAGCCTGAAAAGAATATAGCAATAATACAAGTCTAATAACATGTAGATATAATCATAGTTTGTGTACACAACTTATCATCTAAACTCTAAACGAAGAAATCTATGTTGGATTATGCCGTGTCGCATAACTTAAAAAACGTAAGCTCCTATAAATAATTTATATTTGTTTCACGGGAGATTTTTGTTCTTTGTTGTTTTTTGTTGTTTTTTTTACACTTTACGATTTTCAATGACTTGTAAGGTACTATATATTTTTTTTATTATCAATGAATGGAATGGTACAATATATATATTTTTTATTATCAATGACTTGAATGGTACACTATTTCTTTTATTATCAATGAGCTGTGTAGCACAATATATTTGACTAGCGGAGTGGCTGGAGGAAATGGACTCCCAATATTTGGGGTTAATAATCATTTTACAGGGGTGACCTCATTAATTTTGGCTACAGCTGCCAGGAAGGTTGGGGGGGGGGTTGTGTACAAAACAAACAACCCTGAAAAAGTTTTGTTCACAATGATTAATTAAATAAATCTGGTACAGGGATTTATGGCAAGGGACTTGAGCACAGCCCCTGGGATGAATGGTTCTCAGACTGTGAGCTTGGGCTTTGAGATATCTGGGAAAGGGCTTACCCTATCATAGCACGGGTTCTCGTCGTGAATAGATGAGAGGTACACACAATTCTAAAGAGGTGTAGAACCTAGTGTAGACATATACGGACGACGTCACCATTAACATCAAGTAATACAATGCATTCCCCAGTGGTAAGGTAGGGTAGTCGTAGACGTGTCAGTATCTTGAACCATTGAACAACAAGACTACCCTAGTGGTCGTTGGGCTTCATTCCTTCAGGCGCAACGTCACATTAAACTAGGGCCAGCAATAGACCTCACATTCCTGCATAATACAGTGCTAACAAGATGATGGCTTCGATTGTTTATCCAGGTTTAGCAGCTGTATTAGATGGAGCAAAAATTAGCGACAGCGGACCACATAGCAGTGACAGTAGAACGCATTGTCATTGCTGTAACATCAGACCTCATTATCATTGCAGTGACACCAGAGTTCACCAGACCTCATTGTCATTGCAGTGACACCAGAGTTCACCAGACCTCATTGTCATTGCAGTGACACCAGAGTTCAGACCTCATTGTCATTGCAGTGACACAAGAGTTCACCAGACCTCATTGTCATTGCAGTGACACCAGAGTTTAGACCCCATTGTCATTGCAGTGACACAAGAGTTCACCAGACCTCATTGTCATTGCAGTGACACCAGAGTTCAGACCTCATTGTCATTGCAGTGACACCAGAGTTCACCAGACCTCATTGTCATTGCAGTGACAGCCTCCCACAGCTCTGGGCTGAACAATCCCAACCTGATACATTTGTGTACTCTCGGTGGCATCCATCCAGTTAGTGCCATCTACTAGTAACTAGTAACAATCTTTATGAGAATCCGCACCAGAGTTAACGCCCAATCATCCCCCCCCCCTTTTTTAAGCACTCGCATCCGGTTCCAATTTTCTTGCCAGGTGTGCCTTTGCATTGATTTGCCGTTAACCGGTTCAATACCGGGGCAGCTCTAGCTGGAAGCATGATACTTAAAGATGTGTAACCACTTGATATTGTAAACTAATATTTGTCATTAATACTTATACAGATGTGTAACCACTTGATATTGTGAACTAATATTTGTCATTAATACTTATACAGATGTGTAACCACTTGATATTGTGAACTAATATTTGTCATTAATACTTATACAGATGTGTAGCCACTTATTACAACCTAATATTTGTCATTTCGTCTGACACTACCGTGTATAACCAATTTAATTATTCTTTTTAAATAATTAAACAATGGTTTTTGACCAACATTTTACCAGCACACAAAAATCACGTAAGTTTTTAGAGAAGAGACTCTTCATAATGAACCTTGCCTGTATATGATGAGCTGAATAAGTTCAGATTAAGAGGGAAATTTACCTCACCAGTATCTGATGAACTGAATAAGTTCAGATTAAGAAGGGCAATCTACATCACCACAAATGTTCCCTTTAAGCTGCGCAGATATCTGACCGACGCCGCGCAGCAGTTTAGAATTACCGCGCATCAAATTTAGTACAAATATTACACAAAAATGGATGCTGCGCAACTTTGCACACGATTTTTTTCAATTTGCACACAGACAACGAACTTTAGAGGGAATATTGCTCACAGTATCTGATGAGCTGAACAAGTTCAGATTAAAGGACCCTGATCGTTAAGTATGGTAGCTTAATGTCAAGTTTAATACACAGATACAGCACGTTGGGTACCACAGCAAGGTGAAGTGGGCCAGGATTTGGGTCATCAGAAGACCAGGCAGATAGCGGGGTCACAAGTACCCCCAGACGTGCTGGTCTTAACAGGTAAGTATAGCCACCTTGTCAGGCAGGCCACGGGAATGAAAAGATGGTTTGGTGAATCGTAGGGAGTGAAGGTTGGGGCCAGCCGCGCAGACGGGTTCTTTAGCCGGGTCGCGGTAGTCTGGTATTTAACATCTTCACTACTTTCGTGTTAGTTAGCCTACATTAGTGTCAACTGATTCACTAGTCCTCTATCAACAGCTAGTTAGTTCCCTATCAACAGCTAGTTAGCCTAGTTTATAATAAACTGATTCCCTAGTCCCCTATCAACAGCTAGTTAGCCTAGTTTATAATCAACTGATTCCCTAGTCCCCTATCAACAGCTAGTTAGCCTAGTTTATAATAAACTGATTCCCTAGTCCCCTATCAACAGCTAGTTAGCCTAGTTTATAATCAACTGATTCCCTAGTCCCCTATCAACAGCTAGTTAGCCTAGTTTATAATAAACTGATTCCCTAGTCCCCTATCAACAGCTAGTTAGCCTAGTTTATAATCAACTGATTCACTAGTCCCCTATCAACAGTTTGACTAATCTAGTGTGGGTAGCTTCCCCAGTCCCAGATTCATAAATTAACCGCTAATGTCATTAGTGATGTCCTTACTGGTAATTCGTTGTTCGCCTGTGTTACATGACTGTAAACACATTTACTATACATATAAAAAAATCAAATTCTACTTTTCTAGGAATTTCACTTTTTCCGGGAGAAAACAGAAAATGTCAGGACATAAAAAAATAATAATAAACATCATAATAATATCATTCAGTCAGTCGCTCTAAACTCGCTGCGCAGTAAGAAGAAAAAAAGGCGAGCATGAATTCCAAGAATTATTTTTTTTAAACAATTTAATTTTGAGATTTCCGGAACATTCTGGAATTCCATGATGCTGTTGCCACCCTGTGCTCATATTGCCACCCTGTGCTCATATTGCCACCTTGTGCTCATGTTGCCACCCTGTGCTCATATTGCCACCCTGTGCACATATTGCCACCCTGTGCTCATATTGCCACCATGTGCTCATATTGCCACACTGTGCTCATGTTGCCACCCTGTGCTCATGTTGCCACCCTGTGCTCATATTGACACATTGTGCTCATGTTGCCACCCTGTGCTCATGTTGCCACCCTGTGCTCATATTGCCACCCTGTGCTCATATTGCTACCATGTGCTCATATTGCCACCCTGTGCTCATAATGCCACCCTGTGCACATATTGCCACCATGTGCTCATATTGCCACCCTGTGCTCATAATGCCACCCTGTGCACATATTGCCACCATGTGCTCATATTGCCACCCTGTGCACATATTGCCACCATGTGCTCATATTGCCACCCTGTGCACATATTGCCACCATGTCCTCATATTGACACCCTGTGCACATGTTCATGAGGACATACAAAAAATTATTAACGTAACATTTTCATTCATTTTTTTAAACGTTTAGGGAGATTGCCATGTGTTTAAGCCAAACATCTTTCATCTGAAATGTGAGCCCGGGAAAAAGACACGAACTTTCCCCATCACAACTGTGACAGACGACAGACTGCCTAGTGCTACGACTGTTTAGTGCTACAGTGCTTCGACAGTTTGTTTAGTGTCACGACAGTTTGTTTAGTGTCACAACACTTTGTTTAGTGCCACAATGTCGCACAATCTCCATCTGTCCCATTTAATCAGGCCATTAGCCTAATTAGCCAACCCTTGGCATGTGCTCCCTTCCACCAGGGCCAGGGGCCAATAACAACGAACGGTGTTCTGTGACGTCTTGTCAGGCCTTATACATACCATGTTTGAACAACATATATTTACCCAAAGAAATGCCCCAGACCATATCAAAAGACCATATGTCAAGGCCATTACTTTCAAGGGCTTCACCGTAACCCATCAACATACACCACCCCGTACCTTCCTTTGGCTGGAGTCCAGGATTTACATCCCATGAGGCCATAATGAGGCGGTCCGTTCGCACATGGAATCAAGTGATCTTTGACCCCCGACCCCACCAGGCAGTCAGTGAGGGCAAAGTCAGATAAACCTGGCCTCGGCGATAACAAGCGTTAATCTATGGGGGTTGGGGAGGGGGCCATTACTCACCTGGTCGGCTGGTGCCCAGTGATCATTAAATTGAATTGGCTCCAAATATTACTGAATGCCAACGACACGACATATTAGCAAGGCAATATTATCTTTTAAATGTATAATCCTGTTCCACAACTGTCCACACCCACGCCAAGCGTTGCCACTCCGTATAAGCCGCCTTCCTTCCTTTGAGGTTGAAATAACCAGCTAATTTTACAGCCATTTCAGAGTCGGAGAAATGTTTAGTAAGTCATGACTCCGAAACGCCGGTTCTTATCTACTGCAGACGTATAAAGGTAACATGGAGTGGCAGCCACGACTATCTGAGCTCTCGTGTGTGGAGCTGAGTGGTGATGTCAGTGTAAAGCAGCAGTTACCTGACTTACCTGGAGCTGTAATCATCTACAGTCCGGCCTCACCAGACGAACGCTCCTGATGCTGCTGATCTAAAACTAAAATTCGATTACCGGTAGTCTCAGGCTGCCCCGAGTGGTGCCCCCTTATCTTATAAAATATCAAGAGCTATATTTCCACCTCAAATAGATCCCTGCAAGTATTCTGCACCACGTCAGGAGACTTCTCCTCTAGGGAGAAAACAACTTGAGAGTTATGCTTTCCTGTCAGGGAATCTCGGTTCACAGTAAGGGGGCTTGACATTTTGACAGCCTTTTTCTTTTTTAAATGGAGACCGTATGGGTGCTAAGGTGTTTGGTAATAGAGGTGTAAGGGTAGCGTGTCTCTATTACACGGTGTAATGGGGGATGACGTTTTCACTAACGTAAGATGTGAAGGGGATTTCAGCGGAAGTTGTTTGGTGTGGTTTTATTACAATGTATGGGAGTAAAAAAAAAGGTGGGTGGGGGTTAATAGTGTAAACAATCCTTAAATAAGCACTTTCGAATTTCGGATAATATGAAATGGGAATTAGAAACGATTACGTAGCTTTTACAAACAAGTCATACTAACGAACGAAAAACAAGTTTAATCACCAAAAATTTGAATAGATAACTTCCTTCGCCTACAGTTTTAAAATATTTATGGTCCTCTAAAATAAAATAACCTTATGAAACCGCACATTTAACAGCATGCAAGGCCCAACTAAAAGCTCTACTAGTGTACATCTCCAAACTAACCGTCTTTTCTTTATTATAAAACAGGTATACATGTAACATATCAATGGCAAAGAAGAACATAATACAACATTGGCAAAGAAGAACATATAACATAATGTTTCTTAAACAAACAATGAAATTGGTATGAGTGTGCATTTAGTTTGTATTTGACTTAATCATGTTTCTAAATTAACTGAATAAAAATAGGTGAATGAACAGACAGGTAGACAGACAGATAATACAGGTAGGAGGGTGGATGGATGGATGGACGGAAGGAAGGAGAGAGAGAGAGAGGCTGGTGATATTGTTGATATCTGATGGTCTCACGAATACAGCCCTTCGGACCATACGTCCGTAACAGTTGGAGCGGGGTGGAAGGGGGGCAACATTTAAACCCGCAAAGGTCAAGGTCCAGACTAAGTCTTAACCCCCCCCCCTTCCCACACACAGGACCAATTTTTCCCCGACGCTGGAGTAGATTAACTGGTAGGATTAACAGGATTAAGTAATCCTAATAAACACCACCCACAAGCCGTGTAGCGAGAGATCCCTCTCGACATGTACACAACGCATCCGTGTCAAGTGTGTAACACCAAAGAGACCGGCAATGTAGGGACGAGTTATTCTTGGTGTGAAGTTTGTTATTTCTTGGCTGTGTTCTGCGCTCTGGTGGGTAAAAGTAAACGTTACGGGTGAAGGGTGCAGGTGGAGGAGTAAATGTATGTGTGCAGTGTGCAGTATATGTATGTGTGCAGTAAATGTATGTGTGCAGTATATGTATGTGCTTGATCCTACTCTATATTAACTATATAAAATATTTGGTTGTTTGTTAGTTAGAGTTAACGGTGCGATAGGATGGGGTGAAAAACTAAACATCACTATTCTAACTAAAACCCATGCCATCTGAAATAACGAAAGTGGCTTTTATCAAAATCATATTTTACTATCATTCAAATGAAGTGATAATTATGTGATGGTGAATAAATCTCGTCGACACCATAAATTAGTTTGTCGTAATCACAAGCTAACTTTATTACTGTCACAACTGGAAAGGATTTACCCTCCAGAGTTCTCATCATCAAAGTGGGGGGAGGGGGTGAGTATCACCATGATCAGGGGCTCTAAGAACATAAAATGTATTAGCCACATGTAAGTGTAGACAATAAAGGCACTCCAATGGCAATGCGTTAGAAATGACCTATAGCAGTCAGACTAACTAACACACTATTGTTGAATCATTTCTTGGTGGCGTCAGTATCGGAATTTCAGTAAGAGCCTTTGGTGAGTTGTTTTACAGTGACGACGTTGTTCATCGAGACACGGGAACCTCAACGCTGTAATGCCGGTCATTTGCTACGCTATAGTCACGTGGGAAGCATCCCGACTCGACATTACAACGACCAACTGGTATTTGCCCCGCTTCCCAGGTCTGACTAGCAGCACCCATCCCCGTGAAGGAATGGCGACCCCACGGTAACCTCCACATTGCCAGGAATTCATGAATGAATGGACTTCATGCGGCCATCCGGCAACATTCGCGTTGCCACGTGAGATTGGCGCCGATGACTGATGAGCGGAGCGGTTCCCCCAACAATAGTAAAAAAAAATTTTTAAAGGTTTGGTTGAAGACTCCACTTTCAGATTTCACGGTTACTGTACATCGTCTTACACAATGTGAACCTCATGAATGTTCCTTATCCCCCAGCCTCATGTGAACCACACATGTTTTACCACTATCAACTTTTTGGAACAGTATCAGTAGTAAATGCAAGTTCAACGACAATATTCGGGAACCTGAAAGATGAAACTTTGGATGTCTTAATCCTTAAACTCACATAATTTTTTTTTATTTGACATACTGATTGTTATTGAAGCATGGATATAACAAATAATAGGCTCAGTCCTCTAATTCTGGGGAGGGAGGGGTGTCAATCACAATCTATCAATGCCAATCTCCCAGTCTGCTGTCAGGCGGTATTTGAACCCACTGTTGATAAATGGGCTGAGAGTGAAAGTGAGATAATTACAGCGCGTCAAACCAGTATCAAATGACACGTGGGGAGATAAATGACCAAATAGTTAGACTAGTGACCTAGTCTGGTCAGAGACCTAGTCTGATCGTGGTTTAGGCTATGGCCCACTTGTTAAAAAAAACGCATGCAGGCAGATGTGTTATTACAGGTGTTGAAAGGAAACAGCTACTTCAAATCTGAGTTTGGTGGCCGTGTAAGGTAGTAATACACTACATACCAGTCTTATGATCTTAATTTCTCCAGGTGGCAAAATACAATTTATGGACGTACAACAAAGGTAAAAGTTGTATGTGAATATAACGGGGATGGGGGGTTAAGTGCCGTTAGAGAAAATTAAATTTGACTGAGAATTTAACACCAATCATAGTAGTCTAATGTGAAATCACAAGAATATGACCGTAATACACAAGAATATGACCGTAATACACAAGAATATGACCGTAATACATTTCCGTAAAGGACAAAAAACAAAAACAAAAAAATCGGTTCAAAAGCATAAAAATTATATATCAACTAAAAATCAATTTTTTGAAAGCCCACGCAATTGAATACTTTGATTTTTTTTAAAAGAGAAATAGTTGCGCTAATATTCTTTTAAAGGTTTGTAATCAATATACTGCTAACAGATATTGGATTGCTGTATTGCTAAACTTAATTTTTCAGTGCTAAACATCAAAATAGAATCATATCTGATTGCTTTTTTTTATATTGCAAACACTGCATGCTGTTTGAATTATTCTGAATATGTTGCCAGTGGGATTGTCATGAATTATCTCCAATAGCAAATATTACACGTATTTACAACCTGGGTATACAGGACTCGGTGACCAGTCAAAATGGCCCCAAACAAATTGTTAACATTATTTAACAAAACTTTTTTTTTAAAAAATTTTTTAAGCTTTTGTTAACCTTTTCACCCTTAAAAAAGGTGGTAAAAGTGTACAATTATTTCTTGTGATGTTATTATATTGTTTCTTGTCAACAAACAAACGTGATTCGTACCATTTCGTGTAAAGGCTATTAAATTCAATCTTATGATGTCATTATTATTGTTTATTGTGAGCTAAACCTGACACTGAATAGGTGAGTAAAAATACGAATATAATTTTTGATTGTACATTTTACTATTAGTCCAGGGCCGTTTTGTAGGTGAACCACAGGACTCCTAACAATATGAATATGAGGACCAAATAATTCAAATATGGCGAAGACTTAAGACTTAAATAAACAAAACGTGTGTATGTATCTAAAAAGGTAATTGTTTTCAGGTTGCCAAAGAAGTCTATAAAAAATAACCAAGGACACCTGTTGCAAACAAGTGCAATTAACCATATCGCTATCACAAAGATGGTGCTAACACTAGTACAAATAGCCTTTCTCTTCAACAGACATGGTGACTATATTATAAGAGTACTTTATAAAAAAATTAACATGCACTCACCTCCAAAAATAATGAATGCACATAACGATGAATAAGAGCGGTCTTGCCACAGCCACAAGAGCCTACCACCACTATCTTCGATCGCACCTCCTTGGACATCACCCCAGGGGTGTCCAATTCAGCCACTTGGGGTGGTCTGTCTCTGATAGAACCCCCGTCTTTAGCACGGGGGGTTTGACCCCGGGCGCCATCTTTCAAAGGCATGAACACGAAATCCGAGCACTTCTGATCTTTCATTGAATATATTCCAACTGATAGTGAGTGCAGATCCTCGGTTCCGTTAGATTGTTTATGTCCACTCCAGATACTGAACTATGTTCCCTCCAAATGTTGAATTGAATGTCGATTAAGGATCCGAAAGTTATTTGAGTTTGAGGACAGCATCAGATCGATTTCAAGTTAATCCAAATAAAGAATCTTGACCAGAAGTGAGAATCAAATTAATTGAATAAAGGAATCTGTAGGGTACGCCGAATCCCGATTCCAGATCAAATACAATTCACTCAAGTAATAAAAAATAACTTTCACAGATTTGCTGGTGTTAAGAAAAAGAAACAAGTAGAATAAATTTCTTTGCATACGTTTGTTATACATAATTTCAATAACTAAGGTTTGTGTTATATATTTCAATATTTCATGTTAAAAAAATGTGTGAAATCCTTTCCACTTTGCTTCACCATTCAAGTTAACAGTAGTATAAGTAAGTAGGCCTATAAAATATAAATACTTATAATTAGGCTTAGGAAAGTTGTGGTTACTTGGTAGGCTATTTAGAAAAGTTGTAATTTGTTAACTAATATAAATATAAAAAATTAAGCAGTACCATCGGTAAGCTAATAGACCTATACTATTTACATTCCCATGTTCTGAAATCGCAAGGCAAGATAGAATTAGAAAGAATGATTCTGACTTCTTCATTCCATGTCAACCACTCCCAATGACGACCCTGTTTCAAACCGACCGTTGTTAGATTTGAGTTAGTGTTACTGTCACTGTTACCAATAACCAAGTTAATTTCAGTTCACAGCTTCATTTCCATAACTTAAACTTGGCTTCAATTACTTCAAACGTATAATGAACTGTCCATATAAGGTGTTCATTGCAAATAATTCTAATAGGTACTTCGATACTCGTTCGCGCATCGTTCTGCGCATGTCGTAAATTCACGCAAAAACTGTCATGGCGATTTTACAGTCGGTCTTTCGGCCACATCGGTAGTTCGCGTTGTACGTCACAGTTTTCTAAAAAAAGCCCACTTCGTCATCACAGTTTTATACAGCCTGGTTTTCCGAACATATCGATACCATTTTTGAAGCGATTTCGAATTTCAACCGGCGGTGCTATACGTTTGAACTGAATTGTGTGACGGTAAACTAATAAACAAATTAACCCTGAGTATTAAGAGTTTGTGGTTTCAATGTAATCCTGCAACATTCATTTTCTGATTTGAATAACTTTACTTCGTTAAAATTGGCGTAGGTACTCGTTAGTTATGCTTGGTACAGTGTAAGGACTTGAAGCGAAAAAATGTCAATGCCTCATAAGTCACCTCCCTTCATAAACAAAAGCTTGGGTTGTCGGAAATGGATTTGCCGATCAATTTACGCAAAAATGAATAAATATAATTATATATTGCAATGGTAAAGTTTACTTAGAGTTATTACAAGAATTGAGTAATTATATTAATAGTATTTTGAATAAAAACACAAAAAATAATAAAAAGTACACTATCATTGTGTCAATAATATTTTAACGACTAATACTAATACTATTCAATACTACTAGTACTAGTCTAATTCTAAACTAATAGTAATAGTTAGAGTTCATTATTCGTAATATTAGAGTCAGTTTACAAAGAAATACAGGTCAAATTAACATTAGACACTAATACTATTAATTATAATTACATAATTTGTATATTATTAATATTTATAACTATGAATACTATGATATGTCATGTCAATGTCTTGTGGTGTACTATTAACATTAATTATAAGCGCATAATTATAAGATTTTACTAATGCTAAGTCCAAACTGACTGATACTTACCTTAGAATTAATAATGATAATAGTGATGTAATCCTTTTATTTAATGTTTGTTGTTAAACATTTTTTGTTATATTTATATCTTACTCACCATCTTCTTTTTACAAAGATGAGGCTCATGAGGACATACACTTTTGACAACAAACACTTAATATTTTTTACATAAATAATCAAAATAAATAAATCTCAATAATTAAAATACATTACATGTAATGAGATACTTAAATCTTCAAACACTAATTGATTTTAATTTTAATTTGAAATTTCACTAATCAGGCGTCGGGGATGTGGGGTATTTCCAAAAATAATTTATTGTAAATTGCATTCTCATTCAGTTTTATTTTAAAAGTCAAATACTTACCCTTTAAACATTTAAATATAGTTATTGATTTAAATTTACCATATAATTAATTAAAATACATTAGGCATGCAACAGTTTGTACTGATTTATATATATATATATATAAAATAATTATTTTCGCTATGATTTTTTTCAACGTAGCCTTTAAATATATTTTTTCAAAATTCAAAATCTTGATATACTTTAAACATATCTTGTTCATTGTTTTGTAAATTGGATTGTGAATGTATCCTAAAAATTTGATACCTTTATCTCTAAAATTAAAAAAGTTGTGAGGGAAAGAGTACAGAATTTTGAAATTGGGGTCACAAGTTTTTTAATAAATTATATAGGTTATATAAGGGGCAAAAAAAATCGACAAAAAAATTCATAACTCCACTTCTATAAAAGATAGAAAGACAAAACAAGTGTTTTTGAAAAGGTCTTAGCAAGCCCTTTAAAATGATATATTATTTAAGCCTATTGGACTACATTTAAATTTTCTGTCAAAGTACCTAATTCTAAAGTAAAATATTAACTTTCAATAAAGTCTGTACTGTAAAGACAGTTAAGTCATATAATTTAAGGAAAAGAAAATTTCTGAAGACACAACAAGTTCGACAAGAATAACGACTTGACCTTTACGACTTCGACGTTGCGTTTATTAGTTAAGAGTTAAGTCTTATATTATAATATACATTTACATTGTATTATAAAATTATAAATAAACTTAAATACATTTCATCTATTAGGGCCTAATCTATATATTCTATTAAACATTTTTTTTAATGATAGGCCTAGATCTATAACTTGTTGAAACGACTTACTACTTACTGTTAATCAGATAATTTAATCAGTGTTACTGAACTGTTAACGCATGTCTAATAACTAATAATAAAATTAAATAATGTCAAAGAAAGTAGTTAGTAATTCATAGTTTTCTTCAACGATAATAATAAGACATGATGATAAGTTATTAAGAAATATTTTTTTCTTAATTACAATTCAATCTTCTAGAATGTCTAGATACTGCTAATGGCTAATGCGCTGAAATTAAGGCAGGGATTACCCAATACGACTATACTGAATACTGTGACGACTATACATTTTACTTTCATAACTTTCTGTTTGTATGAGTATGAGAATGAATTATGCCTACCTGAATAATAAATGAAAGTTAACTTAATCATCATTACCAAATCAAGAACAAGGCACAAGTAATAAACTTTTAATCACCACTTTAAAACATTCCGAGTCAAGTCTAAACTCCGTGTACGTCTTGCCTGTGTTAAGAATGCACTGTCGGCTGTCGGCGACCAACCAACGTTAAAAGCAACCAAATGAAAGCCTGTTGCTGTATTATAACCCCGCTTCACTTTTCACCGACGAACGACACGATGGTTAGGTTATTTCCCCTTGCTAGGGATTGTGAATGAAAAGTCACGTGGTAAGCTCCTCCACCAATGACATTACGGGTCGGTGTAGTTCTAAATTTAGGCATTCCGTAAAGTTGAAGTTTTAAGAATGATAACGTTGAACATTCCTGAAGTCCGTCCCGTTTTGTTGGATTTATGGTCGACACGTCCTTTGGGGTTGATACAAGGATCAGACCAAATGAATGGATGTGTAACCACACACAGCAGAGTGTTATTACATTATGAACTCTGGCACAGTACGCCTCAACACATTTCATGTTTTGGTCTATAGTCTATAGCCTGCATTATACTGTTGCGAAGATTAATTTTCTGCATAAAGGGAAAAAAGTGTGTGTGAGGGGGGGGTGGGTGACAATAACGAAGCTAAGAAGATTTTAATTTGGCTCATATTGTATAGATGGACATAACATGAAGCCTTAAGTCATAAAAATAGTAACCAACTTAAAAGCACAATTTAATCACTAATAGGCTTAATAGCAATGGTGTGCTATCGCAGGAGGGACTAGAGGACATATTTATTCTGACGTATTTAAAAGACACCAGCAATTTATTCCCTGCCACACCTTTTAAACAAAACAAAATGGTTAAAGATCCGTCCCATCAGTACCCCTTTTAAATTGGATTTAATAGATTTTCGTGCACTTTTATTATGAACTTTTAGGGCTGTCACAGACTTGTGCCTTACACAAGACAAACCACGAAACAAACCTATTCAAATTTAAGAGACAAACGTGTGTCTGGCGTGGGTGTGAGAAGGTTTTGTGTGGGGGGGGGGCAGGTTATAGAGTTGTTCTTTATTGCGACCAACACCCCCTCCCCTCCCCCACCTCGCCTACAATTATTGGGGTAGATCCTGTCGTGGCAGCGACTCAAAGGCCGTCAATGGTTATAGTGGTCGGTGTGAAACATGGCCATTAGTGGGGAGTGGCTGACATGGAATGATGGAATGGCCGCGGGTACACGCAGTGTGTTAGGTGTGCTGTGTCGACCAAATGGGCGGAGTACACGCCGGCTAGTCGGGACGTTCTTGGAACAGCGGACTTGAGTTCATCTGACGCAATGAGACATGCATTTTCAAACAAAACATCACCTCCTTAACATAGCCATGGCCACTAATTCATGAAATAGGGTATTACCGCGGTCAACTGCCCGCCCCGCGGTTCTAGAGCGGAGACTATTCAATCTCTGTCCCTTTGTAAAAGTAGACTGGATTCGTAGAAGGAATAGTCGCGTTCTTGGTTCTTGTAGGAATAGACTTGGTCTTTGAAGGAATAGATTTGGTCTTTAAAGGAATAGACTTGGTCTTTGAAGGAATAGACGGTCTTTGAGGGAATAGACTTGTTCTTTGAATAGACTTGGTCCTTGAAGGAATAGACTTGGTCCTTAAAGGAATAGACTTCGTCCTTGAAGGAATAGACTTGATCCTGGTCCCTTGTTTTATGGAATAGATAACTTCTTTAATATTTAAGTAGTTTTATTTTATCGTATTTATGAATTTATGAAATTTGTCAAGGAGTGTTACACTCAGTGTATGGAGATCTTTGAAGGCATAGATTTCGCTCATTATTCAAAACTTCTGATCAATAAAGTCAGGGGCTCCCATTTACTAAGAATATGAAAAACCATCAGTGGTACTTCAAGCTACAAACTTAATTCGTTCTATAACTTGTTTCGTAGCCCGAAACGTTCGTAAACCGAAAAATTGAAATTAATGATAATTAACATTTTAAAATCCTTTATATTAACTCGTGGTGTCTGGTTGCTTGATTGCTTGTCGGTCGCCAAAACTTTGTATCGATTTTAACCCACTTCCTCGTAAGCTAGCGAGCTGAAATTTAGCAGGCAGCTTGTTGGCGATGATAAAAACTATGTATCAAAATTTCAGATCGATCACATTTACCGTAATTGAATTATTGATTTTTTAGTTTATTTTATTTATTCCTATGTATCATGTTATTTTTTGAGATAGAGTGTAAGGGTGCGCATTATATTGAACAACCTTTCTGTCGCGCAATTAGGTGCGTATTTTATTGACAACACCTTTTATAAACATACTAGGGGCAAGTACCCGGCTCCCGCCCGGGTTTAACAACAACAGCAACAACAACAAAAACAACAAAAAAAACAACAAAAAAAACAAAACAACAACAAACAACAACTACAACAACAACAGCAACAACAACAAAGCAACAACAACAAAGCAACAACAACAAAACAACAACTACAACAACAACAGCAACAACGACAAAAACAACAACAGAAACAGCAACAAAACAATAAAAACAAAACAACAACAAAAACAACAAAATTAACAACAAAACAACTACAACAGCAACAACAACAAAGCAACAACAACAAAACAACAACTACAACAGCAACAACAACAAAGCAACAACAACATGAAGGGCATTGTCGTCGCAGGGCAAGGGATGTGGACAACAACAACAACAGCAAAAACAACACAAAAGCAACAACAGCAAAAGCAACAACAACAGAAACAACAACAGCAACAACAACAAAAACAAAACAACAAAAACATCAACAACAAAACAACAACAAAACAACAACAAAACAACAACAAAACAACAACTACAACAGCAACAACAACAAAGCAACAACAACAAAACAACAACTACAACAACAAAAGCAACAACAACAAAGCAACAACAACAAAAAAAATTATTTTATGGCGATAATCGCCTTCTTGTTAATCTCGACACCAAAATGTTTATTAATTTGCGTCATTATTTTACGTCTTAATTTTCAATTATTTTTATTTAATATAGCTCATATAGGGAAAAACTACATTTTGGGCCCCCGGGCCCCAGTATCTTATATATATGGAACGAAACCTGTTTAATAACCTTTCCGGTATAATTTTGTGTACGTGTACCAAATTTCACGTTATTTGGTTGTCTGGATCTTGAGTTATTAGGGAACAGACAGACAACCAGACAGACAACAAATGCGGCTTATATATATAGAGATTCCTGATCGGTGCACATTATGTTAAACATGTTTTACGACACAACTACAAATTTGTAATTTTTGGATGGTCTTGCGCTGCGTATTATAATGAACATTCTTTTAGTTACGTCTCATACATAAAGGATTTATCGTCAAAAACTTGGTTTTTTACGGGTTTTTTAAATTAGAATTTAAATAGACTGATTTGAACAACTGTCGATCTTCGTGTGGTACACATTAGCGATCTTACACACACGAACGCCATTTGCACGTTTCACATTTCTTCCTTTCTTTACCTTCAATTGTATACGTTTCTGTCCCCTAGCAGCACCACAACCGTTCTTGTCGTCATTTTACTGATGGGGTTAACATGAAAAATAACGAGAGCTGTAAACCCGAACAAAATGCCACTGCTAATTCACTGCTAAGAAATCTTTGAAGGCTGTGTAGTAACACCAATAATAGTGAAGTTACACACGAGTTCATAACTAGGCTCAAATGTTACACACGAGTTCATAACTAGGCTCAAATGTTACACACGAGTTCATAACTAGGCTCAAATGTTACACACGAGTTCATAACTAGGCTCAAATGCTGGTGCTAATTTATTTAGTACTGCGTTGCCTTCGCTTGTACTCAATGGCAGAGTCTATGCGATCTTTGTCTCGAAACTTCAGTCATGCTCTCTTTCTCTGTCTGTCTCTCCCTCTCCGGCCTCTCCCTCTTTTGATTGCCATCGTGTGTACTACTCGTTAACCGAGACAACCCCCCTCCCCCCCAAAAAATCAAATTTGGTGTTCGTTACCCAAGTAGTTCGTGACCCGAGGCGATCGTAACCCGAGGTAATAATGTAATTAAACTTCCTTCAAAAAGTTTCATGTTACTCATAAAATCGAAACATAGTAAATACATGCAGTAGCGTAGCTAGAACTTTTGCCGCCCGGGGCGGTCTCCAACGTGCCGCCCTTTTTAAGGACCGTCCATAAATGACATCACGCACCTGTTACGATGTGTGACGAGGGGGGCGTGTTTGAGAAATGTGACGTCACGTCAAAACGCGCAACTTAAAAAAAAATTTCAACTTAAATATTGATTACTGACACTTTATTTAATGACGTTTACGTAAAACGCGTGTTACAATATTAGAGTGCAGACTTGCACTAAAAACGTAAAATTTGATTTGAAACATGCTTATTTTCAAATAGAAAATACGGCTTTTATGGTTCGGGGGGGGGATGTCAAAGCTGTATGACGTCATGTTGAAGAAGGGGTCAAAATTTTTGTGACGACGTGTGATGAGTGCGGAGGGGGGGGGGTGAAAAATCAGCCAAAATCGCGTGACGTCATTTATGGACGGCCACTTCGTCTATTGTTTTTTTATAAATTCTATGTTCGTTTTTTATAAATTAATAAACATGAATAAATAATTGTAATTGAAACGAAGAAAAGGTGGGGAACATGTTTACCATTGCATGCAATATTTATGTGAGCAGTAATAAAAGAGGCCGCATAAGATGCTATACCTATAAATACACATTTATAAAAATACACTATATATTTTTAAAGGCCACAAGAAAGTTACTGAGGTCGCAGGCAAGAGAAAACATATTCCAAATTAGCACCAAAAAAAAACATTATCAATTACTATTCTTTTATTTTATAATTATAAATAAATGATTTTTTTTACAAACAAAGAAATTGTATACATTATTATGTAATCATATTTATACATTTACTTTCCTAACACACTTTCATAATAGAAAAACTCGTGTATTATACTATCAACATTAAATTATTTGTAATATCTTGCTCTATGGACAATATTGCAAGATTTTGTTGTCTTAAATCGCTCATTTTGAACGAAGATAATTTTTATCAACTTCACTTTGGGGAAGCTCCTCTCAAAACTAACGACACTGATAGCAATTGTTGAAAAATTCATAGCAAAATTATAATGTTGGGAACAGAATTTTCCAATCTTACTGTTGAATAAATTTTAATATATCAAGGGGGCATTTCCCGCCGTTTTTCTAACATAATGCATCTTCTTGTAGTGTATGTACAGCCATAAAAACCTGGATCCTTAATCTTTAAATATTGAATCGTTCTTTATCAATGTCAATAAACTGTAATAAAGTAATTTATTTGATGTTCAAATGCCTCATTTAGTAGGTTCCATGGTATTATATACGAATATTTTCTTGCAAGGACTTGCAACTCATCAAAGCGTTCTTTGATTTTCTTGTATAATTCCATCCATGGATAAAAATATTTCCCTTTGTACTTCTCGTTCTAAAGATAGAACCACGTCTTCTTAATTTTCCCCACTCATATTTTTTTCTCCTAACTCAGCGTTCAGTTGATATCACCAACTCTTCACAAATCGTTTGGCTGATATAACAGCGTTTTGTATTAGCACATCTCTTTGTTCCATGCAATGGGTTTGCATTAATTTAAAAAATGACGGGTTCCCATAAATTGAGGTAACATAGAAAAGAAAAATATTGCATTGAATTGAGTAAAATTCCAGCATCTTATCTCGTTTTACTAGTTATTTCTTCAGATGTCAATTTTTCCAAGACGCTTGAAAGTTTTAAAGTATGTCTTTTTGGAAATTAGTATGCCTATTGTAGTGTTTCTTAACGGAGAAATTTGAATATTTTCACGTTCTTGCCATAAATCTTAATAATTTTCAATAAAATAGACTAATTCAAATTATTTACACATTACTTTAATTGAATAGGCGTAACATTTTTAATGAATAACCATATTTTAATGAAAACACAAATTATTTGTGCTACTTTAATGCAATAAAAACAAAACACATTTAATTTTCAATAACGTACCTTACAATAATTTTCTGAAAACTCAAACAGTAATATAAATTACTACTTGCAAGTTAAACACAATATTTGAACCACCATGAATGGTAGGTACTTGTTCACGCATCCTTCTGTGAATGTCGAAATTCTACGCAAAAACCATTGTGGCGATATTAATAGCACATATTATTGCGCCCAGCGGTAATATGTTTTTTGTGTAGTTTTCTTACAAGAGCGTCATCTGGTCGTATACCGCTTAATTTTCCAAAAAAATCGATACCTTTTTTGAGTGATTTTAAATTTTTGAACGGTTTTGCGTTAGTTATAACATCCACTATGTAATCAAACAAATGTTTTGGGAATCCTTTAATTAGGACTAGAATTTACGAATGTTTTTGTTTCACCTTGGTTTTCCCCCCTTCAAAAGAAAAGGGTGGTTGTCGGAATAGGTTGCACTTTTCAAATGCCCACAAATGCCGCCCCTAAATGCGTGCCGCCCTGGGCGGACCGCCCCCACCGCCCCGCTCTAGCTACGCCACTGAATACATGTGCAATGTATATCGAAAAGGCCTAAAATACGACTTCAAGTACATTTTCTGTCGTCATTGTAGCCTGCATGTTATACGCAACTTCTACCCCTAGGTAAATGCATAAAATAAAAACAGGGTATTAGTAGGCCTGACAGGACGTAACACAACAGCGAACGTTTCGGCAAAGAGCCTTCTTCAACGGACAAATAGTACACAAATGAAACGAATAAAACGAAATAATAGAAAAAAACACTTAGCTGCGGTGAAATCCAAGTAGTCCAGTAAAGATAAAGCAAGGAGAGAAAAGTAAGAGCTTAAATAGGAAAGGAAAGGGTGGGTGTGGCCAATCAATCAGCTTTTCTACCCCTAGTTAGGTTAAAAAAATTATATTTATGTTTTATCAATTATTATATTCCCGAAAAGTAACAATCAAATTAAAATGCTTGTTTGGCTAATTATTTCGCTAATTAAATTAAAAAATCCATTTTAAAAAAACTCCAGGACCTAGAAATTAAAATTATTATTACCGAAAGTAAAATTTAAATGAAAACATGAATAAACGGTAACAATTTGTATAAATTCAAGCTTTACTATCACTTTCTCTGGAACCTCTAGCAGACCACACGCCCCACACACTCTTGGTGTCACGGGACCACAGGTTGGGAATCCCTGTTGTAATGTTTGTTTCATTCCAAATAAATTAATTGCGTGGAATTATGGTAATTAATCAGCATGTGTATTGTGTCGCCCAGCACACGCCCACGCATGTAACATTGTGTCAGACCTTTAGTCAGGCTACTGTTGCCACCCACTGATCATGACATACAGAAAACACAGTGTTCCTGTGACAGCTAAACACATAGAAACCGGCAATTTTTAAAACCCTATCGTTTCATAGTCGTGGCTCTCAACGCTATATAGAGAGTGACGTTTTTTTTGATCTGCTCAGTGGAGATGGTCCCCATCTTAGACGTAGCCGACAGGTGAACACTTTCTGTGACCACACTGACCGCTTCCTTGTTCAGGACGAACAGCTCAACAGCAATGGCATTCAAGCTTAGTTTGTCAACTGCCATGTAATCAACATTAGCTAACCGTCCTATGACCAGCATCTATCTTCTATATATATATATAACTAGCAAAATCCCCGCGCTCCGCTGCGGAAGTTAGAATTTTAGTAAGCGTTGAAAACCCGTTTCACACCAATTCAAAACACCAATAGATTTCAGTCTGAATCATGATCGATATACTTGTTTGTCAATATTTGTCAAAGTCGTGTAAAATTAAATGGGTACTAAAATGACATTACGGGCCCCCGTGCAAAATGGATGCAGGATGTGCATATCTCATAAGGTCTGAGGATTTCAATCTAGGTCATGATAGAGAAATGTGACTATATTTATTTAAATTATTTTTAAGGTAACAAAGCTTTAAATGTTTACGAAAAAAAATATTTTGGGTCCCGGCCCCAAAGGAACAGACGTTAGAAGTTCATTACCCTATATAATTTTATTTTATTTTTAAAATCAAATTTGGCCATAGTTCATCCATTTACCTAGTAGCCACATTTTAAATTACCTTTTATATAACTAATGTTAAAATATGGCATACGGGCCCCCAGCCCGGAATAAGTTGTGTTTTTAAAACTTTTACTTTTGAATGCCAGAAACCTTCGATGGAGCGTACCCAAAAACTTCCTAAAGTTTAATGGCCGTGGGATGAATAAAATACATTTACAAATAATACGTCTTTTAAAAAAACTAAAATAAGGGCCGGGGGCCCTATCGGGGTAATATGTATAGTTCAAAACAACAGCTTATTTCAATTTGGATTATGATGAATATATTTGTTAGTAAACATTTTTTTTTAAATTGAGTGAAATCAAATGGTTAAAATGTCTTAAACGTTTACAAAAAAGAGATTAGGGGCCCTCGGCTACAAAATATTGAAAAAATATAATTTTAATGCCCTAACGAATTTTAATATAGGCCATCAAGTTTTTATCTTCGAAGTTTTGTAAAAATACATTTACACAGTATCCAAAGTTTTTTTATTTGTAATTTAGCTCATATAAGTTAAAAATATTACTTTTGTGTCCCGGGCCCCTAGTGAGTGATAATTAAACAAAAAAAATTCGCCTGTTACCATTCCCGGGAGTGTACTCAACAACTTCCCAAAATTTCATGCTTCTAACTACACAGGAAAATGGAGAATCTGTGATGATTAACTTTTTATATAAGAAAAAAAATTGGGCCCCCGGCTTCTTGTGAGTGAAAATTTAAATATTTGTTGGCCTGTTACCATCGCGGGAGTGTACTCAATAATTTCCAAATGTTTCATGCTTTTAACCTACACGGGAAATCAGAGAATTATATTTGAGTCAGTTTTTATATAAGAAAAAGTACATTTGGGCCCCCGGCCCCCAGTGAGTGATAATTTAAACATTTTTTTGCATGCTACCATCGAGGGAGTTGACTCAACAAATTCCCAAAGTGTCGTGTTTCTACCTATACGGGAAAGTGGAGAATAAGGCAATTTTCAGTATAAGGAAAAAAACGCTTTTTGGCCCCCGGCCCCCATGAGAGTGAATTTTAACATTCTTTTACGCCACTTTGAATCGCGAGAGACCACTCAACAACTTCCCAAAGTTTCATGCTTCTAACTACTCGGGAAATAGGGGAATTAGTGATTTTCAAATGTTTATATAGCCCATATAAGGAAAAAAACGTTTTTGGGCCCCCGGCCCCCATGAAGGTGGATTTTAAAATTCTTTTTCTCCATTTGTCGTCCAAAGAGGCTACTTGACAATTTCCCAAGGTTTCATGCTTCTACCTACACGGTAAATCCGAGAATTAGTGATGAGTCTGTTTTAATATGAGAACAAACTACATTTGGGCCCCTGGCCCCCATTAAGTGATAATTTAAATATTGTTTTTACCTGTTACCATCGTGGAAGTGTACTTAACAACTACCCCAAGTTTCATGCTTCTACCTACACGGGAAATAGGAGAATTTTTTTTTAGTTTTTGTATAGCTCATATGAGGAAAAAACTTCATTTGGGTCCCCGGCCCCCAGGAAGTGATAATTTAATTTTTTTTCCTCCCGTCGCTATCGCTGGTTTTTACTCAACAACTTCCCAAAGTTTCATGCTTTTGCCTACTCGAGAAATGAGAAAATTAGTGATTTCATATTCTATATAGTCCATATAAGGAAAAAAAGCGTTTTTTAGCCCCGGGCCCCCAACAGTGTGAATTGTAAAATTCTTATTAGCCAATTATCGTTGAGAGAGTGTACTCAGCAAGTTCCCAAAGTTTCATGCTAATACCTACACGGGAAGTTGGAGAATTAGTGATGAGTCAGTTTTTTATATAAGAAAAAAACTACATTTGGGCCCCCGGACCCCATTAAGTGTTATTCTAAATATTTTTTTCGCTTGTTACCATCGCGGAAGGGTGCTTATCAACTACCTAGTGTTTCATGCTTCTACCTACACGGGAAATAGGAGAAATAGTGATTTTTAGTTTTTATAAAGCTCATATGAGGAAAAAACTTCATTTGGGCCCCCGGCCCCCAGGAAGTGATAATTTAATTTTTTTTTCTCCCGTCGCTATCGCTGGTTTTTACTCAACAACTTCCCAAAGTTTCATGCTTTTGCCTACTCGAGAAATGAGAACATTAGTGATTTCATATTCTATATAGTCCATATAAGGAAAAAAAGCGTTTTTGGGCCCCGGGGCCCAAACAGTGTGAATTTTAAAATTCCTATTAGCCAATTATCGTTGAGAGTGTGTACTCAGCAAGTTCCCAAAGTTTCATGCTAATACCTACACGGGAAGTTGGAGAATTAGTGATGAGTCAGTTTTTTTATATAAGAAAAAAACTACATTTGGGCCCCCGGACCCCATTAAGTGTTATTTTAAATATTTTTTTCGCTTGTTACCATCGCGGAAGTGTGCTTATCAACTACCCAGTGTTTCATGCTTCTACCTACACGGGAAATAGGAGAATTAGTGATTTTTAGTTTTTATAAAGCTCATATAAGGAAAAAACTTAATTTGAGCCCCCGGCCCCCAGGAAGTGATAATTAAAATATTTTTTCTCCCGTTACCATCGCGGGATTGTACTCAACAACTTCCCAAAGTTTCATGCTCCTGCCTACTCGGGAAATAGGAGAATTTGTGATTTTCAAATTATATAAAGGCCATATAAGGAAAAAAAGTTTTTGGGCCCCCAGCCCACATGAGTGTAAAATTGTAAAATTCTTTTACGCCAGTTTTCGTCTCGAGAGGCTACACAACAACTTCCCAAAGTTTCATGCTTCTACCTACACGGGAAGTTGGAGAATTAGTGATGAGTCAGTTTTTTTATATAAGAAAAAACTACATTTGGGCCCCCGGACCCCATTAAGTGTTATTTTAAATATTTTTTTCGCTTGTTACCATCGCGGAAGTGTGCTTATCAACTACCTAGGGTTTCATGCTTCTACCTACACGGGAAATTAGAGAATTAGTGATTTTTAGTTTTTATATATCTCATATAAGGAAAAAACTTCATTTGGGCACCCGGCCGCCAGGAAGTGATGTTACCATCGCGGGATTGTACTCAACAACTTCCCAAAGTTTCATGCTCCTGCCTACTCGGGAAATAGGAGAATTTGTGATTTTCAAATTATATATAGGCCATATAAGGAAAAAAAAGTTTTTGGGCCCCCAGCCCCCATGAGTGTAAAATTGTAAAATTCTTTTACGCCAGTTTTCGTCTCGAGAGGCTACACAACAACTTCCCAAAGTTTCATGCTTCTACCTACACGGGAAGTTGGAGAATTAGTGATGAGTCAGTTTTTTTATATAAGAAAAAACTACATTTGGGCCCCCGGACCCCATTAAGTGTTATTTTAATTTTTTTTTCGCTTGTTACCATCGCGGAAGTGTGCTTATCAACTACCTAGGGTTTCATGCTTCTACCTACACGGGAAATTAGAGAATTAGTGATTTTTAGTTTTTATACATCTCATATAAGGAAAAAAACTTCATTTGGGCACCCGGCCCCCAGGAAGTGATAATTTAAATATTTTTTCTCCCGTTACCATTGCGGGATTGTACTCAACAACTTCCCAAAGTTTCATACTTCTGCCTACTCGGGAAACAGGAGAATTGGTGATTTTCAAATTTTATATAGGCCATATAAGGAAAAAAACGTTTTTGGGCCCCCGGCCCCCATGAGTGTTAATTTTAAAATTCTTTTACGCCAATTTTCGTCGCGAGAGGCTACTCGACAACTTCCCAAAGTTTCATGCTTCTACCTACACGGGAAGTTTGAGAATTAGTGATGAATGAGTCAGTCAGTCAGTGAGGGCTTTGCCTTTTATTAGTATAGATTCTCTTCATGGGACCATGCGAGGCAAGCAAGCTGCAAGTATGTGCAACCGAGCATGACAAATGACCCTCGCCCGGGTCAACTAAATACTGTTGGCACGCGTGGTGGGAGGAAATGAACCCCGTAAAAACAAAGTTTTTGACTATAAATCCCTTATATATGAGACATAACTAACAGTATTGATTATTTTCAAACGCTACAAACATTGACAGACTGACACCGAGTGATGTCCCTTGTCTTTAATAAATGGGGGTGGGACGTGAGGGGGTGTCGGCACGACGGTCGGCGTCAACTCAAACTCACGTGGAAGTGGAAGAAAAAAACAATGACAAACCGTGAATTTGAATTACATACCTCATATAACGATAATCTAAAAATGCATTAATTTAATTACGGTACGTTCGATCGATCTGAAATTTTGATACGATGCATAGTTAGGTTAGACGGGTCCGTGTGCCAAATTTCAGCTCGATCGGATCACTGGAAGTGGGTCATTTTTGACTTTTGTTTTTCCGCCCGCCCAAGAGATGATGAGATGACCGGCGGTGAAGTTAATATAAGGGATTTAATAAAACAAACCCGTAAAAACAACGTTTTTGACTATAAATCCCTTATATATGAGGCATAACTAACAGTATTTATTATTTTCAAACGCTATAAACATTGACAAACTGACACCGAGTGATGTCCCTTGTCTTTAATAAATGGGGGTGGGACGTGAGGGGGTGTCGGCACGACGGTCGGCGTCAACTCAAACTCACGTGGAAGTGGAAGACAAACCGTGAATTTGAATTACATACCTCATATTAGGATAAACTAAAAATGCATTAATTTAATTACGGTACGTTCGATCGATCTGAAATTTTGATACGATGCATTGTTAGGTCAGACGGGTCAGTGTGACAAATTTCAGCTCGATCGGATCACGGGAAGTGGGTCATTTTCGACTTTTGTTTTTCCGCCCGCCCATGAGATGATGAGATGACCGGCCGCGAAGTTAATATAAGGGATTTAAAAAGGGGGGGTGAGAGTGGGTGGCAACAATGCACTTGCGTTCACTTGCATTGGTCCTACACAGTAAATGTGAGATTCGTAGTGTACTGGTTATCACGTCCGCCTCATATGTCGATGGTCCTGGGTTCAATTCCCAGCGAAAAGCATTTTTTTTTATTATTTAAAAATGTCTGTTTGTGCCCGTTCTTTTACCCCTTTATTGCCAACACTAGCTGAACCCGCGGCGTAGCATACGCCGCTAATGATTTAGTTGCGGGTGAAGACTTCCTGAAAGACACAGTTACTGTTGTCAAAATGGGATGGGCTTGGGCAAACGACTGTGAGTGAATGAAAAGAAGGTACTCTGGAGATACCCGTGGCGTAGCATACGCCGCAGACTTGCTCATAATAGACAGTGCAAAGAACGGATGGGGGTGAGAGTACAGACGCAAAAAGCAGCAAAAAGCAGCAAAAAGTAAGTAAAAAATAGCGAGTAAACATGGAGACAAGCACACTGAGGTTGTTGTTACCCGCCTCCCATTTAATACTACCATCCCTTAAACATAAACTGTGATTGGCCGACCCTAGCGAGGTTAGTCGTATTTAGGGTTGTTAATTGCGTGTTGTTGTTTTGTGTTTTTTGGGGTTTTTTTGAAAACCGATTATCGATTACATGCACACTGAAGTTGTTGTTACCGGCCTCCCATTTAATACTACCATCCTTTAAACATAAACTGTGATTCGCCGACCCTAGCGAGGGTTAGTCTTGTTTAGGGTTGTTAATTGCATGTTGTTGTTTTTGTTGTTTTTTAAAACCGATTATCGATTACGTAACTCTGATTTTAAACCGATTATCGTTTTATAGCTGACTTTATAGAAGTTTGGGGTGTACCGAATTTCGCCTGCAAACGTCTCGAAACCAACAATAAGTTGGCAATTCCTCCCCCCCCCCTAACCGACGTTCACTCGCGTTGTTTTGATTTCTTCGTGCTGTAGTTTGTGTCCGTTATTTCTCCTCTTTCTTTGCACTCTCCATGAGCAAGTCTGCGGCGTATGCTACGACGCGGGGCGTCTAGTGCATCATAATACCCGAATGGTTGGTAAGCTTTAGAGACTTGCTGTTTGTAAAAAAAAATTGTTAAACAAACAACGGAATAGTTGGACTTGATTAAGATTGGTGGCTCTCCGACATGTGGTCCGTATGGCTGGCACTCAATTGTTGGACTATCTTATCTTATCTATACAGAAGATAATTGCGTCCACAGACCATGACAGATGATCTGTTGGCAAGTGATGCAGCGTTCACAGGCCACGGCTTTGTGGGTTCCACCCATTACCCAGGCGCCTAACTAGTGTTAGGTACCCATTAGGAGCTGGGTGACTCAGGGACGCCCTGGGCCCGGGAACAAATCCTTTTCTTCACAAGGATTCGAACCCGTGACCATCGGTACGCCAGTCGAGCGCGCTGCCACTCGACCACCGTCTCTTAGTTGACTTGATTTTGCTCACAACTTCACACTGGCCCTCTAGCTGAGTCTAACTAGTTCCTCCTTCCCCTCCCTCATGTTGATGACATTACTAAACGTACTGGTGGGCCTTAGTTTGCAATAAACCATACAAAGAAACGGTGCATTGTCATTGGTCACAACAGCATGACTGGACTGAAACACCGGAGCTTACAGAGAATATTACAGAACAAAAACCTGTTTAAAAAAAAAGTTTTTTTACTATAAATCCTTTACATATGAGACATAAACTAAAATTTTTGATTATGTTCAATATAATACGCACCGCACGCCAGACTAGCATAAACATTTACATGCTACTGCTACATAGAGATACATGGAGATAATCTAAACATTCATTAATTTAGTTACAGTACATTCAATCGATGTGAAATTTTGATAGAATTCATTGTTAGGTGACAAAAGTCTATGTGAAAAATTTCAGCTCGATTGGATCCCGGGAAGCGGGTCATTTTTAAATCCCTTATATTAACTTCGCGGCCGTCTCTGTCTGTCGTCATCTCATCATCTCATCATCTCATGGGCGGGCGGGCGGCGGAAAAACAAAAGTCGAAAATGACCCACTTCCCGCGATTCGATCGAGCTGAAATTTGGCACACTGACCCGTCTGAACTAACAATGCATCGTATCAAAATTTCAGATCTATCGAACGTACCGTAATTAAATTAATGCATTTTTAGTTTATCCTTATATAAGGTACTAGCAAAATACCCCCGCTTCGCTGCGGAAATTAGTATCTCAGTTACGTTGAGAATCCGCGAAACACAAATTCAAAACACAAAACACCAATTGATTTCAATCTGGATCATGATGGATAAAATACATATATTAACTTCACTGTCTTGTCTGTCTGTCTGTCCTAGTCCCGCAGAATACAAAAGGTAAAAGTAAAAAAAACTCACTTCCCGCTATCCTATCGAGCTGATAATTTAATATTTTTTTGTCTGCTACCATTGCGGGAGAGTACGCAACAACTTCACAAAGTTTCATGTTCCTACCTACACGGGAAGTTATATATGTAATGATGAGTCTATTTTATATAGCTCATATCAGAAAAAAACTACTTTTTGGCCCCCGGCCCCCTAGTGAATGATAATTTTACATTTGTTTTGATTGTGACCATTGCGGAAGTGTAATTAACAACTCTCCAAAGTTTCATGCTGCTACCAACACGAGACATTGGAGAATTAGTGATGAGTCAGTTTTTTATATAAGAAAAAAACTACATTTGGGCCTCCGGACCCCATTAAGTGTTATTTTAAATATTATTTTCGCTTGTTACCATCGCAGAAGTGTGCTTATCAACTACCTAGTGTTTCATGCTTCTACCTACACGGGAAATAGGAGAATTAGTGATTTCTAGTTTTTATAAAGCTCATATAAGGAAAAAAGTTCATTTGGGCCCCCGGACCCCATTAAGTGTTATTTTAAATACTTTTTTCGCTTGTTACCATCGCGGAAGTGTGCTTATCAACTACCTAGTGTTTCATGCTTCTACCTACACGGGAAATAGGAGAATTAGTGATTTTTAGTTTTTATAAAGCTCATATTAGGAAAAAAGCTTCATTTGGGCCCCCGGCCCCCAGGAAGTGATAATTTAAATATTTTTTTCCCGTTACCTTTGCGGGATTGTACTCAACAACTTCCCAAAGTTTCATGCTTCTGCCTACTCGGGAAACAGGAGAATTGTTGATTTTAAAATTTTATATAGGCCATATAAGGGAAAAAAAACTTTTTTGGGTCCCCCGGCCCCCATGAGTGTTAATTTAAAAATTCTTTTACGCCAATTTTCGTCGCGAGAGGCTACTCAACAACTTCCCAAAGTTTCATGCTTCTACCTACGCGGTAAATCCGAGATTAGTGATGAGTCTGTTTTAATATTAGAAGAAAACTATATTTGGGCCCCCAGCCCCCATTAAGTGATAATTTAAATATTGTTTTTACCTGTTACCATCGTGGAAGTGTACTTAACAACTACCCCAAGTTTCATGCTTCTACCTACACGGGAAATAGGAGAATTTGTGATTTTTAGTTTTTGTATAGCTCATATAAGGAAAAAACTTCATTTGGGCCCCCGGCCCCCAGGAAGTGATGATTTAAATTTTTTTTCCCTCCCGTCGCTATCGCTGGTTTTTACTCAACAACTTCCCAAAGTTTCATGCTTTGGCCTACTCGATAAATGAGAAAATTAGTGATTTCATATTCTATATAGTCCATATAAGGAAAAAAAAGCGTTTTTGGGCCCCCGGGCCCCCAACAGTGTGAATTTTAAAATTCTTATTCGCCAATTATCGTTGAGAGAGTGTACTCAGCAAGTTCCCAAAGTTTCATGCTAATACCTACACGGGAAGTTGGAGAATTAGTGATGAGTCAGTTTTTTATATAAGAAAAAAACTACATTTGGGCCCCCGGAGCCCCATTAAGTGTTGTTTTAAATATTTTTTTCGCTTGTTACCATCGCGGAAGTGTGCTTATCAACTACCCCAAGTTTCATGCTTCTACCTACACGGGAAATAGGAGAATTTGTGATTTTTAGTTTTTGTATAGCTCATATAAGGAAAAAACTTCATTTGGGCCCCCGGCCCCCAGGAAGTTATAATTTATTTTTTTTCCTCCCGTCGCTATTGCTGGTTTTTACTCAACAACTTCCCAAAGTTTCATGCTTTTGCCTACTCGAGAAATGAGAAAATTAGTGATTTCATATTCTATATAGTCCATATAAGGAAAAAAAGCATTTTTGGGCCCCGGGCCCCCAACAGTGTGAATTTTAAAATTCTTATTAGCCAATTATCGTTGAGAGAGTGTACTCAGCAAGTTCCCAAAGTTTCATGCTAATACCTACACGGGAAGTTGGAGAATTAGTGATGAGTCAGTTTTTTTATATAAGAAAAAAACTACATTTGGGCCCCCGGACCCCTTTAAGTGTTATTTTAAATATTTTTTCGCTTGTTACCATCGCGGAAGTGTGCTTATCAACTACCAAGTGTTTCATGCTTCTACCTACACGGGAAATAGGAGAATTAGTGATTTTTAGTTTTTATATAGCTCATTAAAGGAAAAAACTTCATTTGGGCCCCCGGCCCCCAGGAAGTGATAATTTAAATATTTTTTCTCCCGTTACCATCGCGGGATTGTACTCAACAACTTCCCAAAGTTTCATGCTTCTGCCTACTCGGGAAATAGGAGAATTGGTGATTTTCAAATTTAATATAGGCCATATAAGGAAAAAAAACGTTTTTTAAAATTCTTTTACTCCAATTTTCGTCGCGAGAGGCTACTCGACAACTTCCCAAAGTTCCATGCTTCTACCTACACGGGAAGTTTGAGAATTAGTGATGAATCAGTCAGTCAGTGAGTCAGTGAGGGCTTTGCCTTTTATTAGTATAGATGTAATTCAAATTCACGGTTTGTTATTGTTTTTTTCCCACGTGAAAGTTTGAGTTGACGCATTGAGACGGGGTGCTTTTGTTTACATTTTACGTGTCACGCTGAGCTTGGTCAAGCGAATCGGTGATCAGACTTTTCCCCTCTCCCCCTCCCACCCACCCCTCCCCCACCCCTCCCCCACCCACCCACCCCTAGGGTTATGAAGCAAACTTGAGTTAAGATAGATTCAGTCTGTAAATGTTTGGAAATAATCAATACTGTTAGTTATGTCTCATATATAAGTGATTTATAGTCAAAAACTTTATTTTTACGGGTTTTGTTTTCATTTACTTTTTTTTCCGGGTGGGCGGGCGGGCTGGACGACAAGATGGTGAAGTTAATATAAAGGATTTAAAAATACACGTGTGTAGTTACATCTTTCTCCTGTTCAGTTGTCATAGACCTTAAGCCCATAAGCAAACAAATCCGTTCAAATCTGGCATGCGTCTGCGCAATCACAGGCATCAACTTGTTCATTTATTTGGTAGGGATTTTGAATTTCCATTTATTTATTTAGTGCGACATAATTATATTTGTAAACATCTCTCACTCCCCATCAGTCAAAGTCTATTTGAACAATTCGACAAAGTGCATTTTCTTGAACCACCAAAATGGCATTATCAGAATATGGAATAGGCAAAGGCTCAAAAACAAAATAGAACACAGAGTCCCCGCATTGTTTACTATTCCAGGCCCGGCATTCCTCTTGTCGTCCTTCACATGTCAACGTTGAGCTTTCCTGTCTACATGCCTCTCTCTACCCCACCCACGGCCATCGGCCATTTTGTTGACGTCACTGTTGAAACCGGATACTGTTGAAAAATGAAGAGTTTATTTTAAGAGTACAATATTTGGTGTTGACGTCACATCCCCTGACATAAAACTCTCGAATTGAACGTCATACAAGCGTAGTCTCTTACGTCAATTTAGTAGGTGTTGAAAGGTCTTTAGATTGCATAGTTATTTAACAGTGTTGCTCTAATAATAAACAAAAAGATCTTATACCACAGATTTTTCATCTTTAATTTATGATAAGGTTAGACAACCTTCCCAGAGACATGCATGGCGTGTCTCCCCCCCCACCCCTAACATTATTAAAGGGTTAACCCCCACCCCAGCAGAAGATTCTAGTTCTGAAAATAAAGAAAATTAATTAAAAAAATTGTAAAACAAATTTAATTTCGGTGTTAACCAAGGATCCTCAAATTATTCGCAAAATGTACATGTCCGTCTGAATGCCGGAGACAACATCACCTGGCACCAGTCAATGCGCCTCCTGATGGCAAACACTGTCAAGACATGACCAATGTTCCATTTAAGCTGCGCATATATCTGACCGACGCCACGCAGCAGTTTAGAATTACCGCGCAGCAAATTTGGTAAAACATTGCACACAAAATTAATGCTGAGCAACTTTTCACACGAGTTTTTTTTATACTTAGCACTCGGACCAACGAAACTTAGAGGGAACATTGGACATGACCACATTTAACTAGAAGCAAAGTTCTCTAAACACAATATTCTTTATTTAACGGTGGTCTGTAGACAATCTCCCGAAAAGCGGTACAAGAGAAATCTTGGGGCTATGCAAGTTATGCTTGCAATTATATTTACATAGTTTCGGTACATTTTTTAAAATGGCAACACCGCATCTGGCCAATGCATCGAGACAAGTAGCAGCCAACATGTGGCCCAGGCAAAATCTATCATCTGGACAGTTATGGCCCCAGTGTCATCAGGTGCAGACAACTCAGGGTGCAACAAGATTCACACCTGACTATAGACATTCTTTGCGTTGCCCTGCTCTGGTGTCCGTCAACATGCTGTCACGACAATCTGCTGTCACGACAACCTGCTGTCACGACAACCCGCTGTCACAACAACCCGCTGTCACAACAACATGATGTCAAGACAACCTGCTGTCACAACAACCTGCTGTCACGACAACCCGCTGTCACAACAACCTGTTGTCACGAAAACGTGCTGTCAAGACAACCCGCTGTCACAAAAACCTGCTGTCACGACAACGTGCTGTCACGACAACCCGCTGTCACGGCAACCTGCTGTCACAACAACCTGCTCTCACGACAACCTGCTCTGTATTAGGTGTGTCAGTGCGATGAAGCCTTCTAGAATCTAGATCTTCTAATTACTTGATTTCATTGGCGGTTCCCCCTGAGCGTGTCCCCCCATGTAAGAGTGTCCTCCCATGTAAGAGTGTCCTCGCATGTAAGAGGTCCTCCCATGTAAAAGTGTCCTCCCATGTAAAAGTGTCCTCCCATGTAAAAGTGTCCTCCCATGTAAGAGTGTCCTCCCACGTAAGAGTTTCCTCCCATGTAAAAGTGTCCTCCCATGTAAAAGTGTCCTCCCATGTAAGAGTGTCCTCCGATGTAAGAGTGTCCCCCATGTAAGAGTGTCCTCCCATGTAAGACTGCCCTCCCATGTAAAAGTGTCCTCCCATGTAAGAGTGTCCTCCCATGTAAAAGTGCTCTCTCCTCTTAAGATGTATTCGTCCACTGATCTATCATTAATATCAAGGCGTAATTTAAGACAACATATAAAAATATAAAAAAAACTCAGAAATCCGATAGAATGATAGAACAATAATTGGCAATACCAGCGTATGACGTCACTCAGTGAGTGACATGCCTACATCATTGCTGACATAATATGTGAGTGATACATTCATCATTGCTGACATAATCTGTGAGTGGCACATTTATCATTGCTGACATAATCTGTGAGTGGCATATTCATCATTGCTGACATAATATGTGAGTGGCACATTCATCATTGCTGACATTATATGTGAGTGGCATATTCATCATTGCTGACATTATATGTGAGTGGCACATTCATCATTGATGACATTATATGTGAGTGACACATTCGTCATTGCTGACATAATATTTGAGTGACACATTCATCATTGCTGACATTATATGTGAGTTTCATACATACATCATTGCTGACATTAAATGTGAGTTGCATACATACATCATTGCTGACATAATCTGTGAGTGACATACAAAGTGACAAAGTTGGCCAGCATTTTTAAGCTTCAAACATTTTTTGTTAAAAAGAAAAACGATATTTGATTTTAAATGTCAGAAATATTTTTAAAAAATAAAAAAGTTGTTCCAAGTTATTTTTGAAATGCCTGCTGACTTGCCAGCTGGATGCTTGATGAGACTGAACAGACACAACACACACGCCAACATCCGTTCTCGCCTCACTCACGGAGACCTGTGTATACACAAGGTCGTCTTGTCTCAGAGCTTCAGACTAGTCTCAGATGGTTTTCTACTTGGGACTTTCCACATTCTCCCAACTTACTAACGTGACCCAGACCCAATGCAGACAGTTATCTTGTCTGGGAAAGTCACTAATGACAGAGATGTCCCGCAAGGCGAATTTGAATCCGCTGGAAGGTAAAAAGATAAAAACATACTCTTTCCCTGTACTGCACAATACACAAATAGACATTTAAATAGAGTCCAACGTAGGCCTGACTTTAGCAAACTTCCAAACATCACAGAAAACAGATATTCCCGTTATCAATTGTCAGTCGGTTTGTACAAGGAATAGGGTTTCCCATTTCTTGGAGTTTTAGTTTGTACACTTGAAGACGGGATTTTAGTAAATGGATGCCGGTATTAATTCCGGAATATCTCGGGATCAATTTAATTCAAATAGAATCTACTTAATATTTTTAAAATTTGAAAGTGATTTAAATTAGCTTTGCTTGGTTGAAACAATAACAAAATTGTTGATGTCTGAATGAAAGGTGATCATTAGGTGGTACATGCGTTGTTCTAACTTGTCACTAGTTGCGTCATTGTCATGGTCCTTGACTGAGAGTAAAGGAAACTTTCCCGTCACGACGCATTAACACGCTAATTAGAGTGGTAGCCGTAGAAAGAGGAGGAAATCCATGATTATTTAGTCATGTGACTGCAACATTTCTAACAATTAACCCATGTATCCGGTATAATATAATGGATCTAGTTTGGACTTTTCTGAATAGATAAAGAAGATAACTTTTACAAAAGTAGAGTTCTTTGGTACTCTAAATCATATAAGCTAGTCTGCACCCTAATACCACAGTTAGCTGGTACCCTAATACCACAGTTAGCTGGTACCCTAATACCACAGTTAGCTGGTACCCTAATACCACAGTTAGCTGGTACCCCAATACCACAGTTAACTGGTACCCTAATACCACAGTTAACTGGTACCCTAATACCACAGTTAACTGGTACTCTAATACCACAGTTAGCTGGTACCCTAATACCACAGTTAACTGGTACCCTAATACCACAGTTAGCTGGTACCCTAATACCACAGTTAGCTGGTACCCTACTACCACAGTTAGCTGGTACCCTACTACCACAGTTAGCTGGTACCATAATACCACAGTTAGCTGGTACCCTAATACCACAGTTAGCTGGTATCCTAATACCACAGTTAACTGGTACCCTAATACCACAGTTAGCTGGTACCCTACTACCACAGTTAGTTGGTACCCTAATACCACAGTTAGCTGGTACCCTAATACCACAGTTAGCTGGTACCCTACTACCACAGTTAGCTGGTACCCTAATACCACAGTTAGCTGGTACCCTAATACCACAGTTAGCTGGTACCCCAATACCACAGTTAGCTGGTACCCCAATACCACAGTTATCTAGTACCCTCATACCATGGTTTAGCCAGCTCATAAATGAAGATTTTGCAAGCGACAAATGAGACCGTGACCTTGAAACACTGTAAACTTAATGTGGGAAATTCCAGTGCGTGAAATCTGGGACAGGCATTTGAGTCTGGTCGTCTGCTGTAGATTGGTCTTAATTTTGGTAGTAGTTAAGAGAAGCGGTGGGGCTGAAGGGAGGGGAGAGAAAGAGGCTGATTAGAGTTGACCCCTTCTCTCCCAACCCGATGTTATAGATACTGATCTTATATGGGTGATAAGATAAAATAGAAACTGAAGCAACGCACACACAAACATGCGCATATATACAAAACAATCAAAGACACACACGCACAAGTGGGTAATCACTGAGACTAAATGATGATCTGTTAAGTACGATTTCATTGACGTCATGATAGTTTATTCAAATTTGTATTTTTTTTTAAAATGAGACTGAAAACTACCAATCCAGAGGTTATCAATCGGTGCGAAGTGACCCCAAACATGCGAGTATAACGGTCTTACTCTTACCAGTTGACTGAAAGATTGTGATGTTTCCAAATCAATGAAATGTTAATAGTTGTTGACCTACAAGGATTGCATTTTTTTACAATAATCATTTCATACATGTAACATTACTTTTATCATATTTCATCTAATGGGACTTAACGGTAACGTAAATAAGTCTAATGGGCCTTTAGTATTTAGCATAATCCAACAAATGGGCGATGAAACAAATGGTGCTGACTGCGTTACATTGTTCAAACGATAGCACCTCCCCCCCCCCAGCAACAAATAAAAAAAGACATGCAGCGAACGATGTGTGGGGAAACATTTATTTCTAGAGATGTTTGGAGTACGGTGTCAAAGAGATGTGTGACTAGCAATGTGAATGAGTTGTGTGACTCTAGCAATGTGAATGAGTTGTGTGACTAGCAATGTGAATGAGTTGTGTGACTAGCAATGTGAATGAGTTGTGTGACTAGCAATGTGAATGAGTTGTGTGACTAGCAATGTGAATGAGTTGTGTGACTAGCAATGTGAATGAGTTGTGTGACTCTAGCAATGTGAATGAGTTGTGTGACTCTAGCAATGTGAATGAGTTGTGTGACTAGCAATGTGAATGCGTTGTGTGACTAGCAATGTGAATGAGTTGTGTGACTAGAAATGTGAATGAGTTGTGTTACTAGCAATGTGAATGAGTTGTGTGACTAGCAATGTGAATGAGTTGTGTGACTATAGCAATATGAATGAGTTGTGTGACTAGAAATGTTAATGAGTTGTGTGACTATAGCAATATGAATGAGTTGTGTGACTAGCAATGTGAATGAGTTGTGTGACTAGCAATGTGAATGAGTTGTGTGACTAGCAATGTGAATGAGTTGTGTGACTCTAGCAATGTGAATGAGTTGTGTGACTAGCAATGTGAATGAGTTGTGTGACTAGCAATGTGAATGAGTTGTGTGACTAGCAATGTGAATGAGTTGTGTGACTAGCAATGTGAATGAGTTGTGTGACTAGCATTGTGAATGAGTTGTGTGACTCTAGCAATGTGAATGAGTTGTGTGACTCTAGCAATGTGAATGAGTTGTGTGACTAGCAATGTGAATGCGTTGTGTGACTAGCAATGTGAATGAGTTGTGTGACTAGAAATGTGAATGAGTTGTGTTACTAGCAATGTGAATGAGTTGTGTGACTAGCAATGTGAATGAGTTGTGTGACTAGCAATGTGAATGAGTTGTGTGACTAGCAATGTGAATGAGTTGTGTGACTAGCAATGTGAATGAGTTGTGTGACTAGCAATGTGAATGAGTTGTGTGACTCTAGCAATGTGAATGAGTTGTGTGACTAGCAATGTGAATGAGTTGTGTGACTAGCAATGTGAATGAGTTGTGTGACTAGCAATGTGAATGAGTTGTGTGACTCTAGCAATGTGAATGAGTTGTGTGACTAGCAATGTGAATGAGTTGTGTGACTAGCAATGTGAATGAGTTGTGTGACTAGCAATGTGAATGAGTTGTGTGACTAGCAATGTGAATGAGTTGTGTGACTAGCAATGTGAATGAGTTGTGTGACTCTAGCAATGTGAATGAGTTGTGTGACTCTAGCAATGTGAATGAGTTGTGTGACTAGCAATGTGAATGCGTTGTGTGACTAGCAATGTGAATGAGCTGTGTGACTAGAAATGTGAATGAATTGTGTTACTAGCAATGTGAATGAGTTGTGTGACTAGCAATGTGAATGAGTTGTGTGACTATAGCAATATGAATGAGTTGTGTGACTAGAAATGTTAATGAGTTGTGTGACTATAGCAATATGAATGAGTTGTGTGACTAGCAATGTGAATGAGTTGTGTGACTAGCAATGTGAATGAGTTGTGTGACTCTAGCAATGCGAATGAGTTGTGTGACTAGCAATGTGAATGAGTTGTGTGACTCTAGCAATGTGAATGAGTTGTGTGACTAGCAATGTGCATGAGTTGTGTGACTAGCAATGTGAATGAGTTGTGTGACTAGCAATGTGAATGAGTTGTGTGACTAGCAATGTGAATGAGTTGTGTGACTAGCAATGTGAATGAGTTGTGTGACTCTAGCAATGTGAATGAGTTGTGTGACTCTAGCAATGTGAATGAGTTGTGTGACTAGCAATGTGAATGCGTTGTGTGACTAGCAATGTGAATGAGTTGTGTGACTAGAAATGTGAATGAGTTGTGTTACTAGCAATGTGAATGAGTTGTGTGACTAGCAATGTGAATGAGTTGTGTGACTAGCAATGTGAATGAGTTGTGTGACTAGCAATGTGAATGAGTTGTGTGACTAGCAATGTGAATGAGTTGTGTGACTAGCAATGTGAATGAGTTGTGTGACTCTAGCAATGTGAATGAGTTGTGTGACTCTAGCAATGTGAATGAGTTGTGTGACTAGCAATGTGAATGCGTTGTGTGACTAGCAATGTGAATGAGTTGTGTGACTAGAAATGTGAATGAGTTGTGTTACTAGCAATGTGAATGAGTTGTGTGACTAGCAATGTGAATGAGTTGTGTGACTATAGCAATATGAATGAGTTGTGTGACTAGAAATGTTAATGAGTTGTGTGACTATAGCAATATGAATGAGTTGTGTGACTAGCAATGTGAATGAGTTGTGTGACTCTAGCAATGTGAATGAGTTGTGTGACTCTAGCAATGTGAATGAGTTGTGCGACTCTAGCAATGCGAATGAGTTGTGTGACTAGCAATGTGAATGAGTTGTGTGACTCAAGCAATGTGAATGAGTTGTGTGACTCAAGCAATGTGAATGAGTTGTGTGACTATAGCAATGTGAATGAGTTGTGTGACTATAGCAATGTGAATGAGTTGTGTGACTCTAGCAATGTGAATGAGTTGTGTGACTCTAGCAATGCGAATGAGTTGTGTGACTAGCAATGTGAATGAGTTGTGTGACTCTAACAATGTGAATGAGTTGTGTGACTCTAGCAATGTGAATGAGTTGTGTGACTAGCAATGTGAATGAGTTGTGTGACTCTAGCAATGTGAATGAGTTGTGTGACTCTAGCAATGTGAATGAGTTGTGTGACTAGCAATGTGAATAAGTTGTGTGACTCTAGCAATGTGAATGAGTTGTGTGACTAGCAATGTGAATGAGTTGTGTGACTCTAGCAATGTGAATGAGTTGTGTGACTAGCAATGTGAATGAGTTGTGTGACTCTAGCAATGTGAATAAGTTGTGTGACTAGCAAAGTGAATGAGTTGTGTGACTCTAGCAATGTGAATGAGTTGTGTGAGTAGCAATGTGAATGAGTTGTGTGACTAGCAATGTGAATGAGTTGTGTGACTAGCAATGTGAATGAGTTGTGTGACTAGCAATGTGAATGAGTTGTGTGACTAGCAATGTGAATGAGTTGTGTGACTAGCAATGTGAATGAGTTGTGTGACTAGCAATATGAATGAGTTGTGTGACTCCAGCAATGTGAATGAGTTGTGTGACTAGCAATGTGAATGAGTTGTGTGACTAGCAATATGAATGAGTTGTGTGACTCCAGCAATGTGAATGAGTTGTGTGACTAGCAATGTGAATGAGTTGTGTGACTCCAGCAATGTGAATGAGCTGTGTGACTCCAGCAATGCCATCTCGTACTGTCCAGTTAGATATCCCACCTATTGATCATGAAAGGTAATGCTGACTTCGGGGAGGGGGGGGGCAAGTGGGGAGATCAGGGAAATAAGATGCACGTAAAAAAATACCATAAATCTAAATAAGAGTTTTTATTTAAAAAGATGGGAATTTTTACAAAATGCTCTAACTCTAACCTTCCTTTCTAATTGCTCAATACCCCGTCGCCCGGAGCGCCCCCTCCAAAATCTGTAGTTCTTTCAACTCGTGTTTAACTGTAAGTCCTACGTAATTATTTATTGACACTTTTGTTAACCTAGTTCTAGTTAACACTGTCTTCAAATAAGATCCTGCTTAACACCTAGGAATTTGAGCCCTTTGACTTGGTCAAATAGAATATCCTTATACATTGCATCCTCAGGGCATGTAATAACTCTAAAGCTATAATAGTTGATACATTACAATTCTGTATACAATAGATGTTACAATTACACTATACTTTTGTATACAACAGATGCTACACTCTATACTTCTGTCTATAATAGATTTTACACTCAATAATTCTGTACCTTCTTCTCTGAACACATGTCTCCGTTGGTCCAGTCTGGTAAATCTACAATAGATGCCACGTGTTACAGATTAACAAGAGCCTAAATGGCACATTCATCTCACCGCGGCGTGGCTTGCTACAGCGGTTCTCATGTCAGATTCGACAACCCTCTCTGCTTATTTAACGATACCTTTAAACATGCACGTATGCCACAATGGACACGATCACACACTATATCAGTGGATCAATATTTTGGAATGCTTATTGTAATTAAAACTTATTAAAGGTCGCTTTATTTTCTAGAGCATGTGTTCAACGACTGACACGCAAGAACCGCTGTAACACCATTAAGTAAGCAGTGTAGATGCAGGCAAGGGAACAAAGAGAAACGTTGCAGGAGTGAGAGCAAGTGGATTGCCGTTATTGTATTCGCTTTCTCCCGGCGGGTTTGTTATTGAAAGGATTTTCGATAATTCTAGTCAAACTTTCCCAGTGGGATGTCTGGCCAAGGCCAGGGACACAATCTTTCTGTCCTTACCACCTAGATACTTGTTTCAGTGGCGTCACTAGGGGGTGACACCAAAATGTAAAATTCTGTATGTTCCCGTTATTTGGCACTGGAAAACTCGGTGGTGCTCTATGGGTTAAGTCGTGAGGGGGTGACACCATGAACTACCGCCCGGGTGACACCAACCCTAGTGACGCCTCTGACTTGTTTGTACGAACCACTACCCACTTTGGTCAAGAGTATGCGTAGCTTCCCTTTAATACATGTCTTCTTTAAGAAGAAAAATGTAAGTATAACTTATACTACAATGTACCAAGAAAGTTAAGAAAGATAAAATGCAATGGCGAAGAAAAAATAAACCAAGGATGGGGGGAAAAAGGGGGGGGCAGGGTGTCAGTGAAGACATGTCTGGGACTTTTTGTTGCCCAGAGTCAGACGTTCCGTTCATGCAGGTGGAAAGATGGGTTGTCCTTTTTTTTGTTGTCTTTAGAATGTCCTAAATCTGGGACTGTGTGTTTGGTGGACCGCTGGTTTCAAGGATGGGGGACCAGGACCCAAACAGTTAAAAAGAAACTCACATACAGACATTTATAAATATTATTTACTAGGAAAATACCCGCGCTGCGGCTGAAAAATAGGATTTCAGTTAGCGTTGAAACCCGCGTAACAAATTGCTGGAAGATGAGACAATAAGTAACAAAGACCATTCGATAAGTTCAATATGGCAACTGACATTGTCGTCATACCAACAAAATATGAACGTTCATCATTTTAAGTTAGAGCAGGAAATCCGCCAACTAAATTTCACGAAGGAGGGGTTAAAAAGAAAGTTTAACATGGCGAACGTTGCCGACCGTTAAGATCGTTGCGCACAGAATTTCAAAATGAAACCTGCTTAACTTTTAGACATGAGGCTTTTAATGACCTTTATTTTTAAATAGGACTCATCTAAATCTTATGTACTAAAATTGATCAAGAGGTATCCATTTTACCCATAAATCTTCGCGGGAGAGTGCTCAAACACTTTCTAAAGTTGTATGGTGATCAGTGACTAAAACCCGTACCCAGTGGCCACTGTTTAAAATAACTTTAGAAAACTCATGTTCAAAAATGACATACTGGGCCCCCGGCCCCTACTAAGTGGTATTTTAACAACTTTCTATTCCAAAAATATTTGCTTGAGTGTAATCAACAATTTCCCAAAGTTTTATGGCCATTTGATGAATAAAATTCTATTGTTACGCTATTTATATACTAGATTACACTTAATTAGGGCGCCTACGGCGCCAACCTTTTTCAAAAGCCCAAGTAACTTATCCTTGTTTAATAAATACGAAATATTAAACTTCCTGAATTGTACACAAAGTATTTTATAATTATAAATCCTCAAATCCAATTTTTACATCGTTCCCTTTTTCCAAAATTAAGATATAAGCTAAAACAATGACGTCATATAATATATTTTTTACAGCGCGTCTTTAATTTGTAATTAATTTGCACACCTTTTGATGCACACCTTGTATTAAATATTAGATCAAACAATGACGTCATATAATAATTTTTTACAGTGCTAACACGATTTTTTAACTGCTATAGACTGTTGTACATCGTTCCTCAGCGTTCCACATCCACATGGGCTTTTATATTATTTATATCCGTCCATTTAAACAGTATCCAAAGTTTAAACAAATTTTTATATATACGCCATATAAGGGGTAAAAAATTACATTTGGGCCCCTGGTCCTCAGTGAGTGGCAATTTAATTATTTTTTTTCGTCTGTTACCTTTGGAGGAGTGTACTCAACACATTTCTAAAGTTGCAAGCTTCTACCTACACGGGAAGCTGGTAAATTAGTGATGAGTCAGTTTTTATTTAGCTTATATAAAGGGGAAAAAAACACTACATTTGGGCACCCGGATGAGTAGGAATTTTAATATTCTTTTACAACTTCCCAAAGTTTCAAGCTTCTACCTAAACGGGAAGTTGGAGAATTAGTGATGAGTGAGTCAATGAGGGCTTTGCCTTTTATTAGTATAGATATAATATATTTATAGTATATTAATAATAGACATGGGGGAAATAAAAGACAATTGAATTTATGAATCTCTCTCAGCCCGTTTCACTGCCTCATGATTCAAAAATGGTGTGTGTGTGTGTGTGTGGGAGGGGGGCGGGGTTTGTCAGATCAACGCTGTAATATAATTAAATCTGACCCAAACTAAAGATGCAAAATACGTAGGAGTCTTAATAAATGAGAAACTATCATGGAATCCCCGTGTCAATGAAGTTATTAAAAAATCAAACAAAACCTTAGACTTTATAAAAAGGAACTTTAACAAATGTAATAGAGATATAAAACTAAAATGCTACCTCACTTTGGTGAGACCTGCACTAGAATATGCATCTTCTGTATGGGACCCATCCACCAAAGAAAACATTGATAAACTAGAACAAATTCAAAAAAGAGCTGCCAGATTCATTACTGGAGAATATTCGAAACTGACAAGAGTAACACCATTAGTTAAATCATTAAACCTTGAAACACTAGAGGATAGAAGAACCAAGAGCAAAGTAGTAATCATACATAAAGCAATTAATTCTAATTTAGAAATACAACACAAAGATAACTTAATACAACCCTCAGATAGACATAAGGATAAAAACACCTTTCTTATTCCGTATGCAATAACAAACACATACAAGTTTTCCTTCTTCCCGTCCGGAATTCGGGCGTGGAATGGGTTGCCTGAAGAATCCAGGAAAACCAACACTTTATCAACATTTAAATCTCTAATAAAAATGCAGGACTAAACACAAACCATAGATAAGCGTAGGACGCAATAATCTTCTGTATAGAAGGAGCGTCTGTAAACAGATAAGATAAGATAAGATAAATCGTGCCTGCAGAAAAGGAAACGTAAGTTTTTTGGGTGGGGTGGGGGGCATTGGTTTCACTTGCAACCAGGCACCATCAAACCTTAGTGACCTAATGGTGCCTTTCATATCAGCAGCAATGTTTCAATAACATCGACACGCTGTCACCATTCATTTCCCATTCAAATATTGTTATTTGCTCCCAATCACAGTGGTTAGAGTCCAAACTTATGACATAGGACAGCCGTACATGCCCCCACCTTATGACATAGGACAGCCGTACATGCCCCCACCTTATGACATAGGACAGCCGTACATGCCCCACCTTATGACATAGGACAGCCGTACATGCCCCATCTAATTACACAGGACAGCTGTACACAGTCCACCTTATGACACAGGACAGCCGTACATGCCCCACCTTATGACATAGGACAGCCGTACATGCCCCCACCTTATGACATAGGACAGCCGTACATGCCCCACCTTATGACATAGGACAGCCGTACATGCCCCATCTAATTACACAGGACAGCTGTACACAGTCCACCTTATGACACAGGACAGCCGTACATGCCCCACCTTATGACATAGGACAGCCGTACATGCCCCATCTAATTACACAGGACAGCTGTACACAGTCCACCTTATGACATAGGACAGCCGTACATGCCCCCACCTTATGACATAGGACAGCTGTACACAGTCCACCTTATGACATAGGACAGCCGTACATGCCCCATCTAATTACACAGGACAGCTGTACACAGTCCACCTTATGACATAGGACAGCCGTACATGCCCCACCTTATGACATAGGACAGCCGTACATGCCCCATCTAATTACACAGGACAGCTGTACACAGTCCACCTTATGACACAGGACAGCCGTACATGCCCCACCTTATGACATAGGACAGCCGTACATGCCCCATCTAATTACACAGGACAGCTGTACACAGTCCACCTTATGACATAGGACAGCCGTACATGCCCCCACCTTATGACATAGGACAGCTGTACACAGTCCACCTTATGACATAGGACAGCCGTACATGCCCCATCTAATTACACAGGACAGCTGTACATAGTCCACCTTATGACACAGGACAGCCATACATGCCCCACCTTATGACATAGGACAGCCGTACATGCCCTATCTAATTACACAGGACAGCTGTACACAGTCCACCTTATGACATAGGACAGCCGTACATGCCCATCTAATTACACAGGACAGCTGTACACAGTCCACCTTATGACACAGGACAGCCATACATGCCCCACCTTATGACATAGGACAGCCGTACATGCCCCATCTAATTACACAGGACAGCTGTACACAGTCCACCTTATGACACAGGACAGCCATACATGCCCCACCTTATGACATAGGACAGCCGTACATGCCCCACCTTATATATGACATAGGACAGCCGTACACAGCCCACTTAATGACATAGGACAGCCGTACACAGCCCACCTTATGACACAGGACAGCTGTACTCACCCCACCTAATGACAGAGGACAGCCATGCACGTCCAACCTTATGACAGGATTGTCATGTGCAGTCGTGTGCCAATGGCTTTGGTTGAGACAGCTGTAGGTATGGCCTTTAATTTTCTGGGTGGAAGTAACATGAACTACAACAATAAAACTCACTCAAAGCTGCACCATACTAACTGTTATCTAGAAAACACTGTTCAATATATATACGTGTAAATTTATTAAAATATCCGTTCATGTTTGACTTAGTTTGGCAGGTTTTGTGTTCATGCTTGACTTAGTTTGGCAAGTTTTGTGTTCATGCTTGACTTAGTTTGGCAAGTTTTGTGTTCATGCTTGACTTAGTTTGGCAAGTTTTGTGTTCATGCTTGACTTAGTTTGGCAAGTTTTGTGTTCATGCTTGACTTAGTTTGGCAAGTTTTGTGTTCATGCTTGACTTAGTTTGGCAAGTTTTGTGTTCATGCTTGACTTAGTTTGGCAAGTTTTGTGTTCATGCTTGACTTAGGTTGGCAGGTTTTGTTTTCATGCTTGACTTAGGTTGGCAGGTTTTGTGTTCATGCTTGACTTAGTTTGGCAAGTTTTGTGTTCATGCTTGACTTAGTTTGGCAAGTTTTGTGTTCATGCTTGACTTAGTTTGGCAAGTTTTGTGTTCATGCTTGACTTAGTTTGGCAAGTTTTGTGTTCATGCTTGACTTAGGTTGGCAGGTTTTGTTTTCATGCTTGACTTAGGTTGGCAGGTTTTGTGTTCATGCTTGACTTAGGTTGGCAGGTTTTGTGTTCATGTTTGACTTAGGTTGGCAGGTATTGTGTTCATGTTTGACTTAGGTTGGCAGGTTTTGTGTTCATGTTTGACTTAGGTTGGCAGGTTTTGTGTTCATGTTTGACTTAGGTAGGCAAGTTTTGTGTTCATGTTTGACTTATTTTGGCAAGTTTTGTGTTCATGCTTGACTTAGTTTGGCAAGTTTTGTGTTCATGCTTGACTTAGGTTGGCAGGTTTTGTGTTCATGCTTGACTTAGGTTGGCAGGTTTTGTGTTCATGCTTGAATTCGGTTGGCAGGTTTTGTGTTCATGTTTGACTTAGGTTGGCAGGTTTTGTGTTCATGCTTTACTTCGGTTGGCAGGTTTTGAGTTCATGTTTGACTTAGGTTGGCAGGTTTTGTGTTCATGTTTGACTTAGGTAGGCAAGTTTTGTGTTCATGTTTGACTTAGTTTGGCAAGTTTTGTGTTCATGTTTGACTTAGGTTGGCAGGTTTTGTGTTCATGTTCGACTTAGGTTGGCAAGTTTTGTGTTCATGTTTGACTTAGGTTGGAAGGTTTTGTGTTCATGCTTGACTTAGGTTGGCAAGTTTTGTGTTCATGTTTGACTTAGGTTGGCAAGTTTTGTGTTCAATTGAGGTAAGTTTGGGACTAGGCTGGTAATACTGGTTTACCCCCAATCTTGTACTACGACCTCCAGCAGGCGTTCATATGCAGATCTATCAATAACATTAGTAACAAGTTTAAAAGCCTACACCTTGAAGTGCTGTCCTGCAGACCTCTCAGCGACGTGTTGTTATTGTTGCGTGTCTCCCATTCACACGGCGACCAGCTTATCTCGGCCATTCATCTCGAGTTATCGGCCGTAGAGATTAGGCCCCACCACCTCCCCAGCCCCATGGCTTTCCACGGTCGGTGTGAAGCGGTGCAGGCTGGTTGCAATGTTCAATCTCTGGTTGATACCCTATTGATTGGGCCCGTCACCTCACTGACAGCTGTTAGTGTCAAACTATTCAATGAAAAGAATCAGCAGACTTGGGAACCGGATATTTGCGGAGCCCGTATTGCCCACCCCCTTACCAACCCTTTACTTTACGTGCTTGTTTTTTTTAGAAGTAGAGGTTGGCTTATCTTAATGAATGGTTTCTTATATCACGTGGTACAGGGAAGGGAGGTTTCCAAATACATCGCGTGGCCCGTGCAATTCCAGTGACCCACTTGTTTTAGTTTTTTGTGCCCATAAAAATGTAGAGAAGTGTCGGTGAAAATCAAATCACTTAACAAGTAATAAAGATGTTATCTTCGCAGTGGAGTTCCTAAAATCACAAATCAACTACACATTATAAATTATTGGGTTCCCAATGTTCAAACATTATTGTGTCTCCAACAATCACCCATTAATGGGGTCCAAACAATCACATATTAATGAGGTCCAAACAATCCCACATTAATGGGGTCCCAACAATCCTACATTCATGGGGTCCCAACAATCACACATTAATTGGGGCCCAATAATCATACATTAAGTCCCAACAATCACACATTAATGAGGTAAAAACAATCCCACATTAATGGGGTCCCGACAATCCTACATTCATGGGGTCCCAAACAATCACACATTAATGGGGGCCCAACAATCATACATTAAGTCCCAACAATCACACATTAATTAGGTCCAAACAATCCCACATTAATGGGGTCCCAACAATCATACATAAATGGGGTCCCAACAATCACACATAAATGGGGTCCCAACAATCACATATAAATGGGGTCCCAACAATCATACATTAATTGGGGACCAACAATCATACATTGTCCCAACAATCACACATTAATGAGGTACAAACAATCCCACATTAATGGGGTCCCGACAATCCTACATTCATGGGGTCCCAACAATCACACATTAATGGGGGCCCAACAATCATACATTAAGTCCCAACAATCACACATTAATTAGGTCCAAACAATCCCACATTAATGGGGTCCCAACAATCATACATAAATGGGGTCCCAACAATCATACATAAATGGGGTCCCAACAATCACACATTCATGGGGTCCCGACAATCCTACATTCATGGGGTCCCAACAATCACACATTAATGGGGGCCCAACAATCATACATTAAGTCCCAACAATCACACATTAATTAGGTCCAAACAATCCCACATTAATGGGGTCCCAACAATCATACATAAATGGGGTCCCAACAATCACACAAATGGGGTCCCAACAATCATACATAAGTCCCAACAATCATACATTAAGTCCCAACAATCTCACATTAATGGGGTCCCAACAATAATACATAAGTCCCAAAAATCATACATTCAGTCTCAACAATCACACATTAATGGGGGTCCCAACAATCATACATAAGTCCCAACAATCATACATAAGTCCCAACAATCATACATTAAGTCTCAACAATCACACATTAATGGGGTCCCAACAATCACACATTACTGGGGTCCCAACAATCACACATTACTGGGGTCCCAACAATCACACATTACTGGGGTCCCAACAATCACACATTCATGGGGGTACAACAATCACACATTCATGGGGTACAACAATCACACATTCATGGGCTCCCAACAATCACACATTCATGGGGTCCCAACAATCACACATTCATGGGGTACAACAATCACACATTCATGGGCTCCCAACAATCATATATAAATGGGGTCCCAACAATCACACATTAATGGGGTCCAACAATCACACATTAAGTCCCAACAATCACACATTAATGGGGTCCCAACAATCACACATTACTGGGGTCCCAACAATCACACATTCATGGGGTACAACAATCACACATTCATGGGCTCCCAACAATCACACATTCATGGGCTCCCAACAATCACACATTCATGGGCTCCCAACAATCACACATTCATGGGGTACAACAATCACACATTCATGGGCTCCCAACAATCATATATAAATGGGTCCCAACAATCACACATTAATGGGGTCCAACAATCACACATTAAGTCCCAACAATCACACATGAGGTCTCAACAATCACACATTAATGGGGTCCCAACAATCACAAATTAAGTCCCAACAATCACACATTAAGTCCCAACAATCACAAATTAATGAGGTCTCAACAATCACACATTAAGTCACAACAATCACACATTAAGTCACAACAATCACATATTAAGTCCCAACAATCACACATTAAGTCCCAACAATCACAAATTAAGTCCCAACAATCACACATTAAGTCACAACAATCACACATTAAGTCACAACAATCACATATTAAGTCCCAACAATCACACATTAAGTCACAACAATCACACATTAAGTCCCAACAATCATAAATAAATGGGGGCCCAACAATAACACATTCATGGGGTCCCACCAATCACACATTCATGGGGTCCCAACAATCATACATCATTGTGGTCCCTACAATCTCACATTAATGGGGTCCCAATCAGCGGAGTCAAACAGGGCTGCGTCCTCGCCACGCCACTCTTTGGCATCTTTTTTGCCTGTCTGTTGAGACATGCCTTTGGAACCTCAACCGAGGGGATCTACTTACACACCCGTTCTGATGGCAAACTATTCAATCTGGCCAGGCTGAAATCAAGGAGGAAGATATGTGAAACAGTCATTAGGAACATCCTTTTTGCGGATGATGCTGCCATCAACAATCTTACATTAATGGGGTCCCAACAATCATACATTAATGGGGTCCCAACAATCATACATTAATGGGGTCCCAACAATCACACATTAATGGGGTCCCAACAATCATACATTCATGAGGTCCCAACAATCATACATTCATGAGGTCCCAACAATCACACATTAAGTCATGCATCATTGTTTTTACTTGAGTTCACATACAAGTACAAGCAATTAATCTCAACTCAAGCAAGGATAACTTGTGTCTCTCTTTCTTCCAGTTCAATATTTTCACGAATGTGGCCCTTAGAATGGCATCAGTCCATACACCTCTTGTTGAATGCCACTAGATCTAATAAGCCTAGCATATCTTCTAGGTTCAATTAAAATGTCAAAACTTGTCAGTTAAACTTAAAATGATGAGAACCATTGTTTCCATCTTATCTGCTAAACTTAACTTTTATTTAATTGCAAATATAAACTCATATCCAAGGACAATATCATTGAGAACTACCAGCAACAGAGCTAACAGTAAAAAGAAATTGTTATGAAAGAACTAATTTATTTAAATAACTTTATTCTACACAGTAGATAAGTTAATAGTCAGTGCTGGTCACCTAGGTGTGGACGGCCGTTTGATCTGTTTAGTTTTTTTGGCACCTTGAGTCCTCGGGCTGGACAGGAAGCCTGACAGGGACGGATCAATGAATCGACGCAGCTTGGGTGTGGCCAGGGTTATGCTGGTTATACTGGCAGGCAACGATGAACACAGGGAATCCATAGAGTCAGAACAGTCACTGTCGTCAGACCAGTGTAGAGAAGCGTTCTGTGAGAGCACACAGTCTACCACATTGGGGTCGTTGCCTCTTGGTGTCTGGCTGCCAGACAAGGCAATGAATGTTAACTTTCTCCTGATTGTGCTCTTATTATCTCCTTCATCTTCAACAGATTTGATTCCTTGCTGAAGACAATGATCAGATGACAGTTTTTGTGTGGACGGGGAAGTCAAACAATGGCCAGATGGCAAACTGCTGGGTGGAGGAGATGCTGGGTCATGTGATGATGCTGCGTCATGTGATGATGCTGGGTCATGTGTTGACAGCCACAAGAGAACGTTGTAATTGTGTTGATTGTGACTGGAAGATTTGGCCTTCTCAGAAACTTCTTGGGGCAAGACCAAAGTTGGTGGTTTTGATGATGTGGGCGACAGAGCATCACCGAGATCGGAGAACAAAGATGGGCTTCTAGCAGGGAAGGGTAGTTTACAAGGCGGTGTGTTGTCTACTGGGTCGGCTAACGGCGGGGTGTTGTCTACTGGGTCGGCTAACGGTGGGGTGTTGTCTACTGGGCCGGCTAGCGGTGGGGTGTTGTCTACTGGGCCGGCTAACGGCGGGGTGTTGTCTACTGGGCCGGCTAGCGGTGGGGTGTTGATATGTGGAACATAATGAGATTTGGTTTCGGGGGACTGTGAAGAGTTGCTTGTTTGCCCTCCAGGACAAACATCAAGTGATGAACTAGTAGGACATTTATCTAAAGAATTTAAAACACATGACTGTGTCAGTGGCACATCCTTTTGTGAAGAAAGACAACTCATATCAATATTTAAAATTGGAAGTTCTGCCATTATTTCCTCATTTCCGTTACCACGGGTCAGTGAGGACTCTCTCCTCCTCTTTGATGTGTTTCCGACCGTTTTTCTTGAGGCAGCGTTTTTTCTTCTTGGTGTTACCCTAGAGTTTGTGGCCGATTTCTTGTCTTTTGGCGTTTCAACTGAAGATAAACTTATGTCAGGAAGTGAAGTACTTGATAAAGGGGACAATGCTTTGTTGCTCTTTTTTTTAACAGATGCTGTTATTTTTGGTTGAGTAAAAGCGGATTGATCAGACGGTGAGATCTCTCCTAGGGACAAAGTGTCAAGATGACCACCACATGACCCAGAAGTCTTCAACTCAGGACCTGCGCCTGAATCTGTACCCAACTGTTTCTGAAACCTTCGCCTGACTCTATTCTGGTTGACAGCAAATGATAAAGATTTGCCAGAGAGTCCAATGCCTGAATCACATCTGGTGAAACTACTGAGCTGCCTCTCAGACTCAACTTCTCTTGTGTTGTCAGCTGTATTCAAATTATCCTCTGAATCTTCATCAAAGCAATCCATATCCATGCAGTCAATATTCAAAAAGTCACTTTGGCTGATACCGGATTGGTCCAAAGGATCTTCTAGATCAATATCCATTGAGTCAGGATCCTCAAGATGACTCAATAACTTCACACTGTGACACTCAGCATCACTAGCATCGTCTGAATCACTGTCTGGACAAACAAGTGGACTTTTATATTTGTGTCTCTTCATCTCCTTTATATTCATCTCTCTCATTTTCTTTTTTAACTTCTGATCATGAGCCTCCTGAAATAGACGAAATGAGGAAAATGACTATTATTATTTAACATCAAAGACATTTCTTCTTTAAAATTTAATCATAAAAATGATCAAATATGCAGCTTATTTCTAGAATTGTCCAAAAGAACTTTGCTTCCACAAATTGTTACCATGTATTGGTATGGGGATCCAAGAGAACATTATTTCCACACATTATTACCAGTGGCGGTAACTGTAATACAGTCGGACTTCACTAAGTCGAACTTTCCTAAGTCAAAAACCTCCCTATATCGAATTAATTGTTAGGTCCCTGTCAAATTCCATGAGACTAATGTTTTTTAGATCTCCTTAACTCGAAGATTTTTGGCTTCCAACCTCCCAAAATCGAATTTTCCAAGGAGTTTGGGTTATTATTCTGGGGTAACATTTCAGAAAATGTGTTTCGTAGAGCCACGTAAACAGAGGCAAATTCTTATCTTAGTGCATACCACAAGGGATCTAGTGACTCTTGCAAGTACCAAAAATGACGAAGACAAGAAAAAGGAGTGGCTGGCTAATTCGCGTCCCTTTGCTGCAGGCTGTGACTCTTTTCAAAAAGAAAAATCTTACTTCCCCTATCCCACTGTGGATGGAGTAAAGTGGGGGCGGGGGGAGGGAAGATGTCACCTCTCACGGGGTTGTGTCGGTTTGTCAAAGCAAGTTGGCTTCCTTTCATATGAAAAATCAGACACCGCCTCTCTTTCCTGTCAAGCTTTCTAGCAGGTAAGGCTGCCCCCCCCCTCTCAATATCAACATTGTCCTTGATTAATCTGACCTATTACGCCATTTTCCCTAACTCGAAAACTCCGTAAATTCAAATTGTTTTCGGGTCCCTTTGAGTTCGACTTAGATAGGTCCGACTGTATCTGATTTGATCAGTCAGGAGCATCACCAAGTGGAAAAGAATAGAGAAGTATTGAAACTGATGATAGACATGACGTTCTTAGTAAATCAAGGTTTGCCATTCAGAGGACACAGAGAACATTCTTGCTTTAGTTATGGTAGTTGTAGAAATACTGGAAATTTTCATGAATTGTTATCTTTATTAGCCAAATATGATTCCACTTTGGAGAGTCATCTAAAGTTTGAAAAGAAAAATGAACTTTTTTTAAAGTCATGATGTGCAAAATAATTTAATTCAATCACTCGCATCTGAATTATCGGCGACAATTGATAATGAAGTTAAGTCTGCACAATTCTTTTCTTTAATTATTGATTCAACCATTGATATATCTAGAATTGATCAGATGTCAGTTTCTTTACGTTCAGTTTTAAAATCAGGACATGTGGAAAGATTAATAGGCTTTTATACTTTGGTAAACAGCAATTTGCATTTGCTGAGAAGATTTTAAAAGAACTGCAAAAGGGAAACATTGATATCACTCTCTGTCGAGGACAGGCATACGATGGCGCATTTGTGATGTATGGAATTAAGAGTGGCCTTCAAACTCAAATAAAGAAAATTTCACCCCATGCCATCTATGTTCATTGTTGTGCCCATGTTTTGAATTTGGTTACCATCGAAGCAATGTCTGTGACCAGTGATGGACAGTTATTTTTGGGCACAGCTGAAAAGTTGTATGCATTCCTTACGTCTAGTTTAGATCGTCTAGATACTCTTAAAAGAACCATGCTGGTATTCCATTGCGTGTAGCATTGTTCTCATTTCAGCTTTGACTTTATAAACTTGCAAAAATATGAGCAGGCTCATTATAATTTAAGTGATCGTTTATTTAAACTTAGTAACAATGCAAATTTATTAAATTTTATTTTAGTTAAGGGCTTTAGGCCATGTAGGAGCTAATTTCGCTACCGCGTATGTACAGAGAAAATAGTACACCGGTCCCTGGTGCAAAGGAAAAAATTCCTGCCGGTCCGCCATACTAAAAAGTTTGAGAAGCACTGCCCTAGGGAACATTACAACCACAAGAGAATCAGTTGCTTACCCTCAGTATCAATATTTCTTTAATTTCTCTGTTATCACGCAAGGCTAGGTGCAATTGTGTATTGTAGCCCTTGGATGGCAATTTCTTAACAGGTTTTAGGTTTCCAGGACGACGTGACTTAGAAGCTTGTCGTGAAGTTTGCTAAAGAAGAGAAAGTTAAGAAAGACAAAGGTTATTACAGATAAACTTTTCATTTCAAAGAGATGGGATACAATGATACAATGATACAATTGTTGAAGAGCCATTGAACAAAATTCACTCTTAAAAATTGTGTCAGAATGAAGGGGATACGATTATTTCTAGGTTATATTGAATTTTAAAGTAGCGAAATCGATCAATAAATGTATATTTCTGATAGAATCATGTTTTTTAAATCCCTTATATTTACTTCACCGTCTTGTCTCTCTGTCTGTCATGGTCCCGCCCGCGGAAAAACAAAAGTAAAAAATGACCCACTTCCCGTGATCCTCCTGTGAGCTAAAATTTTGCACATAGACTTTTGTCGCCTAACAATGCATTCTATCAAAATTTCAGATCTTTCTAATGTAATGTAATTAAATTAATGAATTTTTAGATTATCTATATCAATCTCTATGTAGCATGTAAATGTTTAGGCTAGTCTGTCGCGCAGTGCATATTATATTGAACATAATTTTTTAATATTTTCCTGTCCTGCGGTGCATATTTTATTGAACATAATCAATACTTTTAGTTATGTCTCATATTTAAGGGATTTATAGTCAAAAACTTTGTTTTTACGGGGTTGTTTAATTGTTATTTTTTGGTAATAATATTTTGAATCATGCTATTTTTCTTCTTCCATTTCAGTAGACTTACCTCGACTATTCCATCTTGATTGTCCAGAGGGTAGGAAAAGACATCTTTCACTAAATCAGGGTCTGAAAAATTATGGGCATATGTAAGATATTCTCAAATATACATTTACAACAGCATTTTGTATTGCAATTACAAATATTTTAGTTAAATTTTAACATTGTTTAGACCAGCACATTAAGCATGTATAGCAAGTTATTTATGCAACTCTAAAAAGTCCTACTAAAAGAATGTTATGATATGGTTAAATAAAAAAAGTCCATGTAAGCTTCTACCTAGCACTACTTGCTTGGAGGTAGATTCAAGCCCACTGACACATCTCTTTATTCCCATCTCATCCAATTGTTGCAGCCAGTGACATGACCGCAGACTTGAGGCGTTTCGTTCCATGTCTGAAATGGTTTTGTCTCTCTCAATGGTTTGATAAAAAATATCTCCGTAGGAATCCATCTGTTTCAGTGGAAAAAAAATTATATACATAATGTCCAACACAAAAGTCTTTCACATAAAATTTTATATTGACAATTATTATAACGCTCAATTTAATGTTGAGTCCATCAGAAGAGTGAATAGTCTGTTACCTGTGTGCTGGGGAGGCCAAGGTGGCAGGACTGGAAAATTTTGAATGAGACAACAGATGGGGAAGATTGTCAAGGTGCTAGAGACAACAGATGGAGAAGATTGTCAAAGTGCTAAAGACAACAGATGGAGAAGATTGTCAAGGTGCTAGAGACAACAGATGGACAAGATTGTCCTGGTGCTAGAGACAACAGATGGAGAAGATTGTCAAGGTGCTAGAGACAACAGATGGAGAAGATTGTCAAAGTGCTAAAGACAACAGATGGAGAAGATTGTCAAGGTGCTAGAGACAACAGATGGAGAAGATTGTCAAGGAGCTAGAGACAACAGATGGAGAAGATTGTCAAGGTGCTAGAGACAACAGATGGAGAAGATTGTCAAGATGCTAGAGACAACAGATGGAAAAGATTGTCAAGGTGCTGGAGACAACAGATGGGGAAGATTGTCAAGGTGCTAGAGACAACAGATGGAGAAGATTGTCAAGATGCTAGAGACAACAGATGGAAAAGAGTGTCAAGGTGCTAGAGACAACAGATGGAGAAGATTGTCAAGGTGCTAGAGACAACAGATGGAGAAGATTGTCAAGGTGCTAGAGACAACAGATGGGGAAGATTGTCAAGGTGCTAGAGACAACAGATGGGGAAGATTGTCAAGGTGCTAGACAAAAGATTGTCAAGGTGCTAGAGACAACAGATGGAGAAGATTGTCAAGGTGCTAGAGACAACAGATGGACCAGGACTACCACCGTCATTGGAGCTTGGAATGTCCGCACCATGTACGAGGCTGGTAAAGCTGCACAAATAGCCGCTGAGATGAGGAACTATAAGCTCACCATTCTCGGAATTAGTGAAGCAAGATGGACTGGATGGGGACATAAGAGATTAATCTCAGGAGAGATGGTGTTATTTTCGGGACACGAAGAAGACGATGCCCCACATACCCTGGGTGTTGCTATGATGCTATCAAGGGCAGCACAAGGAGCACTCATTGGATGGGAAGCCCATGGACCTAGAATTCTTTTAGCAACCTTTCGAACAAAGAAACGTACCATCAACCTAGATGTTATACAATGCTACGCACCAACTAATGAAAGTGATGAAGGAGACAAAGAAGAATTCTACAATAGAGTAATGACCATAGTCCAGGGTCGCCCACAGAGGAGCATCGTCATCCTCATGGGAGACTTTAATGCCAAGATCGGCAATAGCAACACAGGGTACGAAGAGGTTATGGGACAGCAAGGGATAGGCGAGATGAACGACAATGGTGAGAGGTTTGCGGACCTATGTGCCGCAGCAGACCTGGTCATAGGGGGGAGTATTTTCCAGCACAAGAGGATTCACAAAGCTACATGGGTCTCACCGGACATGAGAACGATGAACCAAATGGACCATGTATGTATTTGTAAAAAATTCAGGCGATCTCTCCAAGACGTACGTGTTAAGAGGGGAGCTGATGTTGCCTCAGATCACCATCTTCTTGTGGCCAGGATGAAATTAAAACTAAAGAGACATTATACCTAGCAAACAGCATACAGGACTCGATATAATACCTCCCTCCTGAAGGACCAAGCCAAAAAGGAAGAATTCAAAATCTCACTATTCAATAAGTTCCAAGTCCTACAAGAAATACTTGAAGATGAAACCACCAAAGGGAAGTGGCAAAGCATGAAAGAAACAGTACAGTCAACATGCCAAGAAGTGCTAGGAAACAGGAAACAGGCACACAAAGAATAGATGACAGCAGGCACGCTGAGTAAAATAGAAGAAAGGAAAAGAAAGAAATCAGAAGTGAATAACAGGCGCACCCGAGCACAGAAAAACAAGGCCCAGAAGGAGTATGCAGATGCAAATAAGGAAGTTAAGAAAAGCATCAAGAGGGACAAGAAGGAATTTGTTGATAAACTTGCTAAAGAAGCAGAGGATGCAGCTCACCAGGGGAACATGAGGGAAACTGTTTGATACCATTAAGACGCTGTCAGGGAAATTTAGCAAGGTAGAGAGACCAGTAAAGGACAAAATGGGAAACACCATACCAAGTGAGGAGCAACAGAGAGGGAGATGGAAGGAGCACTTTGAAGAGCTCCTAAACAGGCCTGAACCAAGGAATCCACCAGATATCCAACCAGCCGATAATGACCTGCTAATTGACTGTAATAGTCCCACCAAAGAAGAGATTAGCAGGGCCATTAAACAACTCTGAAATGGAAAGGCTGCGGGACCCGATGGCATCCCAGCAGAGGCACTGAAGGCGGACTTGGAAACCAGTGTGGAAATGCTACACCCTCTGTTTATGAAGATATGGGAAGAGGAGCAAGTTCCTTCCGATTGGAAAGAGGGATACCTTATCAAGATCCCAAAGAAGGGAGACTTAAGCTCCTGCTCGAACTACAGAGGGATCACCCTGCTGTCCATCCCAGGAAAGGTTTTCAACCGTGTACTACTTAACAGGATGAAAAACGCTGTAGACCTTCTGTTGCGGGACGAACAAGCTGGCTTTCGCACCAACAGATCCTGCACGGACCAGATAGCGACACTGCGCATCATTCTAGAGCAGTCACTAGAGTGGAACTCACCGCTCTATGTCAACTTTGTTGACTATGAAAAAGCCTTCGACAGTGTTGACAGGCAAACCCTGTGGAGATTGCTAAGGCATTACGGGGTGCCACAGAAGATTACGGATATAATCAGAAACATGTATGAAGGGATAAACTGCCGAGTTATCCATGGCCAGCAGGTGACAGATGCGTTCCAGGTGAAGACTGGTGTGAGACAAGGTTGCTTGCTGTCACCATTCCTCTTCCTGTTAGCCATTGACTGGGTGATGAAAACATCTACACAGCAGAAAAGGAATGGCATCCAATGGACCTTGTGGGATCAACTGGATGATCTTGACTTTGCTGATGATCTTGCCCTTCTTGCACATACCCAACAACAGATGCAGGAGAAAACAAACATTGTCGCAGCCACTTCTGCTAGCATGGGTCTCAACATTCACAAAGGGAAGAGTAAAATCCTCAAGGTTAATGCCACCAGTACATCACCCATTATGCTTGAAGGAGAAGCCCTTGAGGAGGTGGACAGTTTTGTTTACCTTGGCAGCGTGGTAGATAAACAAGGTGGTACAGATGCAGACGTCAAAATAAGGATCGAAAAGCAAGAGCAGCCTTCCAGCAACTCAAGAATGTTTGGGTCTCTAACAACTTAGGCAGCAAGTTAAAAGTAAGGATTTTTAACGCTATGGTAAAACCTGTGCTGCTATATGGAGCCGAGACATGGAGAACAACGGCCGTAAACTTACCAGAATCCAGTCCTTCATCAACAACTGTTTAAGAAAGATCCTCAGAATTCACTGGCCAGACAAAATCAGCAACCAGGAACTGTGGCAGCGGACAAAACAGAAGCCCATTGAGGAAGAGATTCTCCAGAAGTGGTGGAGGTGGATTGGTCATACACTAAGAAAACCTGCTCCTAACACAACAAAGCAAGCCCTGAAATGGAACCCACAGGGTAAGCGGAAAAGAGGCCGTCCAAGAAACACTTGGCGCCGAGAAATGGAGGCAGACATCAAGAGAATTGGCCATGAATGGAAGATCCTGGAGAAGCTGGCCCAGGATAGAGATGCCTGGAGGTCTCTCATAGGTGGCCTATGCCCTAGGAGGAATCGCAGACGCCGACGATGATCGGTGGATGCCCCTCAAGGACGAGAAGGCTCAACAAATACAGTAATTAAAAATACATTTACAGTCGAACCCACTTAACTCGAGCTTGGTTAACTCGCCCACCCTATTATGTCGACGTTTTTTATTGGAACCGACCAATCGCCAGCTTTTGAAAATGTTAGATGTGATTTTTTATAACCAAGGCATAAAATTTCTGCCTCACTGGTGACGTCACAGCCGCTTGCTCACAGCACTGTGTTACTAACTTAAATCATCAGCTTTTGACTTTTGAAAATGTTCTTATCGATAGGGCTGAACTGATCGGTTCGGCTACTCGATTTTTGTATACTCTGAGATACGCGGCAATCGGCCGCGTAAGTGATGCAGAGTATTTCGTAATTGCTCCAATAGCAAAGATGCACGCAGAATCGTATGTCTAAAAAATTTCGTTGCGTATGGAATAACAAAATGTACCGTGTGCAGACTTGTTGTCATTGGCAACCATTTATCCTTCATTCTCATTTTGACTCTATTACTATTACTACTGCTTTGTTCTAATTGTTTCATTCATAAGAAGTGGCCGTGTGCAAAAGCCATTTAACTATTGGTTAGAATTAATTAAAATGTATCAAAGTTGAAGGTTCAAAAGGAGTTCCTAATTTATTTTTGTACACTTTTATAGAGAAGAGTTCGCTTTGTTATGAGTCATATATAGGTCATGATAAACAAAAAACGGCAACGCCTTTGTGTAAAAAAAACCTCGAAAATCATGTGCATGTACATTCTCATTTATTAACGCTAGTGATGGGACGGAAAAAATCATAGGGTGCTTACTGTAAACAAGGCTCCCCAGATTTTAAAATATATAATATAACAGACTACAGACAGTTTACCCACCCCCACTCTCAATCTCCCACACCATTGTTGTTGGTTAGTCCGATTAGCATCAAGTTACGGAAGGAATTCTAAGTCCATTGTAAGCTGAGGGGACGGACCCAAAGAAGATGATTAGGAAGAGAATGGTTCGGGGACAATGAGGGGATGTGTAGGTTACTTATTTGTGTAGCTTGTAAGTGTAAGGAAAGTCCAAGGCACAGTATCACTCAATCTGGGAATCACTGCAAGACGTGGCGGGCAGGAGTATATGACTCCGTTATAGTTATGTACTAGGGAAAAAAAAACTGCGCTAACGCAACAAAGGGTTATATTTAAACTTAAACGGTCCTTAAAAACGAACGGTCTTAACAACCTTAGGAAAGAGTGAAGAAATAGGGTCCCAATATTCCGATACGATTCTGATTAATCGTCCCATCACTAATTAACGCACAACACGTACATAAAGAAATTTCAAGTGCATGTTAATATTTTGCGCCATATTGGTTTTCGTTTTAACTTGATTATCGGTTATCTCGATGCCATTTTTCATACCCCAACGCCGTCAACTTAACCGGTTTCGACTGTAATAAGAACTCCATTGTTACTTTCAGGTTGTTATCAACATGGCTACTGTCATTTTTAAATCCTTTATATTAACTCGTAGTGTCTGTTTGTTTGAACCCTTGATTGCTTGCTTGTCGCCTAAACTTTGGATCAATTTTTAACCCACTTCCTCGTAAGCTAGCAAGCTGAAATTCTGCAGGCAGTTTCGTACCGATGATAAAAACTGTCACGTGTGAATCACATGATTTGTGACGAAGAGGTCACGTGAGCAAAAGCGCGGGAGATGACGCAGAAGGTTCGAGGTCATGTTCAGTTGTCAGAGAGATTCCATAGTGTAAGGACGGAATGTGTGTGTGCCTCAAGACTTCCACGTTGTATAACCTCAAATATATATGTTATGTAAATAGTATACATATTAAAGTTGTTTTATTGAAACAAGTTCTTCAGTGGATTATTGTGCACAAGATTCTGTATTGTAAGAACGCCTACAAAAGAGTTACACATAAAATAAAGTTAACAGTTACATTGGTGTCGGAGTGAAAGTGATTGCCATTAGGCATAAGTTCTAAGTGAACACAGTACAAGAAATTTGATAAAGGAGGTTTTGTGGAAGTGACAAGTATTGGATATTTCAAAAAGGAAAGTATTCATTAAAAGAAGAAATATTAGCAGCTATCGTATTTTGTGAATATTCAAGTTCGTAAGAAGCTGTGAATAAAATTTTGTGGTTCAATGAAAATACAAGAATATTTCAAGATGGCGGCATAAACGCACATGGTGACGGCGTGCGGTGTATACAACACAGTGCTGGAATCTGGGTCGTGTAGGCTTACTGTATGGTGATACATGGTGAACATATATAGGTCGTGACGTCAACAAGCTCACTGCTAGTTGATTCCAGGAAATATTTGTAAACATAACCTGGAACTTGGAAGGCTATGGACTATTAACAAGTGTCAGTGTGAATTATAACTAAAGGAACGGAATTTTTATCCATTCATTGTGTGAAGAGTTTGATAATTGCAATTTTGGATTAATGGAGTGAACTAAATTGTTTAAAAACTACTCGAAAATTGAAAATTTAATCAAGTGACTTTTATTCAAAACGATTGGACCATTTAATATGTTTTGTCATTCTGAGGGAGCGTATATATAAAGTATACTAAAGATCCCGTGTGAGGATTCTTTTGTTGTCTCATCTTGTCAAGACTAAATTGCATGGTTTAGACGCGTCACTTATTTGAACTTAACATTTTGAATTCAAGATTTTTCATTTGGAAGATTTATAACTTTATCAATATACCTACATTCCTTATCGAATTGCTAGACTCATATTATTCAATCAAACAAAACATGGATTACTACAAGGAATTCACTGCCATAGCTAAAGAGATCGGACTAAAGGGAAAAGAAATGAGAGATTTCATTGAAGAAAAAGTAGGAATTGCTGAAGAAAAAGAGAAGCTAAGAATAGCTGAAGAAAAAGAAAATCAAAGAATTGCTGAAGAAAAAGAAGAGCTAAAAATAGCCAGAGAAGAAGAGATGCGAAAAATAGTCAGAGAAGAAGAGAGGCAAAGACTAATAATTGAAAGAGAAGAAAGAGCTGCAAAAAGAGAATTTGAACAACTTCAAATTGACAAGTTAAAACTACAACTTGATTTAGAGAGTAGAGGCCTCAATCCTAGTAATGAAACAAATATAAGGTCAGCACCAAGGGATACTATCAAAGTAAGAAAATATGATAGCCAGAAAGAAAAAAATGGATGTTTATCTGGATTATTTCTAATCCATAATGGCTATGAAAGGCTATAATGAAGAAGATTGGCCAGCACAATTGATGACTCAATTAACTGGAGAAGCATTTGAAGCTTATAACAGTATAGCCAAAGAAGACAAAAGCATATATAAGAATGTCAAAAAGGCACTTCTATGTCATTTTGGAAAGTCAGAAAATGATTATAGAAGAGAATTTCATGAAATGAGAATGGACAAAGATCCACAGATCATAGTGCATGAAGCACAAGTCAAACTAACAAAATGGCTGGAACTGACAGCAATAGATACGAGCAATCCAAAGGCCATACTAGACATGGTGTTAATTGACAAGTTTTTAGAAAATGCAACACCAACTCTATTCACATATTTAACTGATAAGAAAGTTGGTACTCAAGCAGAGCTAACAAATGCATTACGAACATTCAAAGACTCTCATCCGAATGTGGAAATGGATAATAGACAATACATATTTGCAATACAAATTAAAAGTCAAGAAAAAAGGCAAGGTATGAGAAACCAGAGTCTGCCAAACCAAAGCAACAGACAAACTATTTTTTGGTACTGTAACAAGCCAGGACACATGGCGAAGCAGTGTTACCACAATAAAGGACAGCCAAATAGGGTGTCACCTAATGGCAGCCCTATAAGAAAGAAAACAGAAGAAAAATCAAGACAAGATCACTTTGAAAACAAAGGTAGACAAGCATGGAGAGAAAAGTATAATCATAATTCCAAACTTAGAGATTATGATCAAGGTAAACAATCATGGAGAGAAATATATAATCATAATTCCAGACATAGAGATTATGATCAAGATAGACAATCATGGAGAGACAGATATAAGCATAATTCCATAAATAGAGATTATAATCAAAGCAGAAGATCATGGAGAGGCAAATACAATTTTGATTCCAGAAAAAGAAATTATGATCAACCATGGAGAAAGAATGAAAACCAAGACATGAATGATAGAAAAATAATAAAGTTAAATCGAGCGCAAAAAGAAACTATTGACACTGTAGCCACTATTGACAATCACATATATGATAAAAGAAATGAAGACCATAGTAACAGAGAAAGAGATGGTACTAGTGAATCTGAAACCATTTGGGTGAAATCATCTGAATTAGGAAGAACAATTGGTTGTGTATTAAGCAAAATCAAAGACTTTACAGATACAGACAATATTTTTCACATAAAAGTTTCTGACAGTGACTCATCTGGTCCAAATTCTATTTAATTATCTGGAAACAAAAATGACATTTCAAAAGCTAAGCAACTTATTAAAAATGCTGGAATTGAAATTGTGAATGAACATAATCGAAGTCATGGTTGGTGAATTATTGAACATTTAACAGTCTGAAGAAACATTCAAAGCCCATCGATTTGAATTCATACTCGTCAACTGAAGAATGACCATCTTTGAACTAGGCTATGCTATTAGCAGACTACAAATTTGACATTAAATCTGTGAAGGGAAAGGACAATGTGGTTGCAGACATATTGAGTAGAATGACAATAAATAAAGACATTCTGTGAATTCCTCAATGATAAAACCAGAGACTATTAAAAAGACATTCTGTGAATTCCTACATGATAAAACCAGAGACTGTATTAACATTAGTCTGTGAATTCCTAAAGGATACAACCAGAGACTGTAGTTATATTAATATTTTTATTTGTTGAACAATGGACAAGGAACAGTGTTTGAATTCCACTGGATTATTAGTTAATTTTAATAATATTGATTGTTAAAAAATATTTGAATTACACAAATTTTCAGATGTGTTTAAAATTCCATTTTCATGTTTTCAGCACAGGTAGACTGTTGCAGTCCTACAGATTTTTCCTCTTGATTTTTTATGTCCAGATGTTGTATGTAAGGCAATGAATGTCCATTGATGATAAATATTTGACATTTGAATATCGATATAATTCAATTTGATTTTATGAAGACCAAAAATGTTGTATTTCATAAACATTTTTTTTTGAAGGATGGGGGTGAATGTCACGTGTGAATCACATGATTTGTGACGAAGAGGTCACGTGAGCATAAGCGCGGGAGATGACGCGGAAGGTTCGAGGTCATGTTCAGTTGTCAGAGAGGTTCCGTAGTGTAAGGACGGAATGTGTGTGTGCCTCAAGACTTCCACTTTGTATAACCTCAAATATATATGTTATGTAAATAGTATACATATTAAAGTTGTTTTATTGAAACAAGTTCTTCAGTGGATTATTGTGCACAAGATTCTGTATTGTAAGAACGCCTACAAAAGAGTTACATATAAAATATAGTTACAGTTACAAAAACAATGTATCAAAATTACAGATAGATCACATGTACCGTAATTGAATTATTGATGTTTTAGATTATTTTATTTATTCCTATGCATCATGTTATTTTTTTAGATAGAGTGTAAGGGTGCGCATTATATTGAACAACCTTTCTGTCGCGCAATAAGGTGAGTGTTTTATTGACAACACTTTTTATAAACATATTCCTGATCGGTGCGCATTATATTTATCATGTTTTACGACACAACTACAATTGTGTATTTTTTGATGGTCTTGCGTTGCGTATTATAATGAACATTCTTATAGTTACTTCTCATACATAAAGGGTTTATAGTCAAAAACTTGGTTTTTTACGTTAAAAAAAAATTAGATACAATGTTAGAGAGTTTATTGAAACAACTACCTGATAGACAGTAAATCCATCTGATGTTGAGTGTTGGGTGACAGCCAAACCTGCCAGAGAGGCCTGAAACCTGGCACTGCTGGATGGGTCAGCTGTGTAGTTGGTGTGGACACTCTCACTGAACTCACTTTAAATAAAGACACATGTTTGTTCCAGTGAAATACTCTCTCAACATTAACAAAAATGTTTTAAAAGCCCCTGTAAGATTTGGCTAATCCTTATTGAAGTTATCTTATGTTGTCTATTTGGCCAATCTTTATTGAAGTTATCTTATGTCTTTTAGAAGTGCTGACATTTCAGCCATTAGGGTGGATGTTGGTGAAATGATTGAATTGATGTGCAGATTGAGGGATGTTCATTTGAACAATATCAATATTCAATCATATTGTGGAAAAACATCTGACTACGTAGCATTTTCACATAAATATCTTTTAAAAATATGCTAGTACTAATATGAATATGGTTTATGAGATGTTCAACTTTCTCACTTATTTAGAAGCATTATTTAAACTATAATAACAAAAAGTAATATTTTCAAGAACATTGATTCCCCTCATCCACGATTTTGGCAACTGAAAACCTGTGACCTAAAGAGGTAATTGAAGAGCTTAGTGCTATAAACCCTTAAGTCACAAAGTAAGCATTTTGAGATAATCAAGTTTTAATTTATTTCTTGTCTCTTTGATGATAGCATTTGAATTTTTTTTAGCCTGTTAAAAATTGGACCAAGTTACATTTTATTGTTTTCAACTTTATACAGTAGTTTTGTCTAAATCAGATATTAAAACTTCACTATTTAGATAGAATTTGACAAAAATGTGACTTTTAAGTACTTTTAACACTAAGGTCTTCAATTTAATTTACCCAACAGAAGAGACTCTCCAGGGGAGAAGACTGGAGGTCGGAGACTGTCCACTAATGATGTCCAGCTGAAAGCACATCACCTCTGCTGGCTGTTGGGAGGCCAGAAAGATGAGTTTACCTGTAGAATCAAAGAGTTAAAGACCCGCATTTCAGGTTGTGAAGGTAATCAAGAGGAAACAACCAATGTATGAATTTTTTGTAGGAATTTTTATTTCAAACTGTGAATATATGAAACTAAGAATTCTAAGAAAAACGTTTTTATGTTCTTTCAATTACTAAGTAATATCATCTAAAAAATGAAGAGATAAAATGTATGAATTTCTATTAAAGGAAAAGTATTTTTCAAGTCATTTTTACGCACACAGTAACACTACTGTAACATCCAATGAAAGTATTTTATTTTTTGCTTACTGTTTATTTTTTGAATAGACAGATTGTAAAGCCTACCTGAGTTATCCTCTCTGTTACTTTGATCAATGACCTGTAGATACTGGGGACATGCTTTAAACTCTGTGCTCCACTGTAAAACCTAACATAAAACAACAAAGTATTTAATCTATGTACTCCACTGTAAAACCTAACATAAAACAACAAAGTATTTAATCTATGTACTCCACTGTAAAACCTAACATAAAACAACAAAGTATTTAATCTATGTACTCCACTGTAAAACCTAACATAAAACAACAAAGTATTTAATCTATGTGCTCCACTGTAAAACCTAACATAAAACAACAAAGTATTTAATCTCTGTCCTCCACTGTAAAACCTAACATAAAACAACAAAGTATTTAATCTCTGTCCTCCACTGTAAAACCTAACATAAAACAACAAAGTATTTAATCTCTGTGCTCCACTGTAAAACCTAACATAAAACAACAAAGTATTTAATCTCTGTCCTCCACTGTAAAACCTAACATAAAACAACAAAGTATTTAATCTCTGTGCTCCACTGTAAAACCTAACATAAAACAACAAAGTATTTAATCTATGTACTCCACTGTAAAACCTAACATAAAACAACAAAGTATTTAATCTCTGTCCTCCACTGTAAAACCTAACATGAAACAACAAAGTATTTAATCTATGTACTCCACTGTAAAACCTAACATAAAACAACAAAGTATTTAATCTCTGTGCTCCACTGTAAAACCTAACATAAAACAACAAAGTATTTAATCTATGTGCTCCACTGTAAAACCTAACATGAAACAACAAAGTATTTAATCTATGTGCTCCACTGTAAAACCTAACATAAAACAACAAAGTATTTAATCTATGTTCTCCACTGTAAAACCTAACATAAAACAACAAACTATTTAATCTCTGTCCTCCACTGTTAAACCTAACATAAAACAACAAAGTATTTAATTTATGTACTCCACTGTAAAACCTAACATGAAACAACAAAGTATTTAATCTCTGTGCTCCACTGTAAAAAATAACATAAAACAACAAAGTATTTAATCTATGTACTCCACTGTAAAACCTAACATCAAACAACAAAGTATTTAATCTATGTACTCCACTGTAAAACCTAACATCAAACAACAAAGTATTTAATCTATGTACTCCACTGTAAAACCTAACATCAAACAACAAAGTATTTAATCTATGTACTCCACTGTAAAACCTAACATCAAACAACAAAGTATTTAATCTATGTACTCCACTGTAAAACCTAACATCAAACAACAAAGTATTTAATCTATGTTCTCCACTGTAAAACCTAACATAAAACAACAAAGTTTTTTATCAATCAGAAGATCATCATTTAGATACTGTGTAAAGTACACACAACAAAAATAGACATTATACAAGCTTCAGGTTGATATCTGAGGATGATCAGGTCTCAAACACTGGGTTGGGGTGAGACTATTGAAGCCCAGGTGAGCAGCATGTTTTTTCATTTATCTGTAATATATTTCTCTTATCAGCCACATCACCAGAGAAACCTGAGACAGTTTTGATTAAAATGGTCTAACAGTGCTAGGAAAAACTATTCTTGGCCAGCGAGTGTTTAAGCTGGTCTTTGAAACTATTTCCTTCCGCGCTATAAGAAAATCTCAATATTTAAGAATACTTTAGTCAAATTATTTAAAATCATAGCCTCTTGGCAAAGTTATAGCAAATATTCAAGTGAAAAGCACTTGAAACGTGGGTATTATTTACTAGTGTTAGTGCCACCCCCAGTGATGGGAGTGCATAAAGCTTTCTGGCATGGCCTTCCATGAAAACTGTTTCATTCATTTGAAAATTCTGCCCTATTAAGACAACAATTGCCACCCAGGGTTAACCACAACCTCGGTGGCTTTGAACACTGTATGGACTAAATAGTCAGGCTTTATTATTTGATATTATTATTTAGCAATATGAAATATACTAATATTTTATGGTGCAAACATGAAGCAGGAAATGAAATGTTAGAATTGTGTGGAGCCTAAGGTACACTTTGAATAATAATTATTTTACAAACACTTTGATTTCATTTACACTTAATAAATCTTTATTACTGACACAAGTTGACACAGTTAGTTATTTATAGAATGCTACAGAATCTGTTTGTCCGTGAGTCAGGTATGAGGGATTTTATTTATTCAGGTATTAAAAGTGAAATAAGAAGGCTTTTGATTGAGGTCACTCACTGGACTGGAGCCAAAGCGTTGGTCCATCACAAACAGAGAGTAGTCTGTGGCCACCACGTGGTAGGGAAAGCCCAGGGATGCTGCTGCCATGACCCTCTCATTGGTCTTGATGAGGAGACTGGACAAGGAAAATAACTCTTGACCATCAGAGAAATGAGACTGAAACAGAAATTCAAGTATTTAATGTTTCAACAGTTTTCATCCCAAGAATTCTTAGCATTCAAGAATTTTAATCTTTATGGTAAAGGAGGAATAAAGTCAATTAATGGTAAAGGTTGACAAAGAAACATATTCATATTACTGGATTTTAAGGCAAAAGATAAATATTATAGCCATAGATTAATACGTCAATTTAACTTAATAAAAATATTTTGTTCTTCCTCATTAGTCAATGAGATTAGTAATTGAAGTACTCCTAGTACAAGGAAATAAAACAACTAATGAATTGAGCCCAGCCATGGATTAGAAATAAAATATAGCATGCTTTTAATTACCCTGTGGTCAAATATTTCAACTGAAGTGTTGTCAGCCACCACAATTTGTCTGGGATGACCCCCAAAATAGGCACTGGACCATTTGTCTTCGCACTGGAATCTGGCTGTTTTCTCCATCAGTTCTCTTCTACATCTAAAATATTAACATGAAATAAAATTTTATCTAACTACAAAACTACAGAAAATAATATATATTCTGACTTTTTTAATTTCATCACCAGACAAATGAACCTTCTAATGCCTTAAAAAAATAAAAAATGTAAAATGCATAGAGAATTTCAACTCATCTCATGAAAGTCAATAAGTAAGAATTTAAGACAACAAATTCCACAATTATAGAAAACTATTGTACATATATAGATTAAACGTAAGTTGATTTTAAAATAAGACATTTAATATATCATGAAAACTTTAAATTTACAAAGCTGCCACATTTAATTATTTTTATATGCAGCAAGGCATGGATGTATCAAAGGGAGAAATCAAGTTTAACTTTTCTTCATGAAATTGTTTTTTAAAATTCAATAGGACTAAATAAAAAACTAATTCTGAGTGGCTTTTCACTAAACAAAACAGGACGATAAAGGATGATAAACATAACAACTTTTAAACATTACATTCTTACCCAGATTTTATATCCCATAAATAAATTGTTCCACTCTCAGTAGATAATAATAGTTCATTTTCCAAATAAGGGCTGTACAATGAAAATTATAACGCTTTATAAGTTTTCAACAAAAAAATATATTATTACACTGAAGGAAATTAAACGTGATATAATCAATAAATTTGATACTATCAAGAATGGCGAAAGGCTTAGTATTTTTATATTTATATTTACAATATTTAAAATGTATTGAATTGATGCTTGGAAGATAATCTTGACTAATAAGTTATTGAAGAATTTGTTAAGGGTTATGTTCCTGAAAAAAGCAACATTCATATACTAATAAAAACAAGGTTTAAACTTAAAAATGTCTTCTCACCTAAAGCAGGTATGTGAAAGTTTATCCCCAGATAAGTCAAAAATATCTTGCTGCAGCAATGTCTTCTCTGAATCATCAGCCTCTAGAAGAAGGCAACTGTTCTTTTTCCTGGCGCTTACCAACACTTGAACAAAAAAAGTATTAACTTCTATGTGATTCTCAAGGACCAGTAGCACATCTTTTAATTTATACATTAACAATAAGTTCTAACTAAAATTAATATTCTTTTAAAATGATATATGAAAGATGCCAAATAACACTGCAAGGGTAAATTGTGTCCTTTAAAGCCAAAAAAAATGGTGGCTTTAATGAAACTATTGATTTTGTTTCTTATTAGTTATTAATTTAAAAATGTGTTTTTCTCTTCAGATCACAATCTCATCAATAGTAGATTTGTATTTCCTTAAAATTGTGGAGATAATATAGGTTAACTTGGCTCAAACTTACAATTCAATATATTGAAAAAATATGAATGGTAAATAGCATTCACTAATTGCTAAAGTAAAAACGGTAACTTACATTTTCCTGTTATCTTGTTGGAGGTTGAAAGGCCATAGACTTGTGCATCTAAAGATAGTCTGGAAATGATTTCTGCATTTTGTAACTTGGTCGTCGGATCTTGAGACACATTTGTCCAAACTTGTTCATGTGTTAAGGGAAATTGTCTGATGAGTGTCCAGACACTCAAACTAACAACACCATGGCTCAAGGGTTAACACATTAATTGAAATCTTAATGTATCCCGCGATGGTCTAAGTGGTAACGCACTGGACTATCGATCCGAGGCAGATCCCGAGTCGGGGGTTCGAGCCCAGGTACTGGCAAGGCCCCTGGGGCATTGTGCTAGCCACGCATTTCCCTGCTCGTAAGTGGTGGCTAAAATCTTGTGAACGCTACATCACTTGCCCCATAGTCCGCCATGGACTGGAAAGGGGGTCATCATCATAATGTATCCCGTGTTACAGAACATCAAGAAAAGAATAGAGTGACATTTGTTTATTAAATGCAAGAGCAAACTGAAGTACAAATATACTTGGATAGACAAAGGGATATAACACTTGCAAAAAACAAATACAAACAAATCATCCTTCTTGCCTGGCTTTCAGCATGGGATGGGTTGCCTGAACAAACCAGAAAACCAACAGACTATTAACACTCAAAACTCTAATAAAAATGCAAGAACTATGGATAAAAGTAGGTAGCCATAATCTGTATAAAAGGAGCATATGTAAGGTATAAGATAGTTATCCATCTGATGACATTAAGATATTCTAAATAAAGGATACCTATATCTTTAAAATCTCTCCCAGTGGCATGTATTGCAGAGTAGCTGTCTGTGTCAGTAGCTCTTGAAACATTCAACACACCCCCATAGAAATCTCTATTAAAGCCGTTCAGACACTACCAAAATAGAAGATACATAAATAATTAGTACGGTCAATTATTATTAAAATGGGATTAATTATTTGTTAACACTGTGAACTTTGCTATGAATTAAAAAATCAAATTTCAACAAAATGATTTAAAGCATATATAAAATGTATACACGTGTTAAACCTCAAATAATATAGAATATAGTATACAGTACCAACCTTTTGCCTCATTATTTTACCAGTTAGAAAGCATTGGGGGATAATTTTAAAAAATCTAACATCAAGAAAAATGATTATACTCACATTTTTATTGTTAACACTGGTGATGTGACTGTAACTTGTGACTATATTTTGAAGACCTTTGTCAAGATCTGAGAAAACCCCACCTGAATTCAACACCATGTCTTTAAAAACATGGAAATTCTGGGTTAATTTACTCTGAAATTTTGAAATTATAGAAATGTCTAAAAATATTGTTATAAAATGTTTGAAATATTGGCATAAACTTCAAAGATTAGAAAGAACTAAAACTAAAAGAAATAACAATTATCCACTCATGCCAAGCAAACTAAAAAACATTCACAACTCCATATCCAATAAAAATAAATATTAATTCAAAATAACAGTGTCACATTTCAAAGTTCAAGAAAAGACAATGTGCTACTATCAGCTTAGAAAAGTTCTCAATGCATGTTTATTATAGATGCTTATGATTTTATTTATGAAACCATAGCTCATATTTTATTTATGAAACCATAGCTCATATTTTATTTCTTACATATGTTTTGCCGTTTATGCAGCCTTTCAACCTTGGTACAGTCTGAGCTATACGTCTAAGGTCCTTAAGAATTGCATTGAAACTTTTCATTCCCAGTATTGCATCCCATTCTTGCCATTCTTCTGTTTTAAAAGATAAGGATAACATGAAATTTTTCCCAAGAAATTTATTTATTTAATTATCTGTATCATTATCATATTGTGTCTCCGATTCCTGACCTTCTATGTAACATAATAAAATCCAAGATGCCTAGAATGCAAAATATAAGTCTTACTAGGAATAAAATTAGCTGATTCTTTGTTATGTTGTAATATGTTATACTATTACGATTAACTTCATTTTCATGAATATAGAAAACAGCTGACACTTAGATGAGTAATGGAAGATATTTCTATATTAATTAAATGTATGTGATAAGATACTGCATATGACATTCTCATTGGAGGGCTGAGTCACTTAGACTCTTATAGCCCCGCCAGCAGCGAGCCTCAACATAAGGGCATCGCCATGGAAATATTCTTCCACAGTGCGGGTACAGAGCAATCGGTCAACAGGTGTGCCACTGTTTCCTCAGCCATGCCACATAAATGGCAGACGGGTTCCCTGTTTTTGTCTAGCCTGTGATAGTAGCTGTGTGTTGGACAATGTCCAGTCCGCATTTGCGTAATGATGGACTGGCAGCCACAAGGCAGTTTCCACCAGGGATCTCGCTTGCGCGGTCACGGCATTTCGTTGTAAAGCGCCCTTGCCGTGTTACCATTTTCCCAGCCCTCAAGCCATCTCTTCATAAAGCAGGCTTTTAGCCACAATTTAACCCCCAGTTGGGTCATTGGGCGATCAATTTGGGGCTGGACAGCGCCTTGCTGCGCCAGCAGGTTTGCCCTTTCCTGCTGTGGTATGTGATATTTTTGCGTGCCCTGTAATGTACTGTAGGACGAACCTGCCCCTGCGAGATCTAATGTTATTCAGGATCTCATGTACAGCGTAGACAGTTTTCGTCTCCATTGAGCTCCGACACATGACTTAAGATCCTCCCTGGAATCTCTGTGCCGAGCTCAATGGACGGGGAGGTTGTGGTCAATGGCTCCTCTCACTTTGCTGAGGTATAGAGCCCTCAGCGTTCTTGCGTCACTGCCCCAAGTCGTACTTGCCAGTTTTTTCACCAGGGACAATGGAGCAGTGGTTTTAGCATGCAATTCACGTACGCTGTGTAACTGGAGTTTTTGATCCAGTTTCACTCCCAAGTTCATTGGCTCCTTGTCTCAATTCAGCTTTTTCCCCACAGATTTTAAGCACAACTTCGTGTTTAAGTGCATTGCTTCCATTTGTGAAAATGGAATTGATGTTTTTTTTTAGTATTCACTATTAATGTACAATTTTCGGCATATGCTTCGATCTTATCAAGGTAATGCTGTAGCCTGATCTGCAAATTGGCTACGTCCTTCCCGGGCGTCTATACGAACATCACCCTCTGACTCTCAATTGTCGTTTGAATGTCGCAAACGTATGCTAGGAACAGCATACAGATCAAGGCAGACCCCTGCGGGAATCCGTCTTCGAGCCGAGCTTCACTGGACAGAGACCCCCCCCACGGGGGTTCTGATCGTTCTATTCTCCAAGAACGATTTTATCCAGGCCTGCATCTTCGCTGTTATTCCCAATTGCTTATAAATAAACCAATGTGTGGTTTCGTAATTGCAACTCATTTGCGATAGTTTGCACAAGTCGTACTACCTGGTCCATGGGCTGGCGTCCCTTACAGAAGACGCCCTGTGTCACAGGAATGCACTTATTCTTCTCCAGAAACCAATAGAACCTTGCATTTACCATCCTTTCAGCTATTTTTCCCAGACACAATGTCAGAGAGATTGGACTATAGCCGTCGGGGCATTCTCCTGGTTTCCCTTCTTTTTGAATTGGGATAATTGTTGCTTTCTTCCAGTGCTTCGGCAAAATGCCTGTAGTCCAGGTCCTGTTAATAAACTCCAATAGTTTATTTTTTTCTTCAATGCTCAGCTGCTTGAGCATTTCATTGTGGACCTTGTCCGGGCCTGGTGCTTTCCCTTGCTTGCACTTGTCGAGGGCTGTGTGCAATTCATTCACAGTAAAAGCCTCAAGATGGGGACTGTTACTTTGCCTCCTGACCCCTTCCTTTCTCAGCCGGTTTATGGCCCGGTTTTCATCAGTCTCTCTGGTCTTTTGGTTCAGTGGTTATTAAGCGCCCTTACCCGCTTTTCTTCACTTGCCTTCTTTCCCCCATTTGTCGCTAGTAGGGTTGGGTTTCTTATTTTCCCCAAGCCAGAGAGTGCGTTAACCAACCGCCAGACCTTTCTCCCATCGCGAATGAGGTTTTCACAGGTAAAAACCCATTTGGCCTTTTTCGCTTACTGCATAAGATGTGTCTAATTATCAATATGATGAATGTGGAGAAAAGATACTACATTTTAAACTTTTGAAAACATTGTAAATATTTGTTGAGTATTAAAGTATACCTTGAAGTGGACAATCAAACAGTGGTAACGATGGTAAAAGACGATGAAAATTTTTTAAAGATCCTTGTCCTTTCTGAGGTAGGAATGAAATTTTTTCTTTGTCATTTTCTACACTGACTTTTACATTAATGTTTTGATAGGAACCATAGTCTGCAAACATGACACGATAAGGACCTGGCCCAACATGAGGACACACAGGCACTGGAAAGTAGTGCTGAGGTAGTTCAATCTCTGACATTTTTAACATCTGTAAGTCTGAAGGACAGGAAACCTAAAATAAGAAATGAATGTGTATTATTTGATTAATGCTGAAGTATTTTAAAAAATTGGTAACATAAATATTTGTTACTACACTAACTCGTAAGATAATAACACAGATATTTTAAAAACTTTTCAAAAGGTTTCTATCAAAGACTAATTAAAACACTGTACTTTAAATTTAAAAAAAAATAATTTTTATTTCTAAAAATGCATGATTGATGGCGTAAGTATAAGGCTTAAAAAAGAAATTTAAAATTAAAAATTTAAGGTACTATCTGTAAAAAAAATTTTTGAATTCTTGTATAAATATAAATTAAAAGCATTACAGTACGACCTGGCTAAGTCGAACTTCCCTAAGTTAACCTCCCTATTTCGAATTAATTGTTAGGTCCTGGCCAAATTCCATAAGACTAATGTATTTTAGATCCCCTTGACTCAAAGATTTTTGGCTTCCAACCTCCCTTAGTGCAATTTTCCAAGGCATATGGGTTATTATTCTAGGGTGACATTTCAGAACACGTGTTCCGTAAAGCCACTTAAACAGACACAAATTCTTATCTTATCTTATCTATACAGACGCTCCTTCTATGCAGAAGATAGTTGCGTCCACAGACCATGACAGATGATCTGTTGGCAAGTGATGCAGCATTCACAGGCCACGGCTTTGTGGGTTCCACGCATTACCCAGCCGCCTAACTACTGTAGTGTTAGGTACCCATTCGGAGCGGGGTGACTCAGGGACGCCCTAGGCCCCGGGAACAAACCCTTGCCTTCACACGGATTCGAACCCGTGACCATCGGTACGACAGTCCAGAGCGCTGCCACTCCACAAGGGATTTAGCGACTCTTGCAAGTACCAAAAATGACCAAGACAAAAAGGAGTGGCTGGAAGAAGAATAACTAATTCGCGTCCCTTTGCTGCATGCTGTGTCTCTTTTTAAAAAGAAAAATCTTACTTCCCCCATTCCACTGTGGAGGGAGTAAAGTCGGGGAGGGAAGGGGTATCCTCTCAGGGACTTGTGTCGGTATGTCAAAGCTAAGTTAGCTTCCTTTCATATGAAACATCATTTATCAGACACCGCCTCTCTTTCCTGTTAATTTTCTAGCCTGTATGGCTGTTCCTCTCGTCAATATCAACATTGTCCTTTATTAATCTTGACCTATTATGCCATTTTCACTAAATCGAAAATTCTGTAAGTCAAATTTTTTTACGGGTCCCTTTGAGTTCGACTTAGACTAAGAGAGGTCCGACTGTATTATGATGGACTTTATTATTATTATTATCATTAGGCTACTGAAGTTTTAACATTGGAGCATACAATTATATGTACACTGTCACTGTCAATATTCGATATTAAAAAAACAAACTAATTTAAATATTGTTTACATACAGAATTTAAAAACATCATTTATTAAATGGACTGAAAAGTTGCCTTTGAAAAATTAAATTATTTAAAGTAACAGTTGAGTAGCAGTGACTGACTGACAGCAACAACATTAACAATTAACAGTGTTAAAGTGATCAATTAATTAGGGTTATATAAATTTTTAGAAAGGCAAGGAAAAGAGATATTCTTACCGAGGACCATGTAAGTACTGTAATCCGAATTTCCACAATAATAATAGTAATAATAGTGAAATAGTGTGAGTGAGAGGGGGTAAGCCTGAGACTGACATGCTGATACTGATACAAATTGAAGTCATCGAGACAATCGAGTTCAGAAAGCTGAAATAAAATTAAAGGAAAATGTGGCATTAAAAACGAATATCGTGAAGTATAGCTGCAACAGTAACACTGTAGCCTGTTACAGTTAAATCGAATATCATGGTGCAATATTTCTTTCACAATGTTGACAAGTTACCAAATAAAATCATGTCACTCTCGTGATAATTGATGAAGTAAATACCGTGATTAGGTACAACCTGTTACCGAGATCCAAAGTATATTTTTTTAAAATCATTACATTACATGTAATTACTATTTTATTATAAAATACCACATTTGTTTTTTTACTATCATGAAATTAGGTAGCCTGTATCATCTCGTCATGTTTGCGTAAGAAATTGTGTTTCTAGCATTAAAGAGCTACAAGTATGTCGAAATAGTTCGAATGCACAGAAGAGCGCCGCCGCAATCATTATTTAACTTTAATTAATTTTTGTTGTTATTTTTAGCCTGTTTTAAAAGTAATTTTACGCTCAAGGAGAAAAAATGAAGAAAAAAAATGAAGAAAGGAATAACTATCACTAAACCTACCCCTAACCCTAAAACATATCACTAAACCTACCCTTACCCTATTAAAACCTATCACTAAACCTACCCCTACCCCTAAAACCTATCCCTAAACCTACCCCTAAAACCTATCACTAAACCTACCCCTAACCCTAAACCCATGAAAAAAAAATTAATTATGTTTTTAAAAAATGTAAAGTTAAGAAAGAAAAAAAACAACGCCCCCAACTAAAATCGAACCCCAGACCTCTATTTCAGAGGTCGGTCGCTCTATTAATTTGACCAACGAAACTGCTGACAAAATTCGTTCTTTTTAAAATTATAATAAGAAGGCTATAAATATAACGCTAACTCTTTTAATTTAAGAAACATGATTTCTCACTCTTCAATTTTAAGAAACAAGATTTATTACAAACATGACGAGATTATACACACTACCATGAAATTATGGTCAATATTTTTTCTGATAAAGAATGCAATAAGCCATTTAAAATGAACGGAACATTTTCAGGAACAGACCAACATAAACTGTGCGTTGTAATAAAATGAACAAGAGGCGTTTGTAATGTTACGCAATGTTGCTCACATTAAATTTAAAAAAATATATTTAAAAAAAATTAATAAAAATATTTTAAAAAATAATAATTAAAAACACAGATGATATCTAATGAATTTTAACAAAGATTGGATTTGTCAAAACAAATTATATTAACTCTAGACTCTAGCACTATCCGTAAGCCCTGGTAACGACTTCATAACTGGTTTGTGAATATTCTCTCTCTCTCTCTCTCTCTATTTCTCTCTTCTTCTTCGTCTTCTTCTTATCTGTTACAGACGCTCCGTCTATACAGAAGATTATGCAAACTAGTTAATGCTGTGAAACCCCCCCACTTTTTGTTTTTGATAAAAAAAATAAAGGTAAAAAATATTTTTTAAAAAACGCGTTTTTAAAAGTAGACTAAAAAGAAGAAAATAATTTAGAACTTATAAATTCAAGTACTTGGATTTAATATGACTAAAAACGTGGAGCGAGCGCTTATGAGGTTTAACATAAATGCAGTTCACTCATTCTCTCACTTATAGTTCTCTCTTTTGCCTTCTAAATTATAAATCTTTAATTTTTATACCCAACACCCGCCATACGTTTTTAGTCATATTAAATCAAAGTAGGCTACTTGAATTTATAAGTTTTAAATTATTTTCTTCTTTTTAGACCACCTATAAAAATGAGGTTTTTAAAAATTCCTTTTTTACCTTTATTTTTAAAAATTCTTTTTAGTCCATTTATAAATTTTTAACCTAGTTTTTTTTATAAATATTGTTTACCTCTACTTATTTTAACAAACACCTCATCAGCGCACGCCAACGTTTTAATAACACAGCGATGAGGTCACAGTGTGAACTCGGCACGTGAAATGTAACAACAGCAGACGGATACAGATGCTTATATAGAGATAAACTAAAAAAGGCATTAATTAATAACGGTATATTTCATCGATCTGAAATTTTGATACAATGCATTGTCAGCCAAGATCTATCTGTGGTAAAAATTTTGAGGTCTCTAGGGCCATCAGAAGTGGTTTAATTTTACGTTGGAAAATTTGACAAATTCCGGACAAGAACGAAAACAATGCGGACAGGCATGAACGAAAGCGAATTAATAAAAACGCGGTAAAAGGAGATATTACAGACCCTGATAATCTTATCTTATCTTCGGACGCTCCTTCCATACTACAGATGATTATTGCATCCTACGCATATCCATAGTTTATGTCAAGGGGCCGTCCATAAAGTACGTCACGCTCCAGAGGGGGAGGGGGTGTAAGAAAGTGTGACAGTTTGTGACGGGGGGAGAGGGGGTCTGGCCATGTGTGACCATGCCGTTTTATATTAAATTTTGATTATTTTGTTAATAAAAAGCAACATTTTTGTTCGAAAGTGTGACGTACTTTAGGGGGAGGGGTCCAAGATGTGTGACATTTTGTGACAGGGGGGAGGGGGGTAAAAATGGTCAAAAATAGCGTGACGTACTTTATGGACGGCCCCCAAGTCCAATGTTCCCTTGAAGTCCCGCAGTAGTTTAGAATTAATAGGCATCAAATTTTGACAAGGATAACATAATATTAATAATATCTGTGTTTTTGGTTCTAAAATTTTGAACTATAAATGGATGCTGTGCAACTTTGCTCACAAGTTTTTAAATCCCTTATATTAACGTCACCGGCGTCTCTGTCTCTCTGTCTGTCTTGGGCGGGCGGAAAAACAAAAGTAAAAAATACCCACTTCCAGTGATCCGATCGAGCTGAAATTTGGCACACGGGCCCGTCTCACCTAACAATGCATCGTATCAAAATGTCAGATCGATCGAACGTACCATAATTAAATTAATGCATTTTTAGTTTATCCTTATATAACGTATGTAATTCAAATTCACGGTTTGTTATTGTTTTTTTTTACCACGTGAGAGTTTGAGTTGACGCTTTGACGCGACCCATCGAAGCACCGGCGTGCTTTTGTTTACATTTTACGTGTCAAGCTGAGCTCGGACCAGCGATCGGTGAAGAGGCTTTTCCCCTGTCCCACCCAGGGTTATGAAGCAAAGTTGAGTTAAGACAGATTCAGTCTGTAAATGTTTGAAAATAATCAATACTGTTAGTTATGTCTCATATATAAGGGATTTATAGTCAAAAACTTTGTTTTTACGTTTTTTTTAAAAAAATCCCTTATATTAAATTCACCGCCGTCTCTGTCTGTCGTCATCTCTGTCTCTCTGTCTTGGGCGGGCGGAAAAAACAAAAGTAAAAAATGACCCACTTACCGTCATCCGATCGAGCTGAAGTTTGGCACACAGACCCGTGTCACCTAACAATGCATCGTATCAAAATTGCAGATCGATCGAACGAACAGTAATTAAATTAATGCATTTTTAGTTTATCCTAATATAACGTATGTAATTCAAATTCACGGTTTGTTATTGTTTTTTTCCCACGTGAGAGTTTGAGTTGACGCTTTGACGCGACCCATCGAAGTACCGGCGTGCTTTTATTTACATTTTACGTGTCACGCTGAGCTTGGACCAGCGATCGATGACCAGACTTTTCACCTCTCCCACCCCCCTCCTCCCAGGGTTATGAAGCAAAGTTGATTTAAGACAGATTCAGTCTGGAAATGTTTGTCGCGTTTGAAAATAATCAATACTGTTAGTTATGTCTCATATATAAGGGATTTATAGTCAAAAACTTTGTTTTTACGGGTTTGTTTTATTAAATCCCTTATATTAACTTCACCGCCGTCTCTGTCTCTCTGTCTCTGTCTCTCTCTCTCTCTGTCTTGGGCGGGCGGAAAAACAAAAGTATAAAATGACCCACTTCCCGTGAAAGGCATCGAGCTGAAATTTGAGACACGGACCCGTGTCACCTAACAATGCATCGTATCAAAATTTCAGATCGATCGAAAGTACCGTAATTAAGTTAATGCATTTTTAGTTTATCTATATAAAACTATATGTAGAAGTTGCTATTGTTTACATTTTACGGGTCACTTGACTTCAAGCCAGCCATCGGTGAACACATCTCGTGTTTTAACCAGGTGGTTTATACCAGGAGTTGAGTTAACGCGTTGACGCCACCCGTCCATGTCCACACCCCCTCCCCCCTTCCCCCAGTTTTAAAGCCAGGGGATATACTTTCTGTTTCAGTTTGTAAATGTTTGTCGGGTTTGAACATAATCAATACTTTTAGTTATGTCTTATATATATAAGGGATTTATAGTCAAAAACTTTGTTTTTAAGGGGTTGTTTTATTAAATACCTTATATTAACTTCAAAATCTTGTCGTCATCTCTCTCTGTCGTGATCTCTGTCGTTCGCGGGCGGGCGGAAAAACAAAAGTAAAAAAATGACCGACTTACCGTGATGCCATAGAGCTGAAATTGGGCACATAGACCCGTGTCTCCTAACAATGCATCGTATCAAAATTTGAGATCGATCGAACGTACCGTAATTTAATTAATGCATTTTTAGTTTATCTCTATATAACATATGTAATTCAAATTCACGGTTTGTTATTGTTTTTTCTTTCACATGCCAATTGGAATCACGCGTTGACGCCATACGTCGATGTCCACACCCCATCCCGTCCCTTCCCCCGGTTTTAAAGCCAGGGAACATCACTCGGTGTCAGTCTTTAAATGTTGTCGCGTTTGAACATAATCAATACTTTTTATATATGTCTCATATATAAGGGATTTATAGTAAGGGTTGTTTTTATAAAATCCCTTATTAACTTCAAAATCTTGTCATCTCTCTATGTCGTGATTTCTATCGTGCGCGGGCGGGCGGAAAAACAAAAATAAAAAATGACACACTTCCCGAATGCGATCGAGCTGAAATTTGGCACATAGACCCATGTTACCTAACAATGCATCGTATCAAAATTTCAGATCGATTGAACGTACCATAATTAAAATTAATGCATTTTTAGTTTATCTCTATATATAACATATGTAATTCAATTTCACAGTTTGTTATTTTTTTCTTCCACGTGCCAGTTGAGTTCACGCGTTGACGCCACCCATCGATGCCCACAACCCTCTTTCCCCCGGTTTTAAAGCCAGGGGAGATCAGTCGAGAACATAATCAATATTTTTAGTTATGTCTCATATATAAGGGACAAGAAATATACGCGCACTTTGTAGCGGGAGTGTGCTGACCCTTTTCCACACTATCAGTTGCTGGTTATTACATATTTTTTTTGGCCAAGTTATTTATCAGATTTGTCTATTATCAACCATTTTGATAATATTATCCTTAAAAAAGGCAACTGCTTTGTACAACTCAGCTCAATTTAAGATACAATAAATACGAAAATGTGTGCACCGTAATTTGACAATAAAAGATTTTTGAAAGCGCGCCGCTCAAAATAAAGTATTGGAAAATAATACCGCACCAAAATGAACTCGTTTTGAATGTCCGCATGAAGCTGTTCAATATCGAAATGAGATTTAATATTTCTCTTTTTGTCTCAACATTTTCTGATCTTTTAATTGATGGCTTTCAGGCAAAAGGGGGAATTACAAAAAATATATACGTAAACCATATGCAGGTTAAAATGAACTGTCCTGCCAAATTGGGTCCCCGTCCGTCATTTGGGTTTTCCGTGATTGTGGAACTTACAGTCGAAAAGTGAAACATACAAACATGCAAAGATACAAACACCAACTGAGCTTTATATATTAGATTTATAGTCAAAAACTTTGTTTTTACGGGGTTGTTTGATTAAATTCCTTATATTAACTGTACTGCCGTCTCTATCTTGGTCGGTCGAGCGGAAAAACAAAAGTAAAAAATGACACACTTCCCGTGATGCTATCGAGCTGAAATTTTGCACAAAGACCAGTGTCACCTAACAATGCATCGTATCAAAATTTCAGATCGATCGAACGTACCGTAATTAAGTTAATGCATTTTTAGTTTATCTATATAAAACTATATGTAGATTCAATGCCGCCGTTTGCTATTGTTCGCATTCTACGTGCCACTTGAGTTCAGTCCAGCCATCGATGTCCACCCACACCCCCCCCCCGGTTTTCAAGCCAGCGGAGTCCAGTCAGTTTCAGACTTTAAATTTTTTCGCGCGATGCGTATCATTTTGAACTTAATCAATACTTTTAATTATGTCTCATATATAAAGGATTTATAGTCAAAAACTTTGCTTTTACAGGGTTGTTTATTTACTTTTGATTTTCCGCTTGCCCAACCAAGACACAGAGAGACGGCGACGAAGTTAATATAATGGATTTAAAAATGACACACTTCCCGTGATGCTATCGAGCTGAAATTTTCACATAGACTCGTGTCACCTAACAATGCATCCTATCAAAATTTCAGATCGATCGAATGTACCGTAATGAAATTAATGCATTTTTAGTTTAACTATATAAAATTATATGTAGCGGTAGCTATTGTTTACACTTTACGGGTCACTTGAGTTCACGCCACCCATCGATGACCACATCTCGTGTTTAACACCATGGTGAGTTCTTCAGTTTCAGGCTGTAAATGTTTGTCGCGTTTGAACATAATCAATACTTTTAGTTATGTCTCATATATAAGGGATTTATAGTCAAAAACTTTGTTTTTACGTTTTTTTTTATTATTAGAGTTTTAAATGTTAAGAGTGTGTTGGGGTTCATGTTTTGTTCAGGCAACCCATTTTACGCCTAATTGCAGACGGAAAGAACGGTAATTTGTATGTGTGTGTTTATTCTTGCATACGGAATAATACTTAAATTGATAATTTATATAGCGCTGTATCACAGAAAGGAACTGGGCTCACAGCGTTTTACATAAAAAATAATAACATACATATAAGTATTTAAAAAAATTCATATCCTAACAACCACATACATGACAGTACGGTACATATAAGCTAAAATTATCGTTACAAGAAAAGTGTTTTCCCCAATGTCCACCTGAGTGTTGTATTTGATTATCTTTTTGTTGTGTTTCCAAGTTAGTGGCTATTTCCTTGTCTATTGTACTATTTTGCTCTTTGTTCTTCTATACCCTCGTGTTTCCAGAAAAAAATCACATTACTATAATGGTGTTACTCTAGTCAATTTTGAAAATTCTGCAGAAAGGAATCTTACTGCTCCTTTTAGAATTTGTTCTAGTTTATCAGTTTTCTTTGGTGGAAAAGTCCTGTAATGAAGATGCATATTCTAGTATTGGTCTCACCCAGAGGCGTCGCTAGGGTTGGTGTCAACCGGGGCGGTAGCTCATGGTGTCACCCCTTCACGACTTTGTCACAAAAAGTGCTGTGTTGCTCATTATATGCCGAGCACAGCTCATTCCCTTAATTTGATTGGGAAAAGTGCTGCTGTCTGATTTTTTTGTCTTCTACTATAAATCTTTATAGCCGGCTTGTTGCATCTACTCATCGTTGACAGGTACTTTAAAAACACATGAAATTGATACATGTTAACAAAGCCTAGTCTGACACAAGATGGTCAGCCCGACATGATGCTGTAAGGTCTGTTAATAACTCATACAATGAGAATATTGCAGCACTGGAAGAACTAGCAACTAACGAAAATCAGCCACGTGACTGTCGACTTGAAGCAGAAGGATTTCGGAAGGAACTTGAACTAATGATCCTAAATGTGGAAGAAAACCAGAAGCCCCGCGCCTAATGCTCTTCATGGGTCTTCCTGGAAGACCCTCCCAGCTATCTGGCCCCCTCCCCCAAGGGGACGTAACAACTGGACACCCCCCCCCCGGAGTGGTCACTTCTGAAGCGGCCACCAGGGCATCCAGGACAGAAAGTCAAAGATGACTCCCACTAAGTTGACCTCACAAGGAAGGGTGGAATTTCCCTACTACGACCCGCTACCACTCAGTCGCCACCCCGGCAAAGCACACGAGTCTCAATGGTTAGGACCGCCGCTAAGCGGGGCATCATCAATGACCTACCTTGGGTGCAAACCCCACTGGAAGGTTTCCTCAGAGCTGGCGTCCGCTGCGTTCTTCGCGGTTCCTTTTGCTAATCCGTACAATGAAGTGGCTTGTAAAAAGGTGGCGAACTTGAACAACTGGAAGTCGCTATTTTACTTGAAATTTGGGAAACAATTTTAGAAAGATTTCAGAAAACGAATGTATCCCTTCAAGAACAGTGAATATCTTTGAATTCAGCCATGCCATTTGAAGTCTCTCATTGAGTTTGTTAAAAGACAGCATTCTTAATTTGATTCATATGAAGACAAAGGAAAGGACAAGTCCATGGAAAAAAAGAGTATAAAAAATATTCAATACTATCAAAAAAGAGAAAGGGGCCGTCCATAAATGACGTCACGCGATTTTGGCCGATTTTTGACCCCCTCCCCCCTCGTCACGCGTCGTCACAAAAAGTTAGACCCCCCCCTCTAAAAATATGTCACAAAGCTTTGACCCCCCCCCCTAAAAAAACAACAACTTATTTTCTATTTGAAAATAAGTATGTTTCAAATCACTTTTATTGTCATTTAAGTATTTATAATTTATTTAGTGAAGGTCTACATCTACATTGTAATATCGTAACCCGCGCGAAGCATTTTAAAAATACTTTTAACCGGCCTTCAGAAAATGAACTGTGTTAACATCCTTAGATTATATTTTATTTTAATACAGACAAATTAAACATTGACTATTAATCATCACGGTTAACGTTTTTGTTTAGAAAAAAAATTATTTAAAAATAATATTTTTAAAATGTATTTTAAAAAAATCCCTCAATTGACTGAGGGGCATCCCGAAAGAAAGAGGTCGACCAACAGGGGTAAATAACCTCATCTGGGGTCAAAAGGGAATTATTGGGGGTAATGCAGACTCATTTGGGACATATAACATCCACTACAATCCACTAGATATATTAAAATACGTCATGTGTACGCTTGGAACATATTCCCATTATTGAACCGGTTCCTTCCAGACAATGCATTTTTAAAAATTTGACAACTATGTAGATTTCTTACCTAAATACTATACGAATCCACGTAAATCCACCATACTTTCATTTATATTGACACGAGTGACAATAATCTTAAGCCACATGACTTGTCTGTATCCAGTATCCTTTCTGTGATATTTAAAATTAATGCCTTAAAAACTGAGCTAAGAAGAAAAGTTGTTTTGTGATCCTCTCGAATTGCGATGTCAAGAATTTGATGCATTCAATAAAGTTAATGAATACTTGACTAATTTTAAATGGGCTCATTTATCATTATATCTAGAATGGCCAGGGGCTTTGACCAAAAACCAATTGAACAATTATATCAAAAACGTTTATAATTCTATCAATAGATTCCCCCCCCCCTTTTAAAGAAAAAGGATATTCCGTATTGTTTTGACTTAAAATACCTACACATAATCCTATTCAGATCATTTTTAGACACTTGTCATGCTTATAAAACTCACCAGTAGCATTTTCGCTAACGACGCTCCCCTAAATCCCCGAGTCATGTGAGCAGGACCTTGAGTCTGGGGGTTGGGGGGGGGTAACGCACACATACAATTGTATATTTTGGGGTAACGGGCAAACATGTTCGCCGACTCCTGTCGTAATAGAACAAACCAAACGGAGCTGCGGTTACATCACAAATGCTTTGATGTCAACATCAAACGACGCAATTTCATACGTTATCTTGTGGGTTCTCAAACTTAAGGATTATAATTAGATTTAATTTTCGTGTCTTGATAGCTAACGCCAACCAGTGTCTGATGGCCTACCTACTGGCACATTGAGAAGCACTGATTAAAAAAAAATTATTAAAAAAAAGTCATTAAATTGTAAGCGACTAAATATTTCAGTGGAAGTTTTATTTAAAGTTACCCCTTTGATGCGACGTCACATTTCTTCAACCCCCCCTTCCCTCCCCCTCGTCACGCATCGTCACAAAAGTGTGACCCCCCTCCCCTCCTAGGTGCGTGACGTCATATATGGTCAGCCCCAAAGTGTCTGTTTGATAAAGGGACATCACCAAAACATTATTCTCCCCGAGACAAAAATTCAAGGTTGAGGTATTTCTGGTAATCATTGACAAACTTTCTTAAGCCCGACAACATCGGTTAGTAGCATATAAAGACATCCATGATAAATTTGGCTTTCTAACAAAGCTAACTGAGCTCAGCAATGACGCCATCCGATAGGCAGCAGCCATGTTAATGGAAGAATACTCAAGTGATTTCGAAGACTGCTTACCTTCAGAATTAGTCCAATTTTCATTACATTGTACTCTTAAAAAAGTTATTGTCCAGCCCCAGGCTCGGGGTAAGGAAAATGAAGTAGCACAATGCCGAATCAAAACGCATGCACAGAGCTATACATTTGGCTGCTTTTGAATGAGCTAAATTTCACGCAGTCCTTTACAAATGTATACATCGCATCTATCTCTAAATGATGACATCAAACTGCAGCAGAGGGCGATCCTTTTCAAAGTTGAAAAGAATGTACAAATGAATTAGAATGTGCATGGGACAACAAAGATTGAATATGCTCTCTCTAATGAGCATTGAAAAGGAACTTGTAAGCTTACTTAGCTTTACTGACTTGATTGATAACTCGCCATGAGAAAAATTCGCAAACGAAAGTCTTATCTTGAAATAATAATAATAAATTTTTTAAAAAAAATTTAAATTTCAAATAGAGAAAACAATTCGTTACCCCATGAAAAACAAAAGTTAAATTAAATAAAATGAACAAAAAAACTTTTTTAAAAAGAAGAGGACCAGCTGCAGTGAGGAATGTAGAATCTCGAAAAAAAAAGCAGAAAATATTTTTTTAGTCACAAACTAAGTAGTCACACAGGGGGAATCAGAACTCTAAGTTTTATTGATATTTATTGTGATCAATTGTGGGATTTAATGTGAGATATAAAATTTGATTAACTAACACAAAAGTTCTAAAGTTTGGTTGGATTTTTAAAAATTATTTCATTGCCATTGGGATTCCATCATAATTTCTCACATATTACTCCTAAGTACTTTGCATCTATAGTTTGAAAAAATTTGTTTTCCCATGAATGAAATAGTTTGCATTTATTTGTTTTCTTTCGTTTTTTATTCTTAACAGTTGACACTTTTCTGGATGGAAAGACGTACTGCAATTACTTTTTCATATTATTAATTCCACCGGGTCTATTTGTAAGATTTTGCTATCTTGTACTGATTTAATTATTCTATAAATTATACAATCTTCAGCAAATAGATCAACTTTTGTTCTTGATGAGATGGTGTTTGGTAAATCATTTATGTACATTAGAAAGAGCGGTGGACCTAGGCCAGTTCCTTGGGAAACTACCGAGTTTACTGTTTTAGATCCATTAATTATTACATTTTGCTCTCTATCGATAGGGAATTACTTGGCCCACTGAAGAATTGGACCAGAGATGCAAAAGTATTTACGTTTTTTTTTGAGTAAACGAGAATGATGAACTCTATCAAATGTCTTTGTGAAGTCTAGCAATATTGTATCTCTGATTATTATTAGCTAAAAATTTTCACCAATCGTGTATTAGATTGCTGGGCTCAATTAGTGTTAAATTGCTCTTTAAAAATAAATGTATCACTGCACTGAAAGTTGAAGACTTGAATACCTCACTCATTTGTTTTATTCAGACACACTGAAACTCATCTAAAGCCAGTAAAAATGGTGTAAACAGATAAATTGGGTGAATCAACTTTTATTCCCGTAACCAAAGAACACATATAGAGCAAAACGCGTATATTTTGATGTTATTTATGCAAGCCACACAATTTTTTAGCCTCAAATATATTGTTATCTCATCAGACTGAGGCCTCAAACAAGAGATTAATTAATAGAGAGGGGATCTTTTGACGGCGCCAAAATCGTTATTTTTCAAGCCAAATTTGTTAATCTGTGCATATTTTTAGTTCCCCAAAAGATTCTAATATTTAGGCCTTTCCATAACAGCAGCTTTGCTAAGCCCCAACATACCCCCACTAACAATAGTATAATTTTATAACAATGTACACAACATGATTAAAAGATTAAACAACTCATAATATAATCAAACCTATGATCATGATAATTATGCATATTGAGTAAACATTAATTTATTGTAATTTAAATGTTAAATTTGGAATACGCACTCACACACACGAAGACACTCTGAAAGAAAATTATCTGCAAATATTCACACAACATAGATACATGTCAAAGATTCTGGAATAATATTTAACGCTGATATATTGCTAGGTCTAAAAAATAATTAATAATCGTGTTAGAAATAGTTAACAACAACAAAATAATTATACATTAAAATATTGACAATGTTTGTATGGAATGATGACCTTATTGAAGCAGATCGTGGCTGGTGTCTTGAGGAATAATGAATTAATGACACGATTAAGGCACTTAAAGAATTGTTTCAGTAAAATAACATCGTTATTTCATAGCAGATACAAATTGTGATTATGTAAGTGTTTGGATTATTAAGAAATTTTAATATTCTGGCATTATAGTTGAAGAGATTTGTTCATTAAAAAAATTCTAAATAGTTTGTTTAAAAAAAAAGATGATATACATTGTAATGAAAGTAAAATAGATTTTGTCAAGGAGCTCGTCAAATATTTTCCACCAGGTGTCAGTGTCAGCTATCAAGGTGTGCCACCAGGTGCCAGTGTCAAATATCAGTGTTTTCCACCAGGTTTCAGTCTCAGATGTCAGTGTTTGCCACCAGGTGTCAGTGTCAGCTGTCAGTATTTGCAACCAGGTGTCAGTGTCAGCTGTCAGTTTAAGCTACCAGGTGCCAGTGTCAGCTGTCAGCGTTTGCAACCAGGTACCAGTTTCAGCTGTTAGTGTTTGCCACCAGGTGTCAGCTGTCAGTGTTTGCCACCAGGTGTCAGAGTCAGCTGTCAGTGTTGGCCACGAGGTGTCAGTGTCAGCTGTCAGTGTTGGACACGAGGTGTCAGTGTCAGCTGTCAGTGTTGGCCACGAGGTGTCAGTGTCAGCTGTCAGTGTTGGCCACCAGGTGTCAGTATCACCTGTCAGTGTTTGCCACCAGGTGTTACTACAACCTGTCAGTCTTTGCCACCAGGTGTCAGTGTCAGCTTTCAAAGTTTGCCACCAGCTGGTAAACTATTTTACAGGACTAATTTGTCCTAATGGCACCTGTTTTTACAAATATCGCAAATTTTTTTAATAATATAGTATAGCTGATGTGAACCAGTGTATTACATTATGTATTTATATATTTCAGTCATTCTTCAATGACAGACATAATAGCAAATTTTAATAATTTTTCAGGATACTTAAATATTATCATGACAAAACTCAATATATAAACCATGTACTGTAATAAGGGCTTAAAACGTCTTAACCATAACCTTTACCCTCAATATACAATTCCTGCATTTAATACACCCTAACGCTAAATCTAACTCAGTATATAACTCATGTTATGTTACAAAATACGACCACGCTCCTCTTCTATGTTTACAGTGGACTCTAACCCTGGACAGTGGCCTCAAGCGGTCCATTCAACATCTGCCGCCAGTCATCACGGATACGAAATGGATTGGACGGATCACGCTGACCCAGGGCGTCCGATCTTTGATCAGGTCTGAAGCTCTTCTCTCTTGGTGCCACATACCCCACATGGGCGGCACGGTACTCTGTCTTGTCTTCGAAAGGTAGAGAGGGGCGCTGATATTGGTTTTCAGGCTTGAAGATCTGAAAGTAAACGGTGATACCATTAATATTATGCTTTGCTGGCTGTGTCACTTTTTCCCTTTACATCTTGTTAAACTGTAATCGGGTGAGGTCGTTTAGTTGTAATCTGTAGAACTAACAACTTTCCTGGTGAGATCGTATAGCTGTAAGCTGTAAAACTAACTTCTATCCTGGCAAGATCGTTACTTTAATGCTAGTGCATTACTTTTAACTTCTCCTCTCTGGTGTTTTCGACTTTCACAAAGAACTATCCACCATAATACCATGGTAACAGCTCGACTTCTGAGAGCTATACATTTTTGCCAGGACTTTTTGTGCAGAGGGTCAGTTTTCGGCTTGAAGTTTGGGTCTCGGCACAACGCCGTGTCCCATTCAGAGGCGTCACTTGGGGGGGGGGTGCAGACCGCACTGGGTGACACCAACCCTAGTGACGCCTCTGTTCCATGTAAGAAGTCTTGTTGATTGTGGTGGAGATCACAGGATCGGCGTGCGGCATGTCATCAATTTGTTGCTTTGATGAGATATCCTTATCTTTTTTGTATAACCGCTGTGACCAATCTTGTCACCTGATCAGTAGGAGGGAGAAGTATTTGTCCGAAGGCACCATCCCCCTCAAACTGCTGGTTTTAGCATCTACTGGTAGTCTGTTAGCATCATGACATTACAATGCTTTCTGCAATCGGATATGGGATTAATTTTCATCTGAGCAAGAGAAATAGGTTTGTAACTCGATTCTAAGATTTGTTTTTAAAAAAATTACTGTGTAATATGTAATTATTCACCTAGCTGTTCTGGCTTTTTGCCACAAATTCTATGCTGTAACTTACTCACCCGTCTGTTGTCATGGTTCATGGCCACAAATTCTGAGCTGTAACTCACCTGTCTGTTGTCATGGTTCATGGCCACAATTCTGTACTGTAACTAACCTGTCTGTTGTCATGGTTCTTGGCCACAAATTCTGAGCTGTAACTCACCTGTCTGTTGTCATGGTTCATGGCCACAAATTCTGTACTGTAACTAACCTGTCTGTTGTCATGGTTCTTGGCCACAAATTCTGAGCTGTAACTCACCTGTCTGTGGTCAGGGTTCTTGGCCACAAATTCTGTGCTGTAACTCGTATTATTCTCAAATTTCCCATCTGCATGTAGCAAGTGGGACGAACTCAACCGCACCATAGGTGGCCTTTGACCTCTGACCTCTTTGTATGTTTCTCTATCAAATAAAAATAAAAGACATCATATTTAAGTGCTTTGAAGAAAATATGTCCACATTTTTTTCCATTAAATATATTTGATCAGCTTCTTAAGCCCCCCTCCCTCACCCTTCTCCACTTTATCTGACATATTTTTTTATTCTTGATTATTTTCATTATTTATTCTAAAAGATAAATATAGAAAACTCAATATTCTTAAATATCCTAGCAAGGAAGATGTATCCGATGGGATTTTATTCTGAAACTAATCACCCCAGCCATAATTTCTGTACCTGTTGATTGTAGTTAGGTCCATAAAGCCTTCAGGCTTGACGTACGTCTCTTGCTTGTGTCGGAATCTCTCCCCAGTTGGCCACTGTTTGAAGGCGCTGGTGAACGTCGTGTCATTCTCCACGGCGACTTCCGGCTTGACGTACCTCTGGTCCGGTCTGAAACTCTCCCTCATGGGCTGGAACACGCCTTTGTAAGATTCGTTGGTTATCGTCCTTGAGTCAAGGGGGGCGCTCGGGGGCTTGTGGGTCTCTTTAGCTCTTTGCTGCCTGGGGCTGACCTGATGTTCCGTGAACTTGTCGCGGTAGTCGGTCCTGTCATCCAAGGGGATGTCAGGTTTTATGTAATCATTTATTGGCTTGAAGTTTGGCCTCGGTACAAGACCGTGTTCCAAGTAAGAAGCCTGGTTGGTTGTAGTGGAGGCCATGGGAGCTGTTGGCGGAATGTAATCATTTTTCGGCTTGATGAGATCCCTCTTGGTTTGAGGGGGTTGTCTGAAATCTCCCTGATAGTTGGTTTCTTTCCCCATGTCCCCGTACCCCCTGAGTAGCCCCGAAGACTCCGGCCTGTTGATGGACTGCTTAGTTAGCGCGTGCTCGTGAAAGTGGGTCGAGTGGGTTGTGGTCAAGTCCATTTGACCGTCGGGCTTGTGATACGAGTCAGCCTTGTGCTTGTAACGTTCTGGAATCGCGTGCTCCCTGAAGTCAGTGTGCGTCGTGGTGGAACTGTCAAATGGTGCATCTGAAAGCAAGAGATTCTTATCAGGTCTGAAGCTCTCTCTCTTAGGCTGGAAAGGGCCTCTGTACGAATCCCGTACTGTTGTTCTATCTTCAAGGGGGGCTGTCGGGGGCTGGTGTACTTCCTTTGGTCTCATCTCCCGGGCCGTTATCTTGTATGGTACATAGGAGTCTCTGTATCCCGTTCGGTCATCAAGAGGAAAATCCGATTTCATGGGCGCATCTTTTGGCTTAAAGTTTTCTCTTGGTCCTAACTGACGTTCAATGAAATCGGCCCGGTGTGTTGTCTCGCTCAACATAGGGGCCGCTGGAGGTTGATACTCGTTGTCTGGCTTCAGGTTCTTACGGCGTTCAATGGGCCGTTCAATGAAGTCTCCCTGGTAGTTGGTCTTACCACTCATCTCCCCCGTGCCTCTAAGCAGATGAGATGAGCCTGGTTTCTCTAAGGCACTTTGCTTCTGCAGAGCGTGTTCACGGTAATGTGTGTTGTGGCTAGTCACCAAGTCCATTTCACCTTCAGGTTTCGTGTACTGGTTTTGTTTAGGGATGTCCCTCCTGTGTACATCATACGGCCGGAAGTCCCTATTCATGGTCGTACTGTCATCAAAAGGCATGTCGGACTTTGTCAGGTTTTGGTCTGGCCTAAAGCTCTCACGTTTAGGCTGGTAATGGCCCAGATAAGAGTCCCCTACGGTTGTCCTTGAGTCTAGCGGAGCCGTCGGTCCTTTGTACACTTCCTTAGCTCGTTGCTGTCTTGGTGTTATCTTGTACTCGGTGTATTTGTCTCGGTAGTCAGTTCTGTCATCAAATGGGGCGTCAGAACGGAAGGGGCCATCTTGCGGTTTGAAAGTCTGTCTAGGTCCTGGCTGGCGTCCATAAAAGTCTGCTTGATATTCTGTCTGAGACTCCATGGGTACAGTCGGTGCTTGATAATCATTTTTGGGTTTTATCGGTGCTGTCCGGTCAATGGCGTGCTCGTGGTAATCCTTGACATAATTTGTTTCTTTTGCCATCTCCCCCGAGCCCCTAAGAAGATGTGAAGACTCGGGCTTCAGTGGAGCGTGTCTGTGTAAAGCATGTTCAGTGAACTGCATCGAGTTTGTTGTGTTCAGATCCATGAAGCCGTCTGGGCGCTGATACTTCTCGGGTTCATGCTTGTATCGTTTCTGTACGTCATGTGGCCTGTAGGAGACGGACGTCGTTGTGTCTCCCTCTATCGGCAGATCTGACTTGACGATGTTGACGTTGGGGCGCATGCTCTTCTGTCTAGGGGCGTAGGCTCCGATGTAATCTCTCTGGTGGACAGTCTGGCTATCGAGTGGTTCGCTCGGCCGCTGCCACGTCTCTCGCTCACGCACAAACTTGGCTGGCAGTGGATGTTCTCTGTAGGTGTCTGTGTAGTCAGTGCTGGCTTTGAATGGTTCGTCGGACAGCATGGTCCTGTGGACATGACAGGCAGTAAAACTATTAGGAGGCTATGGATCATTCATATTTTATAAAAGAGAGATAATCATAAAACCAGGTGATATGCATGCATTTATTAAACCTTCGTTACCATGACAGCCAGTACATATGTTACAAGATTGTGTTTTTGAATATTTTTTTTTAGAAAAATGAAAAACAATTTTATAAGACTGTAAATAGCTTGCAATATTAAGAAAATGTGTGAGTAAAATCACCACCCCCTCAACCTCTAGATCTCCATTTCACGATATTGAATTGTTTTAATATTTTAACACGCCCTGTAAGCAGAAGATTATTTCATGAATTTTTAAAAATACTTCACACAAAGGAGGATATTACGAAACAGGCGCATGCGTTTATCTTTAGAAATCCAAGATAGCCCAGTAATTTTAATACGACAATTTTATGTGAAATTATTTGTGTTCAATATCTTCTGTAACCTTTGGTTCGGTTTGTGGTCTACTCGTGGAGACACCTGGTACTCGGGATAATCTGCCATTAGGGTTGTCTTCCCTTCAAATGGCTGATCAGGGGGATGCCACTGTTGTTTCTCAATGGATTGTTTCTTCGGGAGTTCCCACTCACGATAATCCTCTAGAGATGGATTAGAGAACGGACATCTCGCTCATACAATCAGATTATATGTGCTGTCAATATATTCAACAAGTCCCTAGTTTTATTAATGTCGTTTTTAAAAATCTTTTGTTTTTCACTTGGTCAGTCTTGAAGTGTTTGGGGCCGTCAATAAATGACGTCACGCACCTAAAAATATGGGGGGTGGGGAGGGGTTGACACATTTGGGAAGAGGAGGAGGGGTGTTTAAGAAATGTGACGTCACATCAAAACGCGCAACTTTAAATAAAAGGTCCACTTAAATACTTGATTGCTTACAATTTATTTAATGACGTTTTACGTGGTTGCACGCGCCTTACTATATTGGAGTGCAGCCTTACAAGAAAAATACATACTTAAATGAAAAAAAAAGTGATTTGAAACATGCTCATTTTCAAATAGAAACTCCAGCTTTTATGTGGTGGGGGGGGGGAGACTTTATGACGTCATATTGTAAGGGGGTCTACATTTTTGTTACGACGTGTGACGAGGGGTTGGGGAGACAGGGGGGGATCGGCAAAAATCGGGTGACGTCAAGCATGAAATTGACCCACACCATGTCACAACACCAGCAAATTAGCCACCTAAGAAAAGTCAAAATATAATCGTCACTAAATTAGATTTAGTACATATCATTTATTACTATACTCTTAATCTGATTTGATACCTATTATGAATACCATACCTCTATATGAAGGTTGGGCATCAAATTTTGCTAAGGGTTGTTTATCGTTGTCAGGTTTGTAAGGCTTTCTTCGCTCAGTTGTACGTTCTTAAATAGAAAAGTTGTGTTAATGGCTGTATTTAACTGTCATATGCATGGCTGTGCTTAACGGACATATGGCTGTATTTAACTGTCATATGGCTGTGCTTAATGGACATATGGCTGTATTTAACTGTCATATGGTTGTGCATAACGGACATATGGCTGTATTTAACGATATAATGGATGTTTTTAACAAACAAATGCCTTTTTAAAAGCTAACAAATGGCTGTTTTTAACTAGCAAACGGCAGTTTTTAAATAAGAAATGGCTGTTTTTAACTAACAAAATGCTGTTTTTAAATAAGAAATGGTTGTTTTTAACTAACAAAATGCTGTTTTTAACTAAGAAATGGCTGTTTTTAACTATGAAATGGCTGTTTTTAACTAAGAAATGGCTGTTTTTAACTAAGAAATGGCTGTTTTTAACTAAGAAATGCATGGCTGTTTTTAACGTCCGAAAGTCTCAGATGTATCTGCTTTTTGTGCAACTGCATTTTATCTTGATATCATTTAGCTACTTTCTAATCATTTTCTGGTTGTTAGATTCCTCGTCTTAACGCAGCAGTTAAGTTTTTAGTTTATTGAACTTTATTATTTTTTTAAAAATAGTTTTATTTTCGTCTGTTTTTGTTCATTGACGAAGGCTTTTTGTCGACGCGTTCGTTGTTTAGTGGGGTCCTACCAGGCCCACGTACTCTCTGTTAAAATAACAATAATTTTCTTGCGGATCAGACTTTTGTTTAGGCAACCACAGCTACTGACATTGTAAAGTGTATTTAACGTCTTTTTACTTTTATGTTAGCATTAGAATGTTTATTCCTGGTATGCTGCCAACCCTTTGTGACGAGTCACATCCCTTATCATTTGTACTTAAATTAGATGGGATCCCGGTTATCCCCCTTTCTCACTTGGACAAATCTAGAAGGGTTTTAATTTCAGTGAAGTGCTGCATCACCACACAATAACATGTATTGTTATCAAGAATTGCGACTTGGACACATCTAGAATGGTTTTAATTTCTGTGAAGTGCTACATCACCACACAATAAAATGTATTGTCAACACAACAAGGATTGCGACTTGGACACAAATAGAAGGGTTTTAATTTCAGTGAAGTGCTACATCACCACACAATAAAATGTATTGTCAACAAGGATTGCGACTTGGACACATCTAGAAGGGTTTTAATTTCAGTGAAGTTCTGCATAACCACGCAATAAAATGTATTGTCAACAAGGATGGCGACTTCACCAGAAATGTAAACAATACCTGAAAAGAAAAGTAACCAATACCTGAAAAGAAAAGTAACTGATACCTGAAAAGAAAAGTAACCGATACCTGGGAATTCGTTCTGGTAAGACGAAGTGAAGTCTTGTTTGCCCTCAGATCTTAGATTACCGTCTGCTGGTCGTGCCCGCTCTCTCTTTTGGAGTTGATGTTCGGGGAAATCTCGTCTGCAAGTAGCAAGACTGATTTTATGTACACTCTTCCAGAGCATGTGGTATTGTATATAAATTTCGACTTGGAAGATTTGTTATTTTAATTCGATCTTTTAAGAGGGAGCCATATTCGTCTTTTAAAATCGGATTTATAGAGAAAAATTTGCGGGTTTAATATATAAAGATGAATGGTAGGCTGGATAGAAAGATGGATGATGCCCTGGATAGAGAGATGGATGGCGAGATGAATAGTAAGCCGTTAAAGTAAATGAACATAAGAGCAATCAGCCAACATACCTGAATACAGTAACAGATTCGACCTCACCCCTTCCCTTGACCAACTCGTTAGGTGGCCTGTAACTCTGTGTCTTCTGTAGAGGATACTCCTGGTAACGTTTGACGTATTCAGATCTTGGCCCGTTGTTGATGAGACTGTCGCTACTCGCCTCTCTGTCGTGATAGATCAAAAGATGGGTTTACAGTCATGGGGACATTGTGATTGTAGGTGCTGTTATATACATTTGGACATAAAGGTGCTGCTATACACAGTACAACTTTTAACCTACAGATCATGTTGCCTCTAATACATTATAACTAGCAGATTCTCAGCCTTTCGTGGTTTAAAAATGATTACAACTTTTCCCCTTTGTTTAAGATACTATTATAGCATAGTGTTTATTCTTTGTTTCTTAAATGGTGCTGTTTAATTCGTTTTGAAATCACTGCGGCTATTTTGGATAACGTTTGTAGCGACACCCCTTAATTTAGGAATTGTTCCTCAAAAATGATGTATGGCACGTTGCATTCAAAGGAGGCGTCAATAAACTTAACGGTTGTATGGGGATGCCGTAGACGAGAACTTGTCAAGTGTTCAAGTCTCCACGCTTCCGTTTGGAAGCTTCTTCCATCTCGTTAATGCTTAAACTTTGGACCTCCACACGCGTGCAACAGATAATATCCAGAGAAAACAATGATCCACAAGTTATCATATAAATATTCACTTAATAACCAGACATCTGGGGAGTTGATTTCCAATACTTGAAGAAAAGCGTTGAAGTTGTTTACCAACAATGTTTTTATCAAATAATAATTATTTTGTCTTTCAAAAGCCGGTTTTCTTCAGTAAGTCTGTGATTTAAAATAATTATTGTAAATTTGGAATTTAAAAGAAAAGCTTTTGATCTTCCAATATTGTCGAAGTTGTTGGTTTATCAATTGGATGGTTTGATTCAAGAGAATTATGAACGTGTTGTGAACTAGACGTGCTTCTCACATTGAATATAGAATGAAAAAAAAACGATTTTAGGACCGTGGACATGGAAACTCTCTGGATTCTGACATTCACGTTTTTTGGTTTGTTCAATGTGCGACACAAAATTGTGCTCAACGTTTGGCTGCATGGTGACGAAAATTTTATGTAAAGTTTTGTTGGTGCACAAAAATGAAAGTCTGCACTACTGTGTGTAAGATATAAGGGATGTGATCATGAAATAAAAACATGGAGTAGTGAGTATAAGAGAGTTAATTTTCTTGCCTACCGACAACCTCTAGTTCCTTATACCCTCGGTGAACAGCCCTTGTGGAGCCTGAAGTATCTTATTTAATACCACAGAAACATCGCAAACTCTCTCAACATTTATTGGAGCCAAGATGATCCGTACATGGGTCGTGGGCCCTTGTGATAACGAAGACGATGACATGTAGAAAACGCCATTTTATGATGAGTTCGTCAAACAATGAAATAAATTAGTGAAATATCTTTATTACACAGGTTTATTTCTTTTACATAAATAGCTGGGAGGAACTCGCTGGGGACAGGTGCAGTTGGAGACAAGCATTGACTGCTGGGCTAGAAGCAGGAGAAAGAAACCTGCAACAGGTCGCAGACGAAACTCGCCTAAAGAGGAAAAGCAGAGCAACTCAGCCCACCCCTAGCACTACCTTTCAGTGTCAGAAGTGCAGCATAGGCTGCCATTCGCGAGTGGGCTTGTAGAGCCACAGCAGAAGCTGCAAGATCATGTGCGTAAATCCCACAGGAGCACAGAGAATTCCGTCGTCTCACGAGACTTAAGGAAGCCAAACAACAACAACATTTCTTTTACTTTGTTAAACTTGAGGAATAGTTTTGTTTACAACAATTAATATCTTTAAGGTTAAAGTTTATTTTTATATATTCAAATGATCAGAAAAGTCAGTTTTTAAATTAGTTAAACCCTACCCCCCCCCTCATTTCCCTCTGAAATGATTATAGATTAGTTGTCGGAAGTCTTCTGTCTGGCTTTCTCGTAATATGTCTGTCTGTTTGGCTTGTCCTCATGACGGTATGAACGTGTGGATGTCCATAAAGTCATAGCACACTATATTACCAGACGTACAATTTTTGAGCTCAATTCATTTGATTAAAACATTACACATATTTCAAATGGTTCGTCATATAGATATTACTTACGTTCCAACTTGAAATCGTTGATAAATATTTATCCATTGTTACTACACGCTGTACAAAGCTTCTCTAATTAAATACATCGATTACTAAGTAATCAACGTCTGCGTCGTTGGCAATGCGGTTGGCACAACATTGTAACTCTGGACCAATCGATTTCGTTACTTATAAAAGATCGAAGATGCCGTTGATTTGAAGTTGAAAGTCATGAAACGCACAAGTGCATCTCCAGGAATTAGTGAACTTATCGAATAAATCTTATTATGCTCTTTTTAATGGTTATGTTAAAAAATTAAAAAAGAGCTGTATTTGAATATGGCTGGGTTGATAGGATTGAGCTAAAATTTAAGAAAAGGACTTGATAAGAGTACCAAAAAAAAGGGGGTGGGGGTAGATTCAGAGGCTGTGGGATCCGTGGTGGAATATTTGAGTTTCAAATCAAGAGAGTTCGCCCTGAGAGAGATGAGAGACAGAGAGCAAGAGATTCGGAGTGAGAGAGAGACAGAGAGAGAGAGAGAGACAGAGAGAGAGAGAGAGAGAGAGAGAGAGAGAGAGAGAGAGAGAGAGAGAGAGAGAGAGAGAGAGAGAGAGAAAGCAAGAAAGACGGAGTAAATAAAAGAGAAAAAGAGATAGAGAAACAGAGGACAAGAAAGATGGAGTGAGTGTATGTGTGTGGGTGTGTGTGTGTGAGAGAGAGCAAGAAAGACGGAGTGAGTGTATGTGTGTGGGTGTGTGTGTGTGTGTGAGAGAGAGAGAGCAAGAAAGACGGATAAACTAAGAAAGAGAGAGAGAGATAGAGAGAGACAGTGAGAGAGTGAGATATGAGATTCTTCATTACTAAAAAAATGGACTAAAATGTCTTAGAACATAATTTATTTATGATTTATAACTAACTTGATAAACGATGTTCCCTAACCTTAAAACCCAATCATAATATTATGTAAAGGTTGTTAATTTATATGGTTCATATTGTTGACGTCAAAGGTTGTTAGTTTATATCGTTCATATTGTTGACGTCAAAGGTTGTATATTTATATTTATATAGTTCATATTGTTGACGTCCAAATAATTTAAACAACAAATCATTCAAATTTTGTTTAAAGAAGACGGTACCCTCGGGAATTCCCCTAAGCCGGCTTATTTACGCTGGCAACTCTCAATCCTAAGGATGACCTTCTATAAACCAACACAACAATAATCACAGTAGAAAGATAAATGAAGACATAAAAAAAAACGAAAAACATGTGTCATATTTTAATGTGTTAATTGCTAAAACTGAAGTACCATTATTATATTTAAAAGCTCTAACTCTAACCTTTTCATTGGCATTTTCCTCTATCACTCAATCGATTGCTAATTAAACTTATTAACAAAAGTCTTGATCACACATATAATATATCTAACACAATTGATTACATTATTTTTAGCTTTGTAAATATCGTTTCTCAACACATATTTTTAAAGTCCAAACATTTAACCCTTTGTAAAATCTTTGACTCTTATGTACACTAGAAATACAAATACAGTGTCCTTTTCTGACAAACATAACACACCTGCAATAGACGGCCTAGTTCGCTCAATTTACCAATCACATAGCCTCCCATGTAACCAATGACGCCCGCTTCAAAGGGAAACAATAGGGCGTCCCTAACTACGAATGTCAAATTTGATACGGTTATTTTACAGACCAAAATAAAAGTCATAAAATATTTTAATTTTGTTAGCATTTAATTCATATAAAATGCATTATTTTAAGCATTCAAGACAGGTTTAACTTAAAATATTGAAAGGGTTTTTTAAATTTTAATTTAGTATTATTATTTTTTAGCAAACGAAAACAATTTCTATGGACAGTACGAGACTATTGTCATGGTAATCGTTGATTTCAAAGTTCGCATAGCATGTACTTTGACATACAATTTAGATGTAGTCCAATAGGCTTAAATAATATATCATTTTAAAGAGCTTGCTAAGACCTTTTTCAAAAACACGTGTTTTACCTTTCTATCTTTTATAGAAGTGGAGTTATGTTTTTTTTGTCGATTTGTTTTGCCCTTATATTATTTATTAAGAAACTTGTAACACAAATTTCAAAATTCTGTACTCTTTCCCTCACAACTTTTTACATTTCAGAGACATAGGTATCACATTTTTAGGAGACATTCACAATCCAATTTACAAAACAATGAACAAGAAATGTTTCAAGTATATCATGATATTGAATTTTGTAAAAATATATTTAAAGGCTTGTTGAAAAAAATCGTAGCGAAAAATATTATTTTTAAATCCCTTATATTAACTTCACCGCCGTCTCTCTCTGTCTCTCTGTCTGTCTTGGGCCCGCAGAAAAACAGAAGTAAAAAAATGACCCACTTCCCGTGAAGCCATCGAGCTGAAATTTGGCACACGGACCCGTGTCACCTAACAACGCATCGTTTCAAAATTTCAGATCGATCGAACGTACCGTAATTAAGTTAATGCATTTTTAGTTTATCTATATAAAACTATATGTAGAAGTCGCTATCGTTTACATTTTACGGGTCACTTGACTTCAAGCCAGCCATCGGTGAACACATCTCGTGTTTTAACCAGGTGGTTTACACCAGGAGTTGAGTTAACGCGTTGACGCCACCAGTCCATGTCCACATCCCCCCCTTCCCCCAGTTTTAAAGCCAGGGGAGATAATTTCGCTTTCAGTCTGTAAATGTTTGTCGCGTTTGCACATAATTAATACTTTTAGTTATGTATCATATATAAGCAGATAAGATATATATATATATATATATATATATATATATATATATATATATATATATATATATATATATATATATATATGCCGCATAGCCATTGGTTGAAATCTATTTTGGACTACTGACTTTACTACATGAATTTAAAACCAAATCATAACAGAAATATTCTCTTACACTAAAAACAATAATTTCATAGCTCCATTCTATTAGGTTAAATAGGTGCTCACTGCTATCATGATCTGTGATTATATTAAATACTATATTATATGTTTATGTTTTATTAATTCTGAATGTATTTATTACCGTTCACGAACGTCTCAATTAGTTGTAATTTACCGATTGCTGCACTGCAATTGCATGATAGTGACATTTAGTAAATATAATTCTTAAACAAAATTAGCCAACACGAAAGGAAACAGATAAGTTTATTGATGACAGAGTTTTGAGTTGTTTATTTATTATTATTTTTAAAAATCTTTGACAGGAAATTCCAGCTTTGGCCAACAGGCCACTGAATACATACACACGAACTTGAAGGACTACCTGCCAACATAAAGCAATCTTTGACATTCCTTTGAAACTTACCCTACTGGTTGACAATGTAACCTCCAAACTTTCAGCACACGATTTTATCGATCTGTGCAACAATCGATTAGCTATGGGTTGTCCAAATCAATGCTTGACTCAATCAATAGCCGTAGCAGTACTTTAAATCTATGGATTATTAAATGGTGATGTTTTATCTATTCATGTGGAATCAGGGGTTCTAATAATATTTATTAACTAAAACTAATAAGTAATAAGATCTTACCTAAAAAATATATATTTTGTTACATTCGTTCTCCATTCCTTAATAATTTGAAATTAGTTACTTTAAAAATAATTTCCTCATAACTAAATTATATTTAAAAAAACTATATATAAATACACAAAATTTGTACTTCAATTTTTTTATATTATGCGTATTATTATTATTACTATGATTATTATTACTACTAAAACTACTAACTAACTACTACTAATATCGTTATTTAGTTCAACAGCAAACAAACATTATATAATATGAAGCATTTTTAATATTAGTATTTTGCTATTGTTAATGATGCTAATTTTTCACCCTCTTTTTACATGGTTAGTTTTTAATGAATACAAATTCATTTTAAACTTTAAAAAAAAACTTTAAAGACTTTGGCTACTAAAAATTATCGGGAACATAATTTATCATGTCAAGTAATTACTTATTCGAAGATGTCACAATAGAATGTTTCTTTAAAAAAAATAATAAAAGTGCTAATTTGAGACCCCCAAACTCAAATTTAACCAACCGCCAATGTCTTTTCTTTACACAAATTATATTGTTGTTCGTTCAAAATACGCGTTAGATTGAGAGCTTGAGACCACTTTAACCTGTTTAAAAATATAGAACACTTTTGTAAGGTCCAATTAGGATCCAAAGTAATTAGACATGACAGTAAAGTCTTTAGAATTAGCTTATACTTATAGGTGTTAAAGAATGAAAGCCCAGAGGAAAATTTAAAAGGGCTTTATTTTGTTGGAATATATATGACGTAAAGACTATACAAATATATGCATACAGAACCCTCCACCCCCCCCCCACACACACACATCCAGTGGCTTTATTTAAAAATAAATACTCCGAGGGAAAAATATTTCAATTCAGATACAAATAAAATCTCCCTCAGGTGTAAAACATATGCTCCCCCAAAGTAAATTCGCCCCTCATCACACCCTGAATACAAAACAAAATCATCACGCAAAACCAGTGACATAGCTAGGGTCATGTGCGCCCGGGGACATGACACAAAATCTGCGCCCCTTGTCGGGCCGAATGATTCTGGGGGCTCACTGAACCCCAAGGAAAAATTTGAAATTTTACGGTTTATAATAATTTATAGGGTTCACTTTCGAAGCATCTGGTATTTTAATAAAATAGAATACAGACTAATAATTCTCTATACGATTGTAAACAATTTATTTGAAAACAAAATACTCTACTAATTATAAAATTAGTCATAGTCTACAAAAATTGATTCTCCTTGATTTGAATGTCACAAACTCGTCAATCACGTTGTCAAAATTAATACTCTTAAGTGTTTCTCTTTCGATGCTAAGGAGTGAAAGATCACTCAGATTATCTTGCCCTATTGAAGCATGTAAATAAGACTAAATAAGCTTTAGTTTGCTAAAGGACCGCTCACAGCTTTCAGATGAAACAGCAATTGTTAGAAGAATTTGAAGTAAAATGCTCAGATTCGGAAATACGCCATCTCCATATGAAACAATAAAACCAAGTAGATCCAAAAGAGTTTCCGATATAACTTCAGTCCGGGTACTGAGCAGCATTTTTCAGTCTCCGATTTCTGTGCACAATTCGTGACCATCGTGAATCCACTTTAGTCTCATTTTGACGTCTAGTAAAAATTCATATTTTTTGTTTAGGTTTTTTAGACGTAAAAACCGTATTGATATCTCCTGTTGGAGTCTATCAATTACGCTGTTCATATCACGTGAAATTTCTTCTTCTGCTGAAAGTCCTGCATCTCTTGTTAATTCTCCAGGCATCCTCCAATGTCGTCTAATCCTTCTGTCAACTTCGATTCCCCAATTTGTGCATCTTCTTTTCCAATGTCTACCGCAAACTTATCAAAAATGTTGACAATTTCTTGCTCAAGTGATTCAAGATCAGATGCTGCTTCCTTGAAATTCACAGTAGGAAATTGCAACCCTTTCTTGACACGATCAATTTTCCCAATTATGAAATTTAACAAAACTAAGAATTTAAAGTTTAATATACCTGCCAGAAAAGTTTCTGCATCACTTCTGGTGTCAGGTGTCATATTTGTATGTTCTGATAATGTTTCCAACAGCCCTACCAGTTCATCTAGTCCTTTATAAATTGCTTTAACAGCTTCTGATCGTGCACTCCAACGTGTTTCAGACTCCCTCTTCATTTTGATTAGCACAACTCTTTTTAATTCTTCCCATCGAGTTGTTGAATGAGAGGAAACACAAATTTATAATTTCAACCGTTCCAAAAAACGTGATAACAACTGGATACTATTTAGCTGAGTGTACTCTTGCTAAGTTTAAGCTGTGTTTGTCACATTTGATGAACAATGCTCTGTGATTTCTGGCTCATATTCGGTGTTGAATGCCAGATATATGCCCAGTCATTGCAGCATCATTTTCATAACATTGTGACCGACAGTCGGCTAGAGGTATGTTATTAGATTCCAGTTTCTCTAAGATACTCTTTCAAGGCTTGCTACGTCTTTGAATGTATCTGTTCAAAACCTAAAAATGATTCTTTGAGGGTTTCTTTTTTAGTTTGAAAATCCACATCCACAAATCTGATAACTTGAGAAAGCTGTTCCAGGTGTCTAAGATCGGGTGTTGAGTCAAGTAAGATACCGTAGTACTTGTTTTTTCTTATTTCACTCAACAGCTGATTCCTTACAGTCGATGTAAGTAGGTGGATAAATTCATTTTGGATTTTCGGTGATAAATAAGACACTAAACCTGGATTTTCTCGGGCATGTTGTAAGTGTTTTTCTAACAGTGGATCACACTGATCAAGTTTAAATCACAGAGAGACAGGAAAGAGATACGGTGTCTGATGTTTCACATAAAAGGAATCCAACTGGGACGCGAATTAACCATTCTGGGAGCCAGTGGTTCAAAACATTTTGAGATTCAAGGATCATTTGAGAAATGTGTGTCTTAGCTACGGACCACTACTAAAATTTTTTGCTACTGCCGTGCTGGAAAGTTAAATAGAATTATACTGTGTATATCTTATCTGTTGCAGACGCTCCTACTATACAGAAGATTATTGCTAGCTATTAGTAGTATACATGTTAGCATGGGCGTAGGGAAGGGGGGCAAGGGGGGGAATTTGCCCCCCCCCCTACATTTGAGAAAAAAATAATTAATTTATTAAATGCATTAATAAATGTTGTATTTTAACTATTACAGCACTAATTTGTAAGTCTTGTTAATTTCTAAGGCTTTTTTCAACCCTTATTTTATACTGAACTTGAATTTAATTGAAAATTGTACTTGTATGGCATTGCCAGTTAAAATAAAAAACAGTGGGATTTTTTTGCCCCCCCCCCTGGAAAAATTCCTAGCGACGCCCATGCCAATGATGTTAGTTAGTTAAACTATACTAATATGCTACGTTTTGCGTGCTCCGAAAACTATATTGCAATGGCTTTCTTTTCTAACGAACCAATGTCATTTATATTAGTCTCATAGTCTTCTTATTTAATTCTACTTGCTAACTATATAAAAAAATATTTAAGTCATAAACAGTAGTATGTATTAAAAATACTGCTATATTAGTTTATTTAGTACGAACGATGTTTTGTTTTTATTGTAAGCAATGCAGAAAATCCACTTTTACAAAGTTGCAGAGGGTAAAAGTATTTTAAAAGCTACCTGAGACAGTTCAGCGTACTCCAAAATTTCATTAAGCTCACTTTCTGATGCAACATATTCAAAGTGGTATCGCTAGTCAGTTCAAAGAATTTGTTTAATTACGATGTTGATAATTTTTTTGGTGAGACAATGTGTGCGAGATTAGGACTTGAAATCCACGAAAAACCGCTGAACATTAAAAATCACCAAAGTAGAATTAAAATTGGTCCTGCATTGATTGAATGTGATCAAAAATACAATTTAACAACAGTTGTTTATTTATTTCAGCATTTTCTGGTTTCTCGGTGATTTCGTATAATTGATCAAACATCTCAACGTTACCTTGACTTAATCTTCTTTTCCAAAGATCAAGCTTTTTCGTAAAAGCAGACACTTTGTTAATAAGAGTAATATAATGTGTCTGCTTTCTTTGCCGAGTTGAATTAAGTTTATTGAGTTCTTCAAAAATTTCAGCCAAGTAAGCCAAAACAGCAACCCATAAGCTATGGTCCAAATGATCAACAAGCTTTAAGTTTTTTCTACCATAAACCCTCTTTTGTCTTTACGTAATTCCAACAGTCTGATAACCAACGAACTTAAGTACACATCACTAGTGGTCCGCCGACCACAGGTTGAGAACCACTGCTTTGAGCCACTCCTTTTTCTTGTCTTGGTCATTTTGGTTGCCTTTAGTGTCGTCTCTGTCTGTTCTATTAATAGAATTGCCTGTGTCTCTTACTGCTCCCCTAGTGTCACTCCCAGCATCTCAGTTTTTTTTAAAAAACGCCTTCAGCAATTCTACATTGTGGGTGTGTCATTTATTTATGAGTAGAATGGTGCCCCTTAACGCTCAATGGGGGCGCCAAAATCATGCTTGCCAACTGGTTTGTAATGAAGATATATTCGGAGCTCCAAAATTCATTTGTTTACATAAAAATAATATACTCATTTTGGCGCCCCTTAACTTGGCGCCCGGGGACATATGTCCCCCCTGCCCCCCCTCGCTACGCCACTGCGCAAAACAACAACAATAAAGCATAGTTTTTATTGCAATAATCACACATGTTTATATTAATACTGTTATGGCAGTTGTAACATCTTCGTGATGTTTTACTTATAGGTGTATCTTGTAGGCGTTCTCTCAATACATAACCTTGCATACAATAATCCTCTGAAGAACTGGTTTCAATAAAACAACTTTAATATCTACACTATGCACAGTACATATATAATTTGAGGTTATACAACGTGGAGTCCTCAGCAGACGTAAGCCATTAAACACCAGAATTCTGACAACCCTCCTCTAATAATCTCGAACCTTCTTCCCGCGCTTTTACTCACGTGACCTCTCCGTCATCCAACTCGTGATTCACACGTGACAGCAGTGGAGGAGCTATAGACATGCGAGAAGGATGAGGACCACACTACACCGTTTAACATCATTGCAGGGGCGTGATAAAGATGGATTGAAAAATTGCATTTTTACTTGCTATTCCTTGATTTCTTTTTTTATTTATTTATTTACTAAAATTATTAACTATGATTATTTCTTGGGACATTTTTGCTGTACAGATTGAACCACAACTAAAAACAACATTGATATATTTCTTATAACTTGTTTATAAAGGCAATTTTTGTGTCTAGAAAGGCAAATGTTTTGTTGTATGAAGGCAGGGGTATGTGTATGAAGGCATGGGTTGTATTATTCCTAGATACGGTAAAGACACACACACTGCATGTGTTCAGACGGTGTTTCTCTCTGTCTGTCGTGGTCCCGCGGAAAAACAAAAGTAAAAAATGAACCACTTGCCGTGATCCCATCGAGCTGAAATTTTGCACATAATTAGACCTTTGTCACCTAACAATGCATTCTATCAAAATTTCATATCGATCGAATGTACTGTAATTAGGGCTGCGGAAATTAACGATTAATATCTCGATTAATCGTTAACAATTTTAACGATTAAATTTTTTTTAACGATTAATCGACCCACCACTTATAGATGTACTGGAAGTCAAAAAAGTAAAATATTTTGGCCGATAAATATAAACTAATTTCCTGACGATTACACGAACATTTTGTTTTTAAACTATTGACTGGCGTGAATGTTCAAAATGTTGATAAAGGTTATTGTGTCCATTGAGAGAAATCGTTTGCCTACCATGCAATGCTCCCTCTAAGTCTAAGCTTCATTGGTCCGTGTGCAAAGTTTAAAAAACTCGTGTGCAAAGTTGCACAATGTCCATTTTTTGTGCAATATTTTAAAAAAATTTGCTGCGCGGTGATTCTAAACTCCTGCGTGGCGTCGGTCAAATATCTGCGCAGCAGCGCTGCTTAAAGGGAACATTGCTACCATGGTTCTAACACTTCGCTTACATATCACCTGCATACCAAACACCCACTACAGCATCGGAAACTTCAGCTGAGACAATCTAAAGCTATGTGAACAATTGTTCAGCTCGGCTGGTTATATTGTCAAAAAGACCCGCTCATCACTTGAACCAAATAATGTCAATACACTTGTCTATTTGCGTTGTTGGTTAAAAGATGTCATATAAAGAAGGCATTCCAGTGTTATTTCGATTTTCGGCAAGTATTTTAATAAATGTTACTTATGACACAATAAATTTCAATTTTTGGCTTTAATCGAAATTAACGATTAATTAATCGTTAATTTTTCAAAAGCTAACGATTAAATTTAAATTAATCGTTAACAGCCCTAACTGTAATTACATTAATTAATTTTTAGATTATATCTATGTTTCTCTATGTAGCATGTAAATGTTTATGCTAGTCTGTCGCATGGTGCGTATTATAATGACCATTCTTTTATAATATTTTCTTGATCTGTAAATGTTTATGCTAGTCTGTCGCACGGTACATATTACATTGAACATAATCAATACTTTACTTATGTCTCATATATAAGGGATTTATAGTTTATAGTCAACAACTTAATTTTTAACTTGAACACCTCACAAGCGCCCGCACAACGTTTTAAAAACATTGTGATGTGGTCACGGGGCGAACTCACAGATGTCAACAAAAGCCGACGGTACAGATGCTTTTATATAGACTATAGATAAACTTAAAAGTTCAATAATTTAATAACGGTACATTTGATCGATCTGAAATTTTGATACAATGCATTGTCATCCAAGATCTATCTGTGGTAAAATTTTCAGATCTCTAGGACCATCAGAAGTGGTTCAATTTTACGTTGGCAGATTTGAAAAAATCTTGGACAATGCCCAACGAAAGCGAGTTAATAAAAACGTGGTAAAAAAGTAATTGTCACGGTCGGATACCGGGGGGTGGTAAGGTCAGTTAGGTTTTGGGGTGTGAGTGACCTCGGGTTGCTTGACCACGGGGTCCATGACTGAGAGCGTCCGTGGATGAGGTGAACCTTGAGTTGGGGCGAGGATAATAAAGTGGGAAGTAGGACGAGTTTGCAAGTGATCTTGAATCAGGTCTGTATTGAGCAGCGAGAGAGATGGGTTGTGATATTATATATAGTTTGGTTGCTTTTCATTATTTAAAAAAAAATTGTAAAGACTTATTCATATTAACAAACTATAATTAGTATCGCTTCCTAGCGTGTAATGGTCGTCAGGCCCCATGGTTCTATACACACGAGGAGATGTTGAATTCAGGTTGAATTCGGGCTGAATACCTTTTTTCAGGAATCTCTACCAAGGTTCAGAGAATTTTGGTAATTAAGGTTATATGGGGAGAAAAATAAAGAGTAATAGCTTTTGATGGCTAAAGAATTTAAGATAATTTAGTATACTGCAAAATATGTATCTATAATAATCTCTATATATCCTGTAGGCTATTTATGTCTCATTTAACCAGCCATTATGAAGAGACCCGCTTCTTGTCATTGTCTAGGCTGCCTAGTGATATTAGATCTTAGTATCTTCGTAACAGTAAAAATCTAAATCAATTAAGGATTTCCTTTCTGTATTTCCTGCACCACAGCGAGTTCACTCACACATGATCATACAACATTTACTTGACGTAATTAGTGAGTGTTCACATGATATTTTAATAGGGACGGGGTGGGTAGGAGGGGGCTGGTCAGTGGTGCATATCTGATACAATCGAATTCCCCACCCCCTCCCCTGCTTTCCACGCTCTCACTTCTAACGAGATATCACCAAAAGAAATTTAAAATGGAATGGGTAAAAAGTAGATATTGAATTTGAGTGTAAATTCTGAAACAGTGAGCCCTTAATCCAGTCTTGGTGCTAGGATGGGACATTGTTAAAGGGTAACACATGTAGTAGCTTTTCTTACAATATGTGTAAATTTACTCATCACTTTTCGTTTACGTCTCCGATGTATCTCCATACAATCCAATTAATTTGTAGTTAAAACATATTAAAATTATAGGAACCTAGAATAACATAAAGTGATGCGTTTCTCTTACTTGTCTGCAAGGCTTTGGGGGTGTGGTACGCATCTTTGTTGACCCCATCATTCCCGTTACCAAGCAGTACTATCAACACAAGTGTCGCGTCTCTAAGCCCAACATCACGTTGCCAACGCACTCCATGACGTTCTAAGGACGGGGTTAATCAATTGAACGATGGGCCGACCTGAGGCCACTCCCCTTGGTGTATAGTAGCCTACTGTATAGTGATAATGATAAAAAAAAATATGCTCATACTGATGACGTAGGGAGTATCAACAGTCCAGTTGAGATAATTTCTTTTTATTTATTCAAAGTATGAGAAACTTATAAAACATAAGCATTCTTTACACTTGCGTCTTGTTTAGGATTCAGGCACTTTTATTAATGGTATGTTATTCATTCTGACTGATTTGGTTTTTTATAGTTCAGTAATAGTCTGGTAGTAATAATTGCCCTTCTTGCACATACCCAACAACAGATGCAGGAGAAAACAAACATTGTCGCAGCCACTTCTGCTAGCATGGGTCTCAAGATACACAAAGGGAAGAGTAAAATCCTCAAGGTTAATGCCACCAGTACATTGCCCATTATGCTTGAAGGAAAAGCCGTCGAGGAGGTGGACAGTTTTGTTTACCTTGGCAGCGTGGTAGATAAACAAAATGGTACAGATGCTGACGTCAAAAATAGGGATCGGAAAAGCAAGAGCAGCCTTCTAGCAACTCAAGAATTTTGGGTCTCCAACAATAAAGGCAGCAAGTTAAAAGTAAGGATTTTTAACGCTATGGTGAAACCGATGCTGCTATATGGAGCCGAGGCATGGAGAACAACGGCCGTAAACCTGACCAGAATCCAGTCCTTCATCAACAATTGTCTAAGAAGGATTCTCAGAATTCACTGGCCGGATAAATTCAGCAACCGGGAACTGTGGCAGCGGACAAAATAGAAGCCTATTGAGGAAGAGATTCTCCAGAAGCGGTGGAGGTGGATTGGTCATACACTAAGAAAACCTGCTTCTAATACAACAAAGCAAGCCCTGAAATGGAACCCACTAGGTAAGCGGAAAAGAGGCCGTCCAAGAAACACTTGGCGCCGAGAATTGGAGGCAGACATCAAGAGAATTGGCCATGAATGGAAGATCCTGGAGAAGCTGGCCCAGGATAGAGATGCCTGGAGGTCTCTCGTAGGTGGCCTATGCCCTTGGAGGAATCGCAGGCGCCGACGATGATCTGTGGATGCCCCTCGTGGACGAGAAGGCTCAACAACAACAATAGCCTAGATGGTTTCACGACTCAGGCCTCGAGTCTAGGACTAATTTGTTCTATTTGTTTCTCAGTGTTGTTTCGTCTATTTCGTCAATTATCTAAATGTAACCTGCTCTCTACTGAAAAACAAGGTTAAAATAATTATAAAGAAAGCTCAGTAATACATGACGTTATTAACCCAAAGGGACGAACAAGCATTTAAGCATATCACAAAAAAGTGCACATGCTTTAATTCTGGAGATATGTTGAGTGAATGCGCCGAGTAAAGCTTAACAAAATATTATAAATGAAATGCGAATATATAAGATATCTAGCCTTAATTAGAAACTCTTATGAGAGGTCAAGGCCACCAAAATATCCATTTGCCTTTGGACACCAGAAGAAGGCCAACGGAGTGCAACCCTTTCAATAATCTGCACCAAAATTGTGGAACAGTCTTCCGAACTTTTTGAAAGAGTTTGTCAACAAAGACAAATTTAAGAAAAAATCTGAAGACTTTTTCATTATTAGACAGAGTTTTTGAACACCAGAACGCAGCGAGCATGCTGGACTAGCATGGACCATGGACAGTTGGTAGTATGAACTATCATAGCTGAATAAATTACTACACAACCAAATCTAAATATAGAGTCCATTTTTTGTAAAATAGTTACACAGAAATCAGCGCCACTTATTGTAGGCAGCATATATAAACCACCAAATACAAACCTAAAATACATGAAGAATCTTTGTAGTCAATTAACATTCAGAAAAGAAAATGCTGTACTTTGGACCTTGGATTATGGGGGACTTTTAATCTTCCGGACATAATTTGGAAAAAACTATTCAATTGATAACCATCAAACTAATAAAGATATCAATGAACACTTCTTTGACACTTTAAACAACATAAACCTAGAACAGATCGTAAAAAGCCAAGAGGAAAAAATAAAACACTATATTTTTGTTTAACTAATACACCAATCTCCAACAAAATGTCCTAGGTAAATTTAACACCAACAGCCCAGTCGAACAAATTTAGAAATATATAAAAACAAAACTAGAAAACAATAATGGATGAGAATGTTCCAACAAAACTAACTTCAAATAAAATTAACAAATGCTGGTTCAATTCTAAATTCAAAAAACTATGCAATCGAAAAGAGAACTTATTAAAAATTTTTAAGGCTACCAATTTAAAAAGATATACACAAAAAATACTTAAAGATTAAACACTTGACTCAAAAACTTAATCAAAATCTCCAAAATGAATATATAATCAATGTGATTTCTAAGGATAACAATAAAAACTTATGGCCCTTCATTAAATCTATAATCTAAAAAAATGGAACCTACAGGAATAGCCACACTAAAAAGCCCAAAAAATCAAAACCTATATAATGATGAGACTCAAGTTAATATCCTTAACACATATTTATTTGCATCATCATTTTCGGCCTCAGGCGACAAGGAAGTTTGAATAAATTTAAATAAAATGGAAGAAATAGGTAACATAACTGTAGACGAGATAGGTATACATTCACTCCTAAAAAATTTAAAAATAAAAAAAGCTACTGGCCCAGATGAATTGCCTGCAAGGTTATTACATGAACTAAACAATGAACTGTCCCCAATCCTTGTAGTTCTTTTTTAAGCCTCTCTAAACCAGGGTATAGTGCCCCATGATTGGAAATAATAATAATAATTATTGATAATTTATATAGCGCTAATCCCAGTAAGGAACCGGGCTCACGGCGCTTTACATGGAGATCATAACATACATATAATCATTAAATAACCATTCATACCATAATAACATCATAAAGGACAGTACAATACACATAAGCTACGTTAATGATTAAAACAAATGTTTCATTAATTTTGTAAATACATTTTGAAAAGATGCGTCTTAAGTGCAGTCTTGAAGGACTTGGTAGTTGGAATACTACGGATGTGTAATGGTAGAGAATTCCATTGTTTTAGTTCGTGTCTTAGGAACACAGAGAATACGTGTGTCTGCAGAAGAGCGTAGCTGACCTGACGACTGGGTGAGTGGACCGACAGAAATTAGCAAATGTAACTCCACTCTTTAAGAAAGGTGATAAATCAGACCCTGGTAATTTCAGACCTGTATCACTTACCAGTATCACCTGTAAATTACTAGAACACAATATATATATACTAGAATAGTTAACCACCTAGACAAATATAATGTTCTATGCCCACATCAACACGGCTTTAGAAAAAACAGATCATGTGAAACATAACTAATAGGCTTAATAGAGGATCTGTCCAAAGGCTAAAGACAAGAATCACCAAATAGATACAATATTACTAGACTTCTCAAAACCATTTGACAAAGTTCACCACTTTAGTTTACTCAAAAAACTTAATTACATGTACTTTGGAATCTCAGGTTTCTTACATCACTGGATCCAAGACTTCCTTTTGGGAAGAGAGCAAACTGTAATAACTAATGGATCTAAATCTGCACCAATTACAGTTAACTCAGGAGTTCCACAAGGAACTGTGCTAGGTCCCTTACTCTTTTTAATTTATATAAATGATTTAACCAACAACATCTCAACAGGAACTAAAGTTAGGTTATTTACTGATATTTAAAGCACTTAGATGAATTGATAAAATGGGAGACTAACTAGAGTATGTCTTTCCACCCAGAAAAGTGTCATCTGTTAAGAGTAACAAAGAAAAAGAAACAAATAAACTCAAAATATTTCATTCATGGAAAAGAACTAATCAAAACTAAAGATGCAAAATACTTAGGAGTAATAATAAATGAGAAACTATCATGGAATCCCCATGTCAATGAAGTTATAAAAAAATCAAACAAAACCTTAGGCTTTATAAAAAGAAACTTTTACAGATGTAATAAAGATATAAAACTAAAATGCTACCTCACTTTGGTGAGACCTGTACTAGAATATGCATCTTTTGTATGGGACCCATCCACCAAAAAAAATAATAATTGAAAAACTAGAACAAATTCAAAAAAGATCTGCCAGATTCATTACTGGAGAATAATCAAAATTGACAAGAATAACACCATTAGTTAAATCATTAAACCTTGAAACACTAGACCATAGAAGTCCAACATTAAAGTAGTAATAATAGTAATGCAATTAATTCTACTTTAGAAATACAACACAAAGATAACTTAATACAACCCACAGATAGACATAAAAATAAAAACACCAGACATAAAAATAAAAACACCTTTCTTATTCCGTATGCAAGAACAAACACATACAAATTCTTTTTTTTTCCTGCCCGCAATTAGGGCGTGGATTGGGATGCCTGAAGAAACCAGGAACTTTATCAACATTTAAAACTCTAATAAGAATGCAGGACTAAACACAAACCATAGATAACAGCAGGACGCAATATTCTTCTTTATAGAAGGAGCGTCTGTAACAGATAAGATAAGATAAGAAAGCCACTATCATCATCACCTAGAGCAAGAATTGAATTTTCATGAGTACGAAACCAGATAAAAGTAAAGTCATCGCTTTGTTGATTTTCCCACTGAAATCTGACAGAAGCAAGGTTCTCAAATGGTTCTGGCATCAGAGTATTCTGGGAAGTGGGGGTGGGGAGGCGGGTGGAATGTTTAAGAAAATTTTGGTCTTTTATTTTCAATGTTTTTGATAGTTTTACGCATCAAAGTAAGATCTTCCCAATTCTTTTCAACACTTCTAACAAAATTTAATTTTAAAATATTTTAGAACACACTGACTCCCACAGATGATAGTTCCATAAGCTGTGTATGTTAAATTGTTGACACATTAAAAAGTTAACATTTAGAGGCTGAAATTTCTTTTAACATCAAATCTAGTCTAACCAAATAATTAAATCTATTGCTTAAAATAAAATAAGAATATAATAATTAAAATAAAAATACAAACTGAAAGAAAAAAGTACATTTTCTAAGGAATTTAATAGAATAATATATATTTCTAAAAATTAAATATATATATATGTAATAGATAACTAAAGTAAACATAAAGTTTATTCATGAAAAAAATATCAAGTGATGAAATGTTATATGAAAAAAGAAATATTAAATTTAAATTAGAAGATGACAAGGACTAAAAGCTCTTTGATCAGCAAATGACTTTTATTTATTTACATATTTGTGATAAGTTCTTGATAATTAAATAGTTTGTATAAATAAAAGTTGAAAATTAATCTTGCAAGATAGACAATATTTGTATATAATTATAAAACACGTATAACATAACAAAATGGTGGCTGATGGCAATCACTCGTTCAATAAGCTCACCAAAAAAATAAAAAAATAAAACTGTATTTAAAAATTGTAAGTCAGCAGTTTTACCACCCTGTTTTATCATTGAATTATGAAAACAAAACAAATGGACATGCATTTTTGGTTCAAGTTTGAAATTCAGCAATTTACGTCATAGTATTCTTTTAAAGAAATACATGACTGGAAGAAGTGTCATGGATTTCAATGAGAACAATCCACAATGTTATTGCTGGTTAAACATGCAGTGAAGTTACCAGGTTAAAAAACAAAACAAATAAAAAATACATGCACTGAGCAGATGTTTAGAAATTTAACCTCGTCTACACAGGAAACATAATTAATTTTGTCTACATATTTAAACCATAAAACACTTTTAAATATTTTAAAGAAAATATTTCATACATCTATATCAGTGCTTCTCAAACTTTTTAATATGGGGGACCGGCAGGAATTTTTCTATTACACCAGGGACTGGTGCACTTTTTTAGCTGTACTGACGTGGTAGCGAAATGTAATATATTTTATTTTATATATTTCATTTTATGTGCTTACTGCCGAAAAATTGACATAGCCTTATGGTTAGTATTAATGATTGCAAATGGAGGATATAATTAGATTTTTCTGTCCTTTCTGCGGACTGGATGCGCATGGCTCATGGACCGGCACCGGTCCACGGACTACCACTTTGAGTAGCACTGATCTATATGATGTATTATAAAAAAACGAATGTTAACAAATGACGAACTATGCTACAGTGATAATATATTTCACATAATTTATCATTTGTTAAAACTAATTTTCAAGGACAAATTGATTTTGTTCAAAATGTCACTATCTATCGTGATCAAATTGTGCAATCTTAAGTACATTTGTTGTTGTTCTAAATTATCTGAAATTTATTACTGTATTATATGTTTTAAAAAGTGCCACATTATTTTTTTTAAGAATCCAAAAAAATTATATTATGTAAATATCACAGTCAACCAATGATAAAAGATTGTTCATATCACAGATGATCTTCTTCATGTACATATGCATTAAAAAGTATGAAATATATCTTTGCACACATTTTTTGCTTCTAATTTATGGATACAGTTATGTTTACAGATTTTACACAATGCATTTTTACAAATTGGAAATTTGTATGATTGTTAAAAATTCCATGAAGTGATTAAATCAAACTGGAAATGAGAATTATAAAAATATAAAATAATATCTTTTAGAAGTTATAATGAGAGAAATAATACTCTAATGATTTTTAGGAAAACTGTGTAACTTTACACCCTATAATCAAACCATTTGAGTCAGTAATATTAATGTACAGTTCACTTAAAGGATTAACATATGGGTGCAGCAGCAATGCCAGGAACATATTTGTTTCAAAACTTACATAAATTTGTTGATATTTAATTCATGTTTGCTTTAAGAAAATTCTGTTTTTACACACATATTTATAACAAATTACAATAATTAAAGAATCATACACCATTCAAGCATAGATAATAATTTAAAAGGTCTTGGCACTGCAAAGATTCTTACTTCAAGAGAGGAAATTAAAGAATTTTCTGACACGATTTCTATTTAGAAAATACATTATTATTATTTTTGTTTTATTTAAATTCTATTTTATTTTATAAATTAATTTCAACTTAACATAATTTCAAGACATAATTATTAATGATGTTTAATTTTAAACATTATATTTTAAATACTATATATTATTTTTAAAATTAATCATCACTCAACCATGAAGAATGTCTTTAGATTAAAAATAATATATGTATGAATTAGGGAGTTTTACTTCGTTATTTTGGTATAGATTTAAAAGTTTAAAAAATAATAATGCAATATTGTTTGCCCTTTTACATTCAGGTTCATCATAACTTGATAGTAAGAGATTTTTAGCATAATAACATATTGATGTTACTATAATAGTGAACTGCTGAAGTCAAGTAATAACATTTTTTTTTAAATCTAGAAAAATTGGGTTATAATTATTTTTAAAATTTTTAAATTGCTTTAACACTTTAATACTCCCTTAAAAGCATTTGTAAAGCATTTTAAAATCTGAGGAAAGGCTGAAACATTACTGCCATACAAATTTTATGAGCTAGTTTAAGCTGCAACTAAACCTGCTGGGATTTTTGGTAAGGTGTTTACACTATTCCTTAGTGGAGTTGTCTGCTCATAAAGTGGGACATACTGTCTGTGTCCTTGGGGATCTGTTTCCACATACTTGAACCTAGAAGTATTGGCATCAAGTATAGCAGCTGGACAGATCTCTGCGTGTTTCCTGACATACTCACTGCGATACATGGTTGTGTCATCGAATGGGGCATCACTTGTCAAAGCTGTAGCATCTGGCTTCATGCTCTTCGTTGGTGCTATTGAGTGGGGAATGTAATGGGCCCTGTAGGTAGCTGTGCCATCAAATGGTACGTTACTAGGCACCCAACTCTCTCTAGGTTTAGGCATCTCTCTTTGAAGCCCCCAAGGCTTGTAGTCGCTGGTGTAGTTGGTAAGTCCATTAAATTCACCCTTTGACATGACATTTCCTTCTCCTGGCTTCATCAGAGCAACCTTCTGCAGTGGGTGCGGCTTGTACTGAATGCGGTGAGTGGTATTGTGATCCATCTCTCCTTCTGGCTTCCTGTATTGTTCAGGATGATGAATGTATGGCTTCTCTCCATTCCATTTCCTGTAATCATTCTTAAAAGTGGTCAGGTCATCAAGCGGAGCATCTGACTGGAAAGCTTCAGAGTTGGGCTTGCATGACTCTGTTTTAGCGGCCTGTTTTTTGGTGTAATCTCTGTTGAATGTGGTCATCCCATCAAATGGCACAGCAGGAGCTTTGTAGGGATCCTTCTCTCTGGCCTCTCGGGCTTGCAGTGGATGACGAATGTAGTCATCACGATATCCTGTGTTTCCATCGAAGGGAGCATCAGACATTTGGTTGGCTTCAGCTGGTTTCATACTCTTGCGGGGTGGTTCATTGTACTTACGAAAATCACGAGTGAATGTGCTCTGTCCTTCAAAGGGTTGTGAGGGGGGGACCCATCCATCCTGTGCCTTTGCCAGATGTCTTTCAATGGGCCACTTCTTGTAGTCAACTAACAGAAAAAAATATTCAGTTCTTAAAAACCATGTTATAAAGTACAAAAATATTAGGGGAATAAAAACGTTTAAAAGATCATTTGTATTGGATTTTCTCAATTTATCATATCACTTAAATTAAAAACAGAAACATTCTTCGCTGGTTAACCTATATCTATTTAAAATTTTTATTCAAATATCAATGTTTAAAAAAGAAAACATTTTTAAGAATATGTAATATTCCCACCTTACATTGAATTTATCTTTAAAGATGTACCTAAAAACTGTTGTAATAAAAAAAAGTGTGCAATCGGGGACGGAGCAATGATAAAGTGTGTTACATTAAATGCATGTGTTGTCAAACAGCTTCCTGAGATGGGAAGTCCACTCATTGATTGGCATTTATTAAAGGGGGGCTCATGTGTAGCCACCACATTTGATGTGTTTTATCAAGTAATTGCAGAGTGATTTTATGGACTTAAAAAAAACAATTACTATTAATTTAAACTGATTAAATTTTTTGGAATAATATCACAACAATATTTAATATTTTTTCTAATTCTTGGAAACATACTTTTATAGGTGGGTTCACCCTCAAACTTTGCCTGAGTTTGCCTTTGTCCTTCATGCTTAATCATTTGAGCTGGTGGTGCATGTTTCTCTATAAAATAATAATAAATTATTATCAAATTATAAATGTTAAAAATATAACAATTTATTGAAACATGTAATGGATCCAAAACAATCCATTATAATGATAAAATAATATTATTTCTTAGTAACCATTGCTATTTAGGCTATCTAAAAGAAATTTAATAAGTTAAACTATTTAAAAATGATTTCAAACATATAAATTGATGACTTAGAAATTTAAAATACCTGTATAGTCTCTATGATATGATGTCAAAGTGTCAAGTTCTCCATCAGGCCTTTTATATGGCTCATGCTGATGAGCATATGGCTTATCGAGAGGATGCTTGATGTAATCAGTACTGTAACACAGTTTTGAAGATGACTTTAAATTTGTGACAATTTAAATTTGTATTTCTAATGAAATTCATGTCATTTAATGAAAGGAAATAATATCCATTAACCTAAAAAGGGAATTTGATTTTTTTTAAAATGACTTATGTCTCACCGAAATGTTGTTTTGTCTGATAGTGGCTCTTCACTGCGGAGAGCAGATTGATCTGGTTTGCAGCTTTCCCGGGGTTGAAGTGGATGTGGCTTGTAGGCAGTGTTATAGGATGTAACCAAACATTCCCCATAATCACCTCCTGGACGCCATGGACGATGAGGGCAGTGATGACGTCTGACATGAAAGAAATGTTATAATTGATAGCAATGATAAATATTATGTCTATGATAAGATCTATTTTTTAAAACTTAATGTTTGGTACTTAATTATCATAAAGTTAATAAGGAAGCTAATGTAACAGCTAGTCTACAATTTTCATTAAAAAGAATTAATATTGTATTAAATTTCAATTTTCAGTAATTTTGTAAAGAAATTTTGTTAACATCAGTAATTTATAATTTTTTCCAAGGAAAAATGTTTAGATGTTATTCATTATTTTCTTATCAAAGGGAGGGGTAAATGTAAAAAAAAAGATCTTTAAAGAATTAGTGCTAAATGTAAAAGTTCCATTTTTATAATAGGGAGGTAATTGTAATTTGAATAACTTTTAGTTTTAGTAATAGATGTTTTAAAAAAATGCAATTTAAAAGATTGGGTTTGATAATAAATATGTGCTCTGTGTTGTTTACTTACAAACAAACCAAATTATTGAATTTATTGGTACGAGCATGTGACCTCTGGGTAAGTACAGAAAGTTACAATTACAATGTTACAATTTAACTTGAACAAAAATTGTCATTGCCTCTCAGATCATCTGATCAGCAGAAATGTTTGCAAAGTAAAGAAATCTTTAAAGGAACCATGACACTAATAATAACAATTTTAGAACTATATTATATAGTGATAATGCCGTACCCCAGCTAGCAGCTTAGCTCAGCGCAATTTACATAAAAATAGTAAGACAAATATTTATAAACTAATTCAATCTAAAACATTGATATCACAATTTAAAAAAAGAAACAACATATTATTTATGACATGATGATGATGCCCCCTTAGAATAACAAGGTTTTAAGTCGAATTTGTGACAAAAATGAATTATAGACACCGTGTTATAGTCCATGTATTAATCTTTCATGTTAAAAAATATGAAAGCTGTAATTTGAGACAATTTTGTAGGAAGTACAGAACAACAAGGTTCTAACTCTAGACAGGCCTACTAAAATCAAATTTTCAATTGCAAATATCTCAGTTCGACCTTGTTATTCTAATTCTAAGGGGGCAGGATTTTGATGTTACCAACATAATTAAACAAAAAAATTAAATGCATTTTAATTAACTATTCCATCTGCAAGGCGGTCAGTTAAGATGGGATATGTAAAATTTAAAGGAATAAGACTAAGTTACTCACTAAGTCATTGAGTTAGAGAATTTAGTTGTATAAATTGTAAATGAAAAAGTAACACTTAAATAATAAATATTGCTATACTATTCTAGCTATACTATAATTTGAAAGACTTTGCTTACAGTCTTACAGATTTATGTAAGTAGGCAATGGCAATGGCTATAACTATAATAAACTATAACTATATACTATATAGTATATATTATATAGTCTAAGTCTATAGTTATAGTAACTGAAATTATTTTTAATGAATCCGGAACTTTCTAGTATATATAAAAAATAGTTAATATTTACTTACCCACAGGTGCATATTTCACATACACATCGTTTACCCATGGTAATGTAAGAATTATAGGACAATTTAACCAATTAGGTACTGAAATACTCTTCGGTTGTCCGAGCTTTCTTACAAAACGAATGGCCCCTTTCTTGTCTCTAAGCGCCACTATGAAACTGTTTATTCAAAATGGCGAACCTAGCAACTAGCAACTTATTGATTTTTCCAAAAGGGTACATCATTGTAGATAAAAAGCAACGCATTTAAAATAAGTTATATATGTTTTACTTTAATTAAATTCTTTTTATTTGTGTTATATGTATGTTTAAATTCCAGAAATATTCTTTGAGGTGTAATTATTATATTAAATTTTATTTAAAAAATGAATAGCTTCAATAACACAACCACAGATCATTCATAAATATTATCCCTGTGCATGGGAGGCTACTCCACGGCAACACATTGACTAAATATTTTCTATTCTTTACTTTGCTAAGATGTTACATCTGTTCCCCTTTTAGACCCGGGAAGGGGAGGGGGGAGGGGAGGGGTCAACAACGTTATGCTTTTTTGGAATAATAATTGCAATTACCAAATTTAAAAAAAAATTATGTAATTCATGATCTCTTAATAAAAATATTCTTAATTTCAATTGACCTTTTAGAGATTTACCAGATGTATTGTAGTGTTTATTTATTTTAATCTTATCTATTACAGACTCTGCTACGTATAATACTATGACTATACTATACAGAAGATTATTGCGTCCAACCTGTATTCATGTTTTATGTCTCCTTTTTTGTGTGTGTGCATTTTAGTAGAATTTTAAATGTTGATAAAGTGTTGGTTTTCATGTTTTCCTCTTACATCCCATTCCGCTTCCTAATTCCGGACGGGAAGAGCGAGAATTTGTATATTATGTTTGTTCTTGCATACGAAATAAGAAAGGAGTTTTTATCACTATGTCTGAGGGTTGTATCAGGTTATCTTTGTGTTGTATTTCCAAGAAAGAAATAGTTTCCTTTTGTATTATTACCTTACGTAACAAGTCCCAAGACCAAGGGATATATGGGCCTTGTAGGGAGTGTGCCAGTGTGCACCAGGATAGGCCTATTTCATACATAAGGGATAAAATAAGAAAAACCCGTAAAAAACTAAGTTTTTGACTATAAATCCTTTATGTACGAGAAGTAATTAAAAGAATGTTCATTATAATACGCAGCGCCAGACCATCCAGAAATACAAAATTGCAGTTGTGTCGTAAAACATGTTTAATATAATGCGCACCGATCAGGAATATGTTTATAAAAAGAGCTGTCAATAAAATACGCACCTTATTACTTATTGCGCGACAGAAAGGTTGTTCAATATAATACGCACCGCGACGCTCTATCTCAAAAATAGCATGATACATAGGAATAAATAAAATAATCTAAAAAATCAATAATTTAATTACGGTACATGCGATCGATCTGAAATTTTGATACATTGTTTTTATCATCGGTACGAAACTGCCTGCAAAATTTCAGCTCGCTATCTTGCGAGCAAGTGGGTTAAAAATCGATCAAAAGTTTTGGCGACAAGGTCGGTCGGCCGCAGACACCACGAGTTAATATAAAGGATTTAAAAAACAACTTTTTCCCCCCTTCTTTTTAAAACAAAACACACAATGACCAGTTAAGGTGATCAGACGTGTGAAGTGTTTAGGTGAAGAAAATTTTCAAACGGAAATTTAATATATATATATATATATATATATATATATATATATATATATATATATATATATATATATATATATATATATATATATATATATATATATATATATTATTTTTATCTTTGCCCTAAGGGGCCGTCCATAAATGACGTCACGCACCTAGGGGGGAGGGGGGTAACACTTTTGTGACGATGCGTGACGACGTTGAAGAAATGTGACGTCACATCAAAAGGGTAACTTTAAATAAAACTTCCACTGAAATATTTGGTCGCTTACAATTTATTTAATGACTTTTTTTTTCTCTCTTTTTAAAAATTTAAATCAGTGCTTTCTCAATGTGCCGGTTGGTAGGCCATCAGACGCTGGTTGGCGTAAGCTATCAAGACATGAAAATTAAATCTAATTATAATCCTTAAGTTTTGAGAATCCACAAGATAACGTATGAAATTGTTACACTGCGTCGTTTGATGTTGACATCAAAGCATTTGTGATGTAACCGCAGCTCCGTTTGGTTCTCTCATGGACTTTTTTGCCCGTTACCCCAAAATATACAAGTTTATGTGTGCGTTACCCCACCCCCCCCAACCCCCAGACTCTAGGTCCTGCTCACATGACTCGGGGATTTGGGGGAGCGTCGTTAGGCCCCCCCCCCGAAAATGCTACTGGTGAGTTTTACAAGCATGACACGTGTCTAAAATGATCTGAATAGGATTATGTGTAGATATTTTAAGTCAAAACGACACGGAATATCCTTTTTCTTTAAAAGGGGAAAAAAAGGGGGGGGGGTCTGTTTGATAGAATTAAAAAACGTTTTAAGTTTGATATAATTGTTCGATTGGTTTTTGGTCAAACGCCCCTGGCCATTCTAGTCTTCTAGATCAGTGCTTCTCAAAGTGGCGGTCCGCGGACCGGTGCCGGTCCGTGGGCCATCCGCTGCCGGTCCGCAGATGTTCTAAAAAAAGGACAGAAAAAATTGTCAGTGCAGGGAAAATAGTGCACCGGTCTCTGATGCAATGGCAAAATTTCCTGCCGGTCCACCATACTAAAAAGTTTGAGAAGCACTGTTCTAGATATAATGGTAAATGAGCCCATTAAAAATTAGTCAAGTATTCATTAACTTTATTGAATGCATCAAATTCTTGGCATCGCAATTCGAGAGGAGCACAAAACAACTTTTCTTCTTAGCTCAGTTTTTACGGCATTATTTTAAATATCACAGAAAGGATACGTGATACAGACAGATACAGGAACCGGTTCAATAATGGGCATATGTTCCAAGCGTACACGTACACATGACGTATTTTAATATATCTAGTGGATTGTAGTGGATTTTATATGTCCCAAATGAGTCTGCATTACCCCCAAGAATTCTCTTTTTGACCCCAGTTGAGGTTATTTACCTCTGTTCGCCGACCTCTTTCTACGGGATGCCCGTTAGTCAATTGAGGGATTTTTAAAAAATACATTTTAAAAATGTTATTTTAAATATTTTTTTCTAAACAAAGACGTTAGTCGTCATGATTAATAGTCAATGTTTAATTTGTATGCAATAAAGTAAATATAATATAAGGATGTTAACACAGGTCGTTTTCTGAAGGCCGGTTAAACGTTTTTTAAAAATGCTTAACGCGGGTTACGATATTACAATGTAGATCTTCACTTAATAAATACTTAAATGACAATAAAAGTGATTTGAAACATACTTATTTTCAAATGGAAAATAAAGTGTGTTTTTTCCGGGGGGGGGGTCAAAGATTTGTGTCGTATTTTTGGAGGGGGGGGGGTCTAAGTTTTTGTGACGACGTGTGACGAGGGGGGGGAGAGGGTAAAAAATCGGCAAAAATCGCCGTGACGTCATTTATAAAGGAAGTATAAAATATGTTGATGAGTGACTATTGCTAGAAAAGTCCTCCGCTGACTTGGAGAGGAGATAGGCGCCGCCAAATCCACCAAGCCTTGAGAAAGTTCTAATAGAAACATTAGAACCCCTACGACCATGAGGACACACACACACCAATGTTCCCGTTAAGATTCGTTGGTTCGTGTGCAGAGTAAAAAAATCGTGTGCAAATTGCTCAGCATCCATGTTTAGTACACTATTTTTTATAATTTAAAATACAAAATTTGCTGCGCGGTAATTCTAAACTGCTGCGCGGCGTCGGTCAGATATCTGCGTGGCCGCGCAGCCATGCAGCTTAAAGGGAACATTGACACACACACACGCACGCACGCACACACACAAAAGGAGGTATACAGGTTGATGACCCCTATGATGAACAGAGCCAACGTGGGGCACACGCCACTAACGGGGTCAATTTTATTGTTGAAGATTTTCTGGAGAAGCTTAATGAAAAATAAATAGAGGTAAAAAAAAGATTTAAAAAAACAAACAATTTTTATAAGTGGACTAAAAAGAAGAACACAATTTAAAACTTATAAGTTCAAGTACTTTCATTTAATATGACTAAAAACGTTGGGCGGGTGTTTGGTATAAAAATTTAAAGATTTATAATTTAGAAGGCAAAAGAGAGATCTATAAGTGAGAGAATTGAGAATGAGTGAACTGCATATGTAAAACCTCATAAGCGCCCGCTCCACGTTTTTGAGATCTCTAGGACCACCAGAAGTGATTTATTTTATGTTGGAAAATTTGAAATTTTGCGGACAGGAACGAAAACAATGCGGACAGGAACGAAAGCAAGTTAATAAAAATGTGTTTAAAAAAAAACAAACAAACTAATAAGATTTATCGTGTTGCAGTATATATTGCATATATATATTTCAGTTCTAAACCAAATTATTAGTTGAATCCATGATGTTTTAACAATTCCTTTATTGGTCCACGTGAACTGAAATATTTCACATTCGTCAACAATGGACTTGAAGCACTATTACACTGAAGATGACCAAACATGCAGTGGCGTAGCTAGACGGGGGCGGTGGGGGCGGTCCGTCCCGGGCTGCACACATTTAAAGGGCGGCATTTGTGGGCATTTGAAAAGTAAAGCCATTTCCGACAACCGCCCTTTTTCTTTTGAAGGGGGAAAAACAAGGTGAAACTAAAATAATTTTAATTTTGATTCTTAACGGATTCGCGCAACATCTGTTTGATTACATAGTGATTTATATAACTAACGCAAAACCGTTCAAAAATTTAAAGTCGCTCAAAAGATTTTATAAGAAAACTGCACACACACAATATTAGTCATATTAAATCAATGTGCTTGGACTTATAAGTTTTAACATTATTTTCTTCTTTTAAGTCCACTTATAAAAACGGGATATTTAAAAATCTTTTTTACCTCTATTTATTCTCATTGTGTCAGCTAGATTATGACATATTCCAAGAAATTCGAACATTTGCTAAGAAAATACTCAACTTGTTTGGCTTAACATGTGTGCGCAGACATTCTCAGATATGAATTTTAACAAGAATCTTGTCAAAGTTTTAGCTACATGATACTTTTGTGAGAAAAATTCAGGACACACTAGTATCATATAAACAGTGTTAGCCATGAAAGCATCTAAGACTTTTTAAGTTTTGAATCAATTATAGGCTGTATTAAAAAATACTTATAAAAGTATTTATATAAAAAGTGTTATATTAGAATTGCTCACTGGGCACGCTACTTAGTGGCAGTCCTCATTCTAATAAAATCGATAAGGAAGCAGAATTATTGTAAATCTTAGGTGAAGATAAGACAAAAATTAAAAAAGGTGAAATTTCTGCTTTACAAAAGATCAAGCTTACACAACTCTTATATCTTCTTTTTTAATAGTATTTTAAACTCATCTATTACAATATTATTTAATTTTTAACTACAAAATATTTCTAGGCCAACAGACGTATGCAAGCCACATACGGATCTTCTGTGTTAACACTTTGGCTCGCATACAATTTATGTAAGATATGTTACCAGGATTATTGGAAGATTTCCAAGCAAGATTTAATGACTAATAGTGTTTCAATGCAGCTCTCAACAATTTTTAGTACATTTCAACATGGCTCTCAGTTATTACAGATCTGGCCATTCCGGTTTGGGATTGGAAGACAAAAGAAATCTCAGAATTAAGTTATATTCTTTTTTTTCAAAAGGTAAAGTTTTTAGTTAACAAGAATAAATAATATCAAGCTTCTCATTAATAAATAATTTTCAGTTTCATTTCTTTAAGAAATGTTTTGTCATAATATTGGAAGTATATTCTGTGCGGAAATCCATATCTGGTGTTGTTCGCCGTCGTAGTCGACGATGACCACTCTCATCATATTTGTATTTGACCTGTGCTAGGCCACCGCATGTGTCCTCTGGTGGCTTATTAACCCTATTCTGGCACGAAATTGGAGTCGCATGTCGGACAAGAGATGGATGGGATCCCTTCAGAAGGGTTTTGGATACGATCCTTCCTGGCTTGGCGTTTTGACTTGGCAGCCTGTTGTCTATTAGCCTCACAGACAGCTGCGCCATTCCATATCATAGAGCGCCAGTGGGCTCGGTTACTGGCTGCTGCTTCCCAGAAGTCATGTCCGATGTGGAAGGCCTTTAGAGCAGTTTTAAGTGCATCCTTGTAGCGCTTTCGTGGACCTCCGCGTGATCTATGCCCTTCTGTAAGCTCACCATAGAAGAGCCTCTTGGGGAGATGATGGTCGGGTGTGCGCACTACATGCCCCGCCCAGCATAGTTGGCTTTGCATGAGGCTAGTGTGGATGCTGGGGAGTCCTGACCTGGCTAATATTTCGGTGTCTGGAACTTTTTCCTGCCATTTTATCTGGTATTCCTTACTTATATGACAGTATTTGCATTGGCAACAAAAATTCTACTATGTCAAGAAGAAGTCACAAAAATGTTATGGAAATTCTTTACCAAAGAAAGCACCATTAAAAACCCCACTTACAATAACACCTGATGTAGACTCTACAATAGAGCTTTTGGTGTATAATTTACATGGAGTCCATTCTGTTTTTAAAAAAAAAGAGTACCAATCTCAGTTGCTTTCAGCTTCCATTTTTTCAAATTGAGGATTTATTCTCAATTGCTGTTTCTAAACTAATTTTAAGGCATTTGAGTAGGGCTTGTAAAAAATACCAATATATCTATATGAATAAATATATTTCTAAATATAACTAATTACTTTCAGTCCAATCCTCCTTTATATTACCAAACCATGTTTAACTGACATTGTATAAGATGATCAATTTGAAATGGATTTCTTCTATGAAAATAAATAGTTGTTTTTTTTTAATGATGATTTTAACCCCATAATATAATACAGCAAATAACTTTCAAGAGAGAAAATTAAGTATTTTATCAACAAAAAAACAAAAAAATCAAGTTCTTTTCTTTTATTTGCAATTTATAATTCATTCAAAGTAAGGATGATAAAATGATATTTGAGTTTTAAAAAAAATTAGTTAAAGTTTGAAATTTTAATCAAAATAATTTTTTAAATCCCTAAAGCTTATGTCATCCTTGGCTATTATGTCATTTTTGTCAAAATGAATTATAAGAAACAAAAATAATTTTCCTTAAATATTTTCTATGTTCCATTTTAAAACTTATAATTTACCATATCTAAAGAAATATCTTAAGGTCCCAAGTTTCTAGATTTGAAATATGGAAATTATCAGTGGTGTAATTTTTTTAAAAATCACAAAGGTAATTTTTATTTTTGAAATGTACAAATAAGCAAATGCTTTAAATTTTACTTAAATTGTGTTAATATTTATTTTAATAAAAAGAGTATCTTCTTATTTTAATAAATATATGATGATACAAATAAAAGATTATCAAGAAAAAAAATTCATTGTTACTAAGTTTAAGAAATAGCTTTAACAATATTAAAATACAAATACAAAACAAAACTTATTGGCTATTGGATTTAAAATTATGGATGAATTACAATTGAAGCAGGATTCAATCCTGAAGCCCTTGGCTTAAAAAAATTATACTCAAAATTATGATGTTAAAAAACTAAGTTCTTTACCAACTAATATAATTTTAAAATACACAATGTATAACTAAAATCAAATAGATTGGTTCCCAATAAAATGGGATAAACATTGCAAATATTATTTGGATCTAATATTTAAATATTAAAAGTAAAATTAAAATATTAATATATTAGTAATATTAAAATTTAATCTATACAATTTAGACACAACTTTTAATATTTAAATAAGAGGTCCAAATAATATTTGCAATGTTTATCCCATTTTATTGGGAACCAATCTACTGGATCTATTCTCAACTCTGGATGGAAGACAGGAAGCTTTTAACTATTGATATAGGGAATTTTAATACATTTTCTCCACTTCTTATGCCTATGTCAATAAATAAATCTAACTTCTTTGAAAAATTATTTTAAAAAAAATACTTTAAATCCAGTTTTAAAAATAAATATTGATTAGTTGAAATGTATTTCTGTTTGATACAGATCTATACCCAATTTCAAAATGTTTAATTTAAAAAAAAAGAAGCAACTGTAATATGGTAATTATATTGAGATAAATGATTTACAAAAACTTAACATGTCATGGAATGCATTCATGTCTTTTTACCTGCTTTAAAGTTAAAAATTCACGCCAAAAGCCTAAACTATGATTTTTCATTTACTAGTTTTGCATCATAGAAGAAAACAAAATCAAGTAATCACAATAAAAAGCTTTTAGAAAAAATAGTCCAACAAAAAGAAATTTCTTAGAAATTATACAATTTCCAGATTTTTACCCTGAAGGCAATGTTAAAACAATCCATAATATTTATTTTAATTTTAAATGCATATGAATTAAACATTTTTATGTAATATAAGTGTAAGTTATTTGTACTGATGAATGCATTAGCCGAAACATATACTTTTGTATTAGTTAATTAGTTTGTGTATTTTTTATGTTATTCAAAAGCTTTATTGCTGGCCTATTCTATATGTTATATTCAAGTCAGGAGAAGGAAATTTATTTCAAGGTATAAAAATTCAATGATATGTACATGTTAGCAATACATCAGAATACATGTTAGCAATACATCAGAATAATACACAAACATGTTTGGTAGTTGAGCATGAAATAAATTTAAATACTAAAGAAAAAGAATAAAACATGAAATTTATCTAACTCAATTTTTAAAAATGCTAAAAGCTTAAATCAAGAAATGCATTGGAACAATCACTAAAATTCAATTATCTTCTTCAAGCAAGAGTTTTACATTTTATTACAATTGAAAATATATTATAATAAGAAGCAAATAATATATTTCTTAAATTAATGTTAAAAAAATGCTATGTGTATACACATGATCATATTTGATTATTGGAATTTATATAAAATTATGAATTCAATTAACGATTCATATTTTGGTATAATTTTAACTAAATGTGAGTTAAAACATAATTTTATACTATGAGAAAAATTTGCAATTTGGTTTGAATTCTTTTGTAAGGACACGGTCAATCCCATTATGTTTTAATCCAAGGGTTGGCTTGTATCCAACATGGGATTTTTGTATGTTGTTGTGGCTCCTTTGTAAAATGGGTTGTCTTGCTGCAAATGATAAAATATTCTCATCATAAAATATTTGTTTCCCTTATTAATAAAAAGATATGAAGATACATAGTACAATTTTGCAGATACCACAAAGCATTTTATGTTTATAAATGATAGAATTTTTACAGTGAATTCCTTTTTTCAGGTTTTGCTCTACCCTGTTTGTTTTCTTTAACCAGAATACAGAGATATCATTTCATTAGTACTTGTGATGGCTAAAAATAATTTTGAAATTTCCTTAAAGTAAAGAAAAGGAAAAGACTTATAAATCATGTTTCCGTCTAATAAAATATATTTTTTATGTCATGGCATGAAATAAGCTTTTCAACCTACCTGGGCCCATTTACACTGTTTGAGATCTTCTTCAAATTTTGAATACTCAATTTTGTCAAATATGCTGGTGATAATTTTCCACAGCAACAGGATCAACAGCCCAATAGCTACCACACCTGCCACCACACCAGCAGCAATGGGTAAAATGTCTACTGGTTCAGGACAGCCTGTAACAAGTTTAAAAAATAAATTTTAAAACATGTTTGTGTTGTGGTAATGCATCCATAAACTAAAATTAACATTAAAAAATACTGAACAGAAGTAACCCTTCATTAATTAAAATATTTGGTGACTATGCTATGTCAATATAAGTAACATAAATTAAAGTTTTCAACAAAGAGAGGATAAATTGGATCTTTTTAAAAATAGGATTTTGCAATATAATTATTTTTCACAGTTAAAAAAGTTACAGATTGCAAATATTAAATCCCATACTTTTAGTTTTCTGTAACACTATGGTAACATTGCTCTCAGATGAAACCAAACGAAAAGAAATGAAACATCCATCAGACTGTATAATGGAACAAATTCCACTACCATCTAAATCTGAAAATATTAGTTAAGAATAAAATAATTCCTACTCCAACTAAGTTAATAAAACGTTAAAAAATAGCTTTTAATCTAACTAAATGATAAATAAAAGCTGTGACAAACATCATAGTCATAACTAGAAACTTTAATTGAATCCAGGCATTTAAAAAAAAGCATTTATTCTAAGTAATGCTGATGTGGGTGTCTAAATAAGATGAGCTACAAGAATGTCAAGGGTGGGTTATATAATATAATAATATTAATATTATAATAAGTAAAATACGTCTAACTTTTCAGTGAGTCAACTATTTGTATTTCAGGACAGTCAGTAGGGCATTCCACTTCTTGTTTGTTGATAGTACAGTCTGCACATTTCCGATAAGTTGGACTATCACACACACCATCACCGCATAGCTAATTTAGTTTAATTTCAAATTAAAATATGTTTGTGAAGAAAATTTCCACACATACATTTCTTGTCTTTATTCCCATAGCTGAATTTTCTCTTTATAAATTATCATTATTATAAATTATTATTATTTTAACAATTAACCACTAGCATAAAATATAAAGGTAAAAATATATTTCTTTAAATAAAACTATTTAAAACCATTACACAGACTTAAATTTGAGCCCTCTTTATAACTATAAGTAAATATATTATTTAAATCTAGTTTTGTATAAAGAGGAACTTTAAAGCTTATTAATAAAATATACATCTACATTAGCACATTATTTTCAAATTATAACAAGCAAAAAGTTTCAAATGTAAAATAAAACCATGGACCATGTCAACATAGTGCTACTGTGGGAACTATGTCAACATAGTGCTATTGTGAGAACTTACAAAGCAGTTCTCACAGAAAGATCCAGTATATCCCTTCTGACAGAAGCACTGACCACACTCACATATTCCTTTTCCACTGCAAACCTGTTAATACCCAAAAAATTTCAAAATTTAGCAGACAAAAAAAAAGGATTATTTCCTGATTTTTTAATGCTTTTTGTATGCTTAGCTTATGAATTTCACTTATATTTGAGAAGCAATTAATTGCCATACAAGCAATGAAATATTAATCCTAATTCGGAAACGATGAACCTGTTAAAATAAAATTTTGTATTCTAACTTTGTTCTGCTTAATGGTCTGTCTTAATAGTTCATATAATTAACCTTCAAAGGATAAAAGTGACTTAAAATAGTTACATGAAAAATAACATGCACATGACTTACATCACCACCAGTACTTTGAAGACAGGATGAGTTTGATGTTGTACAGTCACAAGTACTACCAGTAAATCCTTCTTTACATTGACATCCACCACAGACACACTGTCCACGATTCACTGAAGAAATAATTTTAATAAATGGAGAATCATTAATTATAAGTTTTGAAAATTTTAATACATATAAAAAAAAAGACTCTTCCACTTTTTAATGTTCAGCTTTGATTACAGTAACATTCATTAGTCCCTGTCAAAAAAAGAATGCCCTTTATTCAAACAATTTTTGTGTCTAGATAGTCTTTTTATTTGGGTTTGTGACTAAGGTTGTTATTGGTAAACAGGTCCTCAAATCAGGACCAGTCCTCTTTAATCCCATATTATCATCACTGTTTACACCGAAGCTAGCAAGTTTTATTATTTTTTCCAATAATTTTTTTTAATATGTTGAGTTCACGTGAATCATACAAGAGAGGTAAACACGATGTCACTAATGGACGAGGCGTGCTTAATTATTACAATATCTTGTGAGTTTTAAAAACTAAGGAAAAATACCTCGGTACCACTAACAGATGGTTAAACTGGTATTCACAACCTTTAATAATATACAATTTTAATATATACAAATTAAAAATTGACAATTAAAATACATTTTCTTGTTGGTTCTCAAAACATAAGCAAAACACGGACCGGACGGTTAACCGGTCTTCATTTGAACGGTTAACCTGTCCTCAAATATGAGCCGTCTTAAAAACCTTTTTTGTGACTGATATTTTCTTGCTATTTTAACTAGACTAATGTAAGCAACCAAAGAATGTAAAAGAAAGCTTCAAAATTTACTTAGAACTTACCACCGCCACAAACTTCCCGGTTAAAACTGCCACAGCCCTTGTCATAGCACTCACAATATTGTCCACTGTAATCTGGATCACACTTGCAAACATTACACTCACACTTTCCAAAACCACTACATTCTTTTGTAGAATTATCTCCAGGCCTGCAATTCAAAGTTACATGTAAATGCATATATCCAAAGTTACATGTAAATGCATATATCCAACATTATAGATTATTAGTTATTGCCCAGGTAAAAGACTACATGTATTGTGAAGGGAAATTATTTTTTTGTGTGGTCCAAAGTTGGCAAAGCCAGGGCGGAAATGGGAGATAAGAACCCACTTCCCTAGAAATACCCTGAAAGGCCCGCGTCTCACAATGCCGCTGTCAACTAAAGCCAAGGTCCTGGCCTTCACGTGTGGCTGATCATTTAAGGCTGGCGGACCATGTTTCTACTAACAAGAGAAGGGATGAAGGTGCTTCACTGGCGCCTCAAAACCAGTGGCGTAGCTAGAGGGGGGCGGTCCGCCCCAGGCGGCACACATTTAGGCATTTGTGGGCATCTGAAATGTGCAACATATTCCGACAACCGAACTTTTTCTTTTGAAGGGGGAAAACCAAGTTGAAACAAAATATTCGTAATTTCTAGTCTTAATTAACGGATTCCCACAACATTTGTTTGATTAGATAGGGGTTGTTTTAACTAACGCAAAACCGTTCTTCTCAAAAAAGGTATCGATTTGTTTGGAAAATTAAGCGGTATACGACCCAGATGACGCTTTTATAAGAAAACTACACACAAAAAAAAACACATCCCCGCTGGGCCCAATAATATGTGCCATTAATATCGCCACGATGGTTTTTGCGATGTATTTCGACATTTGCAGAATGATGCGCAAACAAGTACCTACAATTCATGGTGGTTCAAATATTGTCTTTAACTTGCAAGTAGTGGTGTATATTACTGTTTGAGTTTTCAGAAAATTGTTGTAAAGTACGTTACTAAAAATTATTACTATGCATTAAAGTAGCACAAATATTTTTTGTTTTTCATTAAAATACGGTTATTCATAAAAAATGTTATGCCTATCCAATTAAAGTAATGTGTAAATAATTTGATTTTGTCTATTGTATGGAAATCCTTCAGATTTATGGCAAGAACATGAAAATATTCAATTTTCTCCCTTAATAAGCAACACCACAATAGGTATAAATAATTTCGAAAAAGACATAGTTTAAAAATTTCAAGCGTCTTGGAAAAATTGACATCTGAAGAAGTAACTAGTAAAACGAGATCAGATGCTGGAATTTTTACTCAATTCAATGCAATAATTTTCTTTTCTATGTTATCTCAATTTATGGGAACCCGTCATTTTTAAAATTAATTCAAACCCATTGCATGGAACAAAGAGATGTGATAATAGAAAAAGCTGTTATATCAGCCAAACAATTTGTGAAGAGTTGGAGATATCAACTGAGCGCGGAGTTAGAAGGGAAAACAAATATGAGTGGGGGAAATTACGAAGACGTGGCTCTATCTTTAGAACGAGAAGTACAAAGGGAAATGTTTTTATCCATGGATGGAATTATAAAAGAAAATACAAGAACGCTTTGATGAGTTGCATGTCCTTGCAAGAAAATATTTGTATATAATAACATATAACCTACTAAATGAAGCATTTGAACATCAAATAAATTACTTTATTGACATTGATAAAGAACAGTTCAAAATTGAAAGAAAAAGGATCCAGGTTTTTATGGCCGTACCTACATTACAAGAAGAGGCATCAAGTTAGAAAAAGTGGGGGAAAGGCCCCCTTGATCTATTAACATTTATTCAACAGTATGATTGGAAAATTATGTATCCAACATTGCAATTTCGCTATGATTTATTTCAACAATTGCTATCAGTGTCGCTAATTGTGAAAGGAGCTTCTCCAAAGTGAAGTTGATAAAAATTATCTTCGTTCCACAATGGTCGATTTAAGACAACAAAATCTTGCAATATTGTCCATAGAACAAGATATTACAAATAATTTAAATTTTGATAGTATAATAAACGATTTTTCTATTATGGAAGTTAGGAAAGTAAATGTATAAATATGATTAGATACCAACGTATACAATTTCTGGTAAAAAAATCATTTATTTATCAATATTAAAGAATTAAAATTAAAGAATAGTAATTGATGTTTGTTTGTGTGTAAATTTGGAATCTGTTTTATCTCATAAGGGGGGAGGGACCTGCAACCTCAGTAACTTTCTTGTGCCCTTTAAAAAATGTATAGTGTATTTTTATAAATCTGTATTTATAGGTATATCATCTTATGCAGCCTCTTTTACTACTGCTTACATAAATATGGCATGCAATGGTAAACATGTTCCCCGCCTTTACTTTGTTTCAATTGCAATTATTTATTCATGTTTATTAATTTATAAAAACCATCAAATAATCGACTAATTTGACATCCATAAATGACGTCACGCGATTTTTGATGATTTTTCTCCCCCTCCGCCCTCGTCACATGTCGTCACAAAAACTTAGACCCTTCTTCAATATGACGTCAAAAAGCTTTGACACGCCATGAAAGCCGTATTTTCTATTTGAAAATAAGCATGTTTCAAATCAAATTTTTATCATTTAAGTATGTTTTAGTGCAAGGCTGCACTCTAATATCGTAACACACGTTTTACGTAAACGTCATTAAATAATGTGTCAGTAATCAATATTTAAGTGGAAATTTTATTTAAAGTTGCGCGTTTTGACGTGACGTCACATTTCTCAAAGACAACCTCCTCGTCACACATTGTCACAAGTGTATGACTCCCCTCCCAGCATCAGGTGTGTGACATCATTTATGGACAGTCCCTAAAAAGGGCGGCACATTGGAGACCTCCCCGGGCGGCAAAAGTTCTAGCTACGCCACTGCTCAAAACCAGTTCCTTCGGGTAGATGAGGCTAGTTAACCTTGGCTGGTAGTTCATTTAGGAGAATGGAACTCTGACTTCAAACCTCTGCTGCCTAGTGGCTACACCCGCTACCCAGGAAAGGCTAAGGGAGTAAACCTTGGCAGAAAAACAGGAAATGGAGCACCTACAGATGGTCTATACATAAAAGATATGTACATTTCAGTAGCTCCTGCAACGCCAATGGCGCCAAGCTGCATCGACGCAAGTCATTCCCTTGGTTACACCACTGACATGGAGAGGGGGGATATGCTGTTTGGGAAGCAGCTATTTCCTCCATATTTTTTCATCACTTCTGGAGAGGACACTACAGCGTTGCCGCAAGGTGTCGACAAAACACGGGAAGTAGCACAGGACGTAGAGCTAGGTGCCAAGGGCTGCTTCCAACAGTGGGAGAGACTATCAAGTCTTACTGGACAGCTACCCCCCTCCTCAAACTGGGCAGCCTCCAGTCAAATAGGTGCTATCCTGTCATGGCCTGCCTTCTTCACTGGGTGCATGGAGATTAGAGTACAACTCACCAATTGGGCCAAAAAGCCCTGCACCAAGAGAGAAAAAAAAAGAAAAAGAAGACCCCAGCTCTTCAAATCTCTAGCTGGAACGTGAGAACTATGTGTCCCGCATCACATATTTTTTTTAATAACATCTTTTTTAATATCTTCTTATCTTATCTATACAGACGCTCCTTCTATGCAGAAGATAATTGCGTCCACAGACCATGACAGATGATCTGTTGGCAAGTGAAGCAGCATTCACAGGCCACGGCTTTGTGGGTTCCACGCATTACCCAGCCGCCTAACTAGTGTTAGGTACCCATTTGGAGCTGGGTGACTCAGGGACGCCCTAGGCCTGGGAACAAATCCTTGCCTTCACATGGATTTGAACCCGTGACCATTGGTACACCAGTCGAGCGCGCTGCCTCTCGAACACCGCATCCCACAATAATATGGTTTATTTTACTTATGATAAATGGCAGATGTACTTTGGTTGCTTGAAGTTATTTCTTGTTTGCAATCCTTATGCAGTGATGATAAGCGTTTAATGGCTGGTAGTGGCCGGACAAATAAATACGTTTGAGACTGCATAACATTATAGGCCAACACAGGTGCCCCAGAGCATGTGGTAAACAATGGGTGTAAAGTCTGGCAAGCCCCGTCTGATTTCACTAGCTCCAACCTTATCTCTTCCATTGTCCCAGAGCCTATGGGCCTGTCCAGGGACGGAGATCAAACAAGGTAAATGTAGAGGTTGTGCAGTACTTTTATGGCCAGGATTGGCTGACCAGACCTGACCAGTTATCTAGTTTGCATGGCATTGCATTTTATTATGCTTTGACGCTGTCTTCAGTGTTCCTATATAAAAGGAAGAGTGTGAGTGGTCTTCATATTCACTTATTTAAATATCTTTTGAAATACATCTATCATTTTTAGAATACATCTATCTATCCGTAATGGAAGAATCAAAGACACAAAAAGGCAAAAGAAAGTTGTTTTACGAAGGATACAGTTTTAAATTCGCCAAACGTAATGTTGACGACAGTATATCATGGCAATGTTTACAAAGTAACTGTTGTGGCAGAATAAAAATTCTGTATGATGTCATAACAGTTACAACTGAACACAACCAAGTGTCAGAGCCTGGAAAAATCAAAGCAATCAAGGCCTTTTTTGAAATGCAAGAACTTGTCGAACAATATTTTGGCAAACTCAGGCAAATCATCCAGAGCAGTACAGCTGGAATATCACTGGAAGCAGTTGTCCATTTGCCGTAGTACATTGCATCGCAAAAAATCATCGAAAGGAAAAGGAAAACAACCCAAGAGCCATATCAGAACCCTCGGACAGTTGGCGACATAGTCATACCACAAGCACTACAGATTACACTTAGAGGAATGCCATTGATGTTGTAGGATTCAGGGGCAGAAGACCCCAATCGAATTCTGATCTTTGGAAGTCACAAAAAACTAGACACTTTGGAAACCCATAAACATTGGGTTATTGACGGTACTTTTAAAGTACATGTAGCTCCAAAATTGTTCTTCTAAGTGTTTACTAATTCATATTTTAGTGGAGCATAAAGCTCTACCTATGGTTTACACTTTAATGACTGATAAAACAGAAGCATCGTACAACCGTTTCTTTGATGGTTCGAAGAATCTCCATCCAGCTTTAAATCCACAAAGTGATATGGCTGATATAAAAAAAAGCAATCCAAAATGCTGTAGGAAAAGCTTTTCCAACTGCAGAAATCATTGGGTGCTTATCTCATTTTGGGCACAATCTCTGGCAAAAGGTGCAGCAATTAAACCTTCTTAATGAATATAAAAACTACGAAACTTTCCTACACATTTCAAAATGTTGCTGGCTCTCACTTTTGTCCCACCTATGAGATTGAAGGCAAGAGTGAATCCCTGATTTCCTATTCCCCTCTGGAATGTACACGATCGTGTTACAAACGGCCTTCCTCACACCAACAACACCGTAGAAGGTTGGCACCATGCTTTACAACAATGTGTTGATTGCCACCATCCATCCATTATAAAACTTGTCGAACATTTTAGCAAGGATTAGGACCATGTCGAGATGCAGATGGAACGTTTTAAAGGCGGTGTCTGACAGCCTACTTCATTGAAAAGCAAGTACGTTCAGCTGACCTGTTGATTGGAGGCTATCATACCAGCACATGGATTGATTATGAATGTTGAGTAGCTGAGAAGAATATCTCATAATCTTTCAATGTGATGTGAATTGTTTCTTGTGATTTTATTGAATTGTTCCTTCTGTAAATGTTTTTAAATTTTTTTCTTGTGATGTTATTATAATTTTTTGTGAACTAACCCTGATACTGAATTTGTCTGGGGCCATTTTTATATATGTTTTAGGTGCTGTTTTTTTATATGATTTATAAAACACACACACATATATCCCTTTCTTATCTTCTGGAAATTATGTTTAAAATGAGTTGTCTGAACAAAAAGTGGAAACTAACAAATTGTAATAATTTAAATCCCTAATAAAAATGGGGCCGTTTTTGACAAGGGCCATTTTGACAGGGGCGGTTATGTCGGGGCCATTTTATCCGGTGCCGTTTAGTACCAATATACTTTTCATAGCATCCTATTATTTTATTATAAATATTAAGCGTTTAATTACAGTAGTTCATGTAAAAGATTTAAACTAGGGCTGTTATAGATTAATTTAAATTTAATCGTTAACTTTTGAAAAATTATCACTCAATTAATCGATAATTTCTATTGAAACCAAAAATAGAAATTTATGACTTCATTAAACTGAACATTTCTCACGGACATTGAAAATTAAGAATATTTTGAACTAAATTTCATGACAATGTGTTGATACTTGATTTGTGCTGAAGGTGGTACGTCAGCGATGTATTTGATCCTTTAAAAGAGAATTGTTTATGGCAGTGGACACAGAAAATGTTTTCACCATCTTCGACTTTGCCATCCGCAGTTAGCTTAAAAACAACATATTTGCTCAACTTTCTAGTTATATGTTTAAATTTAACTGCGCTGATGCTGTCAGCAGGGCCGTCTTAACGCATAGGCCCGTTGGGCATTTGCCCGGGGCCCACAAGCATATGGGCCCCATGGGAATATGTTTATTAATATATTATGTATATTCATTTTTTATTCCTGCTGGGGAAGGGCCCAACACTATATTTTTGCCCTGGGGCCCAAAATGGTGTAAAGACGGCTCTGGCTGTCAGACATTTTATAATTGACGTCTGCCTGGTCAACATACACTAATAAAATAAATTTTAATATTACGCGGGAGATGTTTGTACGTAAAAAATATCTATAAATTATTATTAATTATTAATAATTTATTATTTATTACTGAAATTTTAAAAAAATATTAAAAATATTTTCTTAAATTTTAATCGAATTTTTATCGATTAAAATTATTTTAATCGATATTTAATCGATAAATTTTTTAACGATTAATCGAGAGATTAATCGATAATTTCGCAGCCCTAATTTAAACAATAAATTTTTTAAATAAAAACTCACCGTCTGCATTGAAATGTTGCAGCATCCCGTCCTTTTAAGTCACATTCACAGAACTCCCCAAAACGATTTGCATAACAGTCACACAAGCCACATTTAAAGGTACCATTGCCATTACTGCAAAAGTCACTGTTTTGTTCCTGCAAGAGGTAAGGGTTGATGCTAATTATTATTAATGGTCTCATTATGATAAACAAATTTATAACGTAAATCACACTTACAGTATCTACTAGAGTTTAAGTTGACCCCTTGATTTGTCACTATTTGAAAATAGAATTTTACATTTCTTCACTGATCGTTACGATAAACTGATTTCTTTTAAAAAAATGAGCGAGTAAAAATTGACACCCAGATTTTGGCCTTGAAATTTTGAAAAAAAATCTCGACTTATACTCGAGTATATATGGTAGCTGCTAAATCTATTAACAAAATTTATTTGCTTCAAAATTTTTAAAGAGATATATATCTATAAATCTGTTAGACAAATTTAACTAAAAAACACACATGCAAATGAACATTTCATACCCAATCTTTAGGGTCAGTGTCACACAGACAATCACAAACTATGTCAATATCCAGTTCCATTTTGTCATTTTTCATAAATTCTGGATAAATAATCACTTTCTTTTTTCTCTCCCCTGGAGGCGGACACTCAGTAATTGTAATTTCTACGTCAAAATCAATCTGATAGGATGGAATTAAAAAAAATAAACATATAATTACCTATTTATTAAGCATTGTTAAAGATTTATTTAAAACACTGAATGAGTAATTAAAACTAATAGGAATATTATTAACATGTACAATGAATAGCCAACAATTATCAAAAAGCTAACAGCAAGTGATAATGAAAGAACAAAAATATTCATAAGAAATAATTGGGTCTAATCTTTCCGCAATAGGAACAAAGAACCAGGACAAATAAAATCTTTCCAAAACAAATCAAAATTGGTAACTTGATTTTATTAATAATTATGAAAATGTAATTGACACCCTAAAGACATATCAATCCATATGTTTGAACACCTATTCTTTATCATGTTAACTGGAACCACAACTCTAAAAATATTTGATTAATCAGTGTACCATAATAATTTAATGTTAGATCCTCTGTCATAAATTAAAGTGAAACTATAAAGAAAAACAAAGTTACATTTATTTTTAAATACTTTGGAAGGAGAAATAAAAACAATATGAAAAACATACTGATTTGCCTATCTTAAGACCCTTGCAAACATTTGTTTCCTGTCTGAAATAAAAAGAAATAAAATAATAATAAAATATTTCATTACAAATGTGATTTTTTTCTGTGTATTTTTAACATTTAATTTTGTTTTAAACAGAGTATTAAATTATTATGATCTCTCATTTTAACATACAGTTTCTTTAAATTTGGCTAAAGGAACTGCAAAGCTTCAAAATCATAAAAATCTGAGAATCTTAACAAAATTAGCTGTAATTAAAAGAAATTAATTTAGTAATGATTTTAAAGTCTCATGTGACTAGTATTGTCTTTGTTGAATTATAATTATAATATTATATTTTAAGAAAGCTTATATCATATTACAAATTTTTTTATTGAACTCTTTTAAAATGCTTATTTTAAATCTTCATAATGCAACATTTTTTCTCACTTCAGCCATAAGGTAAAATATGATGTATAGAATTTTATTATCCCTCATTTACTTTTTTATTACTGCATTTAGTCTGATTATATTGTTACTTTGTATTCCTTCAAACCGCTCCACATACAGGGTGGCCCAAATAAAGTGGGACCGCCTAGAGTTTTTTTGTTTTTTTTGTAGGTTTCAAAACGAGAGAAGTATACTAAGCATTTGGTTTACAGACAAAAAGATATTTACTCTCGCCACACCAGTATATGAACAAAATGTGGGTGAGATTGCAATCAGGCTTATAGATTAGTAAATGGATAACATGTAAACAGGGTATGAGTGAGCCTGACAGGACGTAACGCAAAGAGCCTTCCTCAACATACAATTAGTACACAAATAAAACGAATATCAAGAAATAAAAAATAAAAACTTAGCTACAGTGTAATCTAATTGAATTGGTCTCTTTGGATCACACCACAGCTAAGTTTTTATTTTGTTATTTCTTTATATTCGTTTTATTTATAATAATAAGTAATAAATTGATAATTTATATAGCGCTGTATCCCAGTAAGGAACTGGGCTCACAGTGCTGTTCATGAAGAAAATAACATACATATAAGTAATAAATAAACATTCATAACAACCAAATAAATTACGGTACATTATACATAAGCTATGTTAATCATTAACAAGAAATGTTGTTTCATTAATTGTGTACTATTTGTTCATTGCGGAAGGCTCTTTGCCGAAACGTTCGCTGTTTTGTTACGTCCTGTCAGGCTCACTCATACCCTATTTACATGTGATCCACATATATGGCAGCATTAATTAAATTTTGGTGCAGAACATGTCATTATTAGAACCTGATATTGCATCTTCCACTGAATACATGGAAATAATTTATTAATATTATTAAAAAATAAAGCGAGCTTACCTTGGGCGTCTTGTTTTACCTTCATACTTAAAACCTTAGTTCTCTAAAATTGTGTAATAGTCCCACAAATTTGCCAAACCCTGGCTTAAGACAACAATTTTCATCTTTTGAATACTTACACCTTACACACTTGACTTTTAGCTCTGATTTTAACATCCACGCCTTTTACTTTTTCATACACAATTTTTACTTCTGATATCATTTCCTGTCAATTATTGCATTGAAGAGACAACAAGAAATGATAAAAATGTTGTAAAAAAGACTAAATATTTATTTTAGAGTTTTTAAGAAAAGATTTTTATTTTTAACAATCATTAAATATTCATTTTAAAAAAATGATGGGATAAATTTTAATGTTAATTATTTTCTTTTATTTTTAATTAAGTTAATTATAATAATACAAATTAATATTGAAGATATCTAATGCCAGGTCTACAAAAGAAAGCCATACTCATCTAGTTATAAATTTAGTTTATTTGTCTTCAGTTTCAAACCATGTAAATCCACCCAATGAGGTTTAATCCATCTACTTTAACAAAATGTTGAAATAAATGTTACCGTATACTTCTGTTCAATAATATCCTTAATATTTGAATTGCTCTTTTCATCCAGTAGGTTCACAACAGATTGTGGAATTCTCTTTGCTAATTCCTTGAAAAGACTTTCCTGTTCTTTTGTCACTGCAAATATGATATGAACTTCATGCCTTCCAACAGTATCTGTAAGCTGGCTAACTGAGGGATAGTCCTGATTTTCGGAGAAAAAATTAATGTAAATAAAACCATGCTTATTTAAAATTTAAAACAGGCCAATTAAAATTTAAATGATATTGTAAGGAAAGAAATGAAATAGCTCATTTATGCATTTGTGTTTATTACCTAAATATTTTACAGAGTTATCTTTTATAATAAAATTTATCTATGTACCTGTTCAAGTTCTTTGGCATATTTCCCATCTTTGTCTAAGTGACAGGCTCCATCATTTGGTATTACAATTCCAGCTAACTAGCATGGAAAAATTAATTAAAAAAAAATTATGGTCTAAGTTTGGGGTTTGTGTAATCAACAGTGCCATGTGAAAAACATGCTACGGCAAAATTAGTTTTCCCTAAGAATAAAAAAATAATACTCTAATCAATTCTTAAAATAAAATTATACAATATTTGAGATCATTATATTTATATAATTGTTGAAGCAGAGATAAGGTGTTTCTTAAATTTAATTTCTAAAACAGAAACACTATTTTAAAGCTAGTATGCGAACTGAGCAAAGGAATGTCTAATTAGTAATTAAATTATAGTTTAAGTTAATTTTTACTATCCCAATCTTACATCTTTTTAAAGTGTTCTTCAATATATTTATCTACATAAAGGCTTAAAGTGGGCTTAAAGGTACATTTTATTAACTACAAATGTAGTTATATGTTAAAATAGTTAACTCTTCCCAACTGTTCCTGACTTTTGCTGTATCTGGTTGCTGAATGACAACAAGATTCATTTTCTGATAATCATGCACATATTTTTAAAATGTAAATTTGATCAAATGGCATCACTAAATTTTACTTTCATTTCATCCATTTGTTTACATTATAAATGAAAGTTAAATAACATAAATTATAAAGATTTATATCTTATAACTTGGAAATGATTTTAAAAAACTACAAGAGAAAAACTGTAGCTAGTCACATCTATATATATAAAAATCAAAGTATGTCTGTGTGTGTGTGTGCATGTCCTTTATAGCTGACTAAAACATTCACCCGATCGTCATGAAACTTTTCGAGACTGTTGAGTATGCTCCCGGGATGGTAACTGGCTACTTTTTTTTTCGAAATTTAACACTCATGGGGCGCGGGGGCCCATAATGTCATGTTTTGCTTATATGAGCTATATAAAAATTAGTTTAAGCATTAGCTACTGTGTTAATTGATGGATCTTAACTTAACTTTGTACATAAAAAAATTGACAGCCAATATTAAAATACTAAAGGGCAATAAACTCCTAATGACCATTCCTTCGGGCCTGGGAGCCAAAAATGCCTTTTTTCTTAAACTTTTAAGAATTTATTCCCCATTCATTTACAAGAATTAGCGATCTTGAAAAGTAATGATAAATGCATCCATTATTATCCATATTGAAATGAACAGGTGTTTTGAACTTTATGTCTTGCACAGAATAGGGCCCTGGGGCCCTTAGTGTCGTTTTTTGCTTATATGAGCTATATAAAATTTAGTTTATGCGTTAGCTACTAAGTAAATGAATGGATCTCAACCAAACTTTGTATTCAAAAACTTGGTATCCCATATTAAAATACTTAAGGGCACTGAACTTCTAATGTCAATTTCTTCGGGGCCGGGGCCCCAAATGTCTTTTTTTGTAAATGTTTAAGATATTTTTCCCATTCACTTTTTAACGATCTTGAGAAATATATCCATGATGAAACTGAATTAAAATGAACAGGTTTTTGAAATTGACATCTTGCACCGAATGGGCCCGGGGTCCCTTAATGTTTTTTTTCCCCATATTAGCTTTATAAAAATTAGTTTAAGCGTTAGATAATGAGAAAATAAATTGATCATGACCAAACTTAGTACATAAAAACTTTGGAGCCTATATTAAATTACTATAGGGCACTGAACTCCTAATGTCCATTCCCTCAGAGCTTGGGGCCCCAAATGTCTTATTTTACTTACGTTAATAATTGTATTCCCCATTCAATTTTCCACGATTTTGAGAAATATAGCTTGAGTACAATGGCAATAAAAAAAATATAAATTATCACTCATTTTGCGGCAGGGACCCTTAATATCGTTTCTCCTTTTGTAAACTTTTTAATTATTAATTTATCTATATATATAAAAATCAAAGTATGTCTGTGTGCATGTCCTTTATAGCTGACTAAACCATTCACCCGATCGTCATGAAACTTTTTGAGACTGTTAAGTATGCTCCCGTGATGGTAACTGGCTACTTTTTTTTCTTCAAAATTTAATAAATTATCACTCATTTTGGCCCCGGGGCCCTTAATATCGTTTCTTCTTTTGTAAGCTTTGTAATTATTAAATTATTTATCTGCTTGCTATGAAACTTGAACTATTTTTTTTTGCACACTTCTGCAAAGGTTTCTGGCATAATTGTTGGTAAAACACACCACTTATTGGTTTCTTTAAATTTAATCATTTTTACTGAAATCGTTGCAATGAACGACGGACGGGTCTGCTAGTAGTAAATAAAATGTTAAATGTAATTACAATGTGGAATGGTTTTAATTAAAAATATAGTTCTTGACATGCCATATGTTAACACACAATTTTCAACAAGTACATTATTTCAGAACGTGACAGTTTAATTTAGTTTTAACTTGTTTTCTCATTAACTATCAGTTTTTGTATCATTATATTATTAAATTCTTGTGTCTAAACAAGTTATTTTTAAAGCTATAAATACTGTTTTCCCTACTCTGTTTAGGTTGGAAGAAAATGAGAAGATAATTTTTATTTTAAGATGAAGAAAATGTTCATGGTATTTGTCAGGGGTGCTTTTAACTGGCTCATTACCTTGCTCAGACCTTTCTGTATTTTAAAAACTTAATGAGACCTGATTAGTAATAGTACATGTAATGAATGAGTTTTTAACTTACTCTTCCATCACCAGCTAGATGAAATCTATCATTTGATGCAAAGATAAGCAGTTTTCTGCTGTTATTTCTCCAGCCTAACTCACTCTGCATTTTAAAATATGAAATATGTTAAAATAATGAACGTCCACTTATGTAATTTAACTTTTTAAAATGTATTGAAAGATACTTAATTGGAAAATAATTTGATATTAATTCATTTTAATTAAATATTAATATGTATATTAAAAATCTGAACAATACAAAATTATAAATAAAATAAATGACCCCTATCAGTCCATGACGGACTATGGGGCAAGTGATGTAGCGTTCACAAGTTTTTTGGCCACCACTAACGAGCAGGGAAATGTGTGGCCAGCACAATGCCCCAGAGGCCTTGCCAGAACCTGGGCTCGAACCCGCGACTCGGGATCTGCCTTGGTTCGATAGTCCAGTGCGCTACCACTTAGACCATCGCGCCCCGTACAAAATTATAGGTGAAAAGAAATCGATACTACTTTTTAAAGTGAAATACAGAAAACTAATTATTGTTTATGAATCCTTGATAGTTAAGTGAAGAAAAATTATAATGCATAAGAAGAAATTTTAATGGTTTTTATCATACACTGTTAAGTGTTTTTTCATTCTTTTAACTACAGAGCACATTTTCTTGCAGAAACATGTAATAGTCTACAGAAAAATAAAGATGAAAAGCTTTTATTCAGGTTGCCAACTAAGTTAAGCGTATACCAAAAAAGACATAAAAGCCTATGTAAAATAGTCATTTATGTTTGGTAGAGAAGAGGAGATCAAATTAATCTGTAGAAAACACATTTTCTAACAAAGCTTTTCTTGAAAGTTAAATTTTATATTTATAAATAAAGATTAAAGTTTTAATTTTCACACATTGTAGCTTAATGGAAAAAATAATTGTATTCTTGGGCATTTTTATTTCAAAGATATCCATTTACAATAAATGATAAGAAAGATTATGTTATTGTGTGGTGTTATTCCAAAGATATCCATTTATACTGAAATAAAAGAAGTGAGACCTGACAAGTGACAGCCTGCATGATTGCATCAAGTGATCCCTCAGGATGATCCAGGTTACCAGTTTGTAAATGATTTGATACAGTGTCCTGAAAGGAAAAAAAACACCAGAAATAATAGATATTATAGATATAATAGATAAGAAGATTTAAATTTCTACATGTTGCACCAGATGGTTATAGTCTTTAAGTGAGAAAAATGTTTAGTCCTTACTTTTGGATTAATAATTTGTTTTTTAAAATAGTTTTTTTCCATTTAATTTCAAGCATGTATTGTACCAATGTTGTACACAACAGATTGTGCATGTGCATGAGTAATATATTCAATATTAATTACTGTAATCAATTCTAGCAACAACATGGGAGCACATCTGGGATCATGAATTCTGTTATGAATTATTATTCCATGCTTTAATAAATGTACTTTTAACTTAACTAGATAATCAAATGAATAGAAGTTTTGAAGCTTTTTCTTCTTTGAATAATTTTTTTTGGTATTAATTCATATAATACATATAAATTTTAGAGAATCAGAGTTGTAAACAGTTGGATGGTTAGAATGAATATTTGGTTTTTTATTTTTACTGTTAGTATAATGAGTTATTGCAACAATTTATGCAATATGATATTACAAAATCAATATCCTGAAGCTTTCAAAACATTTTGTAGATTTTATGTAATAGCAAAGTAGTGATTCTCCAACCCCTGAGCCGCCAATGTTCACATGCTGTGTAAACTCAATTACTATATGCATTGAGAAATCCACTTTTAATTATCAATGATTAATTAAAGGTTCCAGTTACCTGAAATGTTTTAGTGTTATTCGTCATTCTAAGGAGGTTTTTGTACTCAAATGGTGGTTGACATCGTTTTCGGGATGAACCAGAGGCACAAGGGTTGATTAGCCTGTGGAAAAAAACCACCAACAATGAATCAGTGATTTTATATGATTTTTTGGGTTCACATTGGGGCTCTCTAAAAATGTATGAAATTAAAACTTTTCATTTGAAATACATATGATATATAAAAAAGTTAAAGTTGTAAAAACATCTTGACCAAAACAAAGGGTTGAAAATAATTTGGGCTTCATTTCAATTTTAAATGTTGAAGGGACTGGTTGGTTTCTGATTGTTTGGGGATGTCAATTCCTGCTCAGGTAAAAATTTACATTTGGAAGTACTGAACATTACTATTAGTCCTACTAAAGTTAGCACCTTATAATTTTAACATTTAAATCAATTACGGCATCAAGTTGCAGGAAACAAATATATAAAGAAGAAAATGGATGCCAGAATGGAAAGAGCACTTTGCATTCATCGATAATGATGGTAAGCCAATTTGCCACATCTGCCAAATACCACTTGTAAATTAAAAAGCTAGCAATTTGAAGAAACACTATATTAAAAAAAGGCATGAAGAATTTGCATGGTGGTATCCATAGCAATCTTAATTAAGAAAATGCAAGCTTGCTGAGTTCAAGTCGGGAATATGTCAGCGGAAAATCTACAGCAAAGAAGGTGTCACTTCAAATAAGACACGTTATGTCACAACTTGGAAAATTCCTCATGCTAAATTACCTTATGTTGATGGGGATTTTATTAAGAAGAATATCAAGGAAGTAATTTCAATATTAGATCCAAATAATTACAGACTTCTGTGACTGATAACAGAAATTCAAATGAATCTTTTAAATCTACAATGAAGATCATAAAATCAAAGCATCAAGCAGTAACTAGTAATCAATTTAATTGTTCTATAGATTATACAATTATCAGCAAATAACCTAACTTTTGTTCCTGTTGAGATGTTGCTGGGTAAATCATTTAAATAAATTAAAAAGATTAGGTGACCTAACACAGTTCCTTGTGGAACTCCTGAGTTAACCATTATTGGTGCCGATTTAGATCCATTAATTATTACATTTTGCACTCTACCCAAAATGAAGTCTTGGATCCAATGACGTAAGGGATCTGAGATTCTAAAGTAGTTAAGTTTTTTGAGTAATCGAAAGTGTTAAAATTTGTCAAATGTTTTTGAGAAGTCTAGTAATAAGTAATATTGCTTCTATTTGATTATTATTGTCTAAGCCTTAAAGATTTTGCTCTTGGGATGAATAAAAGATGGAAAACACTCGCCACACTGGTGAGAGTAAAGAGGGGCTTGAAATGAAAGATGGGTATGTCATATGATTCATATGAAAGAAAGCTAACTTGGTTTCGAAATACCAACACCAATAAGATAGCAAGTGAAACTAGCCAATGCTTTTTATCTACCCCAAATCTCACTGCAAAAAAATTACTAACAAAAAAATGTAAAAAAAGAATAGATTAGAATAGATTATGTTCCACAAATAAAATTAAAAAATCAATAAATGTTCTTTGTTTTTTTTAATTGAATTTAATAATACATGAGGCAATTAATTCTAATTTAGAAATACAACACAAAGATAACTTAATACAACCCTCAGATAGACATAAGGATAAAAGCCACTTTCTTATTCCATATGCAAGAACTAACATACAAATTCTCATTTTTTTTTAAAGATTAAAAAATGAGAATTTGTATGTTAGTTCTTGCATATGGAATAAGAGAGTGGCTTTTATCCTTATGTCTATCTGAGGGTTGTATTAAGTTATCTTTGTGTTGTATTTCTAAATTAGAATTAATTGCCTTATGTATTATTACTACTTTACTCTTGGTTCTTCCTAATAGTGTTATTCTGCTTTAAACGATTTCACTGTATATATATTGAGGTGGATTAAGTACAACTAGGTTTTAGTTTTTATTTAAGTGAGAACCTTAATCTCACCAATTGTATAAAAATCTGGTAACTAATGGGTGTGCCATCCAGAATGGGGAAAGTAGAAACCCAAACCCTTTGATGATGTGAATGTGAATGGACAAATAAAGTATAATGTGCATGAACAAGGAGCAAACTTTTTTCCCAGGTGAAATGAAGAGCCAGACAGATTTGTACATACATTATTCTAAAACTAACAACTATGTGTTACAATCAGTCCTAATAAATGTTTGTAATACTCTAATTTGATTTAAAAGTCATTTGATCTCCAATGTGGAGATAATAATGAATACTACAATCTTAATCACTGTTTATAGGAAAATGGTGTTTTACTTGGCAGGAGTAGTGTCTGTAAAGGGCAAGATAACCTTGTCTTGAAATATTCCATAACCCATTAGAAAGTTGCTGGAAATGTTAGCAATAGACTTTCCTGTGAGAGGATAAAACAATAACATTGTTTACAAAAAATTTTAAACTTAAAAATTGGCCCATTTGATGAACTAAATTAAAAGATTTGTTAACCTCTTTAAAAAAGAACAGATTTTTAAAATATGTTTTTAAGAAATTAAATAATTAGATATTAAATAAGTAGAGAAAGCAGTCCCTAACAGTGAGATAAGAATTAAATACTTTTAAAAGTTGAACTTGAGAATTTAACTAGGCGTAGATAGATATTGAGTTTGCCAATAGTTCTTTTGCTTTTAATATAAAATTTAAAATGGGCTATTTAAAATTATCAATATGGGCCGTGGCGGTCTAGCGGTAGGGCGCTGGACTGCCGAACCGAGACAGAAGAGTATCACTGGCTCTATTCTCGGTGGTGGCAAGGCCCCCGGGCATTGTGCTAGCCACACAATCCCTTGCTCTTTAATGGTGGCTAAATAAAACTTGTAAACGCTACTTCACCTGCCCCATAGTCCGTCATGGACTGGAAAGGGAGTAATTTTAAATTTATCAATATTAGTTTAGAATTATAGGGGCACGGTGGTCGAGTGGCATGCGCGCTCGGCTGGCGTACCGATGGTCACGGGTTCGAATCCTTGCGAAAGCAAGGATTTGTTCCCGGGGCCTAGGGCGTCCCTGAGTCCACCCAGCTCCGAATGGGTACCTTACATTAGTTAGGGAAATAAAGGCGGCTGGGTAATGCCTGGAACCCTTATAGCCGAGGCTTGTGAACGCTGCATCACTTGCCAACAGACCGGCATGGTCTGTGGACGCATTAATCTTCTGTATAGAAGGAGAGTCTGTATATATAAGACAATACAAGATTTTATAAAAACCTCAAATTAATTTACATCATTGCATTGTATAAACAATTGTAATAATGTAGATTTTTACCATTGAAGTAGTTTTGTGTCTTACCAATTAGCTCTGAAACATTTGCCAAATTCCCAATCTGTGTTTCCATACTTATAGAATTATCAAACAGGAAGTAGAGATCTACAGGGAAGTTGTTGGCCGCACGAAAAATCATTGGCAAATTTATCTTAGCTCCTAGGAAAATAATAATATTATTTGTTGTTAACATTATGTTTGCTACACATAACTCAAGCTCCATCTAGTATCAACTGTTACAACAACACACATACATATTGTTCACAGAATAAATAATGTAATTATTTGTTGGGGTTTCATTTTGCTTGAAGATGAAAAATTAAAATCTGAGACATTAAAATGAGTTACCCAGTAACAATATTTCAAGAAAAATGAAGGAGCATTGAAATAAAAATTTGAATCCCATTAATTCATTAATATATATTTTATCTACTAATTAGGGCTGCGGAAATTATCGATTAATCTCTAGATTAATCGTTAAAATTTTTATCGATTAAATATCGATTAAAATAATTTTAATCGATAAAAATTCGATTAAAATTAAAGAAAATATTTATAATATTTCATTTTTTTTTATTAATAAATAATGAATTATAAATAAAATAATAGTCCAAGTCACTGGCTGGCTGGATGTGGAACGCTGAGGAACGATGTACAACAGTCTATAGCAGTTGAAAAATTGTGTCGTGATTAGCACTGTAAAATTATTTAATATGAGGTCATTGTTTGATCTTATATTTAATACAAGGCGCGCTAAAAGGTGTGCAAAATAATTATCAATTAAAGACGTGCTGTAAAAAAATTATATGACGTCATTGCTTTAGCTTGTATCTTAATTTTGGAAAAGAGAACGGTGTAAAAATAGGATTTGATGATTTATAATTATAAAATATTTTGTGTACATTTCAGGAAGTTTAATTTTTCGTATTTATCAAACAAGGATAATTTACTTGGGTTTTGACAAAAAAAGTGGGCGCCATAAGCGCCCTAAAGCCGATGTAGGGCGCCTTAGGCGCCCTACAACCCCTAGTTAATAAATAATAATAAAAAAAATTTTGACGTACAAACTTCTCCCGCCTAATATTACAATGTATTTTATTAATAATTAATTTATGTGGGCCTGCTAACGTCAACTAAAAATGGCAGACAGTGATAGCATCAGTTCCATCAGCACCGTTAGTTTTAGACATATAACTGGAAAGTTAAGCTAAAGTTTGTTAATTACAAATCCTGATCCTTTTTTTTAAATATTTTTTTTTAAATTAACGTAATTAGTTTTCAAAGATACATTTTTTTTACAAGAACGCGTCTCATTGGACCTTTATGTATCAATGGCTTGAAATAACACTTGAGAAATGAGACTTAGCAATATTTTCCATTGTTAATTTTTGAGTTAGACATTATTTCCTTTGTATGCATAACTTTGATTTCAATTTTTTGTGTGGATTTAAAATTTAAAGACATAACATTTAGTTAAAAATATTCTTATTTTTCAAGGTCATTGAGACAGGGGAAATAAATCAATAAAATAAAAATGTCAATTACCTGTTTTTGTTACTTCCCTTGGAATTTTAAGTTTAATTATGTCATAAATGTTTATTTTTGGATTTAATCGAAATTATCGATTAATTATCGATTAATTTTTCAAAAGTTAACGATTAAAATAAAATTAATCGATAACAGCCCTACTACTAATATAAGACATGCACTGATGCACATTTCATAATGGGGCCGTCCATAAATGACGTCACGCACCTGGGGGGGGAGGGGGGTTGACCATTTAAGACGATGAGTGATAGAGGGAGGGTGGTGTTTAAGAAATGTGACTCCACATCAAAAGGCGCAACTTAAAATAAATTTCCACTTAAATATTGGATTGTTTACAATTTATTTCATGACGTTACACATAGTCTTCATGTGTTACGATATTAGAGTGCAGCGTTACACTAAACACATACTTAAATGACAAAATAACTGATTTGAAACATGCTCCTTTTCATATAGAAAAATGGCTTTTATGGGTGTGTGGGAAGGGGGGGGGGAGAAAAGCTTTATGACATCATATTGGAGGGTGGGTCTAAGTTTTTGTGACAAAGTGTGAGAAAGGGGGGGGGGTGAAAAATCAGCTAAAATGGCGTGACATAATTTATGGACGTGACATCATTTATGGACGGCCCCAATGTTGAAATAGTGTGTTCATTGTATAGCTTACCAAATCTAGTTTTGATGTCAACTTTTTGTGGCTTTATTTGAATGGCATTTGGATTACTGCCCCCACTGTCTCTCACGTCATCATTCTAAACAAAATAAAATTAATTCTTCACTAAAATATACCAAACAAAAAACGTTTTAAATAGTTACTTAGGCAAAAATATTAGTGATGTATGGAAACAGCAAAAAGAGAACAATAAAAAGTCTGAAATTTCTTTTCTTGCCCTTTAAAATTCTTAATTGGGAAAAGTTCCCTCTACATATTTACTTTATTAAAATATTAAAATTTATTAAAACTTGGTGTAAAATATCACCAAGATGAACTAAAAATGCAAAGAAATCAAAGGAGAGCATCAAAGAAATCTTTACCGAGGGAAAGTTAATACCAGTTGTAGGATTTTTAATATCATCTTTATGACATCCTGCGCTTTCAAGACTTGTAGATGGACGACATCTGGGTTTAGTGAAGTTCTGGGAAATACAATTGAAAAAAATATAATTGAAAAAATTTAATTGAAAAAATATAATAACACCATATGTGTTACAGATACTTCTCCTATAGGAAGCGAAGATTTATTTTATAATAGGGCTGCGGAAAATAATTAATTTCTCGATTAATCGTTTAAAAAATTTAACGATTTAATTATTTTTAACGATGAATCAACCCATCACTTACAAATTATTGTAAGAGTCAAAAAGTTTTTTAAAAAATAATAATAAATAGCGGCCGATAAATAATAACATAATTCCTGACGATTACACGAACATTTTGGTTTTAAACTATTGACTGATGGGAATGTTCTGAATATTGATAAAGTTTATTGTATCCATTCTGAGAAATCGTTTGACTACCATGTTTCTAACCTTTCCCCTACTTATCAAACCAAATGAAAAGCGTATTAAGCTAATGGCAGTAATGGAGTCTGACTCAAAGACAGAAAATGACGACAGCTCTTCTTCTGATGAATAAACAAAATGGAGATGAAAGTTCCTGAATCAATTAACCCACTACAATCGTGGAAACTTAATGAACACTGATATACAATAATGTCATTCCTTACCAAGACCGTTTTATGCATACCAGTTACCTCAGTTCCATGTGAATGATTGTTCAGCTGGGCTGGTTATATTGTTAATTAGACCCGTTCATCACTTGAACCAAATAATGTCAAAACACTTGTCTTTTTGTGTAGTTGGTTAAAAGATGACATATAAAGGAGACATTCCAGTGATATTTAGATTTTCAACAAGAACGTTTAATAAGTGTTACTTATGACATTATTAATTTTAATTTTTGGCTTTAATCAAAATTAATGATTAATTAATCGTTAATTTTTCAAAAGTTAACGATTAAATTTAAACGATCTTATCTTATCTTATCTTTTGCAGACACTCCTTCTATACAGAAGATTATTGCGTCCTATGCTTATCCATGGTTTGTGTCTAGTCCTGAATTCTTATTAGAGTTTTAAATGTTGATAAAGTGTTGGTCTTCTTGGTTTCCTCGGGCAACCCATTCCACGCCCAAATTGCGGACGGGAAGAACAAGAATTTTTATGTGTTTGTTCTTGCATACGGAAAAAGAAAGATGTTTTTGTCTTTATGTCTATCTGAAGGTTGTATTAAGTTATCTTTGTGTTGTATTTTTAAATTAGAATTAATATTGCCTCATGTTTTATTACTACTTTACTCTTGGTTCTTCTATCCTCTAGTGTTTCAAGGTTTATTGATCTAACTAATGGTGTTATTCTTGTCAGTTTTGAATATTCTCCAATAATGAATCTGGAATCTGTTTTTTGAATTTGTTATAGTTTATTAATGCTTTCTTTGGTTGATGGGTCCCATACAGAAGATGCATATTCTAGTACATGTATAGTGCTTCTCAAACTTTTTACTATAGCAGACCGGCAGGAATTTTTTCCATTGCGCCAGGGACCGATGATCTGTTTCTCCTGCACTGACAATTTTTTCTGTCCTTTTTTTGAGAACTTCTGCAGACCGGTGGCGGATTGCCCACGGGCCGGCACGGGTCCGCAGACCACCACTTTGAGAAGCACTGTTCTAGTACATGTCCAACCAGACTGAGGTAGCATTTTAGTTTTATATTCTTATTACTATTACATCTGTAAAATATTATTTTTATAAAGACTAAGATTTTTTTTCATTTTTTAATAACTTCATTGAGATGGGGACTTCATGATAGTTTCTCATTTATTAAGACTCCTAAGTATTTTCCATTTCAGTTTGGGTCAGTTCTTTTACATGAATTAAATATTTTGAATTTATTTGTTTCTTTTTTTTTGTTACTCTTAACAGTTGAAATTTTTCTGGTTGGAAAGACATACTCCAGTTAGTTTCCCATTTTATGAATTCATCTAAGTCTTTTTGTAAGATTTTTCTGTCTTGTTCTGATTTAATTATTTGTTCTATAGATTATACAATCATCAGCAAATATTTTTACCTAACTTTTGTTCCTGTTGAGATTTTGTTGGGTAAATCATTTATATAAATTAAAAAGAGTAAGGGACCTAGCACAGTTTCTTGTGGAACTCCTTAGTTAACCATTATTGGTGCAGATTTAGATCCATTAATTATTACAGTTGGCACTCTACCAAAAAGGAAGTTTTGGATTTAATGATGTATGGGATCTGAGATTCCAAAGTAGTTAAGTTTTTTTGAGTAAACGAAAGTGTTGAACTTCGTCAAATGTTTTTCAGAAGTCTAGTAATAAGTAATATTGCTTCTATTTGATTATTATTGTCTAAGCCATTTGACAGATTATCTATTAAAACAATTAATTGTGTTGCACATGATCTGTTTTTCCTAAATCCGTGTTGATGTGGGCATAGGACATTATGTTGTCTAAGTCTAGGTGATTAACTATTCTATTTGTTATGTGTTCTAGTAATTTTACAGGTGATATTAGTAAGTTATACAGGTCTATAATTACCAGGATCTGTGTTATCACTTTTTTTTAAAGTTAAAGAGTGGAAATACGTTAGCTGATTTCCAATCCTGGGGCTCTTTACCCCGATTTAGAAAGGCTTGAAAAAGAACTACACAAAAGGCCGATGATTGGGGACAGTTCATTGAAACTTCATTGCTTAGTTCTTTCAATAACCTTGCAGGCAACTCAACTGGACCAGTAGGCTGAGTAGCTTGGTTTATTTGTTATTTGGGCCTTTTACTTTTAGTGTGGCTATTCCTGTAGGTTCCATTTTTTAAAGATTTAATAAAGGACCATACGTTTTTATTATCTTTAAAGATTACATTATTTATATATTCATTTTGGAGGTTTTGACTCAGTTTTTGTGTCAAGTGTTTGATCTTTAAGTATTGTTTGTGTAACCTTTTTAAATTGGTAGTTCATTGGTAGCCTTAATTACAAAATTTAAAAAAAAAGTTCTCTTTTTGTATCTACTTATCATTTTTGCTTAGAGGGTGACAACAAAGGGCAACTTAAAAATGATTGGTGATCAGATGTTTACTGAATTAATATTTCAGTATTTACTGACCTTTTGTGTGCACCAGGCGCAGCCATTACCGAACGCTATGCACTCACTGCACGTATTACCGGAACACACTGTCTGGCTTGTGGTGCCTGGAGAAATTAAGGGAGGGAAGTGAATGGCCAAGCATTAACACTAATTGAACACATCAAAAGATAAATAATTAAAAGATTAAAATAAAAGTAATTTTTCGCACAGTCTAGAGTGAAAGGGGGCAGAGGCGTCGAAAACGGGTGTGGGGGGGGGGACTACTTGCGTGTTATATTTGTATTTTAACCTTTATTTCTTCTTCCTAAAACAATAATTCGTACATCATTGTGATTAAGATTTGTCTTACGATTTCATCATGCATGTACATACGCAATAGGTGTATGTTGAGAGAACAAATTCATGCTGAGAGAACATATTCATGTTGAGAGAACAAGTTCATGTTGAGAGAACAATTTCATGTTGAGAGAACAGTTCATGTTGAGTGAACATGTTCATGTTGAGAGAACAAGTTTCATGTTGAGAGAACAAGTTCATGTTGAGAGAACATGTTCATGTTGAGAGAACAAGTACATGTTGAGAGAACAAGTTCATGCTAACAGAAAAATCGCGACAATCGTCATGGTTTGGTGATAAATGTCAGAATTAATCAGCGTATAATTAAATGCAAACCAGAACACTCTACTTGGTGAGTGTGCATGAAAACATAGAGGCAGAGTAAAAAAACAAAGAAGAAGAAACGAATTCATTGTCATAACAAGGCTGTTTCTGTTTATTTTGAATAAGTGTAAAATAGATTCAGAATAGATGATGCGTGACAAGATATTGTAACTCAGGGCGTATTTCAAGTTTGTAAACTCACTCCTCCCCAAGAAAATATATAAATTGCATCTGGCAAAACGTGATCCAACATAGGGTTGCCGTACGTCCGGGTTTCCTCGGACATGTCCTCGTTTTATGCGTCCGGGCCAGGGCCGGATTAAGCCATCTTTGTGCTATAGGCACAAACCCACATGGGTTCCCCCTTCTGTCCCGGGTCCCCGATCCTCCACTAACCGCTAGTATCTATCTATCTATCTATCTATCTATCTATCTATCTATCTATCTATCTATCTATCTATCTATCTATCTATCTATCTATCTATCTATCTATCCATCCATCCATCCATCCATCCATCCATCCATCCATCCATCCATCCATCCATCCATCCATCCATCCATCCATCCATCCATCCATCCATCCATCCATCCATCCATCCATCCATCCATCCATCCATCCATCCATCCATCCATCGATCCATCCATCCATCCATCCATCCATCCATCCATCCACCCACCCACCCACCCACCCACCCACCCACCCACCCACCCACCCACCCACCCACCCACCCACCCACCCATCCATCCATCCATCCATCCATCCATCCATCATCCATCCATCCATCCATCCATCCATCCATCCATCCATCCATCCATCTATCTATCTATCTATCTATCTATCTATCTATCTATCTATCTATCTATCTATCTATCTATCTATCTATCTATCTATCTATCTATCTATCTATCTATCTATCTATCTATCTATCTATCTATCTATCTATCTATCTATCTATCTATATATATAATTCACCAGAACAAAATCAAGAGTGAGTAGTGTGCAAATGAGCATGACGAATGACCCTCGCTGGGGTCGACCAATCAAGCGAAGTGGGTTAAAAAAAGGGGGGCAGGAATGCCACCCTTCCCCCCAAGGTTCATTTGCGTTGTTCTGATTTCTTCGTCCTGTAGTTTGTGTCATTCTTTCCCCCCTTTCTTTGCACCATCTATGAGCAAGTATGTGGCGTATGGGTCATATCTAGTGCTCAATATTATGCAAAAAAACTAACAAAGAAAATCAGTTAATACATATGGTTGTGCAACTATCACTCATATAAAACCTACAATAAGGTGTTCTGTATTAAAATTAATAGTTAATTAATTTTGTAATAATAATAGACAAAAATACTGTAAATGTAAAGAAAGTCAGAGAGAACACACATTTACATTTTAAAGTTATTTTTAAGTTAATTTTGCGCAAACAAAATCTGCCTCTATCATCAGCAGAGATAAGGAATCAAGTCTTTCTTGTTTCATTGTCGATCTACTTGGATTTTTTGTACGTTTCAACTGTGAATCTAAAAAACCCATAAAAAACAAAGTTTTTGACTATAAATCCTTTATATAAGAGACAACTAAAAAGAATGTTCATTATAAAACGCAGCGCAAGACAATCCAAAAACGTAAAAAAAAATATCGTAAAACATTTTTTATAAAATGAGCACCGATCGGGAATATATTTTAAAAATGTATCGTCAATATAATACGCACCGCACCGCGTGACAGGAACATATTAAAAAGGTTGTTCAATATAACACGCACTGCGACACTCTAGCACAACATTGGCCAAATGGTGGCTGGCGAGCCGCATGCGGCTCCTCTGTGTTGACATTGCGGCTCGCGAACAATATATGAAATTAAAATTTTTCGCTTGAAATATATAATATTAAAGAAAAAATTAACGAACGTTTAAAAAAAAAGATTTGTCCGAAAAAAAAGTTTGAAAATAATTTAGGCTAGATCTATAGAAAAAAAAGACAAGTAGCTTACTTAGTTAAAGTCTGAAATGCAAAAAAGCAAAAAAGCTGTCACTTGGAATATTGCTAATGCTAAAGAACTTTTATTCTGAAAGAACCGCACCACAATTACTAGCTACCTGCCAGGTTTAAAGAAACTTTTGATTTCATCGGCTTCTTAGCATAATCATAACAATCAATTTTGACTATACTTTTGAATGTGTTTCTATTCATAATTTTTTACATTTTAAATAGTTTTAAATTGTGCAACTGTAACGCATGTATTTCTTTAACATAAGGTTAGCGTTACAACTTACAACAATATAACAAATTAAATGCGGCTCTCAAAAAATTATTTTAGTGTTAAAATGGCTCTCAGTTACTACATGCCTGGTCAACCCTGCACAAAAATTAACATGCTACATGGAGATAAATAGAGATAATCTAAAAATGCATTAATTTAATTAAAGTACATTCGATCTATCTGAAATTTAGATGGATCAATTTTATCATAGGCACGAGTCTGCCTGCAAAATTTCAGCTCGCTAGCATACGAGGAAGTGGGTTAAAATTGATCCAAAGTTTTTCATCGGCATTCAAGGCATCAATCAAGCAGACGCCACGAGTTAATATAAAGGATTTAAAAAGAGCTCTCAGTTCAAAAGTTCGTAGCCATTAATGTTAAAAATATGCGCAAGGCGATTTCTACATTTGGAAAAGCACACTCGATTTTGTCTTTAACACATTACTTTGTATTGTGTAAATCTGCATGACTGAACGGGTTGTTTTCAGATTTTGATGCACGAAACTTGTGGGGGAATATATGAGTGGAACTGTTTTAGTTTAGTATATAAATTATTGTTCAGATCTTCAGGATAAGCATTTATTATTTCCTTTTGTAGAGATCCACATTTTTCATTTGTCCCTTCTTGAGGACTTGTGGTGCCCCGAAACGCTTGGTGCCCTAGGCACGTGCATTGTGTGCCTAATGGTTAATCCAGGCCTATTCCGGGCGCTTTTCCAGAAAAAATATCTTTTGACCGGGGTTTTTCTCCATCTCAAGTAAACGACCTGTGCCGCTGCCGGCCCTACCTTAAATATTTTGTGGGGTTGCACCAACTGAAAACAGAAAAACTTTAGAATCTATCTCAAGGATTTAGTATAGTTTGTATAATGAAAGGCTAACGGAACTTTGTCTAAGTGTTAGGGCTGTTTTATCTACATTCTGTAATCAACCAACAGTAGGCCATTCCTTTTTGGGAGTAGGACGTTCTTTCTTCACTCAAATATTTCTCACAAAAGGTTGGGCTGTCGAACTTATCAGAATAAGCTAAATGTTCGCGCTAAAAAATAACCATTTGCTTTGGTTAATTATCTATGTAACTTACCCATAGTGTACAAATTATTAACGTATCCATAGTGTACAAATTTTTAACGTAGCCATAGTGTACCCATTAACATATATATGGTGTACACATTAATGTATCCATAGTGTACACGTTGGTATGGTATGGTATGGTATGGCATCCTCCCGTCCTCAAGAGCGATGGCGTTGACTCCTGCTCCTCTTCCCTTCACCTTTCTCCTGGCTCTTCTCTCTTCACTCATGGCTGTGAGGGTGGCTTCCGCAGCTTGAGTCCCCTCACGCACCCTGGACCGCCAGAGGGTGCGCTCCACAGCAATTACCTCCCATGTTGTATGGTCGATGCGCGCCAGTAACATGTCTTTTTTGAAGACGTCCTTGTAGCGCAACCAGGGCGACCTCTTTTCCTCAGACCAGTTGCAAGCTCACCGCAAAGCAGGGCTCTTGGAATACGTTCCGAACCCATCTTGTGGACATGGCCCAACCACCGCAGGCGCCTCTCACTCAGGATTGAGTGCATACTCAGCATATGGCTCCTCCTGAGCACCTCCATGTTAGTGATTTAACCTGCCACTTGATGTGTAGAATCCTACGGAAGCGTCGCACGTGGAAACTGTTAAGCTGCTTTATTTGCTTAGCGTAGGTCGTCCATCACTCGCTGCCATAAAGGAGTGTGCTGAGCACGCAGGCTTGGTACACAGTGATTTTCGTCCTATCAGTGAGCTGCGCATTGTTCCACACTCTTTGATTTAGCCTTGCCATTAACCAAGTGGCCTTACCGATTCTGGTTTCTATTTCCTTTTCCAGGGAGAGTGTGCTTGTGATGTTACTGCCAAGGTAGGTAAAATCATCGACGACATCCAAGGTGTTTCCCTCAATGGAGATTGCTGGGAGGCAGTCTGTGCCTTGTTTAATAATGTTGGTCTTTTTGAGGCTTATCGATAGACCGAATTCCTTGCATGCCTCTAAGAATTTATTGACCAGCTGTTGGAGTCCTATCTCTGTATGTGAGGTAAGGGTTGCGTCATCCGTGACGAGCAACTCTCTGATTAATACAGTTTCCAACTTGCTCCTCCCAGCGAGCCGGCTAATGTTCTATAGGCTTCCATTCGCCCTGGTATGAATGTTCACAAACTCGGAGCAGTCCAAGAAAGCATGTCGCAGTAGCACCGAGAAGAAGATACAAAAGAGTGTTGGTGCCAGTACGCATCCCTTTTTGACTACGCTACAAACTGGGAAGAGTTCTGAGGTGGCGAGATCGAAGAGCACTCTGCTGTGCATGTTGGTGTGGAAAGACTCGATGATGTTGAGAAGCCGCGGCGGACATCCTATTTTTTCTAGTATACCGAACAGACCCATGCGGCTGACTAGGTTAAATGCCTTTGTTAAATCTATGAAGGCAATGAAGAGGGCTTTCTGTTCTTCCCGACATTTCTCTTGCAGCTGACGGACTGAGAAAATCATGTCCATGGTTGACCGGCCAGCCCGAAAACCGCATTGAGATTCCGGGTAGACATGTTGTGCCAGAATTTGCCGGCGTGCAATGACCACTCTGGCAAAGGCATGTCCCATAATACTCAGTAGAGATATGCCTCAATAGTTGTTGCAATCACTGCGATCACCTTTGTTTATGTACATATTAACGTACCCATAATGTACACATTAACGTACCCATAATGTACACATTAACGTACCCATAATGTACACATTAACGTACCCATAATGTACACATTAACGTACCCATAATGTACACATTAACGTACCGATAATGTACACATAAACGTACCCATAATGTACACATAAACGTACCCATAATGTACACATTAACGTACCCATAATGTACACATTAACGTACCCATAATGTACACATTAAAGTACCCATAATGTACACATTAACGTACTCATAATGTACACATTAACGTACCGATAATGTACACAACGTACCCATAATGTACACATTAACGTACCCATAATGTACACAACGTACCCATAATGTACACATTAACGTACCCATAATGTACACATTAACGTACCCATAATGTACACATTAACGTACCCATAATGTACACATTGTCGTACCCATAATGTACACATTAACGTACCCATAATTTACACATTAACGTACCCATAATGTTCACATAAACGTACCTATAGTGTATACACACTACGAGAGTTCATTATGCTAATGATGTCATTCTTTTTAGTTGCATTTGCCATGACAAACATTCACATAGCAAAAATATTTACAACGGGAAAAAAACAACATTCATTCAGTTGGTGTAATTATGTTCCACTTTATAATTATGGTTGTTTGTAAACAAGGATTGAAAGGAATGTAACTATTCAATTATAATTCGTAATTAATATTTTAAAGATAAAGTTTCTCTACTAAGTTAACTAAGCCTTAATCAATTTCTTGGACTTATGGTAAAAAACAACAAACAAAACCAAATAGTAATAAGTAAAAGGGATTAGGGCAAGGCAAGTTACTTTTGGTCAAGACAAGTTACTTTTGGGCAAGGCAAGTTACTTTTGGGCAAGGCAAGTTAATTTTGGGCAAGGCGAGTTACTTTTGGGCAAGGCAAGTTACTTTTGGTCAAGGCGAGTGACTTTTTGGCAAGGCAAGTTACTTTTGGGCAAGGCAAGTTAATTTTGGGCAAGGCGAGTTACTTTTGGGCAAGGCAAGTTAATTTTGGTCAAGACAAGTTACTTTTGGGCAAGGCAAGTTACTTTTGGGCAAGGCAAGTTAATTTTGGGCAAGGCGAGTTACTTTTGGGCAAGGCAAGTTACTTTTGGTCAAGGCGAGTGACTTTTTGGCAAGGCAAGTTACTTTTGGGCAAGGCAAGTTAATTTTGGGCAAGGCGAGTTACTTTTGGGCAAGGCAAGTTAATTTTGGGCAAGGCAATTTACCTTTTCCCCCATAGATTTATTCATAGTCCAAGAGTCTAGGACTTAGACAGTGAGTGCAGGAGCATATTTTGTTCCTGCTTTCAGTATCTTACATCGTTTTTAAAAAGCCCCGCCCATTCACGTGTTATCTTTTGAAAACAGCAACGCAAAGATTTCACACCATAGTTTTTGAGCAGTGGCGTTACTAAGAAGAAGAAGTGAGTGTGTGTGGAGGGATTGCGGGTCATGCGGGAGCTGCGGTCCATGTACGGAGGAGATGGCTCTGAATGGGGCATCAAACCTGGTGACGCCTCAAATTCTTGATTGATAGATTACATCACGTGGTCCTAACATACCTTAGAGTTTCAACGTGGAGATGCTAATTTGAAAGTTGAACCTGTTTACATGGCTGACACGGCTGACACAAATATTATATCTCATTTATACCGACCATTGATCATCAATTACACAATAAAGCAATAACAACAAATCATTTTACTGATTATTAATGCTAAACTGGTTTTAATTATGTGGCGAAAATAATTGTACTATGAAGTGATAAGAATATTTCATGAAGTGGCCCAATCAAGGATTCCAAGCTTACACAATTTTTGTTTTAAAACAGTTTGCGCCGCGGACCCCTCATACACCCATTCCATTTTGAGGCTATTCAGTGCAAACGACAGAGACCACGCTATTTCAGGGCTTGTTATGTCCAGGCTTCATCATTACACAACTGCACTATACATTGGATGGGGTGGGGAGGGCCGGGAGTGCACAGAAATTATTTGCCCGTCCCGGGCTAAACAATGACCTGCCCCGGGCGACACAATGACTTGCGCCGGGCCAAACAATGACTTGCCCTGGGCCAAACAATGACTTGCCCCGGGCCAAATAATGACCTGCCCCGGGCTAATCAATGACTTGCCCGGGCTAAACAATGACCTGCCCCGGGCTAAACAATGACTTGCCCCGGGCTAAACAATGACCTGCCCCGGGCCAAACAATGACCTGCCCCGGGCCAAACAATGACTTGCCCGGGCTAAACAATGACTCGTCCAGGCTAAACAATGTCTTGCTCCACCCATGATGCAGCCAAATATATCGAAGTAGATAAAGTAAGGGGGAAGTGAAAAACATAAAGAAGACAGACAATAATAGAAAGTTTATTTTTTCTGAACACAAGTCTTCAACAGCAGAAATAACATTACTCTTGGGTAAAAAGGTGGGGGCGGGCGGTGTAATAACTTTACTTTCATAGATCAATGAAGATTCTTTAATCCATGTAGAGGTGTATTTGTCATGTCCATTTCAAATATTATCAATATATTTCAATGAAAAGATTAAAAACAAATAAAGACACTGTTTTTATTGAAGACATGCATCTAATTAACAACATCTGATATCCAATACAAATTTGG